>OY856412.1:711593914-712793914 GCA_963693085.1 Alisma plantago-aquatica | reverse complement strand
ATCGGGCAACAAGGGTAGAACAACACCCTATCGGACAACCATCTCAGCATATCGCCCAAACATCTAGGCCACAAGATCACCTATCAAGACCAAGGAGAGAGACGGGTCTTGCATAAGATCACCTATCAAGTCTGAGTAGAGAGAGAGGGGTCTTGACCAAGAACACACCAACAAAGGCATGGCCGTCCCCTATCGCCCAAGGCACCAACTAAAGGTAAAACCCTAAAGGCATATCGTGCAACTAGGGTAGGACAACCCTCTATCGGCCAATCCAACCACTGTGTCGCCAAACACCATAGGCTCACCTCTCAAGTCCAAGGAGAGAGAGGGGTATTGCCTCACGAGCACACTACACACACCTTTGAACTAAGGAACCCTAATCTAACCTCTCAACTAAAGCGAGAGAGGGGTTTTTCTCAAGATCCCCTAATCCAAAGGGTAGGCCGACACAAAGGGAAACCAACACACCACATATCATCCAACATGATCTAGGGCACATGTAGGGAAGCAACATAACTAACTAAAGCAAGAAGCATTACTAAAAAGATATGTAAGGCTGATCAAGATAACATAGTAAGGTAACATGTAAAGGAGATAGTATAGTTAGGGTTAGGAGTTATGTAACCCACCTTAAGTACAAACTCCAAGATCCTAGATTCAAGATTTAAGGCACCACCTCAAGAACAGAAGTAGTAGGATGTATCGGCCACCACCAAGGAAGAAGAAAGCAGCAGTAGAAACTATATTGGCCACCTCCTTTCCTTCCTTCTTCTCGGACACCAAGGGAGAGCAAACGGATAAGGGGCAAAGAGATCCCAAGCAATAAAAAAGAGAGACATATATAGAAGAGGGTAAAGTGGAGACCAAAGCAAGGTGGCGCCCGACCTAGGTACACTTGTCCAAGGGCCATGCCACATGCTAAAACCCCACACAACTTGTCCAAGGTCTTGCCACTTGCTAGCAACAAGCTCCATGTGTCCAAGAAAGGGTGACACAAATGATGCTAGGTGGAGGGGTGTGTGTCGCCAAACATGGCAACCTGTCACACCCACCATCACCCCCTGGCTGATACACCTCCCTGGCTGATACACCATGTCTGACACAAGGCACCAAGCTCACCCTTGCCCGACACACTCAAGCAAGGAGGAAGGGCTTCACGCCCAACAACAAGCCCATGCTTAAACAAGCTCAAACGAGGCCCAAAACAACTCAAGTAAGGCGCCCCAACCCATCCTCTCAACCCTAGAGGATGCAAAGAGACAAGGAGGCCTCTCAAGGTGACAAGCTTGCATAGGAACCCTAGAACTTGGGTAAATTACAAGTTGCACCTCAACCCCGCAACAAAGTACACCTCAGGTGATTAGGCAAGCCTCTAAATACAAGGTTTAGGCAAAGCAAACAGGGTAAGCCCAAAATGAAGGTTAGGATCCTTACAAGCCATAAACCCCTACAAAAGGATTTCGCCCCCGAAATCCAAAGAGAAAAGTGAGGCATACTTCCTCCGCATCTCTTCCTCAAACTCCCATGTGGCTTCCTCGACGCCACGATGATGCCAGAGAACCTTCACAAGCACAAGGTCCTTCCTCTTCAGCTTCTTCACCCGTCTGTCAAGGATCAACACTGGACCTTCCTCGTAGGTCACATGTTCATCTAGCTTGACCTCAACTGGATGTATCACTGTCTCTGTTCCTGGATGACTTTTCTTCAACATACTAACATGGAACATTGGATGCAACCTGTGCAGCTCTGGAGGTAACTCCAACTTGTAAGCAATTTTTCCAACACGTGTTATCACTGGATATGGTCCCATATACCTAGGAGCCAACTTGCCTTTTCTTCCAAACCTTATCATGCCTTTCTATAGAGAGACTTTGAGATACACCTTATCTCCCACCCGGAACTCTAAAGATCGGCGAAGATTATCTGCATAAGACTTGTGTCTGTCTTGTGCCGCTTTCAACTATTGTTGTATCACCTTGATCTTCTCCGATGTCTATTGTACTAACTCAGGACCCAAAAGTTGATACTCGCCAGACTCATACCAACATAAAGGAGATCTACACTTCCTACCATACAAGGCTTCATAAGGTTCCATGTCAATACTCCGCTGGTAGTTGTTATTGTAGGCAAACTCTATCAGACTGAGATGCACATCCCAACTTCCTAGGAACTACATAACACAATCTCTTAGAAGTTCTTCTAAAGCCTGAATAGTCCTTTCAGACTGTCCATCTGTCTACGGATGGAAAGCGATACTGAACCTCAACTGCATTCCCAACGCCTTATTCAATTGTTCCCAAAAACGACTTGTAAACTGAGGACCTCTATCAGAGACTATTGTTGCTGGCACTCCGTGCAAACACACTATCTCATCAACATATACCTGTGCGAGCTTCTCTGCTGTGTAGGTTGTCTTTACAGGTATGAAATGAGAAAACTTCATCAATCTGTCCACTATCACCCAGATGGAATCATGATTCTTAGCTGTCCTCGGAAGACCAACTATGAAATCCATGGTTACATGATCCCACTTCCATTGTGGTATCGACATGAGTTGCAATGTGCCAGCCGACTTCTGATGTTCTGCCTTAACTTGCTGGCATACTGCACATTTTTCCATGAACTCAACTACATCTTTCTTTAAACCGAGCCACCAATATAGATCCTTTAGATTATAATACATCGTGGTGACACCTAGAACCATAGCATACATAGACGTGTGTGCTTCCTCGAGCACTAACTTCCTTAGATTATCAGCATTAGGAACCATCATCATGTTATGATAACAGACTAGTCCATCCTCGGACTCGTGGAAACCATCACGCTTCTCGCTGTCGAACTCTGATATGATCAACTGAACTGTAGCATCTACTTGTTGTGCTTCTTTGATCTATTGTCTCAACGTAGGCTTCACTTCCATTTGTGCCAACAAACCTACCAACAAAGAGACTTCTAACTGTACATTCATCCACCGCAAAGAGACGAACATATCCCGCCTATGGCATATCAAAGAACTCAACTGTGCCTTCTTCGTGGGAAGAGATGAAGACTTCCTACTAAGCGCATCTGCTACCACGTTCACCTTATCTGGGTGGTACTCGATGGTGCAATCATAATCATTGATTAACTCCATCCAGTGTTGCTGACGTATGTTCAGCTCATTCTGTGAGAAGATGTACTTCAAGTTCTTGTGATCCGTAAAGATCTGACACACTTCCCCATAAAGATAGTATCTCCAAACCTTCAATGCATGCACCACCACTGCCAACTCCAAATCATGTGTCAGATAGCCTTCCTTATGTTTCTTAAGTTTTTGAGAAGCAAAAGAAACCACACGATCTTCCTACATCAGCACACAACCTAAGCCCTTCTTGGAAGCATCACAGAAAACAACATAGTCTTTCCCCTGTTCTGGCAAGACTAACACTGGAGCACTTGTCAGCTTCTCCTTCAAATTATAAAAAGCTTGCTGACACTGATCATCCCAAACAAAAGGTACATCCTTCCTAGTCAACCTTGTTAAAGGCAATGCGATCACACTGAAGTTTCTTATGAACCTCTGGTAGTATCCTGCTAATCCCAGGAAACTACGGACCTCATTCGATGTCTTCAGTTTCTCCCACTCTACTACTGACTCTACCTTCTTGGGATCCACCCTGATTCCTTCCGCTGAGATCACATGACCCAAGAAAGTCACTTCCTTTAGCCATAACTCACACTTACTGAACTTGGCATATAGCTGATGTTGTCAAAGAAGAGACAACACTTGTTGAAGATGATGTTCATGCTTTTGACTATCTTGACTATAGATCAAGATATCATCTCTAAAGACTACAACAAATTGATCTAAGAACAGACAAAACACTCTGTTCATCAGATCCATGAATGTTGTTGGCGCATTGGTTAGCCCAAACGGCATAACCACAAACTCGTAGTGCCCATACCTCATCCTAAAAGATGACTTTGGTATGTCGTCCTCCTTGATTCTGATCTGATGATATCCAGACCGCAGATTGATCTTTGAGAACATTGAAGCACCGCACAACTAGTCAAACAGATCATCTATCCTCGGTAAAGGATACTTGTTCTTGATCATGACCTTGTTCAACTATCAATAATCTATGCACAAATGCATAGATCCATCCTTCTTCTTCACGAACAAAACTGGAGAACGCATGGTGATGTGCTCAGTCTGATGAAACCTTTATCAAGCAGCTCTTGCAACTATTTCTTCAACTCTGCCATCTTTGCAGGAGCCATCATGTACGGTGTTTGAGCAATAGGCTGTGTCCCTGGTAACCAGATTGATCTCAAAATCAATCTCTTGAGGTGGAGGAACACCTGGAAACTCATCAAGAAACACATCTGTGAACTCTTAGATGATAGGCACGTCCTGAAGGCTAGGACCTTTTGCCTTGGTATCCACAACATGAGCCAAGAACGCTCTACAACCTTGTCACAATAACTTCTCCGCCACCATTGCTGACACCAAACACATTGGAAGAATCTTCCTATCTCCTTGGAAGATCCACTTCTCACCGCCGTCGGCAAACACTGCCTGCTTGGAACCATAGTCTAGTACAACCTTATACCTTTCCAAGGTATCCATCCCAAGGATTAAATCGAACCCATGCATATCAAGTGGTATGAGATCCACTTGTATGTTGTGTCCCAAAAAAGATAGAACACAAGATGGACACACTTCTCAAAGCAACGAAGGACCAACAAGAGGGGTTTCTAACAACAAGCTATCTTTCTTACAACTTACAGGTAAAAGATAGCTATCAAGCATACTACGTGCGATAAAAGATTGTGTAGCACTCGGGTCAACCAAAATAGATATAAAGTAAGAACAAGACAAATCAGAATGAAACAACTCCATCTGACCTGCCACCACTCCCGGGTTGACTATCACCTCTGACTGACTCATATCATAGAATCGAGCCTTGCTTGTTGTCCACGTCCTCTGCTTCCTTGAGCAGACGATCCTGCTTGTGATGCTTGGCCCGCGTCCTCACCCTCTGGCACCATTAGACTGTTGTCTATCTGGTCCTTGCTGACTCTGTCTTAGTTGTTGTATCACTTGAACATCTCTTCTCAAGCAATTGGACTTCAGATGCCCTGTCTGCCCACAGAGAAAGCATGACTTGTCCCCAAACTACGGCCTAGATGGCCCTGTCACTGTTACTGAAGCTGTGTTGTAGGCTCTAGATGGAGAAAAACCACACCCTCTTCCTTTACTAGGTGACCACTATGACGGCGCAATGGAACCTTGCATCATGGAAGGTGTAGAAAACCTTGGCTTCTTGGGGCCATCAAACCTCTATCTCTGAAACTGAGCAGGCCTTTTCTTGGACATAGCCTCTCTCTTCTCCTTGACTGACCATTCAATCCTTTGGACAGACTCCACAAACGTGGAAAATTGCTCCCGGTTCTCCAAAGCAGTAGCAGGTGTCGACAGCTCGGCACTCAAACATTTCTCAAAACGTCTAATCCTCTCATCATCTGTTGCCGCCATGTGAGGACAGAACCTCAGCATCTCCATAAACTTGGCTTCATACTCAGTGATGCTCAGAGATCCTTGGCGCAAACGCTCAAATTGGTCGATCTTCTCATCTAGGTACGTCTTCGGGAAGTATCGATTAATGAACTCCTGTCGGAAAACACCCCATCCTATCACCTCACCAGGTTACTTCTCCGCCTCAATGGCCCACCAGTGGCCAGCACTACCTTTCAGAAGGTAGACAGTGTGCTTGAATTTGTCTGCCTTGAGGATGTCGAGGATCTGAAAGGCCTTCTCAAGACCTATCAGCCACAGATCTGCATCCGTTGGATCAGCCATTCCAGCATAATCTGAAGCTCTGACTTGGCGAAGTGATAACCTCCAATTTTGATGGTTATCTTAGTCTTTTTCTTTAAGTTTTCCATACTCTTTCTAAATTAAAATTATACATAACCCCTAAATTTTCCCTTTTTATTGTAAATATACCATCGGACTAACTTTTCCCTTTTATATATGCAGAAAAACACAAAAAAAAGATCATAAATGACTAACTCAGCCTCAAGACCGCATGGACTCAAACGGTCCCAAGACCGCATGAAGCCAATCGGTCCCGAGACCACATGGAGTCAAATGGTCCCAAGACCGCATGAAGCCAATCGGTCCCAAGACCGCATGGAGTCAAACGGTCCCAAGACCACATGAAGCCAATCGGTCCCGAGACCGCATGGAGTCACATGGTCTCAAGACCGCATGAAGCCAACCGGTCTCGAGACTGCATGGAGTCACACGGTCTCAAGACCGCATGAAGCCAACCGGTCCCGAGACCGCATGGAGTCACACGGTCCCGAGACCGCATGAAATCAACCGGTCCCGAGACCGCGTGGAATCACACAGTCCCGAGACCGCATGAAGTCAACCGGTCCCAAGACCGCATGGAGTCACACGGTCCCGAGACCGCACGAAGCCAAACGGTCTTGAGGTCCAAACGGTCTTGAGGTCCAAACGGTCTCAAGGTCCAAACAGTCTCGAGGTCCAAACGGTCTCCAAACCGTTTGGACTTCATTTAAGGCCTATAAATAAGACCCCAAGGGTCCTCTACCAAGGATGAAGTTTTCAGACGTCCAAAGGCTGCCTCAATCACTCCAGAGCACTTACGACTTCCATCCTCCGCACTGGGGATGCCGGTCTGAGACCCATACTCCATCTCGAAGCTGCTTTCTCTCTCTCTGCCAAAGAAGGTGGGAAGAGGGAGATCTCGTCATTGCGCAACCTGTGAAGCTGGTGGATCATTTCTCTCTCTCCAAGGGGTTGACTTTCCTCTCTCCTTCATGGGTATGATGCTCTCTCTCTCTCTTCTTGCCTCCTTCTTTGTCCTAGTCATGAGCGAGTAGTCTCTTTCACTAGGGTGCGGGGAGTAGCCCCGCTACTCATGTTTTCATGTCATGTATATGTAATCCATAATTTGTAATATAGAGTTGTTATCTTTTTCAGTTCGACATCAAACGTTTAATGAATGCATGTTGCTTGATCTCCAACTTGTGTTATCCTTTATCTTTTAGTATGAATTATCTACGTTTGTACTATTAGATTCGAAACTCATATGTATGTTGGTTCTTGGTGCATTTATCCACCATGCATCTGTTTCGGTATCTAGAAGTGTCTCTCAAGAAGTGGAGTAAATTCACTATCATTCGTTGCACTTCCATACTATGAAATGGAATCAGTTGACGTATGAAAGTGCAACCTTGGTAAGTCGAGGA
Source organism: Alisma plantago-aquatica (assembly GCA_963693085.1). Classification (NCBI taxonomy): domain Eukaryota; kingdom Viridiplantae; phylum Streptophyta; class Magnoliopsida; order Alismatales; family Alismataceae; genus Alisma; species Alisma plantago-aquatica. Next base: position 712,786,651 of record OY856412.1, on the reverse strand, counting down.
ACACACTTTGCGAAGGGAATGATGCAAAGTAGGTGATCATTTGTTCGGGAATGGCTGGCGTTGCAACATTCCCGCACTTCTCGTAGTTAGTTCTCCGAAAGGAAACTAAGTCTACAAAGATACTAACTGACTAAACTCTCTTTGCAGGTTATGTTTTGCTTTGCATGTATTGATCCATGTGTAGTGGCGGTGAAAAACCGATCACACCCTAGTGACTTTTATCATAGTTTAACTCCTTAGATTTACTTGTTTTCTTTACTTTTCATGATCTTAGTTTAAAACAACAAAACCAAACTTTCGATCTAAGTGCCTTCTATTAAGTGACTAAGTGAAATTCTAACGTTTTCCATCTTGTTGCTTGCAAAAAGATCGTTGTCCTGAGGATTCGACCCTTAACTATACTATGATAAGACTTCCACATATCTTAGCATACGTGGGTGGAGTTCTTTATCTAGTATATGCAAGGCTAAACCTAAAGACTTACTATCTTTAGGATTTTTAGTTGGTGCACGCAATTCCACATAAGTGGAAGCTCCATCACGAAGCCACTCAAAGGTCCTCCCAATGCCCGAAGATTCACCATGGGGAACCAGTGCTCTTGGCAGAGGCACATGTAATCTCTCCACCATGTGATTCATCGTAGCCATTAGCTGCCCCATAAGGTGTTGATAGGTAGGGTTCTCAAGAATGGCTGGGTCAAATTGGGGGACCTCAGACACCTGATCTTCATGTGAGTACACACCAGTTCCATCAACAGATGCAGCAGCACTGCTCTCAGCAACATGTTCTTCATAATTTCCAGACATGTTTTAGCTTTAACTTCCACTGGGAGCAGAATTCATTATAAGAAAATCTAGAAAAATCACAAGAACAAACACAAGCCTAGTCCTAGATCCCTGTAGACTCAGTGAACCTAGAGCTTTCATACCAAACTTACTTGTGACATCCCACCATCACATAGACAACGAGACATCACGCGAAAATGTGTGGAACCATCATAAACAAGATATTACCAAAAACACAGGTTAATTAAAACCGATTGCGGAAAGCATCATAAGAATGGAACTATTACAACCATATCCACATCCTGTAAGAAAACATGTTATATATGCATAAGCATGATATATGTCCATCAACACATAGGATCTAGTTGTTCCAAATACATCAAGGATGCATCACCTGTTTATGTACATATCAGACCTAGCCAGGCCAACAACATGTTACAAAAAGCCATACTAAGATCATACATCGTGAAACCTTGTTAAAACACCTCCAAGGACCTGAGAGTACATGGATGACTCTAGTATTCTACTACAAAACAACCACAGCAGTAGCATATCCAACCTCAAGCCTTCTATTGATCTTCTTGTTGCTCGAGCACAACCTCACGACCACCACTACGTCTAGCTCGATCACCTAAAAAGGTTGAAACCAATAGGGTGAGACACACACTCCCAGCGAGAAACATAACTCCCCGCTGAACTATAAAACCTCAGAAGAGCTAGAGCAGATAAAGCATGTAACAGATATAACTAGGTCATATATGAAATATGAAGAACAAGATTATACATACATAATAGCTTATCATGATACCTGAGAAGCATATGACTAGATGCAAGAAGTACTTAGGGCATGTATATAAAACAATCATACATTATGGAAGGCCTCAACCAATGTTTCATGTTTTCCCTAAGAAGGTATACTATACGGCTGGATTACCATTTATTATGCCCTAAAGTAGTGAGTCATATCGTTCAAATACAACCTTCAATTGCGAAACCCAAAGTCGGTGCCATACAAGGTCAATGGAAGAGCCAGAATCCACGACCTCTACCCTCGTCGTCAGTGCACGAGAACCAAAGTAGGACCGCAGTCTCTTACTTACATGACCTCAGTCATAGGGTCAACAGACGCAGTCTGCCCTTTCCTCTAGCCCACCTGGGTACAGGTTACGGCGCTAGTATATCTTGAGCTACGAGCCTATTCACCGTGCTCCTGAGCCATGAACGCATTCATGCTCCATCACATTGAGCCATGGGCCTGTCCACCATGCTCTATCACACTAAGCAATGGGCCTATTCACCATGCTTTTATACACATCTTGAGTCTACAACCGCAGTTGCACTCTAATCCTCCTATTTCGGCTAGGAGAAACCCTGCATACTCAACAATATGCACTCCAGGTTAACCCACAGGAGAACCTATTTCACCATCACCAGCTCCTGACGATGATGGATATATGGCTAGGGAAAACTACATGAAAGGTTCATTTTGTAATTAATTAATGCATTTTTAGTGGATTGTTGGGATCAACCAAGTTATATTAAGCAAACCATAAGCAAAAGTAAACAACATAGATCCCATCATTCTGTGTCACACTATTATTGCTATTCTCAATGCCATCAACATCACCATGATCCATATCAAGGATCCAACATCACATGTTGCCACTTGGCCTCTTGCCAATCATCATGATCCATCACAAGGATCCAACAGCACAGGGATTCCATCCCATCATTGAGCACATGTTACCAACACATGGACAACACTCATCATATACCATCATAGTTCACATAAAACATAGCATTCCTCATTATCTCAATATCAAGAGAATGTCACCAAGGACATCATTATAGCTCATACATGAGTACACATCTCATTCGAGGAACCTACATAGTTAGTATGCTCAAGAGTAGATAAATACTTCATCATCGAGATATATTTGTGCAACATTAGATAACCATGCATATACATAACATTCACATATAAAATTCCAACGATATTAGGGTTTCAAGCAAACATAGAACATAACCTTCACTAAAGCATATCGGGTAAGGAACAACCCTCACCGAAAGGCACAACAACCCTCACCAAAGATGCAGCAACCCTCACCAAAGGTGCGGTGGCCCTCACCAAAAAGGATACCCAACCCTCACTATGCAGCGGTTACAACTAGACTTATCCAGCTGTGTCGGCCAGCACTATTGGCCAACCCACATACCGGGCAAAGCACAAGCCAGTTGATATCATGCAGTAGCATAGTGAGCAACCTATAACGCCCAAGTGTGCAACGCAATGTCATGTCGGGCAAGAACCTGACGTGCAATGCCCATGACGAGCAACATTGTACCGGGCAACACCATGGCAGGAAACACACCTACATGAGGTAACGAGCAACAGCATGCAATTCCATGACGTGCCACGCAGTAGCAACACTAAGCAACGCGTCACAACAGAGTTTCGGGCAGCAACATCTAAGAGAATGTCGTGCAAGGCACCAACAGACATAAACGCCCAACACAACCCCATTTCGTCCAAGGGAACAACACATCAGCCATCTACTATATCGCCCAAGGGATCACCAAGACAGCCATCTATTGTATCGCCCAACCCTAGATCAAGGGGAAGAGAGGGATATCGGGCAGCACTACCTATCATGGGTATCGTACAAGGCAAGGCCATGATGCCCAAGAGGGGGATATCTCCCAAGAGCTCAACTCCCCTAGAACACATATCTCAGCCAAGGGACCAACTAGGTATCAACCAACCATATCGTCCAAAGGATACCAAGAGTGTTGGCTCACCTCTCAACAACCAAGTGAGAGGGGTTTTGCACAACCTCAAGCATATCGGGCAACAAGGGTAGAACAACACCCTATCGGCCAACCATCTCAGCATATCACCCAAACATCTAGGCCACATGCTCACCTCTCAAGACCAAGGAGAGAGAGGGGTCTTGCATAAGTTCACCTCTCAAGTCTGAGGAGAGAGGGGTATTGCCCAAGAACACACCAACAAAGGCATGGCTGTCCCCTATCGCCCAAGGCACCAACTAAAGCTAAAACCCTAAAGGCATACCGTGCAACTAGGGTAGGACAACCCTCTATCGGCCAAGCCAACCACTATGTCACCCAACACCATAGGCTCACCTCTCAAGTCCAAGGAGAGAGAGGGTTATTGCCTCATGGGCACACTACACACACCTTTGAACTAAGGAACCCTAAGCTCACCTCTCAACTAAAGCGTGAGAGGGGTTTTGCTCAAGATCCCCTAATCCAAAGGGTAGGCTGACACAAAGGGAAACCAACACACCACATATCATCCAACATGATCTAGGGCACATGTAGGGAAGCAACATAACCAACTAAAGCAAGAAGCATTACTAAAAAGATATGTAAGGCCGATCAAGATAACATAGTAAGGCAACTTGTAAAGGAGATAGTATAGTTAGGGTTAGGAGTTATGTAACCCGCCTTAAGCACAAACTCCAAGCTCCTAGCTTCAAGCTCCAAGGCACCACCTCAAGAAGAGAAGCAGTAGGATGTATCGGCCACCACCAAGGAAGAAGAAAGTAGTAGCAGCAGCTATATCGGCCACCTCCTTTCCTTCCTTCTTCTCGGCCACCAAGGGAGAGCAAACAGCTAAGGGGCAAAGAGATCCCAAGCAAGAGAAAAGAGAGACATATATAGAAGAGGGTAAAGCGGATACCAAAGTAAGGTGGCGCCCGGACTAGGTACACTTGTCCAAGGGCCATGCCACATGCTAACACCCCACACCACTTGTCCAAGGTCTCGCCACTTGCTAGCAACAAGCTCCATGTGTCCAAGAAAGGGTGACACAAATGATGCTAGGTGGAGGGGTGTGTGTCGCCCAACATGGCAACCCATCACACCCACCATCACCCCCTAGCCGATACACCATGGACGACACAAGGCACCAAGCTCACCCTTGCCTGACACACTCAAGCAAGGAGGAAGGGCTTCAAGCCTAACAACAAGCCCAAGCTTAAACAAGCTCAAATGAGGCCCAAAACAACACAACCAAGGCACCCCAACCCATCCTCTCAACCCTAGAGGATGCAAAGAGACAAGGAGGCCTATGAAGGTGACATGCTTGCATAGGAACCCTAGAACTTGGGTAAATTGCAAGTTGCACCTCAACCCCACAACAAAGCACAACCACCCTAATCACACCTCAAGTGATTAGGCAAGCCTCTAAACACAAAGTTTAGGCAAAGTAAATAGGGTAAGCCCAAAACGAAGGTCAGGGTCCTTATAGTTACCATCTCATATGAAAGATAGTATAAAAAGGAGATGTAATGATTACAGAGTACTAATAAAAGCAACATTGTTGATTTCATGCCGAAAGCACTTTCACAACAAAAGCATGATGGAGATGTTAGATCACTTGGAATTAGATTCATGAGTGATTGTCTCTACTACAAGTGGGAGATTGTTGGTTGTATTCCCTAAGAGCCATCATGTGATGATTGTAATAGGGATACTTTGTATATGAATTTATCATTAATTAAAGGTGATTCCACTTATTATGTTTATTTCAGTATTGAGGTAATGAATAAACCTAATAATGTCATAAGCATTTTTTTACTTGATGTCATATGGTTTGCGTTAGGGACATGATCACGATATTATATGTATAATAAGAGTAATCATTCTTGTTGTGTTCCTAGTTAGTTATTATTATGGATATCATAGGACAACAATAATACACAAGACTATCATGTATGGTGAGTAATGAATATGTCTCTTTAGACATGAGATTGAATATCAACTTAGATTTGTGGATACTTGTTAGAGAACAATTTGTATCAGACAGACCCACTTTGAGATTGACATGTGGAATTCATGTAATGACATGTCAGAGTCATATCTCAATGTGACAGTGGTAACTATGATCCTTAGACTTGAACTCACTACTATAGTCACAAGTTGTTTTGTATGCTTTGACCACTATCCAACATGCTCTGAATAAGAGTTTCTAGAAGGGTAGTGATTGGATGCACTATGATACATGGGATTGTTGCTAGTGATGTAGATGTAACTTGCCTCTCCTTTAGGAGTGATATCTCGACAACTTGATAAGAGAAACTATGAAATGCATGGTCATGCTCATGTGAGTCAATATATGATATTGATCTCACAATATTAAACAGTATGCTCTAGCTCAAGGAACATAGATTGATAGTTAAGAGTATACCATTCCATTCCTTGGTTTAAATGTTGATATCTACAACAAGGGGGTTATACAATCATGGAATCATTTGTTTACCAGTTGAAGTCGTTCTTCAACTCATCATGTTACTTGGGTGTCAATGGTGTGTGGCTAGACTTTAATATTTTCTCGTGAGTTTATGAACATCACTACCAACATAATTAGAAACCTACCAAGTTACACACATAAGGATGAATAAGGGAATTGAAGTTCACAATAAAACAAAAGATTAGAATAGTTCTAATTCATAAATAGTCTGAATTCCTATCCAATCAGGGCAATTGGAATGTATACTTAGCCAATCGGATTGTTCAGACCAATGGATCAAGTGATTGTTAATTGGTCAACTAAAATTTGCACTGGACTAACCCAAAAAATCGGCCAATTCAAATTCAAAAAGAAAGGTTTCAATTTGAAAATCAATTTAGATTCAAATTTGGACTAACCCAGTCGGCCGATCAAGTATCCCAATTGGTCGATTGGAACTCAAGAGCTAGATGTAGATTGGTCAAATTGGCTAATAGGGTGTCCCAATATGCTGATTAGAATTCCAGTCTAGTTTTTTATATTGGACTATTTATGAGGTTGTGATTAGGAAAGGGATTGGAATTAGGGATTTCCAAGCCTATGACGCTCCTATATAAAGGGGCCATGTCCAAATGGTAGACACAACTCATGAGAAAACTTGTGAGACAAGTTGGCATTCATATTTCTCTCTTGAAGAGAGAGAAGTTACCCTAAGGACTGCTACCCAAGATAGGAGAAGAAAGGGATTTTTGGGATGACTAGCATGTCGACGACTCTTGATTCAACTTGGTGGTAAGGTGGTGCTTCACATTCTCCGTCATCTTTGTGGATGAAGTAGAGGTCCAGGAACAAGTGTGGAGGCTTGAAGAAGTTTTTCCACAATAAGACAATAAGGTGTTATGAAGAAGACAATCATGCAATAGTTTGGTGGCCAATCTAGAATTCTTCGTGTCCAATCTAGATTTCTTGGTAGTCGATTTGATCCTAGATCTAAAGGTTTGAGTTCTTCACTAGCAAAGACATGTCTAGTTTTTGGAAGACTAGTGTGCATAAAGGTAGAATTTTTTCATTTCTACATCTTTCGTTCATCGATGTTTTATAGCTACAACAGTTCTGATGGATAGGTTAAAACATGAAGAGTTTTTTTTATTCTAATGAGCCCCTTCCTACAAACCCTAAACTTTTAAAGTCTTTTCTAGACCTTTTAATAATACATTGTGTGTGGTTTTCTTTCATTTTATGGATTTTCCTATGAATGTTATCATTATAATTTTCTAATGATCTCATGTGTTAAGGATGTTCCCACTATGGTTGCATTGAGTATAATAGGAGGTTTTCTAACATTGTATTTCATCCTAGAAAAACTATAACTCATCTTCATGTTATAATCACTTTTTCCACCAAACACGACATAATGAACAAGATGGAAATTGGCATTAGTCAATCATCAAATTAGGTCTGTCATCTAGAAATTTCAACTAGAAAACTAGAATTGATGCACACATCATGTACTTTTTTTCAGAGAAGAATCCACCACATTGGTGTTCTTAGGATATCAAGACTTAAGAAACACATAATCCTTCAAACACTCAACCAAAAAACACCACCTCACTATCAAATATATATATATATATATATATTAATGTAAGTAGATGTTTGAGGTTGTCATGGTTAATAAAGGTCTCAAAATGAACTTGATACAACTAATTCCTCCATTTTTGAAGTAAATGCTATAGTGTCTGACTCAAGATAACAAATAAGAAAGTTACAGATATGTGGTTTCTTTTTCTATAAGAACTTATACAACTACTCTATCATCCAATGTATGTATACATCCTAGCTAGATACTGCAAATAAGTATCCTAAATTAACCTTCACTTAGATTCAACTAAAGACTTATATTAGTGTACAAGTAATCCTTCTTGTAAACTCTAGGAGGGCATTACTTGTGCTCAAGTTACAAAAAAAAGTTGGCATCTTTGTTAGCTCGGTCTGAAAAAAGAATTCATGGAGAAGTCAATTCTGGATCCTTTGTAGTACTCTTACTGTCACATATAATGTTTATTAAAATACATAAATGTTTTATGGGTAAAGGCCAAAGAAATGTAATGGAATGGGTTTATAGAAAATTCCAACCATGTGCCACAAAGAGGAAGTCAAGTTGACCCAAATTGGACCAAAAGTTGTATGTTTCAGCCTTAGTTAGTGACAACAAGCAAGAATATCAATATTTGAGAATATAGGGTTGTAACATGATGAATGGAATACATCATTGACAATACAAGTACCTATATTTTTAGGAATAACCATTCATATTTTCTAATAAATAAACATATTAAGTAAGAAATCATTCATTTACTCAAACAAAATGGTTGTCCATCATGAAGACATACTCAAAAAATTAAATCCAGATCGCACAACTCATGAAGCTATTTTTTTCTCCACATCAACAAAATCTTGTTATGGAGTCTTGTATATATATGATCTCCTAGGTAACATATCCATGTTTGACTCTATATCCATTTTATGTGTAAACTCATGTAACTCGTATGGAAAAACTTCTAGGTACTCACTCACACACACACACTATATATACAACAAGATAAGCATGGAAACTCCTTCTATCATCTACAAGATCTCAATCTAAGTTCATGTAAAGCTCAAGAGCAGAGTGAGATATAATAACTCAATTTAGAAAACTACCATCACTCATATTCTTTCTGGAAAATGATAATTAATGTATCCCCATCCAAATAAGTGAGTTTAAGCAACTTCCTACCATTATATTAGAATTCCTACACCATTATAATCGGTCTGAGATTACATAAAAGTCTACCTTATCAAACAGAATCAGGCCTACAAAAATATTTTCACTGGAAACAACAAGGAGAACAATCACTTCAACCCTATAAGGAGTAGTATCTATCATACCACTCAGGTGATAGTATTTACTATGCAACCAAACTCCATCAAGTACATGCTAGTCTTGGTCTTTTCTCATAAAAGTTCCATTTTTTGTCATTATATAAAATACCTCTTGTAAAAAATTCGGGATCAACTCCTAGAATCTCTTAAACATAAAGATAATGATGAACTATTAAGTCACTAAGGAACCCACTCAAGAACCATACCTTATAATGACATGTTTGAGACTGTAGTAGAGTTCTTTTGTAAATTGAGACATTTTAAGCATATTGAACCCTCAACAGAATACTCATAACTTTTCTCATCATTGAGATGCAATGAAAACCTCTTTAAAGGACAAAACCATCAAGCACATTATATCCCTAGACATGTGTCCTACCTGCAACTATTGCAATTATTCTCATTTGGTGTATGGACATACTATCCAAGATATACTACTCTCATGAAAATCTCAAGAACTCAAACCATGAAATGAGGATGCTTCAACACCTCAAGTATGGTGGCTATTTTTTTCAACACATAATAGATTAGGATATCAAAGATATGCCCAAACCTAGGACTTTACTTATTCCAACCTACAAAAAAACATAGCATTTGTTCAAATATTAACAATATGGGCCTATTCTGGGTTTATATCATAATTTATAGTATAAATCAGGTTTGATGTTGCATTGAAAAATCTAGAAAGTCGGGGTTTGGTTAAGTGTTCAAATTTTATGAATATACGAAGTATTAAAAAGTCACTCTTTTAAAATATTTAACATATTAAAACCATCAAGATATGTAGTTTAATAAAAAAAATATGAATACATGTTTACGATTTATATGTGTTAAATAATTTTTTAAGTCTACCATTTTAGTTTCATCATAACTTATCCACTAAAAACTACTATTCAAGTACCAATTGGTAATTTTTTTGGCCAAGTCCTTCACATTGATCCTAGGTGAAGAATTCTTTTATAATATGAGAAAGATCATAATATATTAAGGGTTGATAATTTCTTAGCAACAACAACAATTTAACATGGACTAAGATGGTTATACTTAATACTGCCACACAAATATGGGCTCATCGTAATCATGTCAAGATTACCATCACAAGAATTCATGTTATTAAGTGCAATGTTTTTTTAACCTAAGCCAGGAGGTCATCTTATTTATCCTACCCTCCTCACGTAGGTGGAATCAATCAAAAATAATACATCTACTGCTCATACTTCTACAATTTTGGAACTAGAAAAATAAAAAGACAAAAGTCATACCCTCAAAAACTATTGTATACATCTTCACACACACTCAAAATAAAAAAATATCCCCTTATACAAAAGGTATCCATATAAGGGGTGCCCTTTCTCTCCTAGATGATGATCCTTCTAAGTCAGATAGTGATTATAGTTGGTTCAGTAAACATCATCTCAGCCTCTGATGTACTACCCCATATCCCTAGATCCTTTGGGGCCGAATCAACCTCTTTGGGGATGAGGTTTCCAATGATATCAAACTCATTTGGAAGGAACTAAAGTTGGAACTAGTCTAATTTCCTTGATGAAGTTTGCAACCTTCCATGTCTTCGGTGCCTCCTTCCATATAATTTTGATGACCCCAGGTCTTCTACTTCAATTATGGACACATTGATATTCTTCTCATCAACTATGTTAAGAGCCATCAAGAAATCATGGATGTATGGCAAAGAGTAGTATGCTTCTCTTGACTAGAATATGAAAGCAAGTTTAACATGTCCATGATTGTTTCTTACAATCCCAGCCCCCATTATTGTTTGTATATCTGTCTATGGTGATATTGAGCTTGAGATTTATGACATCATGTGGTAATCCATCTCATAAGGTGAATTTTCTTTATGCACAATTGGGGATCAGCAACACCTGATAGATTTTAGTTATGATATAAAATTGGGGTGTTGATGTTCCTGAAGGATCTTTTCTTGAGGGCACATTGATGATATTAAGGATGGAGTCACATTATTTCTCAAGTATACCTATATGGTTCTCACACTAAGTAGAGCAGAAGTACCTCTAATTTAACCAGTACATCCAGAAAGGAGCTCATTATCTAGTCATCCTATAAGGGTGTTCACCTATTGTTTGGAACCAACCGTCAACAGAGATGATGAAAAATGAAAATTCATCACATCCTCCCCAAGAAGAGTGTTGGCCTTTATCCACATGGAACCTATGATGTGTCTATTAAAGAATAGATATTCTATAGTTTCAATCTTGAGGTTGGAACAACAAGAACTTCACAACACAATGTGAATTTTACATTTGATGATATTGTCACCAGTGGCTAGTTCCCATTGTAATATTTTCCATAGAACACTATAGGCATGAGGCATAGAGCATCTTCACATCCAAAAAAATTAACTCCCTATAAGGGAAGATCTATGTATAGGATTCTTTTTTCCAACTTAATGGAGAAATTACCATCGTTGCTAGGAATTCAAACCAATTGATCATCAATGTTTGAAATCATGGCTTGAGGTGATTTGATGAGTTGGATTCCTTTATCAACTATGACAGGCATAGGGCCTCTACATTCTAGCCTTCAACATAACTCTAAAATTCGCTAAGTTTGAAATCGTGCACCATGTCAATTATATAAATGGTATATTTGTATAAAGATACACAACACCATCTATTATCCCAAAAGGATATGTCTCCCTTTCATACGATCCATCGACACATAGGAGTGAAATGAGGGAAATTCTTCCATATAGTCTTCCAGCATGGGGATGTGTTAGCACCCATCTTGAGGTATGGCAGAAAGCATCTTGAATGATTCTTGAAGTCTAACCTATACTTCTCACTACAAAAATTTTGCCATATGAAATTCCCAGTCAAAATCTCCCAACAAGCTTTATGAATATAAGAGCAAGACATAATATTCAATGGAGTAATCCCTAGACCTCCATTCAACATTAGGATGGTGATATGGTTCCATGCAACCTAGGCTCGTCTACTATTCCCAGTTCTATCAGCCTAAAGAAAACTTGACATCATCGTTTCAATGCTTTTGGTGATGCCTTGCTTCATCCCTATAGTTGCATGCTATACAATGTCGTGGAGGCTAGAATGTGCTTGATACATATCTTGAGTCTTGCAAATGAAAAATATTTGGCTTTCCATGAGGCGATCTTTGACTTCATCTTTTCCAGGATGAATTCATAGTCCCTCAATTGTGTCCTTCCAACAACGATGGGAATCCCTAAATATGTAAAAGCATTGTTGGCTATCAATACTTCGAAGGATGATACAATGGAGGCATATATCACCAAGTCATCAGTGTATGGAATACAAGTTGATTTTCCTCTGTTAATGGATTGCCATGTAGTTAACTTGTATTCTCTAAGGATGTCTATCACTCTATGTAATGAAGGTGGGGGTGCACTACAGAAATTTACAATACCAACCATGTATAAAAGGATAGCTGGTGTTTCTTCACAACATCTGGTGATATATCCATTATTCATAGTTGAAGAAAATTTGCGACAGAGGATCCCTTCAAAGATGATGAACATTTAGGTGAAAGTGGTTTTCCTTGTTTGAAACTCTTCTTCATTAGAAAGAAACCTGCAGTGTAGTCTCCTAAAGTGATTTTGGCCCACGACTTATCAAAGAAACTTAGACACAACTAGACAGTGGTTGACATAACAAATTTTATCAAAATGTCCCTTAAAACACCCAGTCAACCCTATCATATCCTTGATGCATGTCCAACTTGACGACTATGTTTGGGTAAGAACCACCTCTGCATAAGTTTTGTATGAGCTCTATTGTGAGACAGATGTAATTTACTTATATCTCTTCCTATAATGTACACCCCTTGTTCCTCATAGGTGATATGTGAAATAAAGGAAGCTAGCATGATGCTCACTATTCTGGCCAAGATTCTAAGTATTATATTTTCTATAGATATGTGGCAAAAATATTTACCAAGGTCCCTTGGGTATTAATACAATGTGATTGCATACTAGACTCTAATGGCACACTCCTCTAAAGAAGAAACTAGGAAGGCTCATGAAGTCATATTTAATGATGTCCCATGATACTACATAAAAGTTTAATGTGAAACCATCATCCCCTGGTGATGAGTCTATCACCATCATCCTCATTGTGGCAATGATATCATCTTCTATGCACACTTCTATAATCGTCATGTTGTCATATGTGTCAAGAACCAGTTGAATCAATGTGAAGATCCCTTCTGTTGTCGAAAAAGATTGTGGGGCATCAGAAAATAAGGATGTGAACTAATCAGTGGTTGCTTTTGCCATCTCCTTTGGGGAGTTTAGGACACTGCAATTAGGTAGTAATAGGTATTGTACCACATGTTTCTTCCTTTTATCTTTAATAATGGCGTGATAAAAGAATTTATTCTTTTCCCCATCATTAAGCCATTTGGTATGGGCTTTTCTTTCATTAACGCTTCTTCTTGTGATAGGATGATCTCCAATTCTGCTTCAGCTGTTGTCATTGTGAGTTCATTATCACTTGAAGGATTTTTGTCAAATTCAATATGGGTGGCATGGATGATGTCTTCTAAATCCTTCTTCTTCTGTGTAATATTGTTGAACACTTCCTAGAACCAGGACTTGAGGTGGCCTCCCATGTTCTTGAGCTTTGAGAAGAAATGAAATGAGGGTCCCCTTATGCGTCTGAGGTCCATCCTTATTCAATAGCTTCAATGCATCTAGGGTGTTACAACTAGATACCAAGGAGGAAGAGAGGCCCAGTCTCTTATTATCATTTGTGGGCCAATGCACGCCAGCACTAGGAAATGATCAGATACACGTAGCCTAGCTAAGTGCTTTGAGATGCTCATCAGGGAACATATAGCCATGAATGATTCACCAAAACCCTATCTAATCTTTCCCATGTAGTTAGAGTATGCTGATATATATCGACCCATGTAAATATGTTGCCCTCAAAAGGTATCTTGAAAAGGTTGGCATTAGTTATGAATCTATCGAATTCTAAGATTTCTTAGAAATCAGGTCGAGCCATACCCCTCTTCTCTTCTACTTCCTTATAACATTGAAATCTCCCACAACTTCCCAGTTCCTATCACTGATATCGTGTGCTAAATAAAAAGCAAGGCCTAGAGATCTCTTCTATTATGCATTGAACATCTTACGTATGAAGTTGTGATGTAAAATAGGATGCGGGAGTTACAACTTATACAATGAGATGTTGTGTATACTTCCTATAGACTGTCGTGTTTAGAGATGAATATGCAACAACAACAAAAAATCTTCCCCCATTCTTCCTCATTATCTTCTTATCAATACAACTTTAGAATGTCCAAAAGCTCCCTTATTTCTTAGCAAGAAGAAAAGGTTTCATCAGGCACATTACTACATGCCTATGGTTGTTGCATATGAGACTCAGTACCTTGTGAGTCAGATTATTTGTTGTTCCCCTTATATTCCACAATAAATGGTTAAGTGATATCTATTTTATTTCAAGATTAAATGGTTGAGAGTGGATCGTTATTTTAATCCATGTTTACTAAACTCATATGCTTGGTCATATATGCTTGTGAATTCATGATAGTTTGTATGTAGTTCTTATATGCACAGTGGGTGATGTAAAATTGACTATGTCATTTTGGGTACACTAGACATCATAGTATATGACCTCTTTGCATCTCCAAATCAAATCAAATCAAAGAGATGAGGACAAATAGGATTTATTAGGAAATTATGCTTATGAGTAAGGTGGGTGTTCACCGTCATTATCTAAGTTTCAATCCAAATCATGTTCGATTCAATTACATGAATATTTATTTTCTAATAAGCTCTCACATAAGTCATATTCAGATCAAGATGTAAAGTTTCAAAATCTCTCTTTATAAGCTCTCTTTAATTTAATTTAGGTATTCTTCTTCTTCTTCTATTAATTGTGCTTGACTCAACATCATTGCTTTGTAGACGCATGCTAGTTGGTCTTCATTACACATGTCCATACCATCTTAGTTGGCCCTCGCATAACTTGTCATCAATTCTCGCCATCCCCACTTTGTTCCTAGTATATTCATTTCTCAAGCGATCTTTTTTTGTCTACTCACACGTCCATCTTAGCATATTCATTTCGTCCACATTCATCTTGTTGAGGCCTTGTTTCTTCACTACCTGACATTCACTTTTATAAAGCATGGTTGGCCATATCTTTGTTTTACAAAACTTGCTTTTTAATCTAAGAGGGGTCTCTTAGTCACATAATATTCTCATTGCACTTCTCCATTTTAACCCTCATGTAATGATCATGTGACAAGCATCATCTCAGGCATCCCCATCTTTTTGAATAATAGAACACAAGTAACAAATTTTGAGTAAGGTGGGTAAGAAGAAGAAATATATCCATTGAAACATGTTTCTACTAGTACTATATCATACATATTGTTAAGAAAAAAGACCACTACTATTAGCCATATGAAAAAACATTGAGTCAAAAAATTAATCTATCCAATACTAAGACATCCTTCAGCAAAGGGGTGTATTCCAAATGAAGACAGGAGTTAAAGTCTCTTCTTTATGTTATAGAAGTGCATAGACATGCTAAATACTTGAGGCTCCCTACTAATATTGGCATGTCAAAAAGTAGTTCTTTAGTTTCATCAAAGATGGGACATGGAGAAGCTACATGTATGGAAGGAAAAAATCATGTATAATCTGGGCAAGGAGGTTTTGATTAAATATATTGCATAGGTGATGCCCACGTACATCATGAATATTTTCCAGCTATTAGTGGATATACTTGATGAAAATATAGAGTTGTGTTGCTAGTTTCTGGTGGGGAGTGAAAGGGATAGAGAAAAAAGTTTCTCGACAATGTTGGGTGAATCTATGCAAACCAAAGAAAGTGGGAAGTCTACGGTTCACAACATTCTTTCCTTCAACCAAGCTCTTATGTCCAAGCAATTATGGAGGATTATGATCAAGGACTAGTCCTTGGCAGGAAAAATCATCATGCTTTCCTTCAACCAAGCTATGATAGACATGCATTCCTTCATCCAAGATTTTATGTTCATGATTTTCTTAGCTCTCAAGGCCAGATATTATCCTCATGCATCTCTCTTGGAGGCAAAATAGGGCTACAATCTAACATGGAGAAGCTTATGGGGAGCAAAAGTTTTTCTACTCGAAGGGATGAAATGGAGGGTTGGGAGTGGGGACAACATTAATATTTGGGACAAGTGGGTCTTGGGATAAGGTGGTACTTTGGAAGATCTTTTTAGAGGAGGAGAAGGAAATCATGCATGTGTGTGAACTATTTGATGCACATATAGATAACTGGGATATGGGGAAGTTAGAATTTTTTTTTGAGTGAAGATTGTAGAAACATATGTAGTACAATGAGAAATCAGAGACTACCAAGATACCAGCCATTTGATTGGCCAGATCCTCATGGATATTTCTCATTGAGGTCATCTTACTAGTTTGGCATATTAGGCAGGGATTTTTATGTTCCTAGTAGAAATTCAGCAAATGAAGTATGGACTATTATATGGTGTTGTGGTTGACCACCGAAGCTTTCTCACTTTCTATGAAGATTTTGCACATGAGGCCTGATGTAATCCTATTTTAGGGCTTCATCTTGTGTCTTATTATACTTTAATCATATATAAACTTGTTAGAATGTATGTTATTTCCCCTAATTAATGGTTTATTATCAAATGCACTTATGGACGTTCTTTGCATGATTTTCAGGTACTTAGACCACACCTTGGATGGATGGGAGACAATGAGGATGATCCTGGTTTCATCATCCATGGAGGAGTCTAAGGAGGGTAAAAGAGCTTCCCCAACCTACCCCTAGTGGCCAAGAATCAAGCCAAAGCAAAGAAGTACATGGATTGTGAAGTTGAATCTCAAAGTGCAAGCTAAAGCCCTAGCATAGCTGTGGTGACATGGAATGCCCCTATTACCACTGAAGAAACCACAATAGAATTCCAAGTTCATGCATCTCAAGTCAAGTATAACAAGATGACCATAATGTCTAGCATGTCCGTGTCGAGTAGACCCCAGCACGGCCATGATAGCTAGAAATGGTGTACTGTCTGAAGATAAAGATGCTTGTGCCAGTAGGAATGACCAACAACCAACTCTCCCACTATGATCATGTTGTCGAGCACAACCTTACTACTAACCACTACCACAACCATGTTGTCCAGCATGGCCATGCTACCAACTAGCAAAACTCCATCCTCAACTGTGATTTTATCCATTCCTCACCATGACCATTCCACCCCAACATGGATGTGTCACCTTCTACCCACCATGACATGTTGCCATCAAACCCTATTCATTTTCTGCACTAATTTTCCCATATTTCCCCCACTTAACCTAGTACTTCCCTACCACATAGATATACATGGTGGTGTCTAGAGCATGAGGTTAGCACCTCTTAACAGTTATTGCCACCCACTTGAGCATTCATTGAGCTCCCACCTACTACCATTCCCTTTCCACCATCCCCTACCTCAAAACCCTAGATTTCTAGGGTTTTGGTTCCTTCCATCCACCATTTCATGTCATTCATCCATCAAGGAGCAAGGAGGGAGCTCTTCCACAACTATATGTTAAAGAGGAATCATCACCAATCTTCTGTGGCTATTCACTCATCCACTCCTTCTTCTTCCTTCTTTTGTTTTGTTGTGAGTATCTAAGCCCTTTAGGTGGGTTGTTTGGGGCTAAAATGTGACTTTGATACCATGTTGGGGAGAAATAACTTATAAAGCATATATTTTGTTATATAATGACAATCTTTTTCTTCTTTCTATTTCCCATAAACTGTCTTGTTGTTTATGCTTGAAAACATGGATTTTTTGTCGTTTTGTGCTTGAAACCACCTAGACTCTAGAAGAGAAAGGCTTATATGTGGCTATTTTAGGGATTCCTCCTAGTTCCATGATGAATGCATATTCATCCTAGTTTTAGATGCATTTTCAATAGTGTTTTGCACTCAACCATTTTAGGGATTGCTCCTAGGTCCATGATGAATGCATATCCATCCTAGTTTTAGATGCATTTTCAACATTGTTTTGCACTCAATTTCATCTTTTTAGTTTAGAACTAGCTAACTATTAGGTTTTATTATTTATATATTAATATATAAGGTTTTAAAGAAAATTCATGGTTTCCATGGTAGGTTTGGACTTCATTGTGTGTGAGGAGTGTAGGAGGCGGTGGTCTCACTAATTGACTAGTGACCTAGAAATTTATGATGAAAGGACCATATTTTTTATGGCTCGTTCCTCCATTGGATTCTTAGACATAAATTTTGG
This sequence comes from Alisma plantago-aquatica, assembly GCA_963693085.1. Lineage (NCBI taxonomy): Eukaryota > Viridiplantae > Streptophyta > Magnoliopsida > Alismatales > Alismataceae > Alisma > Alisma plantago-aquatica. The sequence goes on along the minus strand of OY856412.1, from coordinate 712,768,384 downwards.
ATGACTTATCAAGCCATCATTTTCCAAGTGGTCTACCCCACCATCTATTTCCATTGATATACCCTTCCCTTGGAAGATGCCCCTAGGCACAGACACCATGTCAATAGCCCCCCCCACCCTCGGGGTGGGTATGGTCTGCCAAACCATCAATTTCCAACAACTGGTGGTTCCCCCACATTCATCTTTCGAATGGTCCCCTTTTTATGGTTGTTTTGTGCTAGGACCAATGGCTTCCCAGTGCTTGCCTTCTTACGACTATCCTGACTCGTCTTGCAATGGTCATTCTGACTCCAAGATCTGATGGGTCATCTGCATTGCCTTTTGATGGTTGTTATAAGACCATTAAACAAATGATGGCTCCAATGAACATCGTGAGACTCCTCACCTACCTATGGCATTATTGCATATCACAAGCCCTTTGTCTTCCTCTCCCCACCACTAACTCTTCACTCCATGGCGACTGGGAGGGTTCCAAACCCTTTCCTATGCCTAAAAATAGAAGGGGAAGACATACAGAAAGGAGATCCTCCATTGTGTCGGGTTGTCATGTACATTCCAGACCTTTGACCTCCATCTACCATCGACCCTCACCATTAGTTAATGAACATCAACCAAGGAAGCTCCCACCTCCTCTCTGCCAAGGCTTCAAGGTTCTAACCATAAAGGTGATATGTGTTGAGATGCATATCACCATCAGTTGATAATACTAGTATTTGTCAACCACTGATCCTCCTTGCGATGACGAGATCCAACATTGAAGAAGGAAGAAAGATGCTCCATTTCCACCCCTAAAGAGCATCTAAGGGTGGTCTTACTGTTGCTTTGTCCACCATCAGTTTGCAGCACAAAGACAGGCTTCCACACACCACATATTTGCTTTCTTTCCCTACTGTGATCATTAGTTTCTTTCTCTCTTCTTCTATTGTTTATATTGTTACTTCCATGAGCGAGTTGTCACCTTGCTAGGGTACGGGAAGTAGCCCCACTACCCCCATTTTGTTCTCTTATTTGCATCTCTTATTGTGTGGACCAGTATACATTTTGAATCAAACATTTTTATGTTATATTCTTGCCTGATCATCAAGATTATATGTAAATAAGATTCTTGGTGTAGAGAACTTTAAACCTAGGATCTAGGATATTGTCGAATTCATGTGAAACCCTTTATGAGAACTTTTAATATGTGTTTTCCAAGATGATAGATGCATGAATTTAGGTAATGCGATAGTAAGCTTAGAGTGATGTTTGTCCATGTTTAATCTTAACACAGAAAGGGGGTTTTCCTTGGCCTTAACATATATGTTACCTTACTTCATATGATTTAGTGAGAGAGTTAACGATAGGTAGTGGTGGTGAAACCCATTCCACCCTAGTGTTCACATCCATTGATTCATAATCCCTTCAAATCCAGCCTTTATTATTTGCAACCTTAGTTTAATCAACAGCCAATCCAATCTTGTGTTAAATTGTAGTCCTTGCTTGGTTCACTTGATCAAATTGCATCTTAAAAATGTTGTCCTCTGGGTTCGATCCCAAACTATACTACAATAAGATCTATCCACTTGTGGGTGGGGATTATTGTACCTAGTCTAGGTAAATTCTAGGGATTTCACCCCTTGTGAATTTGTTGTTGTGATAATATTCACGTCAGTCCAACTTGTGGATCTCAATATAGTAATGTATATTCCTACATATATATCCCCTCTCCTACTTCTAGGTGTGAGATTTATGTACCTAGTCCAAAGGCACTTAGTGAAATTGGCTTGGAGCTACCAAAAGGCTAGGTGGTAGGTGACATGATGTGAACTACCCTCATTTTCACCCTCCAGTAATACCCTTGGCCCCCAATTGCCCTGGAAACCTTTGTGCTAGAAACCTAGACTTGATTATATCCTAGTATAATTTCACCTAAACATGAACCTAGATGAACCTCACAAGGTTGGATAGGGTTCCCTAGGGTGTAGATCCCCTTCACACATCCTACTCCATTGATGGCCAGTTAGTAATTTAGGGTAATTATCTAGCATGTATCTTCTGTTTGATTTTAAAATATAAATGAATGACTATGGTTTGCATGTTATAACCCCCAACTTATATTCTAGGAACATTCCCCCAAAATGACCCACACCTCCATAACTCGCTTAAAACCCAAATTGCATCCTTTCTAGTTAATTCTTGCCTAGTTAGTTTCTTTACTTTCCTTCTTAACTAATTGTCTTGTTCTTGATAGTTAGATATTTCTAGAGTAGTTAGTGTTCCTTTTAGCTTGATTGTTCTAGTTCTTACTAGTTAGTGCTAGTTTAGGTCCTTAATTTCTCTAGTTGCCTTCATTAATAGTTTAGTGCAATTTCTTACTTAGTCTAGTTCATTGCTCTCCACAGGTTGTTAAATAGGATTGCTTTGCTAGTGTAGTATTAGACTTAAATCTTCCTTTATTTTCCTTAGTTCAAATTACTCCTTTCTTTCTTAGTTTCTTTTGTCTACGCATTAGAACTAAATTGTTTAGGGTTAACTTAGGTTTTTCTTATTTATCTCTTTTAATTTCTTATTTGGACCTCTAGTGTAATCAAACAAAAATCAAGATCAAACCCTTGAACTCTAAACTCAGCTTTAGGAACCTAGCTAGTTTAACATAGCTCTCTCCCTGAGGATAGAACCTTAATCTATCGATTTCCTATGCTATAATACAAACATGTACGCTTGTGGGTGAAGTGTATTAGTCTCTGTTTGTGTCTATTTAGGGTCCTATAAACTTTAAAAAACCCTATTGTATGTCATATAGCTCATACAATCAAAATTACTTTGGTTGAGTGTACCTTAGGGAAGACTCACCAAGATTCTAGCACCATTGTTGGGAGATAGGCACTCGACCTAGATAGTTATATTAGCTTTGACTTTTCCTACTGCCCTCACCATTTCTATTATTTACTCTTTGTGTTATTTTTGCATACTTGTTTACTAACTTAGCTTCTTTTGGTTGTTTGTTCCTTGTGCAGGTGACGGTTAGTCATGTTTGAACGTTGTTTGATTTCTATTTACTCATTCCTAGAAGACCCCAAGATAGGAAGAAGAAGGCATATAAACTAGCAAAACCAACACCAAGAAGTTGAGATATAAGACGAGATGGGATATAGGGATGAAAGAGGGGTGACCCTCCAATTCTTCCACCAAACAAGTCATTGCATGACTACTTCATGCTAGGAAACTACACTTCTCCAATTGCTACTAGAGTGGATCAAATGCTAGGACAGTAGCTTTCCATTCCTCCTAGTCTTATTTGTCTCCTTCCCACCTTCTATGGCCTTGAGAATGAGAATCTGTACAAACACATTGATGCATTTCTAAAGAATTCTTCTACTTAGAGGATTCCTACATCTATTGACGTCTCTATTCAGCTCACCTTGTTCCCCTTCTCTCTCAAGGTCAAGGCTAAAGAGTGGTATTCATCAAAGACCAATATTTTCACTTGGGAGGTGATGAAGCATGAGTTTCTAAAGAAATTCTATCATATTGTCAAGATGATCCAGCTGAGAAGATACTAAAACTACTTCAGTCAAAAAGAAAAGGAACAGTTCTATGAGACATGGGAAAAGTTTCAGAAGTTGTGGCGAGATTGTCCTCATCATGAGGTTCCTATTTGGCAACTTGTCTAGTTTTTCTACATGGGTCTTTCTGAAATGAATAAAATCGTAGTAGACTCATCTTGCGGTGGAGAATTCATGGCCAAGCCTATCGAGGAGTCTTGGACCCTTTTTGACCATTTGTCTAAAAACTTCTGACATCGAGCCTCTATTGTAGATGTGCATTGTGATAGAAACTAGGCAGCTTCACCTCCTCACACCAAAGATGACTTCAACCCACAAATGAAGAATATTTTAGCAGATATGATGAATCTAATGAAGAATCATGTGTGGGGTTCTTCTAGACACTCCATAAACTCCATGGAGGCTCTTTATGAGGAGGTTCAACCTCTTCAATCTTGTGGCAGCCAGAACAACCAAGGCCCTATGTCAAACTCTTATACTCCATAATGGAGAAATCCTCCCAACTTCTCTTGGAAGCAAGGAGAATAAGGAAAAGAGAAACCTAGGAAACATCAAGGGTCAAAGTACAACTCCAAATTTGAAGAGGAAGTCCTTGGGAGATTGAGAATCCTTGATGATGTGAAGAAAGATGTGTCTGCTCAAGGGAAAAATATTAGTAGTTGGAGTAAAGAATTGACCAATTTTCTCTATATTTTTGTCATTGTGAAGAGGGGAGTATTCCCTCTCAAACTTTGGTAAATCCCAATAGTGTTTGTGGATTTGTGGGTTCTCCTTAAAGAACATATATCCCACCACAAGTGCCCACCTTGCAGCAGTACCAAGGCCTCCCAACCCTTATGCTTCACCACCTCCACAACCTCCATTCAACCTCTAATACACCTCACAACCACCTCATCAATACCAACAACCACCACATCTATACCCCCACCTCCACGGTATCCTCCACAACAACTTCTAAAACCGTAATACATCCTCCAAAATCCCAATCCACCACACCAAAGGACACCACCTCAAGGATCACAATAGCCATCATAAGCTCCCTCCTCTTCTACTCATGAGCAAGTGAAGACTTCGACTAGTTTGAGAAGTGGGAAAATTTTGGAGCAGCCAAAGAGTCAGACAGTTCAAGGTTTTATGAATGAAGATAGATTATGATAATGTGATACATGGCATTGATAGTGGATGATGACACCATGATTCTAGTGATACATATTGATGATTTTGTTGATGTGAACAAGATAGGTGCACAACTCCCCCTTCCCCGATGCACTTTATGAGCCTTCCACCTCCAAAAGGAAGAAGAAGCACATTGAAGACAACATGGAGACATTCAAGCTAGTGAGGAACAATATTGCATTGTTAGATGCCATCAAGTAGATTCCCTCCTATGAATTTTTTTTGAAAGATATATGCACCTTTTTAGAGAAAGTTAACAGGTATGATGCCTAAGCAAGTCAAGCTCACTAAACAAGTGAGATCCAATCTATAGCATACCGCACCAAAGAAGAAAAAGGTCTTGGTGCCCCTATCATTCGTTGTTACATTGGCACACATCGCATAGGCCAATCTCTTCTTGACTTGGGTTCTAGTGTGAATGTAATGCCATGAATTGAAGTTGGGATAATTGGATCCGGTGAGCTACACCTTACAATGGGTCAATCCTTCTGTGAAGACACCTCAACGGCAAATTGATGATGTGGTAGTATGAATTGATGATGACACATATTCCTTCTATCATGTTGAATTTATTGGGATAGATATGGAGAAAGAGACAAGAAAAGTGCCCATCATCTTGGAGAGATTATTTCTTTTGACAGTCGATGAAGTGATACATGTGAGAACATGAACTATATACATGACCTTCGTGCACATGAAGATCGGGTTGGACATTCTCAATGCATCCGCCAAAGCTGAGGTGTTTGGTGATACAGAAGAATATTTCTATCTTGTTTATTAAATAGAGGAGATTATTGAGAAATACCTACTTTGTAGATTGATGTTACCACAAAGGGTAGAGGTCTAGAGACTAATACTAAGATGCATGATGATGACACTACTGAAAAAATGAGCTTGCATTGTGGTGAGTGAAGATCTTCCTTCAATCTCTGAAAAGCCTTTGAAAATGTTCTATTCAAGATCCTCCAATTCTGAATTGAAGACACTTCCTAGAAGTATGCATTTCTTGGCACAAAATTCACCCTCCCAGTGATCATTCCCCCTATTTTCTCTCCAAGCCTGGAAGATGCTTGCATTTATGTTTTGAAGAAGAATATTCAAGCTATTGGGTGGTCTTTTGCTGATTTGAGGGGTCTTGACCCCTCCATCTGTGTGCATAAAATTTATCTTGAAGATGATGCAAGACCAAGCCAAAAAAATGCAAAGAATATTGAATCTAAAGCTTGTGACCCAAGAGGTAGTAAAGTTATTTGATGATGGGATCATGTATCCCATTTCTGACGGTCCCTGGGTGAGTCCTATCTAGGTAGTGCCCTAGAAGGGTGGGATCCCTATAGCACAAAGTGAGGAGGGTGAGATGATGCCAGTGTGAGAACAATCCAAGTGGAGGATGTGTATGTAATATAAAAAGTTAAATGATAAGACAAATAAGGACCACTTTCCTCTATTGATCAAGTTTTGGAAAGACTTGCAGGATGAAGTTTTATAGCTTTCTTGATGGCTACTCTAGATATTTCCAAGTGGCAATGCACCCTCAGGATCAAGAGAAGGCTATGTTCACATGTCCAAGTGGTACCTTTTCCTATAGAAGAACACCTTTTGGGATTTGCAATGCCCCCTATACTTTCTAAAGATGTGTCACATCCATCTTTGTTGAAATGCTTGATTCTTCTCTTGAAGTCTTCATGGATGATCTTTCATTGTTTGGAAAATCTTTTGATGAATGTTTATCTCACCTCAAAAAATTTCTTGAGAGATGTGTTAAAGTTTGTTTGGTTCTATCTTGGGAGAAAAGTCACTTCATGGTGCATCAAGGTATTGTTCTTGGTCATAGAGTGTCTAATGTCAGGATTGAAGTTGACAAGGCCAAAGTGGGGATCATTTCTACTTAACCATTCCTTCCACTATAAGACATGTCCATTCTTTCTTGGGATATGCATGTTTATATCTCCTCTTTATCAAATATTATAGCAAGATTTCTAGACCTTTGTGTCACCTTCTTGAGAAGGATGTAGAGTTAAACTTTCATGAAAAATGCATTGAGGTCTTCAACCATTTGAAGAACAACTTAACTTTTGCTCCTATTATGCAACTCCCTAATTTCTCTTTACCATTTGAGATCATGACGGATGCATCTGATACAGCAATGGGGGTTGAGATGGGCCAAAGGATTGGTTGGATACCTCATTCCATCTATTATGCAGTAAAACGTTGGACGAAGCTCAAAGGAACTGCATTACCACAAAGAAAGACTTTCTTGCTATGATCTCTGCACTTGATAAGAATTTTTTTTACATCCTACAAAATAAAGTGAATGTTCTTACTAATTATTCATCTCCAAGTATCTTATGTCGAAGAAAGATTCTAATCCTAGATTGATTCAATCGATTTTGTTGCTTCAAGAATTTGATTTGAAAATTATTTACAATAAAGGAATTGGAAATTCTACAGTTGTTTGTCTTTCACATGTTGAAGCATGTTATGATGATGTGAAAAAAATCAAGGAGACAATTCCGCATGAGTAACTCTTTTTGGTTGATACTACTCAAAAGACATGGTTCAAGCACATAGTCAACTTTTTGGCTAGTGGGAGAGTAACAAGCACATGGATCAGAGAAGAAACTAGAAGATTGTTTGTTTTTCTGAAAAACTATGTGTGGGGTGATACGCATCTCTTCAAGTGTCTCTCTGACCAACTCGTAAGAAGGTGTATCCCAGAAAGTGAATAACAAGACATCCTCTCTGTATACCACTCTGACATACGTGGGGGACATTTTGGTGGAAAGAGATGGCTGCAAAAAGTTCTTCAATGTGGCTTCTTTTCACCAACCTTATTCAAAGATCCTCATGGTTATTTCAAATTTTGCTTGAAATGCCAACAATTGGGCACAATCTCAAAGATATAAATGATGCCTCTATCTCCCATTCTTGTTGTGGAGGTGTTTGATGTTTGTTGTATTGACTTAATGGGTCTATTTCCCCTTTGTTTGGGTTTGATTACATCTTGGTGGTTTTTGATGATTATGTATCAAAGTGGATTGAAGTTATTGACACAAGGATCGATGACCACAAGGTGATGTGTGATTTTGCCAAGTCAAACATTTTCATCCAGTTTGGTGTGCTAGGGGCAATAATTAGTGATGGTAGAAGCCATTTTTTTCATAGAACGTTTGAGAGTTTTTTGAAGAGGCATGGTGTGAATCATCACGTGGCTACTCCTTACCACCCTCAAACTAGTATTAAAGTTGAGTTGGCCATTCGGTAGATAAAGAAAATTCCTGAGAAGATGGTGAGACTAGTTTGTAAGGATTGGTCTCTATGTCTCAATGAAGCTATATGGTCTTATAGGACTGCATTCAAGTCCCCAACTGACACAACACTATTCAATCTTATTTATGAAAAAATATGCCAACTACCCGTGGAAATGCAACATAAGGCATTGTGGGCCTTGAGATCCGCAAATATGGACATGGACACCACTGAAATAAGAAGAAAGCTTTAGCTCCACGAATGATAAGAAATGAGGCATGAAGCTTATGAGGTGTCTAAAAGCTACAAGGAGAAAGTCAAGTTCTTGCATGATAGGGATCAAGAAGAAGTCATTTGAGCCCTAACAATGGGTATGATTATACAATCCTAGGATGAAGTTCTTTCCCAGAAAGCTTATGTCAAGATGGGAAGGACCATATCAAGTCAAGCATGTATAACCATACAGGGATGTTGTGATCAATGAGAAAGAAGGTGCCAAAGAGTTCATCCTCAATGGATAAAGATTGAAATCTATTATTGAAGTTGACCCAGACATAATAGATCAAATGTTTGACATTATTATGTTAATCAAAGAAAATCCCATTGAGGAAGAGTTCTTAAATGCAAATGAAAAGGAAATACACTACAATGATGCATTGAGATTCTCAAGAGGACAGATGATTCAAGAAATAAGAAGCTCATTTGCAGGCATAAAACTTAGCGTCAGTGGGAGGCAACCACATAGATTAGGGAAGTTTTGCACCCAACCTTCAGTTTTTGATACTTTTTTGAGTATTTTTCACACGTTTCAGAAATACAAACACACTTGTGTTTAATAGTTTTTATTTGAGTTTAGAATTGTGATTGGTAAATGGGTTAGAGAACAAATATAAGGGATCAAATAAGTGGAAATGAATAGATAATATCTCATGTGGATCAAAGGAATTGATTGGAATGTCTTGATTGGAGGATTTGAGAAGAATTGAAATTTTTTAAGAGGAAAGTATCTAGTACGGCCATGTTGAGAGAGTCACTTTTACAGGTAGAAGTTGAGTTTTGAGGACCGATCAACATGACCATTATAACTACCACAGTCGTAATGGTGCTACACCAACATGGGCGTCATGCTGGCCAAAAAGATAGTGTTGGCCTAGGCCCACAATTTAAGTAGCAATTTTTTTCACAACACCACAACTTGCTTCATTCTATCTCATGCCAACACGCCCGTTCTACAACTCCAGCAATTTAGATTGCAACCCATCCACCTCCAGTCACCTCAATCTCCACTCCAAGCCTCCATTAAAGCATCCTTGGGCTCCCAAAGGTCTTCTTCCACCTCCAGCTCCCCTTTCCAACCCAAATCTACCTTTATTTATCCACATATAAAGGTTATTCATCCACCCCTAGTTCCTACACCACCCACCCATTTTTCACTCCAAAATCCATTCAAGATGAAGAAGGTGGGCAAGCTGTTCAAGAAGTGGATCCAATATGGCTTCCACGTCATAGTCCCACACAAAGAAAGATTCAAATGTCACCCCTCCACCCTACAACCTGACTTTGTACCATCAAACTCCATTTTGGGGTCTCTTCCACATTCACCATCAGAGTGTGGCTCCTGCCTTTGATCCTTCTCTAACCACCACACTACAAATCCAACCCCCAACCAACAAGGAGAAGAAGAAGCCCCATCAGATCTCGAGATTGATAATGTGGTGGATTTTCTTGATGTTGATGCTTCGGCCTGAGAAAGAAGGGGCAATAGGATTGTACTTCACACCCACCTCTGTGTCCTACTCTAATAAGACACTCCACATCTTCTGCACAATCACATGCCACACAAAAACCCATGAGAAGAAGGTTACTGATTGAAGAAAAAGAGGAAGATGACATGCCAATGGAGATGGTTCCCCTCAACTTGGTCACAAGTTTGATGTCCCATGATTATCAAGAGGAGGAAGCTGAAGGAACTGAAAGTGGAGAAATGGAAGATGAGTCAGTAGATATTTTGTAAGGTTGGAAGAGGAGAGAATAAAGGTGTTGAGGAAACAACTTAGAGGATCTACATATGGCACGGGAGCAATGAGAAAAGTTTTTGTAAATCCTTTCCACCTGAATGTACTACTAGGAGGGTAATTCATACTAGATATGCATGCATTTCCAACATGAATGCCTTGTGAATCCAATCTAAAGGTGGGATTGAAGATGACAAGGCCAAAGTGGTCCTCATTTTTATTCTAACTGTTCCTTCCACCATAAGACATGTTTGTTCTTTCTTGGGGCATGTGGGTTTCTATCATTGTTTCATAATATATTATAGCAAGATATCTAGACCATTGTGCCACTTTCTTGAGAAAGATGTTGAATTTAGTTATGATGACAAATGCATTGAAGCCTTCAACCACCTGAAAATACAAGTTGGTTTGTGCTCCTATTATGCAGCCCCTAGATTTCTCTTTACCATTCGATATCATGATCGATGCATCATATATGTCCGTGGGGGATGTGCTTGGTCAAAGGATTGGTCAGATATTGCATGACATCTATTATGCAATTAAAACACTTGATGAGGCTCAAAGGAACTACACTACTATGGAGAAAGAGTTACTTGCCATGATCTTTGCTCTTGACAAGTTCTGTACTTGTGTTCTACAAAACAAAGTGATTGTTTATACCAACCATGTATCTCTCAAGTATCTCATGTCAAAGAAAAACTCAAAGCCTAAGTTAATCAGTTGGATTCTATTGCTTCAAGAATTCGAATTGGAGATTGTTGAAAAAAGGGGGTGAAAATTTTGCATTTGATCACCTCTTTTGCATTGAAGCGCCCAATGATGATGTAAAACAAAATCAAGGAGACGATGGCTCATGAGAAACTCATCTTTCTTGACTCTACTCAAAGGCCATGGTATAAGCACATAGACAACTTCTTGTCTAGTGGGAGAGTACCAAACACATGGAGTTGGGAGGAAAATATAAAGTTGTTTGATATGGTGAAAAACTATGTGTGGTATGACCCACATCTATTTAAGTATTTCTTTGATCAACTCATAAGAAGGTGCGTTCAAGAAAGTAAACAATAGGACATTCTCTCCATGGCCATTCTGGGATATGTGAGGGACATTTTGGTGGAAAATGGACACCAACAAAAGTTCTTCAATGTGGTTTCTATTGGCCAACCTTGTTCAAGGGTTCTCATGACTATTGTAAAACTTGCTTGAAGTGCCAAAAAGTGGGAACAATCTCAAAGAAGGACATGATGCATCTATCTCCTATTCTTGTTGTGGAGGTGTTTGATGTTTGGGGTATTGACTTCATGGGTGTGTGTACATCTTGGTGGTCGTAGACTGTGTCTCAAGTGGGTACAGAAAAATAATACACAACTAAATGACCACAAGGTGGTGTGTGAGTTTGTCAAATCAAACAAATTTAGACAGTTTGGTGTACCAAGAGCTATGCTTAGTGGTGGTGGAAGTCATTTCATCCATAAAGCATTTGAAAGTTTGTTGAAAAGGTATGGTGTGAATCATATTGTGGCTACTCCTTACCACCCTCAAACTAGTGTCAAGTTGAGTTGGCCAATCAGGAGATAAAGCTCATTCTTTAGAAGATGGTGAGACCTAACCACAAGGATTGGTATCTATGACTCAATGAAGCTCTGGGGTGTATGTGACAACATTCAATGCCCCAATTGGCACCGCATCATTCAAGCTCCTATAAGGGAAAAAATGCCACCTACCCAAAGAATTACAACACAAAGCATTGTGGGTCCTAAAGTCTATGGATATGGAAAGTTGCAAATCCATGAATTGGAGGAAATGAGGCGTGAGTCCTATGAGATGTCTAAGAGCTATAAGGAGAGGATCAAATTCTTACATGACTAGTTGATCAAAAAGAAAAATTTTGAGCCCAGACAATGGGTGTGGTTGTATAACTCAAGAATGAAATTCTTCCCCGAAAAGTTTAGATCAAGGTGGGAAGGACCATACCAAGTGAAAAATGTGTATCCATCTAATGCTATAGTGATCAATGAAAATGAAGTAGCTAGGAGTTTGTAGTCAATGAACAAAGGTTAAAGCATGTGGTTGAAGTTGGGTCCAATAATGGCAATAAAAGTTTTAATATTGCCATGTTGGTTGAAGAAATTCCTCTTGATGAAGAGATGTGCTTGAATGCACATGAGAAGTCCATCTATTATGTTGAAGATGGTTTGAGGTTCTCAAGAGGTTATGTGATCCAAGCTTCAAGAAGCTTGGGTGAAGGCATAAAACTTAGTGCTAGTGGGAGGTAACCCACCTAGGTTTGGAATCATTTGCATCCAACCTTAAATTTTTGATATTTTTTGTTTATTTCTATACATTCCAAGAAACACACACTTGTGTCTAATAGTTTTGGTTTAGATTTTGAAATATGACTAGGTGACATGTTAAATAGATTGAGAAAATGAGATGTAATGGCTGCTAAGTGAGAGGAAAATGATGAAACATAAATTGAGTTGAAAAATGTGAAGATATATGGAATTTAACATTGAAATGTGCATCTACAACACCCAACATGTCTGTGGTACATTAGAACATCCGTGGTGAGAATTGCAAATTTGGTCAAGGAATTAGTGAATTTAAGAAAGGAAGAAGGGGAACCACCACGGGCGTGGCACCAATCATCCACCACGACTGTGGTGGAGCTGACACCACCACTTAAAGACTATGTTCTGTTTCAAAGATGCCACAACCCAATTCATTTTAGTGCAGACCAACATGGACATGGCACTCTTCAACGATGTTGTAGCTCCTCCCCATCCCCAAACCACCCTCCTATAGCTTGATTTTAGATACACTCCACCTCCCCAACCTTTTCCCTACCTCCACACTCATTTCTCCATTATTTCCACCCCATGATCTCCACCCCTAGCTCCATTCCTCCCCATCTCCAAAAAACTTGAAAACCCTACTCTCCTCCCTCTTTTCCACCAAAACCTCCACCACATGAAAAAAATAAGGAAGGCGATTAAGAAGGGGTTTCAAAACAGCCTTGAAGCCATTAGGGGGAGAGTGTGCACCAAACATGCCTCCACAGACATCCCTCTCCCCTCACATAGCCCTACTCCATACCCCTTAATTCCATTTTCGATTGACTTTGTCATTTGACATTCATGAGTGGCCTTACCTCCAATCAACATTTAGCCACCATACCTCAGATGCCACATATATTGAAGGGGAGGAGGAGGCATCCAAAGTGAATGTTGACACTTTGATTGATTCTTTGGAGTCAGAGGTCACCACCCTCCCATAACGAGGCAAGGGCACACTTGTAGCATCTTCCTCACAAGCCCCACTACATCCCACGTTGGCACGTCATTCTACATCATCGGCCATGAATAGACCACAACTGTAGCCACAAGGATGATGACGGTTGTTCCTTGATGATAATGAAGGTGAGAAAGAGGAATACTCTGAAGAGGCACCACTAAAGTTGGACACTAGTTCAGGCTCCTACACATACGAGGTAGAAGAAGAGAAGGTAGACACTGAAGAGGAGGAGTATGACTAGAGTCGATTGACATTTTTAAGACACAAGAGGTAGACATGTTGTAGGGGCTTGGTAAGGCTCATGAGGTATTTCCTAAGGGATGAAAAACAAAACAAAGATCACGCTAAAGCCCATTTACCCAAAATGTATGAACAAAAGGGTGATTACCACCCGCTATTCCTATTAATCCACAATGCAAGCATTGGGTATAAATTTTGTAATTGAAGACCTATTGAAATCTTGTGGGCAGATCAAGGTGATGACCATTACACAAGATACATATATTGAGTTGACACGACAATTTTTAGCCATGAAAGAGAAAATCAAGCATAAAGGGGGAGATGTCATCCACTTTATATGAAAAATAAGATGCATGTGCTCACCGCCTCCCAATTGAATAACATTTTTGCCTGTAGACCTGAGGAAGCTAAATATCTCAACAAGGGACACATTTAAAAAGACTCAACTGTCAACTATGCATTGATGTGGGAAAGAACAATTGGGCAAACCACCTTCCCACTGGGAAAGTAAAAAAATAAGTGCAATCTCTAATTACTTCATGAGTTACTTACAAAAATTCATTAAAATACATTTTTTCCAGGTAAAACAACCAAGGGAGTTGCTCACAAAAAGGATCTTTTTGTCCTTTATTGGTTGATAAGAGAAAAGTAGAGCAACCTGGGTGTGCTTTTGATAGATCACATGAGGTCAATCCCATCTAAGAGTAAACCTCCCTTTGTCATGGGAGGGATTGTGACCTCAATAGACCTAGACCTAGGACATGACTTGAAAGGCCTCACTAAGGCAAAGGGAGTGAAGTTTGTAAATTTGAGTTTTCTAGTGTGCTCCCAAACGATTTCCATTTTCGATAAGAAGATAATTTATAATGTCAACCCCTATTATTCAAGAATCATTGTGTACCTCCTATATTACACTAAGTCACTCATGAAACACCTTAGCACCCATGCTAAATTGTTTTAACTCCTCCAAAGCTTGGGGGAACCAGTGACCTAGGGAGAACTTCAGAGATGTCTTTGTTATTCTGCTTGAAGGCGATAGAGAAACTAATATAGAGGAGTATCAAAGAAAGCTATGACAAGTGAGAATGAGAGAGGAAGCAACATCATCGCAACACCAACCTTTAGCAGACACCTACAACATATCCACCATACAAGCACATCTGAAGAGCATCTAGTAGACACAACATGCAATGTGGTTAGATCGGGAACAAATGCACCACCAGATTAACCATATGTATCATTGCTAGCATGCATAGGTGCAAAGGAACCCCTAATGGAGGGAGGATTTTGAGGGAGCCATTTCTGGACATCATGAATCATACCCGCCTCCATTGGAAGACTATTGGGGTCATTACCACCAACATCCTCCTCCAAAGGTAGGGACACCACCACATGGAGAACCACCTAAGGATCCACCACCTCAACTATAGTGACATCTACCCTATCATTCCTAAGCTTTGGTTTCATGTTGAGGACAACATCATTCAAAAGTTTGGGGTGGTAGGGCGGTACACACCCTTTTTCTCTCAACTCATTTTGATTATACATGTTTCACTTGATTTCATCTTATCTTTGACTAAATGATGTTGGTACCAATATATGTAGGGTAGATTTCTTTTTACTTGTATACACACATATCATGTAGTTTACTTCATGCATTTTGTGTAATTTTTCAAAAGTATTTCCTTTCATGCCATTCCATGTCCAAAATTGCATTGCATGTAGATTTTTGGTAATTTTTGTATGTTTTATGTAGGATTTGCTTGCTATGTTTCTATTTCCTAAATGTAGGTCTAGATGTGATTGAATGCATATTAGCACCCTTTTTGCCATTTTTTCCCAAATTTGAACTTACTTGCCTAATGGGGTGTTTTGACAAAATCTAATTTTATTGTCATGTGAATGATATAGTATTAGTAAGGTATGCCCAAAGAGCCAATCATATGATGATTGACATGGAATAATTACATAAAAGGATTTGATTAATAATAACATACATAAAGGAAAGCTTCCAATTCATCTATTTCACTCAGTTATGAGATAATGAGGATACAGAGTGAATGTCTAGAGAATTATATTACTCAATGATGTATGTTTTCAAGTTCCTATCCTTGTGATGAGATCATACTGATGTTAAGAGTACATATACATATTCTCATTATGTCCATGGTCGGTTGTTATTGTGGAAAGTTGATAGACAACAATAACACATAAGATCAGAGTGTGAGTTGGTTGATGACTAAATCTCATCAGTCATGATATGGAAATATCAAACCAAGCACACAGATACATCTTAGAGATTAGTATATCAGACAAGCCCACCTTAAGAGTGACACATGGTTTTGTGGTCACAGCCATCTCTCATAGTGAAGGTGGTGATTGTGATTCTTAGACCTGAAATCACTGCACTCGTCACATGTCGTTGGGTACGCTTTGAGATCATCAAACACAATCCTGAAACATGGGTTGTTATGACGATGATGATTGGGTGATTTTGATACATGGGGATAGACTATGAGTGATAGATATGATATTTTTCCCTCCTACAAGAGTATGATATCCTAGCCACTTGATTAGCGAGGTTGAGAAATGCATGTGCATGCACATGTTAATTAATATATGATATGCATGTCACATTATCTCAGACATACTACTCTTGGTTCAAGAAACATGGATTGAATGTTGAGAGGATGACCAACCATGCTTCAAGTTCATCATGGATATCAAAGACAAGGGAATTATACAATCACTACAACACCTTACACAGATTGTAGGTTGATGTTGTTCTCCAACTTTCCATTTTTCTTGGGTAGCACTAATGTGTGACTAGGAACCACTCTTTGCTTGTCATGTCATAATCTAGTAATGGACATTCACTACCAATGTGACATGGGACCTATAGGGTCACACACATAGGAACTCATCTAGAAGAGGAGTTTGATCTTGAACGACGATTGGATTGATTACTAAAGTGTTTAGGTATTCGATTCATGCGACGGATTGCTTGAATGGTTGACCAGGTCTACCAATGACCATCTCATTGAGTGAGATGACCTTTAAGAAGCCAGATGAGTGTCTCATGTAGTTGATATGGCCGTTTGGGGGTCAGGTTGATTGGAGATTGATTTGGCTAAGTTTTGCCCTTGAACCGGCTGGTTCAATATGATTGAACTGACCGTCTCATCTCCCCCAAACATCCATCTGGGTGAGTGAGACAGGCATCTCTCTGGTGTGAGATGGCTCAACTGGGACGAATAGAAGTTTTGGAGTTTTTTCAAACTCATTTCAATTGCACATACTTGGAGTGCAAGTAAATTAATGTGTGACATTAATTAGAAAACAATTTGCCAATTCATATCTGACTGAGAAAGCGCGATGACCGTATCGCATTCCAGACAACCGTCTTGCTTAGTGAAATGATCATCTCATGTGCAAGACAACTGTCTCGGATTACGATACAACTGTTTCAACTGAAGCAAGTTGTAAAACTTCTAGAATTGTTGTGAAAATTCAAGATCTTCATGTCCTTTCCACTCCTGCTTTAGTCCCGCATTAGTTGGGGACTGGGAACCTTGACCCTAACCCCTTTTATATATAAAGTGGTACTAGGGGCTTCCCAGAGTACATCACAAACAATTGAGAATTAGTTCCTATGACAACTATTATCCTCACTGGTTGTGGAAACCAAGAGAGCCTGGGCAAGTCCTGCCTGAAAAGGAGGGATAGCTAACGGGAGAGAACAACTGAGAAGTTGTCATCATTGGAGAGTAGGTTGGTGACTAGTACATTAAATGGGGAGGAAAACTCCTTTTTGTATGTTCTTGGTGAACAATAGGAGTTCTAGTTGGTCTGTGTGGACTAACTCTAGAGGAAGGAGTCCTTTGGTTGCAGCTCAGAGAGAAAAGTCAACCTATAGTCCATGATGAGACCACTGGAGTCACTACAGAGGTTGCACAGATGTTGTTCGTGGTGAAGACCGGGAGCTGCACAACCACTCTCCAAAATTAACTTATCAGTAGTTGCAAAGAAGCAACTTTTATCGTTGGACTTGCTCTAGGACTAGGTATAACTTGCTGGAACCATCCTTCCTATTACATAGTAGTTGACGTGATCTTGTTATTATGGGAATATGGATAGATAATTTTTTTATTTCTTCTACTATACTTTGTGCCTGTATTACCCAACAGTGGTATTAGAGCCACATCAATTTACTATGTTTTAGGATAATCGATATGATCAGATTTTGGTTTTACTATTATTTATTACATATGATGTGAATATTTAAATTGCTCTCATATGCATATCCAATGAAATACCACATAATCCAGACTATATATATATATATATATATGCAATTTACAGACGTCACCCTAAAAGCGATTTTCATGGTGGATGTGTAGTGTGGTTATGGCCAATACCCTTTATCTGTATGTTGTTGGATGGTTTGGTTCCTTTTATCTCAGTTTGCATAGTAAGCCTCTACCTCTTTGTTCTCAGTGTAAAGTTAATGCTTTCCTATCTTTGCTCCCCTCAAATGTAAGTCAAGGTTTCTCTTATTCAATGTAATAAAGTAGCAATAGGATAGTTTCTTTTCATGCAACAACGTTGAAGATGTTCATCGCCGATTGAGACAACTAGTTCATGAGACGAGTCGACCGTCTAGAGGATCATGGAGGATAGAGGATGATGGAACCAAATGACTGCCTGGTGGGCCCAACCAATCGTCTAGAAGGAGACTAGACATCGATTGGATAGGAGGACCGACCGACCAGCCAAGAGGTGAGATGATTGGTTCAAGGGTTGAATGATCTTCCCAAATTGGCAAGCACAAATCTAAATCAACCACAGGTTCATACATATGATGTCATGATAAACCTAGGTGGTAGTAATTCATTGTGGCTTCAAGAAATTATAAGTACACATGGCCATAACCATCACTTTTTGTTCTATATTGTGTTGTGGGATATAGCATGTATATGATACGTACTATATATGTAGTGAAAGGATACAGTATATGTATATATATGATATATATAAAAAACCCTCAATCAAACATATTAAGTCTAAGATGCTTTCCAATAGCAATACACATGAAAAACTTGATCGACCAAGCATAGATTTGCACAAAGCATGGTGTGTATCTATCGTATTGGATTTTGGGTTGGGCTTTATTGGTGATCTGGAGAGCCCAGGCCTAGAGGCATGCAGATGATCATGGCAATGTGTTGCGCATTTCATCTATCCAAGAGTTGCATATGATGTAATTGGCAAGTTTCCCTACCTAAATAGTCAGGTTGTGGGTGATCGGCAAAAGCCGACTCATGACTTGATGAAATATGGATCTTAACTCATTAGAAAATTGTTTGCTACAATTTTCTAAATTGATACTTGAGGGTTATCAATTTTAACAAATAAAGAGAATGATAATTAATTAAAGACCTAATTGTTATAGCTTAAATTTTAATCAAATCAACTCAAAATTGAGTTTTTGACAAAATTACAAATTCTTTTGTAGAATCAAATGGCCACACCAAACAATCACTTTTCTCTGTGATCGGTCCCTGAGAAGGAAAAACTTGTTGGTAACAACTTCCATGACTGGTTCAGGACACTGAGAATTGTTCTTACACAGGAGTTCAAGCTCTATGTCCTGGAAATGCCAGAACCAGAGGAACCTGCTCAAAATGCTCCAAGGGCTGACAAGGATGCTTATAAGAAACATACTAAGGATGTTGTGGGTGTTAAATGTCTGATGCTTTGTTCAATGAACCATGAGTTGCAAAGGCAACATGAGATAATGGGGTGATTGAGATGGTCACACATCTCAAGAACATGTAACAAGATCAGGTAAGACAACAGAGATATGATGTCTCCAAGGCATTGTTCAAGTGTACCATGATAGAAGGAGATCCAGTAGGTCCTCATATACTCAACATGATTGGGTATGAGGAGAACCTAGCTAGACTGGGATTCCCCTTGGGTCAAGAGTTGGCCACTAATGTGATTCTACAGTCCCTTCCAGAGTCATATAGTCAGTTTGTCATGAACTACTACATGAACGATGTTGACAAGCCATTGATAGAGTTGTTGGGTATGTTGAGGACAGTTGAGACACAAATGAAGAATGACAAGCCCGAGTCTATGATGATGATCAACAAGACAAAGGGGAAGTATAAAGGCAAAGGCAAAGCTAGGAAGAGTTCTAAAGCTATCCAAAAGCCCAAGTCTTCATATCTCAAGGCAAAAGGTGGAGTAAAGAAACAAAGAGGAGATTGTCACCATTGTCACCAGCCTAGACATTGGAAGAAAAATTACCCACTCTAATTAGAGGAACTGAAGAAGAAGAAGAAGAAGAAGAAGAAGAAGGATGGCACTAAGGCCTCCACTTCAGGTATAAACCATTTAAGATAAATCCGATTACTTCTTAAAATTTGGTATATGATACCAAATAGAGATCTAACATACTGATGTGTGTGATCTTTTTTTTAAAATAAGCCAGGGGGTACTCTATTCATCCCACCCCCCTCTTGTGGGGGAAATCATCAACAATTGATATAGCTCCTACTCATATATGCAGGTCATCACCATCCCATAACCAAAGACAACAAAGCACAACTCAACACAGCAACACCCCCATGAGCATCAGACCACAGTTCTCTTCATGATCACATAAGGCGTCTATCTTTTCTCTAAGATGACCATGCCCCTAATCTTCATGGATGGAGCCTATGATCAGTGCATACATAAATGTCATCTAGCCTCCTTCCCCACTCACCCAATGCTCTCAGAATGGAGTTCACAATCCTGTGAACCAGGGACCCCGATACACTAAAATGCTCCAGCTCCATTCGCAATTCCCTGACAATGGACATGGCTCGCCAGGGTTCCATTCTTTTGTGTCGTAGAATGTTGATAACATTAGGGTCATCAAGCTCCATGCATGAAATGTTAAGGCTATTCTCTGCTGCCATCTTAAGTCCAATAATGCATGCCATGATGTATGCAAGCTCGAAATCTAACATTCTTAGCCATGCTCTAAATGCCAGACAAATATCATCCCGGTGATTTTGAACTACACCAGTAGCATATCTATGATTGGTTCCATGGGCATCTACACTCCTCCCAATCGTGATGTTCATCTTCAAGTTATTCACATCAGGATTGGTCCATCTGATGAGGTGTATCTAGTGTAACTTAGTTCTGGGCTCTACAAATTGTTTGTCTCTCAAGGTGTTGTATATGTTACTACAGACCAGAGGAACAAAAGCCTTCATTTTTAGCATCCTATTAATGTCGTAGACTATCTGATTCCAGTGCTTCTATAATGCTTGCTTGGTCCCGTCAAACCTCGTCACACACCTCCATCGCCATATGCTGCATGGAATGAGGATAGTGATTCTAGCAGCCAGACATTCTTCAAGAGATTCAGATTTCCCCTTTGAGCACACATCCAACAGTGAGTTCATGTCATTAGGTGCTGGTATACCGGTAATGGTAGAGAACTTTGTCTAGAAAAATGTAGCCGTCTGACCATGGAAGAGGAGATTATAGGTGGTTTCTTCTTGTGAGTCCTCACAACAATTACAACACGACGCCATGGGGATGCAACATATAATCCTTAAGTTGTCATCCGTAGGAGCAGCGCACCTGGCGAATTTCCACAGCATAGCACTCGCCTTGGGTAGATTCATGTCCCAGATCTGACCAAGCCGGTGTGATCCTTCTTGTCTGTCCACCATCAGGATCTTCTTAGCTGATCATAAGGTAAAGCATCCTTTCGGGTCAGGGGCCCAGATTAACCTGTCATTCATGTCGGAGATCATCGCTCCAGTTCTTCTGATAAGTTGTACTCCTTGCAGTTTGATGACCTGCTGAATAGTCTCCCATTCCCACCCATGATCGGGTGTCTAGAAATGAATGACTAGAAATGGTTGTATTCAGTCACTAGCATAGGTAGCATGCTCCGCAAGCCGCTCCTCACACCAACGTGCATCCCAAAAAGATATCTCACCTCTCCCCACAACCCTTCTGTAATCGGGGTGGAAGGATGGAAACATCGCCCATACCTTCTTCCAAAATAGAGAGGCCATGCTGCTAAGTTTAAGGTCATTGGGGTACCTCCCATTTCTACAAATGGATGTACTGGCATATTTGTCTCTACAATATGTTGCCCACAACGAGTCACCAGTGATGATATCCCAGTAGGAATTGGCAACGAAAGCTTCATTAATCAATTGTATGGAGGATAGACCAAGTCCCCCTTGGTCCAGCAGGGTTTCTACCCTGTGCCATCCAATCCAAGCCCTTCTATTGTGGTTGGGTCTATCAGGCCATAAGAAACGGGAGATTAACTTCTCAATTCTATGTGTGATGCATGTGGGGACGCCCAAGGCAGCAGCAGTGTACACTGTGACAGACGAGAGGACATGAGAAATCAGCATTCAGTGACTGACAAACAAGAGGAGTCTAGCTTTCCACGATGCAATCTTCTTACTGATCTTCTGGATAAGGAATTCAAAATCGGCTAGCTTGGCTCTATCGGTTGTGATCGGCATGCCCAAATATGTAAATGACTTGGTGGCCGAACCCACTCCTACAATCCTAGCAATGTTGCCTGCTCCGTTCTGGTCGGGTGTGCCCACCACAACTCCGATTTAGACTGATTAATTAGTTGGCATGTCGCCTTCTCATAACCTTCAAAGGTCTACCTGACCGTATCAATTGAATGATGATCTGCATTGAAGAATAGGATAATGTCGTCGGCATATAGAAGAATCGGGGTGCAAGACCTCCTCCTCTGGTGTGAAGTTGAATAATTGACATTTGTTCCATAAGGGCATTAATCTTCACAGCATATCTTCAAAGATGATAAACAAGAAAGGGGATATAGTGTTTCCTTGTTTCAATCCTCTGGTCATCGGAAAGAACCCCACCGTGACCTCACCTAGTGTCACAGATGCCCACGTGTGTCTGAAGAAGCTAATACAGAGTTTAATGGCCTCGTCAATGAAATCAAATCTAGCCTCGTCACAGATGTGCATGATTTGACAAGACGTAAAGGCCTTCGTGGAAGGACAAGGATGGACAAGGCAGAGCAAGTGTTGCGGAAGCCATAATCTACATTTGAATTTATCTTAGCCCAATGGGCATGTAATAGAGTTATTAGAACTGCTATTTCATTATGTCATTAGAATATAAACATTTTCTTTATGCATCTTGTATGGATGGATGACTATCAATAAAGAATTATTAGTGCTTCTATTTCAAAGATATGATCTTGCATGGCATTGGCCCTCAAACATCTTGTGATATTTATGCAAAATGATCCAAGACGATTGTTTATAATGTTTGTACCAAAGGAATATAATTGATAACTCAAGATTTAAGTCATCTTGTATGTACAAATAAGAAATTCATACCGAGATTGCATATTGATGTTGATATAGATTCCCTTGGTAATTGAACCTAAGGATATATGCAAGTATTATTCATACACAATATGACATGACATCCTTCATTAAACGTAGTGGTAGGATAAAGATTTCATTAGACCTTATGCATATGATGCATGAAGATCTTATGGAATGAATTCTATAGAAAATTAATACTTCATTTTCATTTATTGATAATATGATGATTGTACCAAATGAAAAAAAATTAATCTCTTGATATTGTTTAAGGAGATTATAAATGAAGTATGAAATTGATGAAAGTATTAAAATACTTTGATATGATCAAATGTTGAAATACTTTATATCAATACCTTGAGTACCTTTAGGAATGAATAGTGATAATGTATCACAAGTCAAATTCATTTGAACATGATGATGTATCAGAATGAAGGAATTATACCATGATGAGTCGTGATATAATTATCAATTAATCCCATCTTCTTATTTCCTTATAAATATATACCTATCACTAAATAATGTACCACAAAAATGGTTTGTAAGACATCATATATGATATGGTTTGGGAATGTCTCAACATGTCTAAAGGATTAAAACCTAAATTGAGAAAGTAGTTTCTTGAGAAGGCTTATCCATAAACCATGATAGTTGAACATTATTATTAATCTCAATCCAATAACAAAATTGGTTTTTTAATAGGATAATTGAGTTCTTAAAGATTCAGTGGGAGTAAAAGTAATACTCAAAGTGTTTGAGGTCAACAACAAGGGTACAATATGCACAATGAGAATCACAAGTTCTTGTGGAATCTCAGGTTCATCATGTAATATAGAACAAAATATTCTAGTATAACACGTTTGAGATTGGATATTTGTGAATCCAACTAATCAGATGGGTTGGTCATATAGGATGAGCCAACTAGTCAACTAGAAGCCTTTTTCTGATCTCTATGGAATCCATGTAAGCCAACAAGGTGGGACCGTGATAGCACCACCTAAAGGGGTAACACCTAAAGGGTACAATAGGGTCTTATGATCAAGACCTACATGGATAACATAAAAGGACAAATTGGTTGAATAAATCAAGTTCAAAATGTTGAACATGATAGAAATTCATTTACCAGTTGTCATGCTTGTTGTTGTAGTTAGAATGGACTATGATATTTTGCATATGAAAATGGAAATTGGATTCCTTAAGGGAATACATTAGAGGGTGTGTATGTGACACAACCTAAAAGGTTTCATAACTTCATGAATGCAAATTAAGTCCATTAACTACAAAGTTCAATCTGGGATTGAAACAAGAAACTCAGAAGTGGGATCTTTTAACTTGACAAGATAGTCAAAGAGTTTGACTTGAATCAAGACAAAAGAAGAAATATGTGTTTACAAAATATTTAGTGGGAGCATATATGACTATTTCACATATGATGAACAATAACATCTCAATATTGTGAATATTGAGAACTGGCATGAAAACTCCTTCAGCAATGAAGGATAAGGTGAAACGTTGTAACGACCCCACCTCCCAGTAACCCCCAATTAAGGGAGACCAAAAGGTCAGAGATGTTATCCCAATATTTCGGGATCCATGGTTTGACATTTAATCAAAAATAATAATCAAATTCTACTACTACTAAACTAAAAAGTTGGCATAAAACAAATCATTTTGCATACCTTATAAAATTTAGATCTAGACTTCTATCCACAATAAGAGTCTAAGCTAACTAATCCTCCTTGCACAGGTTTTTTGTATCTTCACAATATTTCGATTTATTTTTTGTCCATTTTTAGAATTGTACCTAAAATGCCGACAAACAAAATGTCGATCAGTATATTTCTATACTGGTATGTGGGGAACAATCAAAATTTCCACAAATAGTTTCTAACAACCAAATTATCACAAATAAGTTATTAACAATCCAAATTATGTTTTCAATGTGACATTCTCAACTGCTTTTGCCCTAAACCCTGGATTACCCTCTCTTAGGGTTTTGTCCTTGTAAGGGACATAAGGCCACCTTCTCCATCCTGAGCTTAGTGTCTGGGGTCACCTCTCATGGTGCCCAATGGTTTTCCCTCCGAGGCTTGACCGATTAGACCTTCCCTCCGGGGCTTGGTCATGCACCGTACATCAGGGTGGCATGTAGGTTCGAGAATACACATATATACTTGATTGTGATAATCATAGGGACTTTATAGGATTGTAGAATGAAACATCCTATAGTTTAGGTTGCATCCAATCGATAAAACGTTTAGGAAACACCATGAAACTAAATTGATTATTCATAAATAACCACATACCTATTCGGTCAATTCAACAAGCTAACAATTATCCAAATAAGAAAATATCTAGGCAAATAGGCAGTTCACACAAGCAATGATCCTGAAATAATCATATAATTTAATTACTATTCACTTCCTCATATTATAATCACATGAACTCGCTTCCTAGGGTTTCCTACTTCCTTTCAGGGTTTCATTAGGGTTCATCCTCATTATCGATATTATAAACCCTAATTCAGCAAATCTAAGTATAAACCCTAATTAGCTTGTCATATTCCTCTTAACAGGCTTAGGATCAATAAATAACAACATTATTCCAAATAATTCAGATTATTCAAGGTAATTTCCTTCTTTACCCTAGATTAGAGTTTCTACATGTATTATCATCGATTCATGGATTAAAACCCTAAACAAGACAAATATGATCTAATATCAGATCTAGATCTCACTTTTATCTCCCAACAGGTTATTAATACTTGAATTAACCCACCAATCATCTTAGATTTGACCTCTAATTGTCATTAGGATTTTTTAACTTAAATTTAATGCACTTTATGATCAACTCAAGGTACTTTTGCAATTAGAAACGAAGTAATATGCTAAATCTATTTTTATCAGATTACTCATATTTTTCTGATCATTTTTCATATATAAAGTTCCTTCATCTGACCTTCCTATTAATCTCAACGATTTTTGCAAAGAAAATCATTTTCTGTATTTTCTAGCAGTAAGGAATTGTCGCCATAAAACATCGTCTATTCAATCCGTGGGCCGCTAGACCACGCGGGATCCAATGATTCATAGTCGCACCTCACCCTGGTTAAAAAGAAACAAAGGCAAATATGCCCTTACCGGAACAGAAGAAGCGGGAGGACAAGCTAGTAATTTCACTGGAGGTCGTCTTCTACCTCGCGTGCCGGCCAGCTCAGCCCCGCGAGTCAACTCCCTCATTGACCTTGAGCTCCCGACCACCTGTGCACAAACCAAAGGGTCTGGCAGCTTTTCTTGCTCCTCACAGACTCGGGGGTACCTTCAATTCCTTCTCCACGCTGCTCCTTCACTACCAACGATCCTTGGCTCCTACAGTGACGACGGCAGCTAGACGAGGGGAAAGGACAGGGTGGTTGGTCAAATTGAGAGCACAAGCATGATCGTTGTAGTGCTCCAGATGTGAGGCCAGGGTTTGTGGGGTTGCTCGTGTGGCCACCCGCTCTACCCTATATATAGGGTTCATCACAGGTTCCCGATGAATTGGGGACTTCTCCAGTTCACGATGAAACCCCAATGAACTTGGGTTAGGAAGAGTCGGAACAATCTCCTAGAGTCGATGGACTCCTTTCCAACCTCGCATGTAGGCTCAAACTCGAGCAATCCTTAATTGAGTTCCCTATGATCTGGACACTGAGTTCCAGTTTCCCACGAGACTGGGATTTGTCCTAGGCCATTGATCATTGATCCAACGGTCGAGAGTGATGGTTTTATCAACAAAAATTGGGATCTAAATCCCAAATTAAAATGTGACACAAAATCCTTTCCATTTTAGGATAACTTCAAAAATTCATATCTCATGAATCGTGCATCCTTTTTCCATCAAAATTTAAAGGAAACTTTGGGTCGACGTTATCTACGTGTACCAAAATTGAGACCCAAATTCCAAAGAAAAAGGGTATTTCCTTCATAAGAAAGTTATCTTTCAATAAAGTTAATTTAATTGGTATTTTCTCTTTCCTTTCTTATTATTTTTGCAACTTGGTCTCCTTGGTACCCAAGAAATCCCAAAGATACGAATTCCACATTTAGAGTCTACCTCCTAGCCTTCTAGAGGCTTCCACCTCTTTCTTTTCTCCTTTTCTTAATTATCCTTTTCTTAACTGAATTTCTTTTTTTCTTCCTTTTTTTCCTTTTCTTGTTATTGGGCCCAATAGCCAATAAAGCCCACAAAATCAAATAGCAAGGCTATTAGCAAGGAAATCCACTCATTTAAATCAAATCATACAGTTATTTGTTCATATATCTTTAAAAGGAGAAATTACATTTCAATTTGGAGTTAAGAAAATTGAGGTTATAACATCCTCCCCTCCTTATGAGAATTTTGCCCTCAAAATTTAGCAATCAAACAAACAAGTCAGGATATGCTTTTTCTAAGTCTGTCTTTAGCTCCCATGTGGCCTCATCCTCTCCATGGTGCTTCCAAAGAACCTTTACCATCTCTATATTCTTACATTTGAGTTCTTTCACCTTGGTATCTAGAATCCACAAAGGTGACTCAGGATATGTCAGCTTCCCTTGAAGCTTAATAGGCTCAATGCTCAGCACATGGATCAGATCTTGCACATATTGCTTCAGATTGGACACGTGAAACACATCATGCATCATACTATACTGAGGGGGTAACGCCTAGGGCTTTAAATGGGTAGGGTATGGTGCGGGTATGGTCATATCCATAACCGTAACCGTTTAGTTAAGTAGATATGGTTACGATTATATACCCGCTTTGTTGAAAGCTATACCCGCAACTACCCATATCTGTATAATCGTCAGGTATATGGATGGGTAATTTGGTATACGGTTATGTTTAACTTGTTATAATAATACACTACAAACATTGAGATACAACAAACTACCACACTTAAATTGATAGGTTATGGAGAAATATCATTCAAGGCAGAGAGAAGAGACGAACGGAATGAGAGAATGCCTTTATGGCCTTCTTAATTAATTGAAATGTACTTGTGTGGCTATAAAGTCGTGTCAATGAATTTGCTCATTATCCTACTGCAAGGTACTTATATTACTAGATTTGAACGCTACAATATGGAACACTACATTCTAATATAAATTTTTACTATTTTAAGGTATATATACTTGCTATATGTGAGTCCTACAATATGCACCATTACATTTTAATGTAAATTATTTATGTAAAAATATAAGTAAATGGGTATATGGGTATACAGGGTATGGGTATATACATAACCATAACCTTACCCTGTAAGAGGTAGGTATGTGGGTATAAGGGTAAGCGATTACATGGTTATAAAAATTTATACCCATGACGGGTTTTGTGGGTATGGGTTTGAGGGTATGTGGGTATACCCATGTCCATTTACAGCCCTAGTAATGCCAAACGGACCCACATATCAGGGACTCAGCTTCCCTCTATTCTTGGCTATAGCTCAGAGCTGTTGAATTTTCAAGAATACATGCTCTCCCACAGTGAGCTAGACGTCAGTCCGCTTCGCATCAGCATACGACTTCTGTCGATCTTGGGCTCTCTTCAGCCTCTACTTGATCAAAGCAACTTTATTTGCATACACTTGGAGCTCATCTGACCTCAATAAGGTCCTCTCACTGACATCATCCCAGTGAAGCGGTGACCGACACAGTCTCTCATAAAGAGCTTCATACAGAGGCATCCCAATACTAGCTTGGTAGTTGTTGTTGTAGACGAACTTGGCTAAAGGTAAGTATTGCTCCCATGATCCACCCCAATCGAGCACACAAGCTCTCAATAGATCCTCTAATGTCTGAATCATCCTCTTGGACTAACCATCTGTATGGGGGTGATAAGTGGTACTAAACTTTAACCTTGTACCAAGTTCTTCTTGTACCTGATTCCACAATTTGGAAGTGAACTTTGGGTCCCTATCAGAGATGATGGAATTGGGTACGCCATGCAAACATACTATCTCCCTAATATACAGCTCAGCTAGGTCTGATACCTTGGTAGTGGTCTTCAGAGCAAGGAAGTGTGCTGACTTGGTAAGGAGATTTACCACAACCCATATTGCATCATGACCTCTCTTGGTCCGGGGTAGACCCACCATGAAATCCATGGTGATCTACTCCCATTTCCACTCTGGAATCTCTATCGACTGTAAAAGTCTGTTGGGTCATTGGTGTTCAACCTTCACCATCTAGCATGTAAGACAGCTGGCCACATATGCCGTAATGTCTCTCTTCATCCCTAGCCACAAAAAAATGCCTCTACAGATCCTTAAACATCTTTGTAGTGCCCGGGTGTACCATATACTTAGAACCATGAGCCTCTTGCAAGATATGTTCCATCAACGATGAATCTTCAAGAACCCAAATATGGATATCGAATCTGATCCCTCCATCTACTCTCACTATGAGACGGGTTTGTGGCTTCTTTATCAAGCCCTTCATTCTACTGAGTTCTGAACTGGTCAACTGTGCCACCACTATCTCATTCAACAACTCTGACTGAATTTGAATATTGGCCAATCGAACTCAGTCCTCTAACGGTTGTGGAGTCCACTCCATGAGCTCTTCTAATAACTTCCACTGACTAGACAAAACAGTTGCACACTTGAGTTGTTTTTGACTCAACGCATCAGCTATGAAGTTTGCCTTTCCAGGATGATAGGCAATGGTGAAGTCGTAATCCTTCATGTACTCCATCCATCGTCGATGTCGTAGGTTCAGGTCTCTCTATGTTAGAAGGTACTTCAGGCTCTTATGGTCGGTGAGGATCTCAAAGGTAGCACTGTACAGGTAATGTCTCTGTATCTTGAACACATGGATGATAGCAGCCAACTCTAAGTCATGCATCAGGTAGTTCACCTCATTGGGCTTGAGTTGTCGGGATGCATATGCAACCACATGCCGATTCTATTCCAATACACAGTCAAGTCCCATCTTCGAAGCGTCGGTGAATATCACAAAACCCTCATTGTCGGAAGGTAGGGTCAATACTGGGACGGTGTTCAGCTTTTCCTTTAGCTCCTAAAAATGAGCCTCACATATATTGGACCACACGAACTTCACATCCTTCCGAGTCAACATGGTAAGCAGCAAGGCAGTCTTCGAGAAATCCTTGATGAAGTGCCGATAGTATCCGACCAACCCCAAGAAGTTGTTAATCTCATAGGGGTTCTTTGATGCAGGCCAGTCTCAAACTGTCGACACTTTAGCTAGATCTACAGCGATCGTTCCTCCTGAGATGATGTGTTTGAGAAAGATGACTCAATCTATCCAAAACTCACATTTTGAGAACTTTTCGTAGAACTTCTGCTTTCTCAGGATATTAAGGACTCTACCCATATGGTCGTGATGTTGATCTAGGTCATAGGAGTACACCAAGATGTCATCTATGAACACGATCACAAAGGAGTCAAGGAAGGGATGGAACACATTGTTCATAAGGTTCATAAAGACACTGGGTGCATTGGACAACCCAAATGGCATGACCACAAACTCATAATGGCCATATCGGGTTCAGAAAGTTGTCTTAGGTATATCCTCACTCCTTACTCTCACCTGATGGTATCCTGACCTCAAATTGATCTTGGAAAAGACTCGGGCCAATTTGAGCTGGTCAAAAAGGTCATCTATCTTGGGTAGGGGGTACTTGTTCTTAATTGTCACCTGGTTGATCATCCAGTAATCAATACACATCTTGAGTGATCCATCCTTCTTCTTCACAAAAAGGATGGGTGCTCCCCATTGTGATGTACTAGTTCAGATAAAACCTTTATCTAACAACTCCTGTAATTGAGTTTTCAACTCAAGCAACTCAGCTGGGGCCATTCTATAGGGTGCCTTAGATATAGGGCTAGTCCCGGGAGCTAACTCAATGGAGAAATCTACCTCCCTCTCAGAAGGAATCCCTGGTAGATCATCTGGAAACACATACTCATACTCCCGAACAACCTCTATCTCCTCTAAGGGTTGTACCTTGGCCTTGGGCTCAGTGATTATGGCTAAGTATGCTCGGCAGCCTTTGTATATCATCTGCTCAGCCTTCAAAGCCGATACATAAAGGTTGGTAGTCACATCTTTCCTTCCTTGAATGGTAAAGTATGGATGACCAAGTTTCCTAATAAGGATCTTCTTTTCTCTACAATCAATTTGTGCTCTATAGGTTTAAAGCCAATCCATACCAATGATTACATCAAAATCATTCATATCAAGGAGGATGAAGTCAGTGGGAAGCTCATGACTCAGGTATTTAACTGGAAAGACAGGGGTATTTAAAAGAGATGTATATATTTGACCACTCGGGGTTGTGACATCCAAAACATAGCCTAAATCCTTGATGTCAAAACAAAGCATAGTGGCCATATTTCTCAAAATAAAAGTATTAATAGAACCAGAAAAAAAACAGAGCTTTTACATTTTGTCCCATCACTTCAAGCATGCCTACATAGTTTCATACTGTATCAGACTGCTATTATATGATCAAACTAAATTGAAAGGAAAACTCTATGGGTTATTACCCTCAATCAACCTATTATCATTCGCCTGAGCTTCTTCATTGTCGATGGCAAACACTCTAGCTTGCCTTCTCTCTCCAATAGGTGGACCTCCAGCTGGTACTCCTCCTCCTATTGGGGGTGTTGTTGCCACTGGTTGTGTGATATATAAATCACACAACAAATCCCCCTAAGCTTGAACTGTTGCTTGTCCTCAAGCAAAGAGAAACATGGCTATATGAAATAAAGAATTTTTTACCCATGTGTGAATGAACAGAGAAACAGATATGCAACAAATCCCCCTAAGCTTGAACTGTTGCTTGTCCTCAAGCAAAGAGAAACATGGCTATATGAAAGAAAGAAATTTTTACCCATGTGTGAATGAACAGAGAAACAGATATGCAATAAGCTCAGACATGTGTGCAATGAGTTCGTGTTTGTAGAAGATATCTCCAAAATCTCAACATCAAAGGTAGAAAGAATTAGTTCATTAAGGTTGATTCCAAAACCAAACAAATACCTAACTAACAGCACTAATAAGAATATGGATACTTAAATCAAAAGGTTAGTGCATTTGCATAACAGAATTTTCAGCTATATGGATTTTTGAAGACCAAAAGAATGTTGTCCTTAACCAACTTGATTGAACTCTTTTCCAAAAGATATAGCAATAAGATTTTTGGGTTTCCAGCATTCGGCTGCTAATTTAGGCTTATGCTCACGTGGAATGCTGGTTGGGGTGTTTTTCTTACCCTCTTTTCATTACTCATATCACCTAACCGTCGTTTCCATATCGGGCTTACACTAGGCTAGCATAATATGTGGGCCATAGGGCCATCTTTTATTGGATAAAGGTATGAAACAAAACAAAAAGTCAAATAAGAAGGTTAAAGACAGCAAGGTTTTTGTCATTCTTTTTAAAGGTTTTCACTGTAAAAATTCATTTTCAATTGCACTAACAGTTTGATAAAAGTATCCTGTATTTTCACTAGTGTTGCAGGTTAAATGATTTGCCAAAAAATTTCAAATCATTACATTTTTTGAGTATTCCATGATGTAGAAAAAGGGAGATATCAATTACAAACACATTCTCATCAATGTACATGGGTAATTTTCAGTTTCCATTTCATTCAACATGTTTTCAAATTTTTCTCTTACATATAGCCAATCATATCTCATTGAGGAACAAAATAAAAGGGGTTTCATTCTAACAAGGTAGTCTCTGATCATATGGAATTTTGCCATCAAAGAACAAAACAGACTGACATGAAAGAAAAAGAACTGACACAACAGACTCAACTGAAAGAAAAACTGAAATACAACTGAAAGAAAAACTGAAATAAAGATACAACTACCAAATACCAAATATCGGTCGGTTGTGTCCCCCTAGCTTGAAATCAGCAGTGACCTCACTGCTTCAATCGCACTCAAGAGGTACACAACCGGGTACCTCATCATGGTGGAAACATCAAAGTCCATGGAGGACCGGTGCTCTGATTTGCAGCTGGAAATTGTTGTGCTAAAGATTTATGCCTCCTTGCAAATATGTCCTTGATTTGGGGCAAGCGAAAGCACCTATGAGCTGCAACAAGAATAGTCTTTTGTACGCCAATACTATTTGTCTTTTCATTCTTCTTTGAATCATCGTCAAAATATGAGTTGGGAAGAGTGGTCTCATTATAAAGTAATGTGTCATCTAGAATGTGAGGAGGAAGGACATGTGGCTTGCTTGAAGAATCAACATGTAGAGCATGTGTTGTAGCTTTCTCCCCTTTAGTTGAAACTTCATAATCATCATGGGTATCAACATCATCATACTTTGAAGGATATACCTCTATAACAACTCCATTCTTCAATGTCACCGGCCTGAAATATGTAGGATTCATCTCCGGTGGACTAGGCAAGAAAGGTGGAAATGCTTCTTTGCTAAAAAGAGCTTGTTGGGTAATTTGTTTCTCTAAGATGTGTGCATGAGTGGTAATATCGTCCACCTTAGAAGAGAGTTGGAAAATGGAACCCTTCATTGATTGTCTTTTTTGATGGAACTCCTCATTTTGCTGCATTTGAGTTGAAATAAATGTTGCAAGCATGGACTCTAATCTAGAAGTTACTTGTGGTTGTTGTGGCTGAATGAAATTCGGGTTCACATTGTTGTAGAAGTCCGGTGGAGTGTAGCCCATTGGAGAATAAATAGAAGAGGCATAACATGTATAAGATGAGTGTCCAAGCAACCCACATGCATCACAAATATTGCTGGCTATTTGAATTAGTTGTGTGCTTAGATTCTCAAACCTTTGTGACAAAGTGTCTAGCCTTGTTGCAATCAAGTCTATAGCATCAACCATGTGATCTTCCACTTGCATTTCAGAAGTAGTATGTGAAAAGGATGGGTGGTAGCTTGTAGCCAGACTCTACTGGCAATGATTTTCTGCCATATCTTCAATAATAGCATAGGCTTCTCCATAAGATTTGTTCATTAAAGCTCCATTTGCAGCTGCATTAATAGACATCCTTGTATTATAGCACAAACCATTATAGAAAGATTGCAATAGAAGCCAATTGCTTAGACCGTGATGTGGACAAAGATGTTGAAGATCTTTGAACCTCTCCCATGTATCATACAAGGTCTCTCCATCCCTTTGAGAATAATTGATGAGTTGACTCCTTAGCTGCAAAGTTTTGCTAGGTGGAAAATATCTTGCCAAAAAGACCTTTAGAAGCTCCTCCCAAGTGCCGATTGACTTGTTTGGCAAAGTATAGAGCCATTCCTTGGCTCTATCTTTAAGAGAGAATGGAAAAAGAATTAAGCATATCCCATCAGTAGGAACACCATATATCTTTATGGTGCTTAGCAACTGCAAAAATTCAGCAATGTGGAGGTTTGGATCCTCCATTGGTGCCCCTCCAAATGCATTCAGCTGTAGCAATTATATGATGGATGGGCTGATAGAAAACTCCTCTGCCTCAAATTCTGAAATATTAATAGGCCCACTCATGTGCATTGTAGTTGTACCAAAGTAGTCCTTAAGAGGAAGGTCATCCTCCTTGACTAGTTCTTCATGTGAATATGGAGGATTAGGTAGATGTGGCGTAGATGGTGGTGGTGTATGTGGTATGGATGGTGGTGGTGTATATGAGGGTGTGGAAAAATGTGATATGGGTGTTGGCGGTATATATGATGGCGGTGAATTAGGTGTGATTGATGGTGGTGTGGATGAAGGATGTGTGGATGAGGGTGGTGCATATGATGGTGATATGGATGATGGTTGTGTGGGTTGTGACTCCTCCATACATGCTTGGGTTTCACTCCTTCTTGCTCCATGAGGGTTGCAAATAGTGTGTTCATTTTCTGAATGTCAAGATATGCACGGTTCAAGGATCTTTTTATGAACACCCCATATGCTCCTGCAAATAAACAAGGTGAGTGAGATACAAAAACAAACATGGAAGATACAACAAATTATGATGATCATGATGAATTATGATTTATGGATATGATGGTGGATATGAAGGATGTGATCTAGTCTCATTTACTTATCAACAACTCTTACTCTAACAGGAATACCGATGCTCCCCGACAACGGCGCCAAAAACTTGTTGGTTGTTTACACTAACGAGTTTCAATCATAAGAATGATCTTTTACTCAACTAGCTATATCCCGCAAGTATACGAGAGTAGTTGTAGTCGAGGTCAAACACAAGGAGCGTTCGTTAGTTAGGCGCAAGAGTTATGATTTTCAATAATCTAGATCGTTGTACACAAGATGATTGGATTAGAACAACTAAATTATAGATTTAAAACAAAACAGTAAGTTATCACTTAAGAAAAGTTAAGATTCAGATATGGAAGGATCTTGGACCTAGGATTTCACTATCACATCATAGCTTATATTAAAATACGAATTTAAACATGTTAATTAACTTGCAAAGGAGGTTTGTAGTCATCACTCATCTCCCGGTGAAGTGATGACGATTTTAACTCCATACATCACTCTCGTGTATGTATTTCATTTCAAATCACAAACCTTGCTGCTCAACATAATCCCAGCCACTCTCGTGGTCAAGGACAAGTTGCCAAAAGAGTAACTCCATACTCTCAAACACATCTTCTCAGATTATGAAAGAAAGTATAAAACATGCAAGTATGATGGCCAATCACACAAACAAGCATTTCAGATCTAAAACAACTCTTGGAACATGCAAGAAACTAACATTTAGTATGAAATTCATATGTTCTTACAAGCTATGACATGGGAGTTACTCTCTCATGCCCAAGAAAAAGAGTCTACTCGTCCATAATGATGTACAGCAGAAAATGTACAGAAATTTCAGAGTTTAGCATGGTTTAGAGAAGGAAAAGCTAAGAAATCCCAAGGTGTAACCAAAGGAAGGTAGAATTCCGACTTGAGGACGAAATCCCACTTCTACAGCTGCTCCAAACTGGACAAACTTCCCTCCCGAGAAGCTTTGTGGAGTGAAGAAGCTCTGCTGCACCTTGCTACTGCAAATGGAGAAGAAGAAGAAGAGCAATGGTCTTCTTTCTCAAGAAAACCTTTAGAATCCTTCAAAATCACCTCCTCTCTGCTTTACTCTGTGTCTGGGACGAGCAAGATGTTCTAAATGACCCCCAATAACTATCCCTCGACTTCCCTCCTCTCTTTAGATTCAAAATCTCGAATTTCCAAATTCTGAAACTGTCGGCTGAACGGCGTGCAGATTGATTGAACGTCGTGCACTTCACAAAATGCGGCAGTTATCAGTACTCTGAACGGCATTCAAAGGGAATTTGCACCCCGTGCAAGTTTCCAGAAAAGTCTGTAAAATGTGTGTTCCATCTGAACGGCGTGCAGACGGCTTTGAACGTCGTGCAAACTTCTTTGCAAGCTACAGAAAGGTTGAACGGCGTGCAGATGAGTTTGCACCCCATTCAAGTTTCTAGAAAAGTCTGCAGGAAAACGAGTAGGATTTTTGGGAACTTGCACGCCGTTCAAACAAGTTGAACGTCGTGCAAGTTGTTGTTTCTGCACAAAAAAGCATTGAAATGAGTTGTTTTTAAACCAAAAAGACAAGGCAAGTTATGGTAAAGCATTTTTGACGAATTGATGGCAAAAGTAATATAAAAAGAGACTAAATTAAATCAGAATGAATCAAAGTGTTGTGTGAAAACATGTGAAAATATGATATATAAATCACACAACATTGTGTTACCACTTGACCTCTCGGATCAGGTAGAGGATAGTTGGTAATGAAGTATCCCTCCTCTTAGCAACAATAGCACACCCTCTTCTCAAATTGGAACTTCCCAGGATGTGTCCTTCCACAGGTACGTCACTTCTAAAAGCGATTCTCACCACGTGGCTTTCCCTTGTGTCCATGCTTTCCCTTGGTTTGGTTATTCCCGTGTCCTTTCTTGTGGTCATTCTTCTATCCTTGAGTACCTTCAGTGAAACCCAGATATCCTTTGGGTGGGTTCTGAGCAGTCATCATTGTCCTTTCCATGTCTAAGGTGGTGTTGTAGGCTTTAGAGAAAGTTGTTGGTTTACTCACCATCACATGAGGCTTGATTGTGGGATGAAGATGCTCCACAAAATGGTCCACCCACCTTTCCTCATCCATCATGTTCCCAAAATGCTCCAGGATGCAAAACTTGCGGCCAAAGTCCACAACAGATAGATTACCCAGATCATGTTGGTGAACTCTCTTTCCTTCTCCTTCTTAGCTGAGGTGGGGATGAATCTGGCGGTAAAGATAGTCCTAAAGTCGGTCCATGCCATCGACTCCTCACTTACCCACCAGATCTTGGTTGTCCCTTCCAAGGGGTGAGCAGCAAAAAGAACCTTCTTGTTCAATTGTACCTCTAGCATGCGGAAACCATTCTCAACTGCCAGCAGCCAAGCATCTGCTTTGTCGACCACTTCGGTCTTATCCTCTCCCCAGAATCTCTTGATGTTCAGGTTGACAAATTCCAGAATGGTGATTTTGAGTCAGGGATGAACGGAAAGTGACTCACCATTTTCATCTCTAGATATATCCCTGAGGGCCAGGGCACTAATGGCCTCAGTTAGCCTCTTTTGTTGTTCCATCCATAGGGCATCGGGGGTGTGAACCACCATTGTTGGTCCTGAACCACCGGTCTGGTTCTCCTCAAACTTGACCTTGTCCTCAAAGATGTGTTCCTCTTCTTGGTCCATCTTGGGGTTGTCGAAGGGTATCGGGGCCTTCTTCTGAGGCTCCCTCGGGTCTCTTTCTCTTCCTTGAGGACTCATCACCATGGTTCCTCTTCCTCTTCTCAGAAGATCCCTTCCTCTTATGGGGAGGCCAACCACCCCTAGTTGGGTTCTCGGTGGCCTCGAGGATAGCAACGGTCTTCACACAAGTCATCTACATAAGCATACAATCAAACTTGAGTTTACGTTTAAACTAATTATACTTATGTCGATGACATCTTATTTATGTATCTTTCATTAATATGATGGAGGAATTACTAAATCCTTATCATACTTACCCTGACCTCAAGAGGGTGAGGAAGAGAAAGAAAAACCCTAAATCCTAGAATCCTTAATTGAATTAGGGTTGAGAAGGGATGAAATAGATGAGAGAGTCCTAAAAGTATCTTATTTCGAGTCAGAACCTTAGACATTGGCCAGGAAGTCACACTACATCTGGGAGTCCTCGTGACTAACTAGGGGGCAGAGGAAAATGTTGCCAACCCCAGACCATGATCCTTTTCTAGACACCTCCATCGTTTGGAAAATCCTCTAATAACTCCCTCAGTTCTACAAAGTTTGTAAAATTTAATAATTACTAAGGAATAAATGAGAAACCACAGCTCTGATACCAAATGTAATGACCCCTCCTCCCAGTAACCCCCAATTAAGGGAGACTAAAAGGTCAGAGACATTATCTCAATATTTTAGGATCCATTGTTTGACATTTAATCAAAAATAATTATCAAATTCTACTATTACTAAACTGAAAAGCTGGAATAAAACAAATATTTTTGCATACCTTATAAAATTCGGATCTAGACTTCTATCCACAGTAAGAGTCTAAGCTAACTAATCCTCCTTGCACATGTTATTTGTATCTACACAATATTTCAATTTACTGTTTGTCCATTTTCAGAATTGTACCTAAAACGCCGACAAACAAAATGTCGATCAGTATATTTCTATATTGGTATGTGGGGAACAAGAAAAATCTCCACAAATAGTTTCTAATAGCCTAATTATCATAAATAAGTTATTAACAATCCAAATTACATTTTCAATGTGACATTCTCAGCCACTTTTGCCCTAAACCCTAGATTACCCTCTCTTAGGGTTTTGTCCTTGCAAGGGACATAAGGACACCTTCTCCATCCTGATCTTGGTGCATGGGGTCACCTCTCATGGTGCCCAATGGTCTTTCCTCTAGGGTTTGACTGATTAGACCTTCCCTTCGGAGCTTGTTCAAGTAACGTACATCAGGGTCGCATGTAGGTTCGAGAATACACATATATACTTAATTGTGATAATCATAGGGACTTTATATGATTGAAAAATTAAACATCCAACAGTTTAGGTTGCATCCAATCGATAAAATGTTCGGGAAATGTCGTGAAACTAAATCGATTATTCATAAATAACCACATACCTATTCATTCGATTCAACAAGCTAACAATAATCCAAGTAAGGAAATATCCAGGCAAGCAGACAATTCACACAAGCAATGATCATGAAATAATCATATGATTTAATTACTATCCACTTCCTCAGATTACACTTACATGAACTCGCTTCGTAGGGTTTCCTACTTCCTTTTATGGTTTCATTAGGGCTCATCCTCATTATTGATATTATAAACCCTAATTCAGCAAATCTAAGTATAAACCCTAATTAGCCTGTCATATTCCTCTTAACATGCTTAGGATCAA
Source organism: Alisma plantago-aquatica (assembly GCA_963693085.1). Classification (NCBI taxonomy): domain Eukaryota; kingdom Viridiplantae; phylum Streptophyta; class Magnoliopsida; order Alismatales; family Alismataceae; genus Alisma; species Alisma plantago-aquatica. Next base: position 712,729,036 of record OY856412.1, on the reverse strand, counting down.
TAAATAACAACATTACTCCAAATAATCTGGATTGTTCAAGGTAATTTCCTTCTTTACCCTAGATTAGGGTTTCTACATGTATTATCATCGATTCATGGATTAAAACCCTAAACAAGCCAATTATGATCTAATATCATATCCAGATCTCACTTTTATCTCCCAACAGGTTATTAATACTTGAATTAACCCACCAATCATGTTAGATTTGATCTCTAATCATCATTAGGGTTTTTTTAACTTAAATTTAATGCACTTTATGATCAACTCAAGGTACTTTTGCAATTAGAAATGAAATCAGATGCTAAATCTATTTTTACCAGATTACTCATATTTTTCTGATCATTTTTCATATATAAAGTTCCTTCATCTGACCTTCCTAAAGAAAATATGTTTCTAGATTTTCTAGCAATGAGGAATTGTCGTCATAAAACGTCGGTCGTTTGATCTGTGGGCTGCTGGACCACACGGGATCCAACGATCCGCAGTCGCACCTCACCCATGATTAAAAAGAAACAAAAGGTGAATATGCCCTTACCCAAACAGAAGAAGCAGGAGGGCAAGCTATTAATTTCATTGGAGGTCGTCTTCTACCTCATGTGCCATCCAGTAGAGCCCCGCGAGTCAACTCCCTCATTAACCTCGAGCTCTCGACCACCTGCGTGCAAACCAAAGGGTCCGGCAGCTTCGCCTGCTCCTCGCGGACTTAGGGGTACCTTCATTTCCTTCTCCACACTACTCCTTCACCGCCAATGATGCTTAGCTCCTCCGGCAACGGTGACAGCTAGATGAGGGGGGGGGATAGGGTGGTTGGTCAAATTGAGAGCACGATCACGATCGTCGTAGTTCTCCGGATGTGAGGGTAGGGTTTGTGGGGTTGCTCGTGTGGCCACCCGCTCTACCCTATATATAGGGTTCATCATAGGTTCTCGGTGAACTGGGGACTTCTCCAGTTCGTGGTGAAACCCCAAGGAACTTGGGTTAGGTAGAGCCGGAACAATCTCCCAAAGTCGATGGACTCCTTTCCAACCTCACACGTAGGCTCAAACTCGAGCAATCCTTGATCGAGTTCCATGTGATATGGACATTGAGTTCCAATTTCCCACAAGACTGGGATTCATCCCAGGCCGTGGATCGTTGATTCAATGGTCGCGAGTGATGATTTTATCAAAATCGGGATTTAAATCCCAAATTAAAACGTGACACAAAACCATTTCTATTTTAGGATAACTTCAAAAATTCATGTCTCATGAACTGTGCATCCTTTTTCCACCAAAATTTAAAGGAAACTTTGGGTCGACATTATCTACTCGTGTACCAAAATTGAGACCCAAATTCCAAAGGAAAAGAGTATTTCCTTCATAAGAAAGTTATCTTTCAATAAAGGTAGTTTAATTGGTATTTTCTCTTTCCTTTCTTATTATTTTTGCAACTTGGGCTTCTTGGTACCCAAGAAATCCCAAAGATATGAATTCCACCTTTGGAGGCTACCTCCTAGCCTTCTAGAGGCTTCTACCTCTTTCTTTTCTCCTTTTCTTACTTATCCTTTTATTAACTGAATTTCTTTTTTTTTTCCTTTTTTTCCTTTTTCTAATTATTGGGCCGAATAGCCAATAAAGCCCACAAAATCAAACAGCAAGGCTATTAGCAAGGAAATCCACTCATTTAAATCATATCATACAATTATTTGTTCATATATCTTTAAAAGGAGAAATTACATTTCAATTTAGAGTTAAGAAAATTGAGGTTATAACAAAAATCTTATGAGATAAGGACCAAGACCTATAAGATAGTCCTTGAATATTTCATAATGGAAGTTTGCATACAATAGCAATATGTTGAAAGAGTTCAACATGGAAGGATTTATTGGGAGATAATTCGGATTAGTCTCTCATGAACCCTATATTCTAATTCTTGTGAAGAATGGAAATATCATGAATAAAATTCCATGGGCCAGCCCAATAGTGAATCTATCTTGTAAGCTATTAACAAGCTTATTCCATATAATCTTGTATGTATTAGACATGACAAGATGATATAAATTCTAATAAAGGTTATTGGAAAGTCATTAAAGATGTCCATTAGTACTTGAGAAGTGACTAAGGATAGATTTCTAGTCAATGATGATAGCAATAAAAAGGAAGAGTTGGATGTAAAGAGTTACATCGATACACACTTCCATAAATGATAAAGTGATCACAAAATTAAAACATGTTTTGATTTAAAAGAATAAATGATGATTAGTTGGAAAGCGTTCGAACTAATATCCATTAACGCTAATCTACAACAGAAGCTGAGTATGCTTGTGTTGTGAACACAAAGTGATACTATATGGATCTAAAAGTTCATATGATGAAATTATAGATGTTCCCACCATTGATGACTTAGTAGAGATATTGTGACAACAATAGAGCTAATTGTTAGGCAAGGAATATCAGATACCATATAACGGTGGTTTCATCTCAGAGCGAAGAGATAAGAAACATACAATATATTGACTATAAGCAAAGTGTTGCTAACCCGCTAAATCCGCACTGGTGCAGCAAAAGCATGTTGGACATGTTTAGATTACTAAGGATAAGATCCATTGGTGATTGGCTCTAAGTGCAAGTGGGAGTCTTTTGGTAAGGTATGCCCATAGAGCCAATCATATGATGATTGACATGGCATAATTACCTAAAAGGATTTGATTAATAATAACATACACAAAGGCAAGATTCTAATTCATCTATTTCACTCAGTTATGAGATAATGAGGATACAAAGTGAATGTTTAGAGAATTATATTACCCAATGACATATGTTGTCAAGTTCCTATCCTTGTGATGAGATCATACGGATGTCAAGAGTACATATACATATTCTCCTTATGTCCATGATCGGTTGTTATTGAGGAAGCTTGATAGACAACAATAACACATAAGATCAGAGTGTGAGTTGGTTGATGGCTAAATCTCATTAGTTGAGATATGGAAATATCAAACCAAGCAAACAAATACATGTTAGAGAATAGTGTATCAGACAAACCCACCTTGAGAGTGACACATGGTTTTGTGGTCACAGTCATCTCTTATAGTGAACGTGGTGATTGTGATTCTTAGACTTGAAATCATTGCACTTGTCACATGTCGTTGGGTACACTTTGACATCATCAAATGCAGTCCTAAAACATGGGCTGTTATAACAGTGATGATTGGGTGACTTTGACACATGGGGATATATTGTGAGTGATAGAGATGGGATTTGTCCCTCCTACGGGAGTATGATATCTTGGCCACTTGATTAGCCAGACTGAGAAATGCATGTGCATGCACATGTGAATCAATATATGATATTGATGTTGCATTATCTCAGATAGTCTGCTTTTATTTCAAGAAACATGGATTGAACGTTGAGAGGATGACCAACCATGCCTCAAGTTCATCCTAGATATCAGAGACAAAGGAATTATACAATCATTGCAACACCTTACACTGATTGTAGGTTGATGTTGTTCTCCAACTTTCCATTTCACTTGGGTAGCACTGATGTGTGACTAGGCACCACTCTTTGCTTTTGATGTCATAAGCTAGTTATGGACATTCACTACCAACATGACATGGTACCTATAGGGTCACACACATAGGAACTCATCTAGAAGAGGAGTTTGATCTTGAACGACGTTTGGATTGATCACTAAAGTGTTTAGGTATTCAATGCATGCAATTGATTGCTTGAATGGCTGACCAAGTCTGCCAAATGACCATCTCACTGAGTGAGATGGCCGTTTGGGCATCCAGACGGGTGTCTCATGTAGTTGAGATGGCTGTTTGGGGGTGAGGTTCATCGGAGATCGATTTGGCTAAGTTTTTCCCTTGAAGCAACCAGCTCATCTCAAATCACCAGACGACCATCTGGGTGAGTGAGATGGGTGTCTCGCTGGTGTGAGATGGCTCGGTTGGGATGAATGAAAGTTCTAGAGTTTTCCCGAACTCATTTCAATTTCACATACTTGGGGTGCAAGTAAATTAATGTGTGACATTAATTAGGAAATAATTTTCCAATTCATATATGACTGGGAAAGCACAAAATGACCGTCTCATGTCACAGGTGACTGTCTCGCTTAGCAAAACAATTGTCTCACGTGTGAGACAGCCATCTTAGCTTACAAGATGACCATTTCAACTGACACAAGTTGTGAAACTTCTCGAATTGTTGCAAAAAATCAAGATCTTCATGTCCTTTCCACTCTTGCTTTAGTCCCACATTGGCTGGGGACTGGGAAACTTGACTGTAACCCTTCCTATATATAGAGGGGTACTGGGGGCATCCTAGAGTACAACACAGACAACTGAGAATCAATTCCTCTGATAACTATTGTCCTCTCTAGTTGTGGTAACCAAGAGAGCCCGAGCAAGTCCTACCTAAAAAGGAGGGATAGACAACGGGAGAGAACAACTGAGAAGTTGTCGTTGTGGGAGAGGAGGTTGGTGACTAGTACACCAATGGGGAGGACAACTCCTTCCTATCTGTTCTTGGTGAATGACAGGAGTTCTAGTTGGTCCATGTGGACTACTCTAGAAGAAGGAGTCATTTGGCTACTGTTCAGAGGGCAAATTCAACCTACAGTTTGTGGTGAGACCACTAGAGTCATTGTAGAGGTTGCATAGACATTGTTCATGGTAAAGACCAGGAGCTGCATAACCACCATCCAAGAGCAACTTATCAGTAGTTGCAAAGAAGTGACTTTTGTCGTTGGACTTGCTCCAGGACTAGGTATAACTCGCTAAAACCATCCTTCCTTTTACATAGTAGTTGACGTGATCATGTTGTTATGGGAATATGGATAGATCATTTTTTGTATCCGCTGCTATACTTTGTGCATGTATTAACCAACATATAGAACATGAATAACACAACATATTTATGATGTTTTTGGCTAAATGAATTGTGTGTAAGAATTTCGCATGTATTGCAAACCTCTTTCAAGTAATTGGTTATTTGTTAAAAGTGTGGTTCTCACAAGCCTTAAGCATTTGAGATTACTCATTCCAGGCGAAAAAGGAGGCAATCTACCATATTATTTGTTTTAAGCATGGTTTGTTTGTGTGGTGAATGTTGCATGGTTTAGCTTTCTTGAATGATACCATACATGAATTTCCACAGCTTTTGACCCCTCTTTGACCCAAAATTTCTTTTATCATCTTTTTACCTCTTCGCCTCATGAAATGATTCCAATAGTGCACATATTAGCCTTAACCACCCTCTACAAAAATTGGAGTGGTCATATCTTTATCCCCCCTCACTTCACTCTTGTCACCATATGCCCCCCCGACATATAGAAAAATGAAAAAAGAAAAGAAATAAGGGATGGCTCTATGTACTAGCCCTGAATAAATAAAAAAAAATGAGTGCTCCTATGTAATAGAACTTCACTCCCTTCCATAATCTATTTTTATGCCTAGTAGGTCTAGGGTAAATCAACTCTAGCTCGTATACCCCTATGCAATCCAAGTGGGTCGTGAGAGGTGAAATGAAGTGTATGATGTAGCTAGCAAGTGAAATAATAATTTTAACCATTTGAATGTATGCCATGTATGACACAATTTATATGGAGATTTCTGAAAATTGCATCACTTGCATGTGTGAATGGTATTCCATATTCCAAGATTTTGTACTTTGTGATTGATTCATGCTTAAAAATAGAAAATTAATATAGGGTAGTGGTTTGCATGTCTGATTCCTCGTGTGAACTCATTGTCGCAAATAAACATCACAATGATTGCATTTTTTAAGATTTTCTTAAATGAATTGAAAGAGAGATTAGGTTGGAGATTACTTGAGGACAAGTGTGTTTTAAGTTTTGGGGTGGTGATGCATCCCTATTTAGGGATTCATCTTGTGCGTTCTTGCACTTTAATCACATCTAGACATCTTATATTGGATTTTATTTCCCCGAATATATGGTTTATTGTCAAGTTTGTTTGTGGTTGTTCTTTGTGTTTTTTTAGGTACTTAAACCATATATTGGGCGGAGGGGAGAAAGAAAGGAGGATCCTAGGGTTTCTAGACCCTGAGATAGCCCTAGACCACCTCCCAACCTTCCATAGGTGGTCAAAAATCAATTCAAGACAAAGAATAACTTAGGAGGACTTATGAGCCAAAAAGCACAGTTGGGCCCCCAAGAGGGGTCGTGGTACAACACCATGGATGTGTTGAGAAAATGCCCCACGTCATAGGGAAATCAAAGACTTAAAGATGCTACATTAGCTTGACTGCCATGATCGTGGTTAGCAAAATTATCATGTCACTTCAGTGCTACGAACTTGTGGCATCCATAATGCTCGTGGTGACGAACTCACACAATGACCAACATGAAGAAAATGGTTGTGGCCACTCCCTCCAAAATGAATGTGTCAGCAACCTTACCTGTGCCACCATTCACCCACCACAACTGTGGTGACCACCATGACCCTGCCACTGGCATTCTAAAACCATACCTCAACCTGATATTTTACCCATATCCACCTCGCATGTACCACTCTACCACGACCATGTTCACCTCATCCTCCCGGGTCATGGTGGCTGACATCCCTATCCTACTTTATACACTAAAATTCCTAGTTTTCCCCCATTCAATGTAGTGCTTCCCTACCACCTATATATACCAAGGTGGCAGCCGTAGCATGAGGTTACACTCCCCTAGCATCCATTTATACCTACCTTGAGTATTCACCAAATTCTAACCTACTCTCACATGCCTCCACCTCATTCCCACCTTTCTCAACCTCAAAACCCTAGTTTTCTAGGGTTTTGGCCATCTTCCACTACAATTCCATGCCATCAATCCATCTTGGGAGAAGAAGGGCATGCTCCAGATGCTAGGAGGTGAAGAAGGAGGGTCTTCACCAAGCTTCTATGGCTATTCACTCCTCTGTTCGTTCTTCTTTCTTATTTTGTTGTGTTATGAGTAGCTAAGCCCCTTAGTTGGGCCATTTGGGGCTAAAATGTGACTTTGATACCATGTCGGGGGAAATAACTTGTAAGCTCTATAATTTCATTTTATGATGATTGTCTTATACTTCTATCTTATTTCCCATATTTCTTCTTATGGTTTGGGTTTGAAAACATGGATTGTTTGTTGATTTGTGCGTGAAACCACTTAGACACTAGGAGAAAATGGCTTGTATGAGGCTATCTTAGGGATTTCCCATAGGTCCAACTAATGGTACCCTAGCTAGAACCCTTTCTTTTGACATATCCCCAATCCTACCATTAAGTGGTAGATCTAAGTAGCTAGTATATGAGTGCTTAGTGGAATTTCCTGGGGTTTCCTAAAAGCTAGATGGTGAGTTATGTGATGTGAAGCATCCTCACCTCCAGCCTCCATTCCTACTTTTAGCTCCCAATTTCCCTAAGGACACTTACTCTAGAAACCTAGACTTGCTAAATCATGTTGGAATTTCATCTAAGCCCTAATTTAATTGAGCCGCGTAAGGTTGGATAGGGTGTACAAGGGTGTAGTTACCCTTCATACACCTTTCACAACCCATGGCCAACTAGTATATTAGCGTAATTCAATAGCATTTGACTTGTTGTTTGGTTTAATAATCTAGAATGAATGGTTAGAATTTGCATGCTATAACCCCCCATCTTGGATTCTAGTTACATTCCCCCAAATGGACATGTCACACCCGAATCCCATGATATCCTCTAATCATGAGATTAGGGCATCAGATGTGGATTAAACATAAAATGAAGAACAACTTTAACCCCTTTTTTATCATAAGAGACATGTGGAAATAAGGATTTGAACTAGCTTGTTACATCAGATAAGATAACTACAACTCTAAATTACAACTTGATCTGACGTATCCCTAAAGGATACCACAAAGTTTGACTTGTACATAATATACATCATGTTCACACATTACACGTCTGAACTCATTCCTAGATTTCTCATCTGTAGAATCTAGAGGAACGATCGGACGCACCCTTGAAGGGTCCAACAAAGTTCAATTTTACATGATCGAAAGATAAAACATTTAATATACATCTTATACAATCATTACGCTTTGATTTTCACCTTTCATTCTCTCATTCCCATAATTCAGAGGAAGTATGAGAGATCATCTATCTAAACTAAACATTCTTCATGAGATCTCTTCTCTAGTCTTAATAGAAGCTAGCTTTTGCCACTTGTGGCAGTTTTGGTCCTTCACCTAAAAATTGTTCAGTATGTTGGTGAGTTGCTGGCTCAGTGAGTAGAAATTCAATAGATAACTGAGATATCTATGATGCTTAAGACTGATAGAATATTTTTACATAAGTAGGTAATCACAACTTATTAAAGAACGTCATATAGAATAACATGGCAATTGATCAAATATTTATTTGTAGTAAAAGAAATTGTTGAGCTCATTTGAATGAGTTTTAGTCCATTTATTATGCCACTGGACCCACATGAGGTGTACCACAACATGAGAAATTATCACAATAAGCTACAATCTCACTGTAAAATACTTAGAAGCATGCCAGTGATTCAAAGTCTAGAATCTAAATATCATGTCTACAATTGGCATCGCCACGTCTGTCTCTTGACGGCTAATGGGAGCGGTCAGGTCTCTTGGCTCCTCTCAACCTGGGCACTCAGGAAGGGATTCAAAGCCCTCAAGCTTGTTGTTCACTATTGGATCTACCAAAGACGTCTATTGATCGCCACAACTCTACATCAGTGGACCTAGCAAAGATGTCCACTGACTTGACAAACTCAGGTACTAGCAATATCCCCTGTTGGTGTTGGACACCAATTATGTAAGGAGTCCGCCCTCCTTAACTTAGACCCTCACACCCAACTAGTGTGCCCTGACTTATCTCAACCTACATGAAACCTCCAGTCGGGAAGCACGTTTCCTCCCCATAAGGCATGCCTCCTGTGAGGATTATACAATGTTTAGGGCATCTATTTTTGATAGTTAATTAACATGATTTATTATTGTTACTAGTAATTACTCTAATTTTATCATTTGAAAATTTTATAAAGATCATAATTATCATCAAAGTTTATATATAGAAACTATCACAATTCTCATAAATCACATCTTGATCCTTTAGATCAAAAGGACAAAGCAGTCTCTCCAGTGCCTTCGATTTCACCATTCCAACACTTATCATATACAACCATTCACAGTATTGTCCAACAATGTAGTACCACATCATATGTCATAGCATAAAATAAACATTTCTATTGCTAGAGATCGTTGTGTGAATCTAACTAGTATTATCACCAATATCATAGAGTAGGATTTGATAAAGTAACATCATTATTTCGGATTTGTATAGTGTAAATGTCACACCCTAATTTCTTTGCAACCTAACAAGTACATGATTAAGTTATTTATAAATTCAATATATGATAGATATATGGTTATAATAAGGTTCCATCCAATTTTCATGATATTTGGATATAAGAGAAAAGGTGTGTAGAAAGGGTCTTTGGTGCAAGTTGGTCAATTTGATGTTTGAGAACAATTAAATCTAAACTGAAGAATTTTTGTATGCTTGTTAAGACACAATAAGATCATGGTTCAGGTATGGTAAAGCTTGTGTTGATTTGATTATTCAATTTGATGATATATATAGTTGGATTATATATTCATGATCACTTAAGTTAAGATAAGGTTGATAGTTTTTTTATGATGCATGTGAATTAGACTCTCACATGCATTCGGTGATGAAATTAGGAGTGATGTTATGTTCTTTGTGATATATATATTATATGTGGCACAGTTTTTGGTGAAGTTTAAGTTCAATTTATGATTTAGTTTGTTGATCTAGGTCATGGGACAAGTGAAATCACATACACTATAGTAGTCTAGGTAGTGCATTAGGTTGTGAATATTTTCCTACTAGAAGATAATATTTCTATGGGGTGACTGTCAAATTTTGGGACCAATCGAGGTTAAGGAGTAACCTATAAGAGAATAAGAAGAAATTAGAAAGAATGTGAGATTTCAAGGCCTTTAGAATGCTGAACCAAATGAGGGAAGATTGAACCAATGGTTCATATCCAAATCGTTGGTTCATTTATAAGCATGCTAGTTCAGAGAAGAGCACACATAACAAAAAAGAGATCCCCTCGTGAGACGTTGTTCTTTCAGAATGGGTACCAAACCAGAATCCCAATCGGTTCAAATTTCATTTTTGGATTAGGAATGGATGCATGATATAAAACCTTAGAGTTTGGATGAAAAATTATTAACGAGATCGGTTAGGGGTCCTGCCTAAAAAAGATTGAGAATAAGAAGACTGGAACAGAGATGAGGCAAGGAAGGGGGATGACAGTGGCATCCCACACCCTATCCATGGCATGCCTAGATGTGGTGTTGACCTAGGCAAGGAAGTCTCCGAGAGCGATGGTGACCTCGGCTCGCACAACCCCAAATTTGATATTGTGAGGGGTGTATGATGCCTTCCCTACACGATGACAATGCTTGATTTAGGAAAGAATAAGGACATAGGAGAGTATACATCTAGGTGGACTAGATCCAAGGTGCACAAAGGAACAACGGCGACCCTAGTGTTGCATGGATATCAGCAACAAAAATCCAAGTTGAAGGCCAATGACTGATTCCCCAACCATAGGAGGCTTTACTCTATTTTACAGAGAAAATAGAGGTTGCATGCACAGGGAGGATGACAAATCTCTCGCTCGGGTTAGTCAGGTCCTGAGCCTATGTGGATCCCACAATGGCTCCATTTCACTGTGTGTCTCCTTCTATCAAGGGTCAGTGTCCTACCCAACCACTAGATTGTGTATGTACGGCTAGGATCGCTCCAAAAAGGTAAAAAATTGTTTAAATTGTATCTTGTGATCCCTGAGTCCTTTTTGGTCGCACAAGATATCAAATGAAATCCCTTGAGGTTTATATTTTATAAAAATGTTAGATTTATAAGTTGGTTATTGAAATAAGCATAGAGTTTATGAGAAGTGATGTATGCTTGTAATACTAGATTATTGTGATAAATAGTTGTAGTGGATCATTATATATTAGAAATCCCAACATACCCTCAATGATGTCTAGATTTGATATTTTACATCTGATCATGATATTTGATGCAAGATTTTATACTTTTGTGCTTGAAGTCTTGATTAGGAGTAGTAACCCTAATCTAATTTGAGAAAATGACATGATTATACCTAAATGCCCTAAACATCACCACAATATTTGTTGGGTATATGAGACTTGATTATGACATCCTAGATCAATATACATGTATAAGTGCAATGAGGCTAGGATATACTCATACACATCTAAGAAGGGATGTAAACCCTATTTAGACTTAAGAAGTATGTATTTTGGGTTAACGGATATTCATGATTTGTTAATGATATTTTCAAGAATTGGGGTTTAACTTAAAGATTTAAGAACTAAACATTAGTTGTTGTAACAGAGGTAAGTGGGCCATGTCCATTGAATTTCATTATTATTATGCTTCAACCCACACCTTTCCTACTAAGAAACTTTGAGATTGAGTTACTTTCATATATTCACTTATTAATGTTTAGCTCATATCCAATATTTCTTTTTAGTAATCAAACTTTTTCCAGATGAAGTTATTTTGTGAGGATATGATATTTTAGATTTTTGGTATTCAATCTACTTTTAGATACTTAGTATTTATTTATTTAGTTTAGTTTATTTCTTAAGCCTTTAGACACATATGGCATATATATAATATCAGAATGAAATTAAGTCATCCTGTTAAATTAGAGTTTTTGATTAAGAGTTATCTAAATAATAAGAATATCATATTTAGATTTAGTTCAGAATTTAAGAGCAAAGATTCAGATTAAGAATTTCATTTAGTGAGATTTCAGTTCCTTATAGAACAATTTCAATGCATTTGTTAAGTAAGACAAACTTTTTGAGATATTTGATTAAATTTGGATTCAGATGTACATTCAGAATTCAGTACATATTCAATTATCAATATTCAGTTTCACTATAAGATAAGTTCAGATGCAGAATTCAATAAGTTCAAATTTAAGATAATTAAGTTGAAACCTTCACATAAGACATTATATGATAAGTCCTCATTCAGTTAGTCATTGTACATCCAGAATAAACATAAGAAGACATGATCCCAAGCAGATACATGGCATGTTCCTCCCTTCTAGGTCCATCACAAGGAAAATGAAAACCAAGACAATTTCTATTCCAATTAGAAATTGTCATATTGCTCCCATTGGACCATTTGTATCTATTTTATATTTTATACATTTTAATATATAAACGATTCAGAGGCGTCTGTTTCCAATATCGAGGAGTGTTTACTCCAATTCAGAGGTACTTTAGTACCAATTCAGGCACAATCATGCCAATATAGAGACACCTCAGTGTCATTCAAAGGCATGTAGTGCCAACTTAGAGGTACTCCAGTACCAATTTAGGGCATAGATACACCAATTTGGGAGGATTGATCATATAATGGTGGCTACAAATTAGATAAAATACATAAATAATAGACACATAAAATTAGTATAAGTTCACAACTTTCAGATCTTAATTCATCTTTTAGTAATAGTATATTTATGTCTATTTTATTAGAAAATCAATGCCACTTACTCTAATCTAGGTTTCCTTTATGCATGGATGGGGAGGAGATGTCCGCAGGTTTCAAGCTTTAGAAAGAACATCCCAAACAGAGTTTCGAAGTGCAGAGATAGGAGGATTTCTTGGTGGGGTGCCATCTACATAATCCAAGTTTGATGTTGAGATTCCAGAATTTATACACTTGTATTATGTTTTGTTTCTAATTTATGAGAATTCATTTTTGACACTAGTTTGTAGGTTTCTTTCCTATTATTGTTGTAAGTGACGCTCTTGATTAAAAAATAACTTCCACTCATGTAATATGAAAATTGGGGTGTTACAATAAATCAGGGTTAGAAGGTGATTCCACTTGCAGATCTCATCACAAATCATAGGTCAAAGTCTATCCACCAACTAAGCTTAGACCCCTACTTGCTTGAACCTAAATCACATCTTAGGCTTTGAGATCTCTTTATAAGCTAGTCTTCAGTGAGAAAATAAGCTCAAGAATGTTGACAACTCAAAAACCACCAAACATCCTCTGCTTCCAGCGACCAACACCTCTTCTCTCACCATCGTCCTTTGAATCTCCCCCGTGATCACCTTCTGCATTATCTTTCTTCATCTTCCAATGGACATAAAGTGGAAATCAAACCAGGCTTCTCGTTCCATCAGCAGTAGTTGACTATTTATAAAGACCTAAGTCTCACATGATTTGTCAAGTTGGGTGGCATGCTAGAAAACCATCAGTTCTTAAAGCCCTCAATAATTGCAATAATTGGTTGTCACCTCCCTGTGTTGAGTAATCGATTCTTAGCTACCTGTGTAGCCATAGATTGGTCTCTCCCTCAGAAAACCATAGCTTGATGTGTGTCTGTCAAACCATTGGTAGACACCGTCAAATCCTGTCATCGATTGAAAATTAGTCAAACCATCAAAAGACACTCACTTGGAAAACCATCGGTTCTTGGTCTCCAAGTAAAACCATAAATTCTCACCTATCAAGCAAAACCAATGATTGATAACTCTCTTCATACAACCATCGATTTACTGAATTCATGAATTCATCGAATCAAAGCCATTGTTTTATTAATAAAGGGAAAACCTGCTTTTGCTAACCATCAGTTTAGGATCCTATAAACCCATAATTTTTCCAACTCCTCTACTTGATCAATAAGTTGTCAAACTTGATCATCACTTGGTTCACAACCATCGACTCAGATCCATTGATTAGCTCAACCGATGGTAAGTCTGCTAGAGACTTACAAAGGTTGTAACTTGTGCATTACAACTCAAATTTGATTCATTCTTATTTTATGGTTTCATATTTGAATACTCATCAAATTAGTATCAAAACATAATTAATCTCAACTAGTTAAATTCTTAGGATAATTAAGTATTGACAAACATCATTATTACTAGGGTTGTACTTAACTCATTGATTGCTTACTAAGTTTGGTACTGGTTGTCACGGGCCCACACCTCCATTAATTGTTTAAAATCCCAAACTTCTCTTAGTAGTTTATGTTTGCTTAGTTACTTGATTTAATTGCCTCTTTAGCTAGTTGCTTTGTTCTTGATAGCTAGGCTTTTCTAGAGTAGTTAGCGCACCTTTTTGCTTGCTTGTGCTAGTTCTTGTTAGTCACTTGCTAGTCTTCCTCTAGGTTGCTAATTAGGACTGCTTTGCTAGTGTAGTGTTAGAATTCATCTTAGTCTCTTGCTTACTCTAGTTTCCTAAATTGCTAGTCAGTTTAGTGTAGCTCATGCTTTGCTTTTCTTAGTATTAATTTCTCTCTTCTAGCTTAGTTTCCTTTCTTGCTACTTAGAACTATATTGTTTATGGTTAACTTAGGTCTTACTTCTTGCTCCTTTAATTTCTTGCTTGGAACTTTAGTGTAATCAAACAAATATCCAATCAAGACCTTGAATCATAGACTCCACTTTAGGAACCTAGTTCAAACTAATTTATCTCTATCCCCCCCTCCCTATAGATCAACCCTTATTTGGTCGCTTGCCTATACTGCACGACCTTGTTTGCTTGTTGGTTAGTGTGTTAGTGTAGGTCCTTATAAATATTGAAATATCCAGTTCTGTGTACCTTAGGGTAAGCACATCACTCACCACGACCATTACAACCTAGCACAGAGTGTCACCCTCTACCCACCATGAATGTTTTGCCAACAAACCCTAGTCATTTCTGCACTAATTTTTCCACATTGCCCCCACTTAACCTAGTGGTTCCCCACCACCTATATATACATGGGTGGTGGTTGGAGCATGATGCTAGCTACCTCTTAGCACCTACTTCCACCCACTTGAGAATTCATTGAGATCCCACATACTTCCACCTACTCCTACTCCATTTCCACCATCCTATACCTTAAAAGCCTAGTTTTCTAGGGTTTTGTCTACTTCCATCCACCATTCCATGCCATCCATCCATCAAGGAGCAAGGAGGTAGATCTTATACAACTATAGGTGAAGAAGGATGAATATTCACCAAGATTATATGGCTATTTCTTCCTCTACTCCTTCTTCCTTTTTTATTTCATTATGAGTAGCTAAGTCCTTTAGGTGGGCTGTTTGGGGATAAAATGTGAATTTGATACCTTGTTACGGGAAAATAACTTGTAAACCTTATAGTTTAATTTAATATTGATTCTCTTCTACTTATATCTATTTCCCGTAAAATATTTTGTGGTTTGTGCAAGAAAACATGGATTTTTTGTTGATTTGTGCTTGAAACCACCTAGAGTCTAGGAGAGAAAGCCTTATATGTGGCTATTTTAGGGATTTCTCCTAGTTCCAACTAGTGGATTTCTAAATAGCACCTTATATTCCCACATACATATCCCTTATCTTACTTCTAGGTGTGAGATCTAAGTAGCTCATCTAGAGGCACTTAGTGCACTTGGCTTGGAGTTACCTAAATGCTAGATGGCAGGTGATTTGAGGTGAAATACCCTCATTTCCACCCTCCATTACTACCCTTGGTCCCCAATTTCCACAAGAACCTCTATCCTAGAAAGGTGGACTTGATTAGATCCTAGTAGAATTTCACCTAAACACTAATCCAAGTGAGTCTCACAAGGTTGGATAGGGTGTGCTAGTATGTAGTTCCCCTTCACACATCCTATTCCATCCCAATCAGTAGTTTGTGATAATTATCTAGCATCTATCATGTTGTTTGGTTTAACATTCTAAATGAATGAGTATGGTTCGCATGTATAATCCCCAACCTAGGTTCTATTCACATTCCACTGTAACATCTCAAGATTTGAGGCCTCGGATAAAATGATCTTAAAATGAATGATTGGACTACCCATATCACCAAGGTGCACCTCCTTTTCAGGGAGCCCATCACTAAAGAACTTTGTGGTTAAGCATGCTCAGCCCAGAGTAGTACTAGGATGGGTGACCAGTTGGGAAGTTGATCCCAGCTTACGCGTGAGTTAGGACAAAGTGCACAGTTAAGGCTAGTGGTGGTCATTGGGGCCAGTGGTTATTCCAGAAACTCTACTAGAGACTTGGGCAGTGGGCCAGAGCATTACAATTGTATCAGGGCTAACTCCCCTCCTATAGGTGGGGCCCACTTGGGTCTGTGGCATGCCAGTCTTAAGCTGTGCAGTTTAGGCAAGTTGGAAAGGGCTACCTGTTGAGATGAGATGGAGCCACCCTTGCACTGGTAGTCGTGGTTGGGAGCTAGGTGTACATGGGCCATTTGGGTTTGCACTGAAATAGGGATAGATTATGAGGTCATATAGTTGAGCCTTGACGAGGACGTCAAGAGTCTAAGTGGGGGAGATTGTAATGTCCCAAGATTTTATGCCTCGGATAAAATGATCTTAAAAGTAATGATTCAACTACCCATATCACCAAGGTGCACCTCCTTTTCAGAGAGCTCATCACTAAAGAACTCCATGGTTAAGCGTGCTCAGTCCAGAGTAGTACTGGGATAAGTGACCAGACTGGAAGTTGATCCTAGCTTGTGTGTGAGTGAGGACAAAGAAGACAGTTGATCCTAGTGGTGGTCTGAGGGACAATCATTATTCCTAAAACTCTACTAGAGCCTTGGGCAGTGGGCTCGGATGTTACACTCCCAAATGATCCACATCTTCATAACTTGTTCAAACCCCAAATTACTTCCTTGCTGGTTGATGCTTGCCTAATTAGTTTCTTTGCTTCCCTTCTTAACTAAATGTCTTGTTCTTGATAGTTAGGTCTTGCTAGAGTAGTTAGTGTTCCTTTGAGCCTGATTGTGCCAGTTCTTTCTAGTAAGTGCTAGTAGGTCCTTAATTGCTCTAGTTTCCTAAATTTCTAGTTCATTAAAATTTCTTACTTATTCTAGTGCATTGCTCTCCCCAAGTTGTTAAATAGGATTGATTTGCTAGTGTAGTGTTAGAATTAAATCTTCCTTAGTTTCCTTAGTTCAAAGTGCTCATTTCTTTCTTAGCTTCCTTTCCTTGCTCATTAGAACTAAACTATCTAGGGTTAACTTATAAGTTAGGATTTGCTTATTACTCTCTTTAATTGCTTGTTTGGACCTCTTGTGTAATCAAACCAAAATTAAGATCAAACTCTTGAACTCTAAACTCTTCCTTAGGAACCTATATAGTCTAACATAGCTCTAGTACCCCCTCCCTCCCTAAGGATTGACATCTAACTTGCCGCTATCCTATACTACAATATTGTAAGACTCGTGACCTAGATTTATGCTTAATTATGTTTTATTTACAAAATGGATGCCCAAATCTTAATGTAATCTTTTGAGATTCCCTAATAACATGTGACATGCTTATATTTTCCATTTGGTCCAGTTTGATTGATGTTTGAGATATCTTCTTATACACGTGCTTGTTTTGGGCTAGTTGAAATTTACCCATGAGTAAGGGTTATCTTGCAATTTGCCACATGTTGAGAAAGCATCTTGTGGCTTAGTATCATGAGAGAGAAGGGGTTCTTGTTCAAAACATGGTTAATAATGTGACATCTCATAGTGATATTAGGGTTTCTAGGGTTTGCCTTGTTGATGTGGTAACCATGCTAGGGTTTGAGTGTTGCGATCACTACCCCACTCTTGCGTGAGTGTAGCGACCGCAACACATACCTTAGGTGTTGTTTTTTTTACCATGATGACCTAGAGATGGGTTGGTTAAAAGATTTTGTCCTCTAGTGAAGTGTGTCGACCATATGTATATGGTGACCTAGAGTGTTGGTCGCTACAACTACATAGAGGTATTTCGATCAAAACAAAGGGTGGTAGCCAACCTACATGGTTGATACACTTTATATATAAACATTACCCTTTGAGATATGCATGTGAGTGGAGGTAAGGATGTTTTCTTTGGAGGGCATGTGTCCCTTGATAACCTCTTATGTTGACACCTCACAACCTCTTACTTCCCTCCTACCTTGTGTATATAATCCCTCATCTTCACTTGTAAGCATCTTTTTTGGCCCTACTCTCTTACTTCTCTCTTGTGATTGTTCTTGGATATTTAGGAGCAAAGAAAATTTGATCCTGAAGCTTGGGTGATCGATCAACATTGCTTGTGGAAGATCTTGTGCTTGATCAACCCTTTGGTGGAGATTCTTACTGGTTCTTCTCTTAGTAAGTGATCTCCTTCTCTTGATCATGAATTCCCTTTTTGAAAACCCTATTATCTTCTTCTTCCTCTCAGCCATTAGACTATGGATCATCCATGGTGGATTTCTTGGAGACCTCTTCTTCATGAGGGTCGAAGGCTGTGTTTTGACATAGTGGTACCCGAGTGAGAAGAAGACCCCTTCTTTCCCTCTTAAATTGACCTTGGGTTGAGTTTTTTCCATTCTCTAAGTTGTCCTTTGACCATGGCATTCTTTTCTCTTTTGGAGGTGATCTTGTGGCTGAAGGATTTAACCAAGTTGGGACTTCTTTCTCTCTCTTGGAGTTTGTGATCTTCGAGTTTGATCTTCAAATCAAAGGCGGGTTATATAACTTTTCCCCTTTTATTATTTGCACAATAAACCTGATTAGATGTTGGTTTTCTGATCTCTAAAATGTGCCCCTGGTGTGTTAGAAAATGTATTATGTTTTAGAGTTTAAAATTATGTAGTATTCTCAAGAAGATTAATCTTTCTTATAAACCCTAAATCAGTGTACCCAATTTTTGTGGTGATTAAGGAATTGATGATTTATATCTTGCTCTTTGTTTATGGAACTGTACTATCTTTTTTATGATATATCTAACTTGAATAACAAAAGGTTTTGGTTCTGTTTACATGCATAAGAAACTTGGTTTCCATTACCCTAATTACAATCTTTAAGGTGACCTTCTATGATGCATGTTCTAGGGTTAGAAGAACATCTTTGCTTGGAGTGTTACACTTAGTTGACATTTGGTATTCCTAACTTTGATCTTCTATTTTGACCATGGTTTGGATCAGTTTTGGAGTGGGGTGTATGGCCGACTTAAGTTCTCTACAACCCTTGGTCTTCCTCTTAGTCGACACACTTGTGGGTGGTTGTTTCAACCCAACAACCCTAACCCTAACGGTTGTTGGTCACAACACAGTGTTGTTGCTTAGACATGATTCTGTTTGATTGATGTTGTGGTCAAGATGATTTGAGGTGTGTTAGTCGTAATAGGTTGTAGTCGGTATGTTTTTTGGTCGTGGCACCTAGATGTGTTGTGGTCGTAACACTATGGTTGGTGATTGGGTCGAGACACCTATTCACATGTCAATACATAGTCGCTATACCATGTTGGTTGTTCTACCTATTGTAACTTGATTGATACATTAAAATACACCCATTTGGAATATCTAATCAAGTGAAACCCTAATCATGTATTTTCCATGTACCACAAATCCAACTTAAGCCTTAATATCTTGTTGGACGGTGAAATAAGAAACTCCTATAGGAAACTTAGAGCACATATTGTTGAATATGCGGGGTGCAAGTCGAGGTATCTCCTTGTATCCTTAAGCTGTATTTTATAAGTGTAAGATGTATTCTTTAGAATGACCATGTGTGAGGTTGTTCTCTAGCATTGTTCCATGTACCAAGGTAGGGTAGTTGATTTACAAGACCATAGCTTTGACTATGAGTTGATGTCTATATGACTATAGCTTTGACTATAGGTTGTTGTTCTACAGTCTGACTGATATGTCACTGCGTTGCAGACTTAGCACAGGTGATGCTCATGGAATCTGGCTCTTCCAAATATCATGTATGATACTGATTTTGACTTGGCAGTGGTTAGTTGCATTTGAGTGGTACACCTCAAATCCTCAAAGCATAATAATGAAAGTTGTAAAATAGTCATGTAGTATAATTGCTTACAGTCAAATATGTATCACATTTAATGAATCCATGCCTGTTTCTTATATTGTTTAGTTTATAATAGTTATACATTTTCTTCATATTCCTTCTAAAAGTATAAGATGTTCTACTGCTCAAATGTAAATGCTTAAATTTATTAAACAATAATAACTACTTATTTACCTACTTTATTATATTATTGTGCTTATAATAGTTGACGGCGAAGAGTTATATCTCTCACTGGGATGTTTGGTCTCACCCTATGGGTTTCCAAATAATTTAGGTCATCGTGCACAAGGAGGTAGATGTTGTGCCGCCGGTGCTTAGCAGCAAGGAGAGCAATAGATGTCAAAAGTTTGGACATGCTACTAGTGTTTTGTAGTAGAGTCCTATGTGTGGTCCCGGTACTCTCAGGTCTTTGGGTAGATTGTTTTGTTTTGTATATTGACACGTATATTTTGTCTTTATGCCATGAGTGTATAGAAATTGCATGTATATCTAAATAGGTTTTAATGTGTAATAGGGGTGGCTTGACAACCTTTGAACATGATATGTAAGATCTTTTGGCATTTATGAAATACGAATGGCCTAAGTTTTGAGGCTTGTATGTGATATATTTCAGTTGACATGTTGTGTTGAGAATGGTTTTAATTTACCATGTTTAGTGGTAATATAATTATTAGTAATAATTATGTGCTTTGTTTTGAGTGATCTCGCTTATGTGGCAAAGGGCGTCATAGTTTGGTTGGTATCAGAGCTATATGTTCACGGAGTCCACAGGGACATAAGACTAGGGTTTGTGCTTATTGTAGTGTCCTCCAGTATATCTTATGGTCACTTCTACCTATGTTGAAGAAGAAGAAGAAGAGGAAGAAGAAGAATAAGAAGAAGAGAAAAGATGTCTACAGAACACAGAGAATGTGTTGCAGAAAGCAATGTCACTGCATCAGGAGGCAAAAGAGGGTAGATGTTGTTCCAGATATGCATCAAGTCGACCTACAAAATGTATCTAACCCTACTTCTCAGTTCATGTTTGGATAGTTTATGGCTACAATGACACACATGGTAGATAGAATGTTTGTAACCCAACCTAGGGCAACTGTCCCCGGTGCTGAAACCCAAGGTTCTAGGGAGAGTTTTGAAAGACTTTGACGTGTAGGGGTGATAACCTCTCATTTTGTGATGTTATCTTATTAGTTTTCCTTAGTTTTCCATACTCTTTCTTACATAAATTAGATAGAATCATTAACTTTTTACCTTATTGCTGACACATCAATGGATTAACTTTTCTCTTCTTTATCCTTGCAGAAAAACACAAAAAAATTACAAAAGCCCCAAACGATCCCCAGACCGTTTGAGGCCAAACGGTCCCGAGACCGCATGAAGGCCAAACGGTCCCGAGACCGCATGAAGGCTAAACGGTCTCGAGACCGCATAAGGTCAAACGGTCTTGAGACCGCATAAAACCAAATGATCGGGAAGACCGCATGGAGGCAAGGGCAAATGGGTTCAGGGCCCAAATGCGTTCAAGACCGTTTGGACCTCACTTAAGGCCTATAAATAAGACCTCAAGGGTCCTCCACGGGAGATGAGTTTTCAGACGTCCAAAGTCTGCCTCAATCACTCCAGAGCAAATCCGACTTCCATCCTCCGCCCAGGGGCTGTCGGTCTGAGACCCACACTACATCTCGAAGTTGTTTTCTCTCTCTCTATCAAAGAAGGTGGGAAGAGGGAGATCTCGTCATCGCGCAACCTGTGAAGCTGGTGGATCATTTCTCTCTCTCTCCAAGGGGTTGACTTTCCTCTCTCCTTTATGGGGATGATGCACTCTCTCCCTCTTCTTGCCTCCTTCTTTGTCCTAGTTATGAGCGAGTAGTCTCTCTCACTAGGGTGCGGGGAGTAGCCCCGCTACCCATGCTTTCATATAATGTAAATGTAATCCATAGTTTGCAATATAGAGTTTTTATCTTCTCAGTTCAACATCAAACGTTTAATGAATGCTTGTTGCTTGATCACCAACTTGTGTTATCTTTTATCTTTTAGTATGAATTGTCTATGTTTGTACTATTAGATTTCAAACTCATTTGTATGTTGGTTCTTGGTGCATGTATCCACCATGCATTTGTTTCGGTATCTAGAAGTGTATCCCAAGGAGTGGAGTAAACTCACTATCATTTGTTGCACTTTCATACTATGAAATGGAATCAGTTGACGTATGGAAGTGCAACCTTGGTAAGTCGAGGAACACACTTCGAGAGGGGAATGATGCAAGGTAAGTGACCATTTGTTCGGGAATGGCTGGCATTGCAACATTCCTGCACTTCTCGTAGTTAGCTACCCGAAAGGAAGCTAAGTCTACAAAGATACTAACTGACTAGACTCTTTCTGCATGTTATGTTTTGCTTTGCATGTGTTGATCTGTGTGTAGTGGCGGTGAAAAACCGATCACACCCTAGTGACTCTTATCATAGTTTAACTCCTTAGATCTACTTGCTTTCTTTACTTTGCATGTTCTTAGTTTAAAACAACAAAACCAACCTTCTGATTTAAGTACCTACTGTTAAGTGACTAAGTGAAATTCCAACGTTTTCCATCTTGTTGCTTGCAACAAGACCGTTGTCCCGTGGATTCGACCCTTAACTATACTACGATAAGACTTCCACGTATCCCAATATACGTGGGTGGAGTTCTCTATCTAGTGTAAGCAAGGCTAAACCTAAGGATTTACCATCTTTAGGATTTTTAGTGGTGCACGCAATTCCACGTAAGTGGAAGCTCCATCAAAAATTGGCGCCATTGCGGGGGACAAGGGAACGTTTTAATTTTATTTAGTATCTTGCTAGTTGGTTAGGGTTTTACACTTTCTTTTAATCATTAAACCATATCTTCTTAAACTTCATTATATCTCCGCCATCATCTAAAAAGGTGTTTTCTTCTCTCTACTCAGGTAGAAAATGTGTATGCAACCAGTGCATAACCCCGGATTCTCCCCTGATTCAGAGTACGACTCTGAGGTAGAGAGAAGCTTCCACCGTCGCATTCGACTCAATCGTCAAAGGGCCAGGAAAATGGCTGAAGATCAATGCCAGGCTGCTTTGGTGATGGAGAGGGTCAACGCTGCCATCTCCGCTCAAAGGGAACAACTCATCGCTGATACTCGTGCCCAGATTCAAGCGGAGATTCGTGCAGAAGAACAGGCCCGCATTAGAGCTAAAAATGAAGCAGCAACCCAAGCTGCCCAGTTGGAGTTAAGGAACAAACAACTAAGGGACTACACTGTCCCGAAGAACTATGAGGATAATCACCCGGTCCGACCTCCGATTATCAATATCCCCAACTTCGAGATTCGAACCCAGTGGATCCAGATCATGCAAGGCATCTCTTTCTCCGGAGGTTTTGGAGATGATTGCATGGATCATCTGAAAAGGTTTAAGGCACTGTGCCGCCTAGTTCCGCAAGCTGGAGTAGCTTTTGATGCGATAATGCTTCATCTGTTCCATTTCACTCTGTCTGGGAGAGCCCTGAGTTGGTATAACTCACTTGACAGAGAACCTATAATAACCACCTGGGCTCCCCTAGAGGAAAAGTTCTTAGAGAAGTTCTTCCCGCCCTCACTGACTTATGAGATCAGAGGGCAGATCAATCACTTCTCTCAGTTACCTGGAGAATCCCTTTCTGAAGCATGGGAAAGATTTAAAGAACTTTTGCGGAAATGCCCCCATCATGGAATCTCCCAGAACCAACTAATAGAAACCTTCTATCGGGGAGTGAGCGATGATATTAAACAGTTTTTAGATTCCTCATCTGGAGGAAACTTCATGAGAAAGAATTATGAGGAACGCCTGGAAGATTGTTACACTTGGAGCTGAAAACCAGTCCAACTGGAGACGGTCAGCCGGTAAAGGTGTTCTTAAGGTTTACAAAGCTGAAGAATCTATAGAGATGAAGGCAATAGTTGAAGCCTTGAAAACTATAGTTCACAAACAACAAGCTCTCGAGACTTCTCTCAGAGAGATTGATAAGAAGAAAACTCCTCTAGTTCAACAAGTCAAAGCCGTCACAGGATCCTGTGAGGCTTGTCATGCTTCTGATCATCTGACCCTTTCCCGCAGTATGTTGTATAATGTGATGATGGATATGCATTCACCACCACAACCATATGAACCTGTCATTGATCAGTCAGAAGAACAACTACCGGAACAAGTTAACTCTATCCACTCTATCCCTGGGCAAGTCTACTACAACCCTAATCAGCCAAGGAATCATCCAGGGTTTCAGTATGGAAGCCCTGCTAGGACCGCTAATCCTCAGCATCAAACGCAGGGAGGATCCTCTAGCAGGCTACCACCTGGGTTCCCAAACAGTGTCAACCAAAATCAAGGGAATTCCAGGAACAACTTCCCTAGGGCTAACTACCCCAGGAACCAATCGGCCTACTACCAGTACACTCATCCTCCGCTCCATCCACAGCTACATACTCAACAACCTCAGCTGGCGCTACCACCGCAACAATCTCAACAAGCCCAACAACAAATTCCTCTGAAAACCGCTCTTGTCCAACCAGAAGATGAAATATCCTTGATAAAACAGATGTTACAATCGCATCAAACTATGCTTACTAACCAACAAGCTCAGCAGAAAGCAGTTGAAGCTCAACTCGCTCAGATCGCTGCGCAATTAAAGCCCCCAGCAGGTACATTTGTTGGGCAGACTGAATGAAATCCTAAGCATGGGCAGAACAGACATGAACAGTTGAATGTTGTCACCACAAGGTCGGGACACACTCTTCATGAGACTACCAAGATCACTCTGGATAATGATGATACACCCGCTTTTATGACAAATGAAAGCCCGCTACAAGGAATAGAGAAGCCCGCAGAGGGCACAAAGGGCAAAGATAAAGACCAAGTGTCCGCAGAACCTGAAGTTTTGCAATATAAACCAAGAATCCCGTATCCAGGTAGACTGCGAGAAACAAAGATGGACACCAGGTTTCAAAAGTTCAAAGAGGTGATGAAGAAACTGTACATCGATATTCCGCTCCTTGACGCTCTTTCCGAGGTGCCGGCATGGGCAAAATATCTAAAAACCTTACTATAAAGAAAGTATATCACCGAGGAGCAAGAAACTGTCAAGCTCGCTCAGACCACTTCTGACATCATCCTAAACAAAATGCCAAAAAAGAAGAAGGACCTAGGTTCCTTCGAAATTCAATGTTGCATTGGAAATGCATCTACAAAGAAAGGATTAGCTGACCTTGGGGCCAGCATATCCATTATGCCTTACTCAATGTGTAAACGTCTCGGTTTGACCGAATTGCTGCCTACGGAAATGACTATTCAATTAGCTGACTCCACCATAACCGCACCTCTGGGAATCATTGAAGACATTCCAGTAAGGATAGGCAAGGATGCCTACGTTCCATGCGATTTTGTTATCATGGATATTAAAGAAGACTTGAGATACCCGATCATTTTCGGCAGACCTTTCCTCACTACCGCCAGGGCGCTGATCGACGTCGAAGCTGGTACCATCATTCTTAGGATCGGAAAAGAAGCAATTCAATTCCGAGTCCTTAATAGCCTGAAAGGCCCTAGTATCCAAGAGGAGGTTTTTCTTCTTGACGCAATACAACAGATGTCTCAGTTAGAAATATCTGAGCCTGATGACGAACTAGAAAATGTCATAATCAATCCGGATGTTGAATTCTCTACAAATGAACTAGTTCAACAGTGCCTGCAACATCTAGAAAAGGCCGAAGAAACATCAACGGCCACTTTTGAAGAACTTAAAGCTGCTACCATTATACAAACAGCTGAGCCACCAAAAGCCCCTGAAATGAAGACTTTACCCACAGGGCTTAAACATGTTTTCTTAGATAAGGAAAAACTATGCCCGGTCATCATCAGCTCTACCCTTACAAAAGATCAGGAAGAAAAGCTCCTGGATGAGCTGAAGAAGCATAAAAGGGTCATTGGATATAAGATAACTGACCTAACGGGCATAAACCCAGCTTTGTGTATGCATAGACTTCCTATGGTTGAAGAATTCAAACCCTCTCGCGAACATCAAAGAAAACTGAATCCTAATCTGAAGGAGGTAGTTCATCTGGAGGTCCTTAAATTACTCAAATTCGGCATGATCTATCCTATTTCTGACTCCCAGTGGGTCAGCCCTGTCCAGGTCGTTCCAAAAAAAGGGGGCACTACTGTAGTGCTCAACGACAAAAATGAGTTAGTGCCTACCAGGACTGTAACAGGATGGCGAATGTGTATTAATTATAGGAAGTTGAACAAAGCTACAAGGAAAGACCACTACCCTCTACCTTTCCTTGATGAAGTCCTGGAACGCCTAGCTCACCAAAAATATTTTTGTTATCTCAATGGTTACTCCGGGTTCTATCAAATACCCATACACCCGGAGGACCAGGAAAAAACCACCTTCACATGTCCCTTTGGGACGTATGCATTTAGAAGAATGTCGTTCGGGTTATGTAACGCACCCGCCACTTTCCAACGATGTATGTCTGCCATCTTCTCTGGTTTAACAGAATCCGTCATGGAAGTATTTAAGCACGATTTCTCAGTTTACAGAGATTCCTTCGACAATTGTTTAATCAATCTTGGACAAGTTCTGCAACGCTGTGAGGAAACGAACCTTATCTTGAATTGGGAGAAATGCCATTTCATGGTAACAGAAGGTGTCGTCCTCGGACACAGGGTAAGCGATAGGGGGATCGAGGGGGATAAAGCAAAAATTTATGTTATTTCAAAACTATCGCCACCGAAAGATATAAAGGGAGTAAGAGCTTTCTTGGGTCATGCGGGGTTCTACAGAAGATTCATCAAAGATTTTTCGAAGATAGCAAAGCCCATGACCCAGCTTCTGACTAAAGATACTGACTTCATATTCAATCAAGAATGTATGCAAATCTTCTCCACCCTCAAGAATGCCTTAATCTCCGCACCTATTCTAAGAGCTCCAGATTGGTCGCAGCCCTTCGAAATCATGTGCGACACAAGTGATTATGCCATATGGGCTGTTTTAGGACAGCGGATTGACAAGAAACCCTATGTTATCTGCTACGCATCCAAAATGCTAGACAAAGCACAGAAAAACTACACTACCATAGAGAAAGAGTTTCTGGCTATCATCTACGCGTTTGAAAAATTCCGCTCTTATCTGATTGGTTCTAAAGTCATCGTTTATACCGACCATTCCGCCATTCGATACCTGATTCAGAAACAGGATGCCAAACCCAGGCTTATCCGCTGGGTGCTAATGCTTCAGGAATTCGACTTGGAGATCAAAGATAAAAGTGGAGTGGAGAACGTTGTGGCCGATCACCTCAGCCGGATCGAGGTTGAAGAGAAAGATAAAATCCCTATCCGGGACTCTCTTCCTTATGATCAGCTTATGAAGGCCACTCATGGTTTTCCTTGGTATTCTGATATCGTCAATTATCTAGCCACAGGGATTATCCACCCATCATCTTCCCACCAGGATAAAAGGAAGTTCCTTCGTGACATAAAACATTATTACTGGGACGAACCCTACTTGTTCCACCTTTGTGCCGATGGACTTTTTCGTTGTTGCTTGCCGGAAGAAGAAATCACCCCTGTCCTTGAGCATTGCCATTCAGGACCTACAGGGGGGCACATGAGTGCTAAGAAAACTGCTCTAAAAGTTTTACAATCTGGTTTCTTCTGGCCTACTATAGCAAAAGATTCCTACGACTTTGTGAAAGCCTGCAACAAATGCCAATTTACTGGTAACATATCAAAAAGAGACGAAATGCCCCTCACTATGTGGCAGGAAATTGAGCTTTTTGATGTGTGGGGGGTAGACTACATGGGCCCTTTCCCTTCATCCTATGGCTTCTCCTACATCCTGGTCGCGGTGGACTACGTCTCAAAGTGGGTCGAAGTTGTACCCACTGTGTCCAGCGATTCCAAGCCTGTTATTAAATTGTTCAAAGATATTATTTTCCCAAGATTTGGAGTTCCAAGAACCGTCATATCAGATGGCGGGACCCATTTCTTGGAACGAAGTTTTGAAGCCTTACTGAAAAAGTACAGAGTAAATCACAAAGTCGCCACGCCTTACCATCCACAGACTAGTGGTCAGGTAGAGGTATCTAATAGACAATTAAAAGCGATTCTTGAAAAGACGGTGAACAGAAACCGCACCGATTGATCCACCAAACTTCCTGATGCCCTTTGGGCATACCGAACTGCATATAAAACACCAATCGGAACAACCCCATTCCGTTTGGTGTACGGGAAGTCCTGTCACTTGCCAGTAGAGCTGGAACATAAAGCCTGGTGGGCCATCAAACAATTAAACTTCGATCTTAAAAGTGCAGGAGAGCATAGACAACTCCAGCTGCAGGAGTTAGAAGAGCTCCGAATGACTGCCTATCACAATGCCAGAATCTATAAGGAGCAAACAAAAATGTGGCACTATGGTCATCTCAAGAGAAAAGATATTGCCGTTGGCGAAAAAGTGCTCCTTTTCAACTCCAAGCTCAGGTTATTTCCCAGAAAACTCAGAACAAAATGGTTTGGGCCCTTCACTATAAAACATATTTACCCAACTGGAGCTGCCATTATTATAGACAACAACGGAGGAGAAAGGACGGTCAACGGTCACCGTTTAAAAAGATACTACACTCCGGAAGATAAAAGGCCGAGACAGACCATTGAAATTAAAGACCCCACAACATCAACATAACAACATCAAAGATTCGTCGAGCCAGCGACGTGAAACCCAGGCACTACTTGGGAGGCAACCCAAGATCTGAGTTTCTTCTTTTATCTTCTATCTTTTTAGGTTACCATAGATTTTTTTTTTCTGAAAATATAAAAATTCATATAACCAAAACAAACATAAAAAAATAATAAAATGAAAATATACAAAAAAATCTCATAATTTTACTTTTGTTCGTTCGACCTTAACCTTACCAAACGGTCCTGAAACTGTTTGGTCTCAAAATCGTTTGGGACCAAACGGTCTTCAAACCGTTTGAAGCCAACCGGTCTCGAAACCGTTTGGGACCAAACAGTCTCGAAACCATTTGGGACCAAACGGTCTTCAACCCGTTTGGAACCAAACGGTCTTGAAACCGTTTGGAGTCCAAACGGTCGCTAAACCGTTTGACCTAGGTTTTTTATCAGTTCAAACCCCTATTTCCTATAAATACCACCCCAAGCCCTCCTTCCTTTCTTCTAGAATCTTGATTTTTTTTCGCTCTCACTGCTTCATTCCAGTTTCTCATCTCTCCCGCGCGTACCATCACTCTCTCGAACAGACCATCACCACCTTCGGCTCCCACCACTGTCTTCGTCACCGCCAGAAACCTCGTCGTCGTCTTCACGCGGCTCTGCTTCTCTACTCGCCCCTCGTCGCTCTCCTCCAGCTTCTCTCCCTCCACCGTCGTCACCTTCACCATCAATTGCAGGTAGAACTAACTTCTCGCGGATATCTCTGCCGCTGTTGCCATTGCCGCCGCCGACGGGCGAGCCTTGGCCTCCTTCCTACAATCCTTTGTCGCCGAACGACCAAACCGTTCGTCTTCCTGGCGGTCTACTCCGAACGGCCTTGCAACCATTTAGACGAAGGACCGTTTGGCCTTAAACGGTCTCCAAACCATTTAGTGTCAAACGGTCTTGCAACCGTTTAAACAAAGGACCGTTTGGCCCTAAAAGGTCTTCAAACCGTTTGGCACCAAACGGTCTTCAAACCGTTTGGAACCAAATGATCCTAAAATCGTTTTGCTTTCCATAATCTCTAAAAATACAAAATATATATATACATAAAACCAAATAAACACAAATAAAAATCCAATTCTTTTCTATACATGTTGTTCTTACCCATGATTTTCTACCTTTCAAAAATGGCATCACCAGCAAAGCAACCAACAGGAACCAAAGATGCCCCTTTATGGACTGAGGAGCAACTCCGAGAAGACCGTGCCAAGCTCCAGCAGGTCGTTGAAAACTACAACAAGACTGGGAAGGCTCCACAAAATGTCAAGATCATGGAAATACTATGGGAAATTGACCGGATCAACAAATGCCTAGCAGAGGCACCTGAAGAGGAAGTGGAAGAACTATCTTCCGATGACGATGAAGGCTCAGAATACGAACCTACACCTGAGGCAGAATCCCCTACAACAAAATCAAAGGGAAAGCGAAAGGCTCAAGCAACCACCTCCGCACCACAACCTACGAAGAGGGCACGAAAGCAGGTTCACCCAACCACCGCTAGGGAGCAAACCCTAGCAGATTTGATTCCATCAACCACCACCACACCGGCCACCATCACCGTCCCTATCTTTCCTCCCATCACCACCACAGCACCACCACCAGAAAACCTTCACATCCATACCCTTCCATCCATCAAACAAACTCTGAAAACAACAAAATATATATGCCCCAGCATACTTATGAAGATGGGGATTTATAATAGAATCCTCACACTTCTTGATAACTCAAATTTATCCCGACTCTGCTTTGTCGCTGAAACCTCTTATGTTGAACCTACAACGGAATTCTTCACATTCCTAGAAAAAGAAGCAGTAAATGCTATGGATAGAACACGGGATGGAGGCGACCGTAGGCTGGTCACCAAGCTTTTTGGCAACAGAGTTGTCATCACAGAACACATGCTGAATGAAATCTTCATTGATAACTAAGAGCAACTAAAGAAAACCACGGCTGTTGCCATAGACAACCCACAGTTCAACAAACACAACTTCTGGAAATCTTTAACGGGGATACCAATTTATGAGGCAAAAACATGCAAAGCCTCAAACATTCAATCGGGTTTTGTGCGCACACTTCACAAAATCCTTGCTGGTGCACGTTTCCCCATATCAGAAGGAGGAAATGTAATCATATCAAACCTCTTTGTTATCTGGTCCATCCTAAATGGGATGCCAGTCAACATTGGACGTCTTCTGATCCAAAAACTATCAGCTTTCGCCCTGGGGAAAGAAATTTGCATGGGTGGTCATATCACATCTATTATCAAATACCTTAAGATGGATAGATTTCTACCCAGATGCACACAAACAAAGGGTGACATCCTTACCAACGAACAAACTTTAAAGAACTCCTTCATCATAAAAGAAAAGGATGGCAAGCTACATTATGTCTTCTGCCCTGCAGCAAAATCTTTCAAAACGCTGATCCCACTACCAGAACTTGCTGATTATGACAAGAACAAGCTCCTATTTTCAGATGACGAGCTTGCAAAACTCATATCTTCGGTCAAAATCGCCGAAAAGAAAGCAACAGTGGGACAGACGGAGCTCAGCATAACAGCCCTGGCAGCAAAACCAACAAAAATTCCTGCCAAACAACCTTCCAGAAGGCTTTTGTAGGCACAAGAGCTGTCGGGGACGCCAACATCAAAACCCCACCCAGAATCAGAACCCACCCCCCCAGAGGAACAAATCACCACCTCATCACTAGACTCTTTCATAATGAGTCTAAATGTTGAACTTACTTCCACCACCACCCCACCATCCGCCATCCCACCACCCCTCATTCCACTGCCCACCACCCAACCATCCACCACCCCACCATCCTCCATTTTTCAACAATCAACCACTCTTGCACCATCTTCCACATCACCCTTCTCCATAACTATACCATCACCCCCACACTTCTTCACTTCGGGCACCTCATTATCCACTGCAACACCCGAATTCACCTCCTTCACCTCCACCGTCTTTCCATCAACATTCCCGGACACACTCTTCTCTCCGGGTATGTCACCTCCCTTCTCATCCGCCACCACCCCGACACCGCTGGTGACCCCTTCCACAGTCACCACGTAGTTCGCGGGACCGCCAACAGTGTCTTTTCTGCACGACACTACCACCACCATTCCACCCCGACCCCAGCCGCCCCACCCTTCAATAACTGGGGTCCCTTCTGCTAACGTCGGTGAGGAATTCGGACGTCAATTCGACACCATCCGAAACCTCCTCACCGACCCTTCTAACATATTAAATTCTATTTTTCTTGTATGCAGGGTTTAACAAAACAAGTCGCCAAGATTGACGAGCAGAATTGTGCCATGCCAAGCATCCTCCAAGGAATCCAGCAACGACAGGACATAGTGGCCAAGCAAGTCGATCATATCAACGACCACTGCACACCCTTGTCCGAGCTGGTCCATGGAGTAAAACGCCAGCATGAAGCGTTGGCGAAGCAGGTCGATAGGATCTCTACGCAGACTCAACCTCTGCCGGAGACCCTCCGTGAGCTCAAGAAGCAACAAAAAGTCTTCAGTACGTGCTTGGATGACATCAGCACAACCCTCACACAGCTCAATAATCGCCAAGAGGAGTCATCCAATACTGAACTCAATCAGCTAAGAGCTCAGGTGAATGACCTTACAGCACGACTCCTCTCTGCTGAAGGACACTACTCCGATCTGAAGGAAACCCACGAAGCACTGCTCGAGACACACGAGCATGTGCAAGTGGCATATGACGAACTACAATCCATCCATCGTCTGTGCAACAAGGCAGCACACAAGAAAACAACATACAAATCAACAGCGGATGAAGAAGAAGATGATGAAGATGCGGATGAAGATTCTGATTCCTCGGCTGACTCCAACAATAGTACCTCCTCAGATGATGATTCCAATGGCCCAAACAATGCTGGGGAGGGCCCCAACCGAGGAACACAACAAGAACAATAGAAAGATCACCAAGAAGGTGATACATATCCCAAATCCCCTGCTCATAATGAGCACGTAAACATATCTTATGGGGACCAATTCCTAGACTACTCTGCCATGGGATCTTTGGGGGAGGCTGCAAAAGAAGTAGCTTTTGCTGAGTTCCACCAGTGTCTAATGGGAACCAGCACCAGTCTACCACCAACAACAGCTCAACAAGTTTTTGCACCTGAACCCTCGGTGCACGTTCCCCCAGATCAAGAAGAATCTGAACAAGTACAACTAGATACAGATGAAGACCTAGATACTCCTTCTGATTCTGACAAAGATGAAGCTCTGCAAGAATACAAGGATGATTTAGAGCAACCTTCTTCACCTCCTCCTCAAGAGCTACCCCCACCGCCACCTCTACCTCACAAGATGCACGACTTAGATATGGCGGCCATCTCCACCTTAGATGCATAGGATATTTTCATCCTAAACACTATAGTAGATGATGCGAAAGAAGGGGGAGATGTTATCTACATCAACACAAAGACTCAACGCAAGTTGACACGCGAAGATTTCCGCTCAATTCTCCGACCTCAATCTACGGTGAAGATGGCGATCTTCTGTGCACTCCTTTCAAATTCTATTGAGATCTACAGAAGCTCCAAGCGACAGCAACCAGTTCTCAACGCCTCACCCGCTCTGGGTTTGTGCTTATTGTACAAAGAACTACAGCACAAATCCATTGAGAGGTTGCACAGGGGGATCGCAAGAAAAGCCAGATATATAACCGTGCCATTCCAAGTTTCTAGTCACTGGTTGCTCATGATTGTGGACACTGTCGCCTGTGACGCCAAAGTGTACAATTTCTATGCCAGTGATCTAAAGGCCGGTATAATTAACTTCACTGCAATTGAAGCTGGGGAGGCAAGATGCATCCCTTTCCGGCTTCTTAAACTCATCTGGGCCGCATGCCCGTCTCTCCGCCAGGGTTGGAGCCAACCCTGGTTCCAAATAATTAACCCACTTGCCCAAGCTGCCGAAGGCTCTGGGGACAGCACTTTTTACGTCATTCGACACATACTAGCGCTAAATCAACAAGTTCCCTTCACAAAACTCATGAATGAAGATTTTCACTCCCTGTGAGGGCGTTACGCCATGGAACTTATCTGTGATAGAAGGTTCTTCAACGACCCTACTATGGCAACAGATGACGTCCCTCGCTACCTCTTTTCAGCAATCCAACGTCCGAAAAGGAGACCCTTTAGACAAACACTACAGGAGTTGGAAAGAGACAAGCAGCCGGCCAAGGTCCCCGAGAAAAGTAGATGGCATCCTTATGACTTCGATCTGGCCCAAGATAAAGGACAAATAGATTTGATAACGGGGGAAGCCATCAAGAGATCCCTATCACAAATGGTGCCCCTATCTGCCATCGAACCATCATTTCCCAATTTTGATCTAGAAGCCTGCAAGAGTCTTTCAGACAATGAACTTCGACTTATTATGTCAAGGCTCTATGCCGAAAACGAAGATCTTGTCTTTATAGATGAAGATATCATAGTTATGGCAGATTACCTCTGAGAAACCATGCAACTTAAAGGTTCTCTTTCAGTAAGTTTGATGACTTCTTATCAATACTTACTCGGACGGAGGAATCCCACATTATACATGGTGTCAGCTTACCTGAAGGATGATCTCTTAGGGCTGAATAACCTCGGAACAACGGAGACACTCATCTCTTATCTTCAACATACAACTCCAAAGTTCATCATGCTTCCTTTCCTTCATCAAGAACACTGGATGCTACTGGCAACTAACCTACATGAAGGAACAACAAAAATTTACAACAGTTCCGACAGCCAGTACGATCCAGAGAAAAGAGTATACAATACAACACCAAGGACGCCAATGGAGGAGGTGGCAAAGGAG
Organism: Alisma plantago-aquatica; assembly: GCA_963693085.1. NCBI lineage: Eukaryota > Viridiplantae > Streptophyta > Magnoliopsida > Alismatales > Alismataceae > Alisma > Alisma plantago-aquatica. The sequence continues at coordinate 712,694,543 of OY856412.1, read as the reverse complement.
TGTGCTGACAAATTACACGATCTTTTGAGTCGGCACACACGGGCATATGATAAAGAACACTTCAAACCCCCAGCCTTCAGCCACAAGTGCCCCCAACAAATTTGCCAATCCAATGATTGTGGCTTCCACGTCCTCTACTGGATGTACACCATTTTGGTCCTCCAAAAACCAGTAGAGGACATGACATATGTGGATTACCACGCCCTCCGTGGAAAGTTTGCAGCAACTCTTCTATGAACTCATGGAGTGAACAAAGGACTCACAGAAGCCTAATGCCCTTGTCAATGTGCTTCTCAACCTATCACTTTGACACTCTGAGGACAGAGTGAATGATAAGTTAGGGGGGAGTACATTCGACAAGGGCGAGGTATCATTTTTCAATCCTTCTCCAACTCTACTCTCTCCTTTCACTCATTTTTTCCCCTGCATAAAACTTGCATTTCACATTAAAATAAATCATGTGCATAATAAGTAACACCCCTTTTGGAAAGGACATCCCCTGCTAACTTAGAATCCAAATTTTCCTCAAAAGTAATAACAAGATTAGCTTATAGGCATATAATGGTGAATTAATAAATTACATTCACTTTTGGTTTTTATGCTTTTATTTCAATTTTACTTTGGACTCTTCACAGGTCAATATCAAGGCAGAAATAAGCCAAGCTCTCAAGGATGAGAGGGGCATCAGGCAACTTCCAAATCAAGAAGTTCCGCAAGTGGACCACAAAAAAAAGTGCATGTTGAAAAACTCTAAGAACAGCTTTCCTCTCTTCAAAATAAAAGAGGCTTGGCCGCCCAAAATAATTTCCCGAACAAAACCCCAAATCCCAAGCCTACGAGTCTTCGAATAAAAGCCAGAGAGTCAAATAAAATTATGAGAGTTGTGCCATAAATAAGGATCTATATAAAGAACCAATGAAGATCTCACCCGGCCGGCACATTCAGCTGCCCTCATAAAGGCAGATGTGTCGTGCCCGGTAGTGAAATCCTAAGGTATCTAAATATATGAAAGGCTTATAAAGGACTCACCCATCCGGTACATTCAGCGGCCCTCACAAAGGCAGATGTGTCGTGCCCGGTAGTGGGATCCTAAAAGCATAGACAACCCCTCCCCCACTTGAAGGGGGAGTTACACTTCAAGCCTTTAGCCAACCCTCATACCCTCTCTAGCTTCCAGTAGGTCCTTCAGAGAGGTATAAAGCTTATTAGAGTCAACAACATGCATAGAATAAAGGTGGTCCCGATGCGAGCTACGAGATACGGAAGAAACCTGAGATCCAAGCAACTCTCGAAACCTGAAAGAGTCAAGGCAAGCAATAAGACCCGATATGACCTTAGGAGAACTCAGGTTGAGAATTGAAGCAAAAGTATAGAAATCCTAATTAAATAAAATCGCCTCGCCATTACATGCCTCAGCTCTATCTAACTTGAGGACAAGCTAGACTCTAAGTTAGGGGGGTGATAACCTCCCATTTTGTGATGTTATCTTATTAGTTTTCCTTAGTTTTTCATACTCTTTATTACATAAATTAGATAGAATCATTAACTTTTTACCTTATTGCTGACATGTCAATGGATTAACTTTTCTCTTCTTTATCCTTGCAAAAAACACAAAAAAATTACAAAAGCCCCAAACGATCCCCAGACCGTTTGAGGCCAAACGGTCCCGAGACCGCATGAAGGCTAAACGGTCCCGAGACCGCATGAAGGCTAAATGGTCCCGAGACCGCATGAAGGCCAAATGGTCCCGAGACCGCATGAAGGCCAAACGGTCCCGAGACCGCATGAAGGCCAAACGGTCTCAAGACCGCATAAGGTCAAACGGTCTCGAGATCGCATAAAACCAAACGATCCAGAAGACCGCATGGAGGCAAGGGCAAACGGGTTCAGGGCCCAAACGGGTTCAAGACCGTTTGGACCTCACTTAAGGCCTATAAATAAGACCTCAAGGGTCCTCCACGGGAGACGAGTTTTCAGACGTCCAAAGGCTGCCTCAATCACTCCAGAGCAAATACGACTTCCATCCTCCGCCCAGGGGCTGTCGGTCTAAGACCCACACTACATCTTGAAGTTGTTTTCTCTCTCTCTGTTAAAGAAGGTGGGAAGAGGGAGATCTCGTCATCGCGCAACCTATGAAGCTGGTGGATCATTTCTCTCTCTCCAAGGGGTTGACTTTCCTCTCTCCTTTATGGGGATGATGCACTCTCTCCCTCTTCTTGCCTCCTTCTTTGTCCTAGTTATAAGCGAGTAGTCTCTCTCACTAGGGTGCGGGGAGTAGCCCCGCTACCCATGCTTTCATATCATGTAAATGTAATCCATAGTTTGCAATATAGAGTTTTTATCTTCTCAGTTCAACATCAAACATTTAATGAATGCTTGTTGCTTGATCACCAACTTGTGTTATCTTTTATCTTTTAGTATGAATTGTCTATGTTTGTACTATTAGATTTCAAACTCGTTTGTATGTTGGTTCTCGGTGCATGTATCCACCATGCATTTGTTTCGGTATCTAGAAGTGTATCTCAAGGAGTGGAGTAAACTCACTATCATTTGTTGCACTTTCATACTTTGAAATGGAATCAGTTGATGTATGGAAGTGCAACCTTGGTAAGTCAAGGAACACACTTCGAGAGGGGAATGATGCAAGGTAAGTGACCATTTGTTCGGGAATGGCTGGCATTGCAACATTCCTGCACTTCTCGTAGGTAGCTACCCGAAAGGAAGCTAAGTCTACAAAGATACTAACTGACTAGACTCTTTCTGCATGTTATGTTTTGCTTTGCATGTGTTGATCTGTGTGTAGTGGCGGTGAAAAACCGATCACACCCTAGTGACTCTTATCATAGTTTAACTCCTTAGATCTACTTGCTTTCTTTACTTTTCATGTTCTTAGTTTAAAACAACAAAACCAACCTTATGATTTAAGTACCTACTGTTAAGTGACTAAGTGAAATTCCAACATTTTCCATCGTGTTGCTTGCAACAAGACCGTTGTCTCATGGATTCGGCCCTTAACTATACTACGATAAGACTTCCACGTATCTCAATATACGTGGGTGGAATTCTCTATCTAGTGTAAGCAAGGCTAAACCTAAGGATTTATCATCTTTAGGATTTTTAGTTGGTGCACGCAATTCCACATAAGTGGATGCTCCATCAAGGGGCATTGGAGTATGTTGGTACATCTGATCCATCTAACATATATATGTGGTTGACTAAGCTGGAAAAGGCCTTCAAGGTCCTCAGCATTCCTGAAGAAGATAAGGTGAAACATGTTGTGTATTTGTTGAAGGGGAGTGTTGGCCATTGGTGGCCCATTGAGGAGGAGAAAGGCCTGGAGTTGTGATCGGTTGGGAGGAATTTTGATGGGAGTTTGTAAGTTGGTACTCCTCGAGGCATATTTGGATGAGAAGATTGTATAGTTTGAGAGGATTTGGCAGGGATCTATGTCGATCAGTGAGTATGAAGCTAAGTTTATGGAGCTTCTGAGGTTTTATCTACATATAATAGCAACGAAAAGGAAAGGATCAAGTGCTTTGAGAAGGGTTTGAGTACTGAACTAACAATGCCAGTGTCATCTTTAGAGAACTGAGAGAGGTTTTCTATGTTTTTGGAGTTAGTTAGGAGGGTGGAGTGATCACTTATGGAGAAGTGTGAGGTGAAGGCCAAGAAGAGGCCTACACAGTACCAAGGACAGTTTTTTGGAGGCCTCAAGAAGGCCAGGTCCTCAACACCTTAGTCTCAGTAAAGGTCAGTAGTTCACTCGTAGCGGACAGCAAGCAGAGACAAAGGTTGTAGCTTTCTACCTATGGGAGCTCATAGTGCAACATCAGTGTATGTGATGGGGCCGTCTAGGTCGTGGTAAGAAATCAAAACCTATTTCAAGTAAGGACATGTCAGGCATACTAAATGGTTCTGTCCTATGAAAGATGAAGAGGTGACTCGTCATTCAAGACATAGTCAAAAAGGGTCACAATAGTAACAATATTATAGTGGCAGAGGACTCAATCATGTGTTATAGGCTAGTTCTTCAGGGCAAGCTGGCAGAGGAAGGGGGTGATAATAGGAAACAACGTGATTCTATGCAATGAGTCATCCAGAAGGAGTCTTTAACCCAAGGATCATGAAAGGTCAGATGGAATTACTTCATTAAGATTTGTCTTTTCATGTTTTATATCTATTTTGGTTGATCGAGGTGCAACACACTCTTTTATCACTAGAGAAGTGATTGCTAGTTGTTCCTTGACTGTTAATCATAGACATGATAATATTTGTTTAGAAACTCCTCTAGTTGGTTTTGCTGAGTTGTGGGAGATGTGTCCATGTTGTGTTCTTTCCTTTTTCCTTTTTAGGACACGTCATTCAAGTGGATCTCATATCACTTGATATGCATGGATTCGATATGATCCATAGGATGGATACTTTGGAGAAATATCAGGTGATTTTGGACCGTAGAGATAAGGTGGCGACATTTGTTGATGGTGATGTTTCATGGGTCTTCCAAGGTGATAGGAAGATTCTTCCAACATGTCTCATTTTAGTTATGACAATAGAGAAGTGGGTGAGACAAGGATGTGATGCATTTTTGGCACATGTGGTGGATACCAAGGCAACGAGTCCTAGTATTCTGAGGTTCTAGTGGTTTGAGAGTTTGAGGATGTGTTTCCTGATGAATTCCCACGTGTACCACCTCCCAGAGAGACTAATTTTGAGATCAATCTAGTTTTTGGTACCCAAAATATAGCACAGACACCGTATAGGATGGCACTAGTAGAGATACAAGAATTGAAGAAATAGTTAGAAGAACTCCTTGAGAAGGGTTTTATCAAACTGAGCACATCTCCTTGTGTACTCCCATTTTGTTTGTCAAGAAGAAGGATGGATCGATGAGGTTATGCATTGATTACTGACAACTGAATACGGTGATGATTAAAAACAAGTATCCCTTTCCATGTATAGATGATTTGTTTGATCAATTACGGGGTGCCAAAGTCTTCTCCAATATAGATCTGAGGTTGGATTATCACCAGTTGCATATTAAGGCAGATGACATATCAATTATCAACTATCACCCATATAGAATCATGACCTTTGGTTGTTCTAGGCAAACCAACCACAAAGTCCATGGTCACATGATCCCATTTCCACTACGGTATAGGCAAAGGTTGCATTGTTCCTGCGGGCTTCTGATGTTCAACTTTAACCTACTGACACACCAGACACTGCATAACAAATTCAGCAACATCTTTCTTCAATCCTGGCCACCAATACATATCCTTCAAATTATGATACATTTTGGTGCTCCCTAGATGCATTGCATACATCAAAGAATGAGCTTCCTCCAAAACTAATTTCCTTATATTATTGGCATCAGGTACCACCATCCTACCATGGTAACATACTACATGATCCTCTGACTCATGAAAGCCATCCTGTTTCTCACTACATTACTCCGACCTGATCTGCTGAACCACAGTATCAGCTTGATGTGCTTCTTTAATCTGTTGTCTCAGAGTAGGTTTTATGTGCATCTCAACTAACAGCCCGGCTAACAAAGATACTTTAAGTTGTACATTGTTTTGCCTCAAAGAGATAAGCATATCTCTCTTAGAGCACACTAAGGAGTTCAACTATGTTTTATCTAAGGCTGGTGATGATGATTTCCTACTTAGTGCATCAGCCACTACATTAGCCTTCCCTGGATGATAATCAATTGTACAATCGTAGTCCTTGATTAACTCCATCCAGCGGCATTGTCTCATGTTCAACTCATGTTGTGAAAAGATATATTTTAGATTCTTATGGTCTGTGAAAATCTGGAATGTTTCTCCATAGAGATAATGTCTCCAGATCTTCAAAGCATGGACCACAGCAGCTAGCTCTAGATCATGTGTTGGATAATTCTCCTCGTGCTTCTTAAGTTGTCGAGAGGCAAAAGAAATCATTTGATTATCCTGCATCAACACACATCCTAGTCCATTCTTAGATGCATCACAGAAAACTATGTACCCCTTCCCTTGTTCAAGTAGCACCAGCACAGGTGCACTTGTCAACCTTTCTTTCAGCATCTGGAAGGAATGTTGACACTTATCATTCCAGACAAAAGGAACCGCCTTCTTGGTCAACTTGGTTAGGGGTAAATCTATAGAACTGAAGTTCTTAATGAACCTCCTGTAATAGCCTGCCAGTCCTAGGAAACTATGTATCTCTGTCGATGTCTTTGGATGTTCCCATTACATGACAGATTCTACCTTCTTAGGATCAACACGGATACCTGAGGTAGATATTACGTGTCCTAGAAAAGAAACTTCTGGTAACCAAAACTCACATTTGCTAAATTTATCATACAGCTTATGCTCTCTTAGAAAAGTTAAAGCTTGATGGAGGTGTTGCTCGTACTCTTGAGTATCTCTACTGTATATCAAGATGTCATCTATAAAGACTACTATGAACTGATCAAGAAAAGGTTGAAAGATTCTATTCATGAGTTCCATAAATGCAGTTGGTGCATTATTTAGTCCAAACGACATAACTATGAACTCATAGTGACCATACCTTGTCCTAAAGGCAGACTTAGGTATGTCACTTTCCTTGATACGCAACTGATGATATCCTGACCTCAGATCTATCTTAGAGAAGATAGTTTCACCACGCAACTGATCAAACAGGTCATCTATCCTCGGCAGAGGATACTTATTCTTTATAGTTACTTTATTCAACTGCCTGTAATCAATGCATAACTGCATCGATCCATCCTTCTTCTTAACATAGAGAACTAGAGCACCCCATGGTGAAATACTCGGTCAGATAAAACCTTTCTCAAGTAACTCCTACAACTGTTTCTTGAGCTCTGCCATCTCAGCAGGTGCCATTCTATATGGTGTTTGTGCTATTGGTTGCATGCCCAGAATTAGATTAATTTTGAAATCAATCTCTCGGGGAGGAGGTACACCTGGAAGTTCCTTAGGAAACACATCTTCAAACTCTCTAACTATCAGAACCTCAGAAAGATTAGAGCTCTCCATTGTGGTGTCTACCATATGTGCCAAAAATGCAAAGCATCCTTGCCTCATCAGCCTCTCAACTACCATAGCTGACACAAGATAGGTTGGAAGAATCTTTCTGTCTCCGTGAAAGATCCATTTGTCACCATCATCTGTGAACACAGCCTGCTTGGAATCACAATCCAAGACAACCTTATACTTTTCTAGGGTCTCCATCCTAAGAATTATATCGAACCCATGCATCTCAAGTGGTATAAGATCCACCTGAATGCGATGTTCAGAAAAAGAAAGAGTGTAGGGAGAACACACCTCCCACAGCACTACAGATCCCAACAATGGGGTTTCTAACAACAGACTATCTACTCTAAGATTGACAGTCATGTTGCAGTCATGGATCACTCTTTGAGTGATAAAGGAATGTGTAGCACCCGGATCAATTAAAATAGATACGAAGCAGGATGAAGACATATCAGAATGAAATAGTTCCATCTGACCTGTCACAACTCGAGGGTTGACTACTGCTTCGGGTTGATTCATCACGTAGAATCTCGCCATTGCTTGTTGTTGTCCCTGTGCTCGATTTTTGGGTGCCGACGAACCAGCGTTTAGCCCCTTCTCAAAACACTGAATCCACTCTTCATCACTAGCTGCCATATGCGGACAGAACCGTAAAAGCTCCATGAACTTAGCTTCATACTCGCTAATGTTCATTGGTCCTTGCCTTAACCTCTCAAACTGAGAGATCTTCTCATCTAAAAATGTCTTAGGGAAATATCTACTGATGAATTCTCATCGGAATACTTCCCATCTGATCTCAACACCTGGCCTTTTACCCTCTTCTATGGTCAACCAGTGGCTAGCACTCCCTTTCAGAAGGTATATCGCATGCCTCACCTTCTCTTCTTCTGGGATATTAAGGATTCTAAAGGCCTTCTCCAACTCAGTCAACCACATGTCAGCATCTGTTGGGTCAGCTGTTACAACATATTTTGTGGCTCTGACCCGGTGAAGTCATTCAAAAGTCTTGTCGGTGCCCTGTCCTTCATGGTGAAATGGTGCCCTAGGTGCCGGTGGTGGCATCCTATCCGCCATATGTGTCATAGTTGCCATGAACTGCCCAAACAGATCATGGAAGGCTGGGTTTTCCAATGCAGCTTGATTAAGCTGGGGATGTTCAGGTTCTGGTTCATCCCTATTCTGGTCCCTTGCACCTCTTCCCAATGTAGCAACACTGCTCTCAGCAGTGTGTTCTTCATGTGATCCAGACATCTTAAGTTCCTCTTCTCCTCCTATATGAGCAGAAGACACTATCAGATTACTGGAATACACTAGTACAGACTCAACAACTTTAATCCTATGTCTCTATAGACTCAGCGAACCTAGAGCTCTGATACCACTAAACTTGTGGCATCCAACTCACAAAAACATGTTTTACTTAAGCGGAAGCGTTCGTTTGCAGCGGATTAACAAAAATCACTAAAAATTAAAAAAAAATTATAAAAAGATCCATACACTGGAAAACTCTTTCATAAAGAACCAAAGTAATTCAATTACATTCTGGTTCACAAGTACATCTCTTGTACCATTCCTTCTCAAAGTTTACAAGCATCGGCTGCCCTACTTAAAACTATACATAGGCAGCATAAAAACATTGAGGCATCAATCCAAAATCTCAAATCGATTCATTCAACTAACTACTAACTCTGAGGACCTGAGAGTACAGAGACGACACATAGGACTCTATGTACAAACATAACAGCCAGTGTCTCCACCTGGAGGTCATTGTTGTCCCTGTTGTTGTTGTTGTTCTTCTTCCCCCGCTATAGGGTTTCTGCTTCTTCTTCTGTGTCTACCTAAAAAGTTGGATCTCACGGGGGTGAGACAATTGAAATTGTCCCAGCGAGAGATATAACTCTTCACCAGAAATATTATTATTGCAATTTGAGGGAATAAAATTGAGCAAAAGAATCATAATTATTCAACAACAGAAAAATCAAGTATCTAAAGATATTAGAGCAATGTTCTTCTTCAAAGTATTTCATCTTGTAACTTGATACAGCAGTGTCATTTATCCAATAAGGAATATGAAGACCATGTATAACATTTAACCATTTAAGATATACTAAGCAAGATATCATCAACCAATGATTCTCGTATTTCAACATTAAGCAAATACGCTACACGACTGATTACATTTTACAGTCATAATTAAGCCATGAGGAGATGAGGTATATCGCTCATACTCCAACCGACCATTGCGAAATCGAAATCGGTACCATACATAGGTCAATAGAAGAGCCGGATTCCCATGACCTCATCTTCCTCAGTCAGTGTGAGGACCAAAATGCAGGACATCTTGTGTCTCTACTAAATAGCTTTCAAGGGTATACTGGCAACTTCGCTATTAGAGTTACAGTGGCAGTTGTACTCTCTTCGCAATCGAGAGATTTCATATTTATCTCACATCGATCCGGCATTAACATCATCGGGAGATTAGTGATACATCCATTCTGGCATTCGGGAGATTAGTGATACATCCATCCCGGCGTATATAATGAAGGATTGAGAGATTTAATATTTATCTCACATCAATTCCTCCATTAGGGTGTAAGGATATTCGCGCCCATAACCCCCACATACTCAATAGTATGCCCTTCAGGAGTTCCCATAGGAAAACCTATTTCACCATCACCAAACTACTAATGATGATGGATCTATGGTCAGGGCTCTACATGATAAGATTTCACTTGATTAATTAAGTACATTACCATATTCTTTTAGCATCAGTCAGGTTTTCATACATAAATTATTATAACAAATCCTACAAAGAATGAGTAATACTTCTATCAAGTACTTTTCAAAACTCTATGAAACAATGGGATCTCAATCCCTAATCACATCAGGGGCATTCTCATCCCTTAATATATCATCATCATAATTATGGAATATGGGTACTCAAACCCTCAATTCATCAAGAATACTTGTTACCACTTATCAAGTAGTTAATACCTTCAGGTCATCTGACCAAGGTAAACATGATACTTGCAATACAATTATCTCATATGGCTCTTAAGGCCCATTAAACCAAGATTGGGGCTTCACATACCTTTACCCTTTATTAGGGTTAAATTTCATATCAAGATTTCACATCTCATTACATAGCATCACCTTAGGTTAGAGATTCACATCACATCATTGCATTAGGGTTTCATTTTAACATCACCCTTGATTAGGGTTTTACATAACATCTTTGTATTAGGGTTTCACTTGACATCACCCTTGGTTAGGGTTTCTCGTGACATCACCCTCAGTTAGGGTTTTACATATCACCATCCTTATTTAGGGTTTCATATGACATCATCCTTAATTAGGGTTTCATATGACATCATCCTTAATTAGGGTTTCACATGTCATCACCCTTAATTAGGGTTTCATATGACATCATCTTTAATTAGGGTTTCATATGACATCATCCTTAATTGGGGTTTCGCATGTCATCACCCTTAATTAGGGTTTGATATGTCATCACCCTTAATTAGGGTTTCATGATCTCTTTATCAAGAATCATACCCTAATTACATATTTTATTCATGTTGAAGGTATTGAGGCTTAACCATTACATAATTATCATACATGTATGGATTCCTCTCTCTCTCTCTCTCATCCTCTCTAGGAGGTTGATCACTTCAAACTTAATTAGATTAGGTCAACTCCTCATTTAGGTATACACACTTAGGGTTAGTTTAGTGTGTTGAGATGTTGCTTCCATAAGCATCAAGAATTAACCATTCAAAAGGTATTAATCACTTAAGTACCTTGAAGGTACAACCATTGTAATCACCTTTGATAAACATCATCAACAATCATGGGGTTGATTGTACTTACAAGATTTAAATCAATTAAACCTTCAAATGGTTTTGGGTATTAGATCTTTATACGATCTTGAAATATTTTGACCTTCAATCGGTCTTGATCAATTGTAAATCGAATCAGCCCATTTGGTTTTGAAACCAAATGATCCATTCGGTCTTTGAAATTGAATCCTCCATTCGGTCTTGAAACTGAATCATCCATTCGGTCTTGAAACTGAATCCTCCATTCGGTCTTGCAACCGAATTCAATCTATTAGGTCTAGGGTTTGCAATCAATGGACCCTCCAACATTGAAACCATCCATCAATTGAACTATTGAAAGCAAATTAGATTGTATCCCTTAGATCTTTAACCAACCACCACAATCAACCATTGATCTCCAAATGGTCTTGAAATCGTTTGGTCTCAAACGGTCTTGAGACCGTTTGGCCTCCAAACAGTCTTGAGACCGTTTGGGTTAATCAACCTTGAAATCAATTCCCTCAACTAGAGTTTCAATCAATTCAATCGATTAGGGCTTGCAATTGGTGGATCATACATACATAGATCCTTTTGAATTTCAATTAATTGGAACCATTGGATTATCATCTTTCACATCAGCAATTAACCCCAAATGGTTTTGAAGATCAATTTACCCATTCGATCTTGAGATCCATTATCCATTCGGTTTTGCACTCAATTATCCATTCGATCTTGAAGTCAATTACCCATTCGGTCTTGTACTAGATTACCCATTCAGTTTGAAGTAAATTACCCATTTGGTATTGGGTTCAATTTTCCATTCGGTCTTGGGTTCTATTGCCCATTCGGTCTTAGATTCTATTGCCCATTTGGTTTTGAAACCGAATCAACTCATTCGGTTTTGAAACCGAATTAGCTCAATTGGTTTTGAAAACTGATTGCCCCTTCCTTTGTTGAGGTGTGTGCTTAAGATGACATCATCATCTTCAAGCTTCAAACCTTCGAATTCAGTTGTGATTCTTATGGTGATTTCAACAATTAATCAAAAGGAAATCGAGAAAGTAGAAAGGTTAAACACATAATGAATAAATTGCAAGCAATAATGACATTTAAGGGTTCAAGTTATATAACCCGCCTTCAAAATTGAATCCAAGCTTCAAGCTACACGTCCTAAATGGTGAGTGAATCTCTCTCAACTACCCAAGGGCCGTTCTCAAGTCTTTGAGTGAAAGGATTGGCTAGAGTTGAAGATTGAATGAAGAAAAGAAGAAATCAAGCATTGATTTTTTATTTCCACCATGAAATCAAGGTTGAAGATGACTATGGATCTTACCTATAGGTTGGGGCACGTCTTCCTATTGCTCCTAAGCTCCTTTGTGTTCAACCAAAGCAATTAAAGAAAAAGGGATCGAAAAAGCCTTTCATTTGAGTTGGAAATGGGATGTTTATAAGAAAATTCAATGAGAGAGAAAGTCTTATAGTAATCCTTTAATTTCCAAAATTGGTGCCACATACTCCCATCCATCCCTTGCATACAAAGCCATCTCCCCCACCTTGCAATTCCTCTTCATTGTCCATGAATTAAAAGAAAACAAATTAAGCACCTTAACCATTATAATAATAATATCCAAAATTGAGTGGATATTACTTTTCCTTTTACTAATGTGAGTGGGCTCTCCACTCACTTTAGATATTTCATGGCCTTTTCAAGTCACAAGGACGTTCATCCTTATGAAAATTCAACCATTTCATTTTTGTTTGAAGGGCACTTCAATTAATATATTTATTTTTGTATTAAATTGAATTAGGGTTTCAATTATGCTTAAATCTTGATTATTTTAATATCAAGATTCTCTCTCCTCCAAAGTAATTCAAATGAGACACCCCTCTAATTTTATTGTCTCTAATTGATACCAATAAATATTTGGGACTCTCTAGAAGTGGTATTTTGCATATTTAACCCTAGGTTTTGGGTAAATTGCACATTACACCAAAACTAGGCTTTAATGCACAAACATTGCTCAACAAGCTCTTTCTTGGTGCTCAGGCTATCACAAGCCATACCTCTGCATCATTTCCATTCTTATGATGATTCAACACTTGAGGAACATTTTACCATGTAACATTTGCAAGTTAACCCCTCAACTTGGGTAATTTGCACTTTAGTCCAAAACAAGTAAAACAGTGTTTCTACATTATTCAAAAAGGACTAAAATTGAAACATAACTTCCTCTTGAGCCTTAATTACTCTTAAAAAGATAAGAGCAAGCATATAATTAACTATATTAAGAAAAACGTCTAGGGTTAAGGCATAACCCAGGTCAGGGATGTTACAAATTATCCACCCCTAACAGGGATTTCGTCCCCGAAATCATCAAGAGAAAAGAGAAGGGTACTTCCTCCTCATATCTTCCTCTAGCTCCCACATAGATTCTTCAATGCCACGGTGATGCCAGAGAACTTTCACAAGACATATGTCTTTCTTTTTTATCTTCTTAATTCTTTTATCAAGGATCGTCACGGGTCCTTCAACATAAGACACATCATCATTTAATTCTACCTCCACATGTTACAAAACTAACTCTGTGTCAGGATGACACTTTCTCATCATGGAGATATGGAACACTGGATGCGACTTATGCAGCTCAGGTGGTAACTCTAACTTATAGACTACCTTTCCAATCCGTTCAATGATTGGATAAGGCCCCATAAATCTAGGAGATAACTTTTCCTTCCTTCCAAATATAAGGACACCTTTCTAAGGTGAGACCTTGAGATATACTTTGTATCCAACTTGGAATTCTAAAGTTCTTCGTCATTTGTCAGCGTATGATTTCTATCTATCTTGTGCAGTCTTTAATTGTTGTTGTATTACTTTAATCTTCTCAGTTGTCTGCTGTACAAGCTCAGGACCCAAAAGTTGATATTCTCCTATTTCATACCAACATAAATGCGATCTACAATATCTACCATATAACGCTTCATATGGTGCCATATCAATACTGTGTTGATAGCTATTATTGTAAGCAAATTCTATCAAGCTCAGATGTAGATCCCAACTTCCTACAAACTAAAGGAAACATGACCTAAGCAAGTCCTCCAAGGTTTGTATGGTCCTCTCAGACTGTCCATCTGTCTGTGGGTGAAAAGTAGTACTAAACCTTAACTGCATACCCAAAGCTTTATGTATTCGTTTCCAAAAAACTCGTGAACTAGGGACCTCTATCAGAAATAATAGAAGATGGAACCCCGGGCAACCACACTATCTCATCTATATACACCTGTGCAAGCTTCTCAGCAGTGTAGGTTGTTTTGATAGGAAGGAAATGTGTTGTCTTAGTCAACCTATCAACTATCACCCGTATGGAATCATGACCTTTGGTTGTTCTAGGCAAACCAACCACAAAGTCCATGGTCACATGATCCCATTTCCACTACAGTATAGGTAAAGGTTGCATTGTTCCTGTGGGCTTCTGATGTTCGGCTTTAACCTGCTGACACACTGGACACCGCATAACAAATTCAGCAACATCTTTCTTCAATCCTGGCCACCAATACATATCCTTCAAATTATGATACATTTTGGTGCTCCCTGGATGCATTGCATACATCGAAGAATGAGCTTCCTCCAAGACTAATTTCCTTAAGTTATTGGCATCAGGTACCACCATCCTACCATGGTAACAGACTACCTGATCCTCTGACTCATGAAAGCCATCCCGTTTCTCACTACCATACTCTGACCTGATCTGTTGAACCACAATATCAGCTTATTGTGCTTCTTTAATCTGCTGTTTTAGAGTAGGTTTTATGTGCATCTCAGCTAACAGTCCGGCTAACAAAGATACTTTAAGTTGTACATTGTTTTGCCTCAAAGAGATAAGCATATCTCTCTTAGAGCACACTAAGGAGTTCAACTGTGCTTTATCTAAGGTTGGTGATGATGATTTCCTACTTAGTGCATCAGCCACTACATTAGCCTTCCCTGGATGATAATCAATTATATAATTGTAGTCCTTGATTAACTCCATCCAGCGGCGTTGTCTCATTTCAACTCATGTTGTGAAAAGATATATTTTAGATTCGTATGGTCTGTGAAAATCTGGAATGTTTCTCCATAGAGATAATGTCTCCAGATCTTCAACAACTAGCTCTAGATCATGTGTTGGATAATTCTCCTCATGTTTCTTAAGCTGTCAAGAGACAAAAGAAATCACTTTATTATCATGCATCAACACACATCCTAGTCCATTCTTAGATGCATCACAGAAAACTATGTACCCCTTCCCTTGTTCAAGTAGCACCAGCACAGGTGCACCTGTCAACCTTTCTTTCAGCATCTGGAAGGAATTCTTACACTTGTCATTCCAGATAAAAGTAACCTCCTTCCTGGTCAACTTGGTCAGAGGTAAAGCTATAGAACTGAAGTTCTTAATGAACCTCCTGTAATAGCCTGCCAGTCCTAGGAAACTGTGTATCTCCATCGGTGTCTTTGGTTGTTCCCATTGCAGGACAGATTCTACCTTCTTAGGATCAACATGGATACCTAAGGCAGATATTACATTTCCTAGAAAAGAAACTTCTGGTAACTAGAACTCGCATTTGCTAAACTTAGCATACAGCTTATGCTCTCTTAGCAAAGTTAAAGCTTGACGGAGGTGCTGCTCGTGCTGTTAAGCATCTCTACTGTATATCAAGATGTCATCTATAAAGACTACTATGAACTCATCAAGAAAATGTCAAAAGATTATATTCATGAGTTCCATAAATGCAGCTGGTGCATTAGTTAGTCCAAATGACTTAACTATGAACTCATAGTGACCATACCTTATCCTAAAGGAAAACTTATGTATGTCACTTTCCTTGATACGCAACCGATGATATCCCGACCTCAGATCTATCTTAGAGAAGATAGTTGCACCACGCAACTGATCAAACATGTCATCTATCCTCGGCAGAGGATACTTATTCTTTATAGTTACTTTATTCAACTATCTGTAATCAATGCATAACCGCATCGATCCGTCCTTCTTAACAAAGAGAATCAGAGCACCCCATGGTGAAGTACTCGGTCGGATAAAACATTTCTCAAGTAACTCCTACTATTGTTTCTTGAGCTCTGCCATCTCAGCAGGTGCAATTCTATATGGTGTTTGTGATATTGTTTGCGTGCCCAGAATTAGATTAATATTGAAATCAATCTCTCGGGGCGGAGGTACACCTAGAAGTTCCTCAGGGAACACATCTTCAAACTCCCTAACTATCGGAACCTCAAAAAGATTAGATCACTTCATTTTGGTGTCTACCACATGTGCCAAGAATGCAAAGCATCCTTGTCTCATCAGCCTCTCAGCTACCATAGCTGACACAAGATAGGTTGGAAGAATCTTTCTGTCTCCCTGAAAGATCCATGTGTCACAATCATCTTTGAACACAGCCTGCTTGGAATCACAATCCAAGACAACCTTATACTTTTCTAGGGTGTCCATCCCGAGAATTATATCAAAACCGTGCATCTCAAGTGGTATATGATCCACCTGAATGTGATTTTTAGAAAAAGAAAGAGTGTCGGGAGAACACACCTCCCAACAATGGGGTTTCTAACGGCAGACTATCTGTTCAAAGACTGACAGTCATGTTGCAGTCATGGATCACTCTTCGAGTGATAAAGGAATGTGTAGCACCCAAATCGATTAAAACAGATACGAAGTAGGATGAAGGCATATCAGAATGAAATAGTTCCATCTGACTTGTCACAACTCGAGGGTTGAATACTGCTTCGGGTTTATTCATTGCGTAGAATCTCGACGTTGCTTGCTATTGTCCTTGTGCTCGATTGTTGGGTGTCGACAAACCAGCTTGGGATGCTTGTCCACGTCCTCTAGCGCCACTCGGAAACTGTCGCCTCTGAGAGCCTTGTTGACTCTGCCTCTGAGGTTGAGTCACACTTGCTTCTCTAGCTCAACGATCTTTCATCAAATGCCCCATCTTTTTGCATATAAAACAACCTCTGTCCCTGACTGTGGTTTGGGTGGTCCTGTTACCGACAGTGATGCTGAGATGTGGGCTCCTTCTGGTGGTAAACTACGGCCTCTACCCCTATTCGACGTCCATTATGTCTGGGTATTAAACCTTGGTGGTGCTGTTGGTGTAGAAAATCTCAGTTTCTTAAAACTTTTGGACCCTTTTCCTTGAAACTGAGTATAAACCTTCTTACTCTTGGTTTGACGCTTCTCAATCACTGACCTTTCAATCCATCTGACGGACTCCACAAAAGTGGTGAACCTCTCTCTGTTCTCTAAGGCAGACACAGGAGTGGTCAAATCATCATTTAGCCCCTTCTCAAAATGCTGAATCCTCTCTTCATTAGTAGCTACCATATGTGGACAGAACCGTAAAAGCTCCATGAACTTAGCTTCATATTCGCTAATGTTCATTGGTCCTTGCCTTAACCTCTCAAATTGAGAGATATTCTCATCTAAAAATGTCTTAGGGAAATATCTACTGACGAATTCTCGTCGAAATACTTCCCATCTGATCTCAACACCTGGCCTTTTTCCCTCTTCTATGGTCCACCAGTGGTCAGCACTCCCTTTCAGAAGGTATACCGCATGCCTCACCTTCTCTGCTTTTGGGATATTAAGGATTCTAAATGCCTTCTCCAACTCAGTCAGCCACATGTCAACATTTGTTGGGTCAGTTGTTCCAACATATTCTGTGGCTCCAACCCGGCGAAGTCATTCAAAAGTCTTTCCAGTGTCTTGTCCTTCATGGTGAACTGGTTCCCTAGGTGCCGGTGGTGGCATCCTATCTTCCATATGTGTCATAGTTGCCATGAACTGCCCAAATAGATCATGGAAGGCTGGGTTTTCTAGTGCAGCTTGATTAAGCTGGGGATGTTCAAGTTCTGGTTCATCCTTATTCTGGTCCCTTGCACCTCTTCCTGGTGCAGCAACACTGCTCTCAACACTGTGTTCTTTGTACGATCCAGACATCTTAAGTTCCTCTTCTCCTCCTATATGAGTAGAAGACACTATTAGATTATTGGAAGACACTAGAACAGACTCAACAACTTTAATCCTATGTCTCTATAGACTTAGCGAACCTAGAGCTCTGATACCACTAAACTTGTGGCATCCAACTCATAAAAACATGTTTTACATAAGCAGAAGCGTTCGTTTGCAGCGGATTAACAAAAATCGCTAAAAATTAAAATATTTTTATAAAGAGAACCTTACAGTGGAAAACTCTTTCATAACGAACCAAAGTAATTCAATTACATTTTGGTTCACAAGTACATCTCTTGTACCATTCCTTCTCAAAGTTTACAAGCATCGGTTTCTCTGCTTAAAACTATACATAGGCATCATAAAAACATTGAGGCATCAATCCAAAATCTCATATCGATTCATTCAACTAACTACTAACTATGAGGACCTGAGAGTACAAAGACGACACATAGGACTCTATGTAAAAACATAACAGCCAGTGTCTCCACCTGGATGTCACTGCTGTCCCTGCTGCTGTTGTTGTTGTTCTTCCCCCGTTGTAGGGTTTCTGCTTCTTCTTCTGTGTCTACCTAAAAAATTAGATCCCACGGGGGTGAGACAATTGAAATTGTCCCAGCGAGATATATAACTCTCCTCCAAAAATATTATTATTACAATTTGAGGGAATAAAATTGAGAAAAAGAATCATAATTATTCAACAACAGATAAATCAATTATCTAAAGATATTAGAGCAATGTTCTTCTTCAAAGTATTTCAGCTTGTAACTTGATACAGCAGTATGTCATTTATCCAATAAGGAATATGAAGAACATGTATAACATTTATCCATTTAAGATATACTAAGCAAAATATCATCAACCAATGATTCTCGTATTTCAACATTAAGCAAATACGCTACATGGATGATTACATTTTACAGTCATAATTAAGCCCTGAGGAGATGAGGTATACCGCTCATACTCCAACCGACCATTGTGAAATCAAAATCGGTACCATACATAGGTCAATAGAAGAGTCGGATTCCCATGACCTCGTCTTCCTCAGTCAGTGTGAGGACCAAAATGCAAGACATCTTGTGTCTCTACTAAATAGCTTTCAAGGGTATACTGGCAACTTCGCTATTAGAGTTACAGTGGCAGTTGTACTCTCTTCGCAATCGAGAGATTTCATGTTTATCTCACATCGATCCGGCATTAACATCATCGGGAGATTAGTGATACATCCATCCCGGCATTTGGGAGATTAGTGATACATCCATACCGGCATATAAAATGAAGGATTGAGAGATTTAATATTTATCTCACATCAATTCCTCCATTAGGGCGTAAGGATATTCGCGCCCATAACCCCCACATACTCAACAGTATGCCCTCCAGGAGTTCCCGTAGGAAAACCTGTTTCACCATCACCAAACTACTGACGATTATGGATCTATGGCTAGGGCTCTACATGATAAGATTTAACTTGATTAATTAAGTACATTACCATATTCTTTTAGCATCAGTCAGGTTTTCATACATAAATTATTATAACAAATGCTACAAAGAATGAGTAATACTTCTATCAAGTACTTTTCAAAACTCTATGAAACATTGGGATCTCAATTCATAATCACATCAGGGGCATTCTCATCCCTTAATATCTCATCATCATAATTATGGAATATGGGTATTCAAACCCTCAATTCATCAAGAATACTTGTTACCACTTATCAAGTAGCTAATACCTTCAGGTCATCTGACCAAGGTAAACATGATACTTGCAATACAGGTATCTCATATGGCTCTTAAGGCCCATTAATCTCTTGTTACTGCTTACTAGGAAACACAGCATATTATGGCTTTCAAAGCCCATAAACAATTTCATTAATAAAACATCATAGCTCATACCTGGCTATGTCCAACATCTCATGATACCTTCATGATTAGTGCATATGATAACAGTTATATCAAATCACATATCAGCACTATGCAATATAAGAGTAACATCACTATTTCTTCATTAGAGTTAGGATTTCCCAATTCATGTCAATTAGAAATACTCATCCCATTACCCAAATTAGGGTTATGGTTTATCATCATATTACCCAACATTAGGGTTTCATGCACTATAACCCAAGATTAGGGCTTCACATACCTTTACCCTTTATTAGGGTTAAATTTCATATCAAGATTTCACATCTCATTACATAGCATCACCTTAGGTTAGAGATTCACATCACATCTTTGCTTTAGGGTTTCATTTTAACATCACCCTTGATTAGGGTTTTACACAACATCTTTGTATTAGGGTTTCACTTGACATCACCCTTGGTTAGGGTTTCTCATGACATCACCCTCAGTTAGGGTTTCACATATCACCATCCTTATTTAGGGTTTTATATGACATCATTCTTAATTAGGGTTTCATATGATATCATCCTTAATTAGGGTTTCACATGTCATCACCCTTAATTAGGGTTTCATATGACATCATCCTTAATTAGGGTTTCATATGACATCATCCTTAATTGGGGTTTCACATGTCATCACCCTTAATTAGGGTTTGATATGTCATCACCCTTAATTAGGGTTTCATGATCTCTTTATCAAGAATCATACCCTAATTACATATTTTATTCATGTTGAAGGTATTGAGGCTTAACCATTACATAATTATCATACATGTATGGATTCCTCTCTCTCTCTCATCCTCTCTAGGAGGTTGATCACTTCAAACTTAATTATATTAGGTCAACTCCTCATTTAGGTATACACACTTAGGGTTAGTTTAGTGTGTTGAGATGTTGCTTCCATAAGCATCAAGAATTAACCGTTCAAAAGGTATTAATCACTTAAGTACCTTGAAGGTACAACCATTGTAATCACATTTGATAAACATCATCAACAATCATGGGGTTGATTGTACTTACAAGATTTAAATCAATTAAACCTTCAAACGGTTTTGGGTATTAGACCTTTATACGATCTTGAAATATTTTGACCTTCAATCAATCTTGATCCATTGTAAATCGAATCAGCCCATTCAGTTTTGAAACCAAATGATCCATTCAGTCTTTGAAACTGAATCCTCCATTTGGTCTTGAAACTGAATCATCCATTCAGTCTTGAAACTGAATCCTCCATTCGGTCTTGAAACCGAATTCAATCTATTAGGTCTAGGATTTGCAATCAATGGACCCTCCAACATTGAAACCATCCATCAATTGAACTATTGAAAGCAAATTAGATTGTATCCCTTGGATCTTCAACCAACCACCACAATCAACCATTGATCTCCAAACGATCTTGAGACCGTTTGGTCTCAAACGGTCTTGAGACCGTTTGGGTTAATCAACCTTGAAATCAATTCCCTCAACTAGGGTTTCAATCAATTCAATCGATTAGGGCTTGCAATTGGTGGATCATACATACATGGATCCTTTTGAATTTCAATTAATTGGAACCATTGCATTATCATCTTTCACATCAGCAATTAACCCCAAATGGTTTTGAAGATCAATTTACCCATTCGATCTTGAGATCCATTATCCATTCGGTTTTGCACTCAATTATCCATTCGATCTTGAAGTCAATTACCCATTCAGTTTGAAGTAAATTACCCATTCGGTCTTGGGTTCAATTGTCCATTCGGTCTTGGGTTCTATTCCCATTCGGTCTTGGATTCTATTGCCCATTCAGTTTTGAAACTGAATCAACTCATTCGGTTTTGAAACCGAATTAGCTCAATCGGTTTTGAAAATCGATTGCCCCTTCCTTTGTTGAGGTGTGTGCTTAAGATGACATCATAATCTTCAAGCTTCAAACCTTCGAATTCAGTTGTGATTCTTATGGTGATTTCAACAATTAATCAAAAGAAAATCGAGAAAGTAGAAAGGTTCAACACATAATGAATAAATTGCAAGCAATAATGACATTTAAGGGTTCAAGTTATATAAACCACCTTCAAAATTGAATCCAAGCTTCAAGCTCCACTTCCTCAATGGTGAATGAAGCTCTCTCAACTTCCCAAGTCCCATTCTGAAGTCTTTGAGTGAAAGGATTGGCTAGAGTTGAAGATTGAATGAAGAAAAGAAGAAATCAAGCATTGATGTTCGATTTCCACCATGAAATCAAGGTTGAAGATGACTATGGAGCTTACATATAGG
The DNA here is from genome assembly GCA_963693085.1 of Alisma plantago-aquatica. Taxonomy (NCBI): domain Eukaryota; kingdom Viridiplantae; phylum Streptophyta; class Magnoliopsida; order Alismatales; family Alismataceae; genus Alisma; species Alisma plantago-aquatica. The sequence continues at coordinate 712,672,548 of OY856412.1, read as the reverse complement.
TTGGGACACGTCCTCCTATTTCTCCTAAGCTCCTTTGTGTTCAATCAAAGCAAGGAAATAAAAAGGGATCGAAAAAGCCTTTCATTTGAGTTGGAAATGGGATGTTTATAAGGAAATTCACTGAGAGAGAAAGTCTTATAATAATCCTTTAATTTCCAAAATTGGTACCACATACTCCCCTCCATCCCTTGCATACGAAGCCATATCCCCCACCATGAAATTCCTATTCATTATCCATGAATTAAAAGAAAACAAATTAAGCACCTTAACCATTATAATAATAATATCCAAAATTGAGTGGATATTACTTTTCCTTTTACTAATGTGAGTGGGCTCTCCACTCACTTTAGATATTTCGTGGACTTTGCAAGGCACAAGGACGTTCATACTTATGAAAATTCAACCATTTCATTTTTGTTTGAAGGGCACTTCAATTAATATATTTATTTTTGCATTAAATTGAATTAGGGTTTCAATTATGCTTAAATCTTGATTATTTTAATATCAAGATTCTCTCTCCTCCAAAGTAATTCAAATGAGACGCCCCTCTGATTTTATTGTCTCTAATTGATACCAAGAAATATTAGGGACTCTCTAGAAGTGGTATTTTTCATATTGAACCCTAGATTTTGGGTAAATTGCACATTACACCAAAACTAGGTTTTGATGCACAAACATTGCTCAACAAGCTCTTTCTTGGAGCTCAGGATATCACAAGCCATACATCTGCATTATTTCCATTCTTATGATGCTTCAACACTTGAGGTACATTTTACCATGTAACATTTTCAAGTTAACCCCTCAACTTGGGTAATTTGCACTTTAGTCCAAAACAAGTAAAGCAGTGTTTCAACACTATTCAAAAAGGACTAAAATTGAAACATAAGTTCCTCTTGAGCCTTAATTACTCTTCAAAAGATAAGATCAAGCATATAATTAACTTTATTAAGCAAAACATCTAGGGTTAAGGCATAACCCAGGTCAGGGATGTTACATTGACATTGAGAAGCATGATGGCTTCCATGAGTCTGAGGATGGGATGATGTGTTATCATGGCAGGGCAGTAGTGCCAGATGTTAATAATCTGAGGACATTAGTTCTAGAAGAGGCTCACTCTTCCATGTACACTATGCATCCATGTAGCACCAAGATGTATCAAAACCTAAAAGATTTGTACTGGTGGCTAGGGTTAAAGTGTGATGTATCTGAGTTCAGAGCTAAATGTGCAGTGTGTCAGTAGGTTAAAGTGAGCATCAGAATCCTACAGGGACTTTGCAAGTGTTGCCTATACCGCAGTGGAAATGGGATCATATTATGATGGACTTTGTGGTTGAACTTCCTAGGACAGCCAAAGGTCTTGATTCCATTTGGGTTATAGTAGGCAGGTTGACTAATTTAGCACACTTTCTTCCTATGAAGATGATGTATACTGCTGAGAAACTTGCACAGGTGTATGTCTATGAGATATAACATTTGCATGGTATCCTAGCTACTATAGTGTCAGATAGAGGTCCTCAGTTCACTAGTTTCTTTTGGGAATGTCGGCATGTAGTGATGGGTACTCAGTTGAGGTTTAGTATCATGTTTCATCCATAGATAGATGGACAGTCTGAGAGGACAATACTGACCTTGGATGATCTATTGAGAGCTTTTTTTTGGGCAGTGGGGATATCCACCTCAGTTTAATAGAATTCACCTACAACAACAGCTATCATAGGAGCATTGACATGGCACCGTATGAGGCATTGTATGGTAGACGTTGCATATCTATGTTGTGTTGGTACGAGACAGGAAAATATCAGCTTCTAGGTCCTGAGCTTGTACTGTAGACGATAGAGAAAATCAAAGTAATCTAATAAAAGTTAAAGGCAACACGGGCAGGTAGAAGTCTTATGTCGATAATTTTTGTAGGCCTTTAGAGTTCCAAGTGGGATACATGGTGCACCCCAAGGTCTCTCCTTGTAAAGGTGTTTTAAGGTTTGGAAAGAAGGGTAAGTTAGCTCCCCGTTATATGGGACCTTATCATGTGGTTGCACGTGTTGGGAAGGTGTTCTATAAGTTGGACTTGCCACCTGAGTTGCACAAGTTATATCTAGTGTTTCATATCTCTATGTTGAGGAAGTGTCACTCTGACATGGAGTTGACACTTCAACCTATTGAGGTGGAGTTAGATAATGACATGTCTAATGTGGAAGGTCATGTTTTGAACCTGGATAGAAGGATCAAGAAGTTGAGAAGAAGGAATTGGGTTAGTCAATGTTTTATGGCATCATTGCGGCATTGAGGAAGCCACGTGGGAGCTTGAAGATGAGATGCAGAAGAAGTATCCATCTCTTTTTGCGTAGGATTTTGGGGGTGAAATCCTTATTAGGGGTTTATGGTTGTAAGACCCCTAACCTAGCTTAATGCTTAATTGTGTTTTCTTTGCAAAATGGATGCCTAAATATTAATCTAATCTTTTAGGATGCCCAAATAACATGTCACATGCTTATATTTTCAATTTGGTCTAGTTTGATAGGTGTTTGAGCTATCTTGTTATATATGTGCTTATTTTGGGCTAGTTGCAATTTACTCATGAGTAAGGGTTATCTTACATTATGCCACATGTTGAGAATTCTTTTTGTCCTTAGTATCATGAGAGAGAAGATGATGTTATGGTGTGCCTTGTTTGAAACATGGTTGATAATGTGACATCACATAGTGATATTAGGGTTTCTAGGGTTTGCCTTGTTGATGTGGTAACCATTCTAGGGTTTAGTGTCGCAACCACTACACCACTCTTGGGTGAGTGTAGTGATCTCAACACATACCTTAGGTGTTGTTGTTTCGACCATGATAACCTAGAGATGGGATGGTATAAAGAGTTTGTCCTCTAGTGAAGTGTATCGACCATATCTATATGGTGACCTAGAGTGTTGGTCACTATAAGTACATAGAGGTATTTCGACTGAATCAAAGGGTGGTAGCCAACCTTGATGGGTGCTACACTTTCTGGATAAACATTACCCTTCGAGATATGCATGTGAATGGAGGTAAGTCTATTTTGTGTCCCTTTATAACCTCTTATGTTGACACCTCATAACCTCTTACTTCTCTCCTACCTTGTATATATAATCCCTCCTCCTCACTTGAAAGCATCTTTTTTGGCCCCACTCTCTTCCTTTTCTCTTGTGATCATTCTTGGAGCTTTGGAAGCAAAGAAGGTCTGATCTTGAAGCTTGGGTGGCCAATCAACCTTGCTTGTGTAAGATCTTGTGCTTGATAAACCCTTTAGTGGTGATTCTCTTGGTAAGTGATCTCCTTCTCTTGGTCACGTGTTCCCTTTCTGAAAACCCTATTATCTTCTTCTTCCTCTTGGCCATTAGAATATGGATCATCCATGGTGGCTTTCTTGGAGATCTCTTCTTCACGAGGGTTGGAGACTATGTTTTGACATAGTGGTACCTGAGCAAGAATATGACCTCTTCTTTCCCTCTTAAATTGACCTAGGGTTTGAGTTTTTCCATTCCCTAAGCTCTCCTTTGACTATGGCATTCTTTTCTCTTTTATAGGTGATCTTGTAGTCGAAGTATTTAACCAAGTTGGGACTTATTTCTCTCTCTTGGAGTTTGTGATCTTGGAGCTTGATCCTCAAATCAAAGGCAATTTATATATCTTTTCCCTTTTATTATATGACCATAAACATGATTACATGTTGTTGTTATAATCTCTAAAACATGCCCCTGACATGTTAGAAAATGTGATTATGTATTAGGGTTTAAAAATTTGTAGTATTCTCAAGAAGATTACTCTTTCCTATAAACCCTAAATCATTGTACCCAATTGTTGTGGTGACTAAGGAATTGATGATTTATCTCTTACTCTTTGTTTATGGAACTATACTATCTTGTTTATGATCTGTCTACCTTGAATAACAGAAGATTATGGTTCTATTTACATGCATAAGAAACCTGATTTCCATTCCCCTAATTATGATCTTTAAGGTGACCTTTTATGATACATGTTCTAGGGTTAGATGAACATCTTTGCTTGAAGTGTTACACTTAGTTGGCATTTGGTATTCCTGACTTTGATCTTCTATTTAGGCCATGCTTTGGATTAGTTTTAGAGTGGGGTGTATGGCTGACTTAAGGTCACTACAACCCTTGGTCTTCCTCTTGGTTGACACGCTTATGGGTGGTTGTTTCGACTACATCAACCCTAACCCTAAGGGTTGTTGGTCGCAAGGCAGCGTTGTTGCTCAGACATGATGATTTGAGGTCTGTTGGTCATAATAGGTTGTAGTTGGTGTATGTTTTGGTCGTGACACCTATATGTGTTGTGGTCGTAACACTATGGTTGGTGATTGGGTTGAGACACCTATTCACATGTCAATACATAGTTGCTACACCATGTTGGTTGTTATACATGTTACCCTATCAACTATAACACTTGATCAATAGTCTACACATGATGATGTGGACATGAATGCTTAGCCAAGCAAAATTGTTTAACTCTATATACTCCAAACACGTGAGAGTGATGAAATTAGGGTTGGTGATTGAATAATATTATGAAACCCTAATCGGCTACATATGAAACCCTAATCCTAATCTTGACATGTAGAATGCATTTGTTGAACTTGATTGAAATTGTTATCATGTGATAGTGTTTTCTCTCTCCTACATGTGTAACCCTAACTTGGCAGGTGAGATAAATGACATAGCTATGTGAATTCTATGATGATACTTACATAATATGGGGTGGTATTTGTGAGTATTGTTGAGTTAAATGTGATATTGAATGTGCTATAATTATGTGATTGGGTCTAAGGACCTGATAAGAGCTTTGTGCCTAGTTTAAGGTGAAATCCTCTAGAGATGTGATTGAGGGATTGATATCCCATAGTGACGTGATATTGGTGATGGCCATGTAAATGGTAGTAATACAAGTGTTATGTGATGATGTGATTGTTGGTAAGGTGTGCCCATATAGCAAATCATGTGGTGATTGACATATCATATACCATAAAGGATTTGATTAATACTTACAAATGTAAGCTTCCAATTCATCTGTTTCACTCAGTTATGGGATAATGAGGAAACATAGTGAATGTGTAAGGATCCTGACCCATGTTTTGGGATAACCCTATTTGTTTTCCTAAGTATGTTGCTTATCACCTTGCTCTAATCATTTGAGATGTAATTAGGTCATGTTGAATCTTAAAGTTTCTTGTTTAATCTTGTTTGGATGATGCTTGTGTTTTTGGTGAGGTTTTGGTGCAATTTGCAATTCACCCATAATAGGGGTTGATGTGCAAGTTTTCCACCTCTTGAGTGTTCCCTATATCTCTTAGCATCATCTAGAGGAGAGATACAGATATGGAACCTTGTTTGGGTCTTAGCTTTGTGGTGACATCCTTGGTGATGTTTTGAAACACATGTGTGAGGTGTGTCTTGCACCTAGATGTGTTGTCTCGGGTTAGAGAGGGAGAGAGAGATGGGCACCTTATTTGGGTCTTGGTTGTTTGGTGACATCCTTGGTGATGTTTTGGAACACATGTGTTAGGAGTGTCTTGCACCTAGATGTGTTGTCTCAGGTAGAGAGCCTTGGAGGGGTTGTGTATCAGTTTGTGAGCGTGTAGGGTTGTACCCTATCAGTTTCCGAGTGTGTAGGGTTGTACCCTATCAGTGTGTGAGTGTGTAGGGTTGTGCCCTATCAGTTTTTGGGGTGTGTAGAGTTGTGACTACCAGTTGATGGATGTTTGGAGATGTGGTATCGGGCATGACCTTGGTAGGAGACCAAGAGGGTGAGACCTTGCCTAGACCTTATCACCATGTCTTGCATGATGTTGTGCATGTGGCTCCTTTTCGTGGACAAGTGGCACATAAGCTCCTAAGGTGATGACACATCTTCCATGATCCCTCTCTCATCCCTCTTGTATATAATATCCTTTCTCTCCATGCAAGAGGATCCTTTTGGCCATCTTTGCTTTATCTCCTTCTTGGTGGACGACCTTGAGAAGCTTAAGGAGCTAGAGAGTCTCTCTTAGATCTTGGTGGATGAGTTCCAAGTTGTGGAGTTATTTGATCATCCTTCGTCTTTTACCTTCGTAAGCTATGTTTCCTAGCTTTCTTTCTTTCTTCTTCTTCTCAGTCATGGATCTTGGATACCTTCTTTCCATATTGAACCATATTAACATTGGTATCATCTTCTTCCTTGGAGGTGTGGTGGTGACCAAGTTTGGTGGATCATCTTCTACCTTGAGCTCATGAGCTTGAAGCTTAACCTTGGAGCTTGGATATTTGTGGTGATCTTTGAGGTGAGTTATATAACTCTTAACCTCCTTTGTTATTTTCACTCTTCATATGTTTATGTTGTTCTAAATTTCTAGATCATTTATATCTTGCATGCTAGTAGTTTTTAGTGGTTTTAGAACTATTTTGATGATGAAATCTCTTTGTTTTTCTATCCTTGTCTTGCACCTTCTCACTATGTTAGTGGATGGACTAGTGGTTGACCTTTCTATGGTTAAAGACAACAAGTCCACACACATACATACATGCATCATGTTGAGGATAGGTTGTCATGACTTGTAGTACAAAAAAAGACACCCTATGTGGCAAGTCGTCATGACTTGGATATGCCTAGGTCGACATGCCTTGTGGATGCTTAGGCCGACATGGGTTGAGAAGGTTAGTTTGTCTTAGTTTGTGGTTGCTAAACCCATATGATGGATAGATCTTGAAGAAGCTAGCCCGTCATGACCTAGAAGCACCTAAACTGATATGTGATGACTAAACTATTATGCCTTGAAGGTGTTAGCCAATCATGGCTATGGGTGTACCTCATGGGGCTGGTTTGTTTTGAAGGCTAACCATGATGTCATGGTTGAGTGGAGGCTGACACATCTTTAGGGTGATGTTTCCCAATACACCTTGACCCATGATGCCTAGGCAAACCCTATCCCTAACAATTGATACACCAAGGGCTGCTCGACATGCTTTAGTTTCCTGACACCCTTAGGTGGTGCTTCCCTTCACACCCTTAGGTGGTGTTTACCATCACACTTTCAAGAAGGATAAACTGATGCACCATTAGTAAGGATATTCCTTGTACCTTGCATGGTGGTAGTCAACATGTTGTGATGATGGCAAGTCGACACCCTATGGCAAGTACTAACTGATACCTTATGTGATAGCCTCAACCGATACCGTGTGATGGTGGTTATGTTACATCATGTTGATGATAGGGTTACATGATATGATGTGATACCCTATGGGTTGATTGTGTGAATAATAAAGGGGTGTTGTTTTCTATCATCTTTATTTCTTAACATACCTTATAATGATGATGGGAGCAATTATCTAAGGGTGGTTGTTGATCCAACCTTGTAAATCTTAATTGATTAAGAAGAACTCTAGCCCTAATGATGTAATGTGAATGACATGAATCTTATGAGATGGTGGTGTTGATGATGTATTATTCTTCTTATTACAAGTCTCTAACCATGTAGTTAACACCAATTGATAAGCATAGCCAGGTATGAGCTATGTTGCTTATGATATGATTGAAAGGGCCTAGTAAGGCATATGTGATGATGGCATCATTAAAAGAGAAGGTGAATGGTTTTATGACATAATGATGGCTTATTACCCTATGTGAGATGATGATTTCCTCGGTATTGAGAAAAGGGGTTCCTACCCCAATGTATGTAGCCCTTGTGATGAGAATTATGACGATTGGAAATATCAAGTGATAATGTGATGAGATCACAACCTATATGCTCAAATATGTTCTACTGATGTGTTATGCCCTTGTTTATGTACAATTTGTTTAGAGTTGTACGTTGTAACTTGATTGATGCTAAAAAATACTTAAATGACCTAACTAATTAAGTGGAACCTAATCTTGTAGCTTGCCTTGTGCCATAGATCCATTCAGTGTCAGCATTTGCTAAATGGTGATATGATTTTAACTCAGAGTGTATATTTTTTAATATGCAGGGTACAAGTCAAGTAATCCCTTCTATCCTTAATTACATGATGTGTGAGATGACCATGTGTGAGTCGATCTCGTTGTGATATGGATGGCCATACGTGAGCCACTCCTTGTTGTTAGAATGGCCATGCTTGAGTCTGTTCTTCTAGCATCGTAATTGTACCAAGGTGGGCTAGGTATGATTATATATTTGGATGGCCATGTGTGAGCCAATCCTTGAGCTTGGCTATATGTCACTGTTGCAGTTGACTGATATGTCTCTATGGTTTTTTTTCTCTTGTGTTGACCAAGAGGTGTGGGGAGGTCATGGATTCCATCTCTTCCATTGACCTTGTATGGCACTGATTTCGACTTAGCTGTGGTCATTTGGATTTGAGTCATATGAATTAGATCCTCGGGGTATAATAAAATACATAATCAGTTGTGTAGTATAATGTTATAAGATCAAAATACGGAAACATTGGATGAGGCCTTGCTTGATTTTGTATAGTAGAGTTGGAAGAAAATATATATGCTCTCCATATTCCTTTTAAAGTGTTAAGATGTTTCATAATTCAATAGTAATTTCTCAAAATGTTAATAATGATTACGTGCTTCTTATAGTTGTACTTTACTACTGCTTTAATTATATCATTTATGAGAATAATAGAGTTGGTGGAGAGTTATATCTCCCACTGAGATTTGGAATCTCACCCTGTGGGTTTCCCAAATCCTTTTTAGGTGGTCGTACACAAGGAGGTAGAGATCGTGCAACAGAGGTTAAGGAGCAGCAAGAGATGTAGTAGCTGACAAAGTTGGAAGTGTCGTTGGATTTTTTTTGTTGATAGAGTCCTAGAGTGGTATGGTATACGCATGTCCTTGGGGATGTTTTGTAGATGTTTTGTGAACATGCTATCAATATGTGGTTGGCTAGTGTGACCTTTTTATACAGATGTAGTGGATATATGTATATGTGTTTTGGAACAGGTTCTCTGGTAACAGGTTAATGCCACACATCATAAGTTCTTTGAGGCATGAAAGGATTCATATGTAAAGGTTATTGTCATTTGGCAGTTTTATAAAAATGGTTTTAATTTTGAGTATTTTCTAGTAATTTGTTTGTTCAATCTTTCTTTCGTGGTTTTGTTTCGAGTAATCTCACTTTTGTGGCATGGGGTGTCACAATCAAGTTGGTACCAGAGCTTTAGGTTCACTGAGTCTACAAGGACCTAGGACTAGGGTGTGTGTCTTTTCTAGTATCCTCTAGTCTATCTTATAGTGACTTCTACTTATGTAGAAGAAGAAGAGAAAGCTTAAAGATGTCTAGAGAACACAAATAACATGTTACCCAGAGCAGTGTTGTTGCACCAGGTGGTGGTGCAAGGAACCATGCATGAGAAGATTGGGTGCCTGAAGTCCCCCAGTTTGACCCAGCCATGGTTAAAAATCCTGCCTTTCAGTCTCTTTTTGTGCATTTTATGTCTACTATGACTCATATGGTGGATAGGATGCCTGCACCTCATACTAGGGCACCAATTCCTCATGATGAATCTTCAAGTATTGGGAAGACTTTTGAGCGATTTCTCCATGTTGGGGCGGTGGAGTATGCTAGGACAGCTGATCCGGAAGATGTAGATATGTGGCTTATCGAGCTTGAGAAAGCCTTTAATGTCCTTAGTATCCCTGAAGCAGATAAGGTGAAGCATGTGGTGTACCTTCTGAAGGGGAGTGATGGCCATTGGTGGGCCATAGAGGAGGAGAAGAGGTCAGGTGTTGTGATCAGTTGGGAGGAGTTCCAACGTGAGTTTGTTTGTCGATACTTTCCTCAGATGTATCTTGATGAGAAGATCAACTAGTTTGAGAGGATTCGACAGGGAACAATGACGATCAATGAAAATGAAGCAAGGTTTATGGAGTTGTTGAGGTTCTATCCTCACATGGTTGCTATGGAGGATGAGTGGATTCATCATTTTGAGAAGGGGTTGAATGTTGAGTTGTCTACCCTAACAACTGCTTTGGAGAATCAAGAGAGGTTTACTACATTTGTGGAGTCTATTCGGAGGATAGAACTATCTGTGAAGGAGAAACGAGAGGCAAGTGCCAGGAAGAGGTCTGCACAGTCTCAAGGGCAGTTGTCAGGAGGCTTTAAGAAGCCAAGGTTTTCTACACCTCCAACATCGCCGAGGTTCAGTGCTCCGACGTAGTGGTCATTGAGTAAGGGAAGAGGATGTAGTTTTCCATCTGCAGGAGCCCAGAGTGCCGCATCAGTGTCTGTGATAGGATCACCTAGGCCCTGGTATGAGAACATGATGTATTATAAGTGCGGACAGGTTGGGCATACTAAATTGTTCTGCCCTATGAAAGATGACAAGGTGACCCAGCAATTGAGGTAGAGCCAGTAGGGTATGCAGAGGTAGCTAAATAGTAGCACATGAGGACATGGATGTGGCTAAGTGTCACATGTCAGACCGTCTACTCAAGGACGTAGAGGACTGGGGCGATAATAAGAAATATCTAGATTCTACGCTATGAGTCAGTCGAAGGTGGTGGTCAACCCGCGAGTGGTGATAGGTCAGATGGAGTTATTTCATTCTGATTTGTCTTCTTCTTAATTTGTATCTGTTTTGGTTGACTTGGCTGCAACACACTCTTTTATCACTTGTGAAGTGCTTAGAAATTGTCTTTTTCCTGTCAGTCGTAAGAATAATAGCTTGTTGTTAGAAACCCCATTAGTTGGTTCTACAGTGTTGCAGGAGGTGTGTCCTTCATGTGTCCTCTCCTTTTCGAGACACGACATTCAAGTAGATCTCATACCACTTGATATGCATGGATTCGATTACTCCTTGGAATGGATACCTTGGAGAAGTACATAGTGGTCTTGGATTGTAGTTCCAAGCAAGTGATGTTTGTCTATGGTGGTGAGACGTGGATATTCCAAGGAGACAGGAAGATTCTTCTGACATGTATGGTATTATCCATGGTGGCGAGGAAGCTTATGAGATAGGGTTGTGAGGCATTCTTGGTACATGTGATGGATACTAAGGTGATGAGTCCTAGTATTTAGGATTTGTTGGTTGTTAGAGAGATTGAGGATGTGTTCCCTGAGGAGTTTCCAGGTGTTCCCCCACCCCTAAGAGATTGATTTTGAGATCAATCTGGTCCCCAGCACGGAACCTATAGCTTAGACATCATACATGATGGCTCCGACAGATATGGTAGAGTTGAAGAGGCAGTTGCAAGAACTACTTGACAAATGTTTCATTAGATTGAGTACATCACCATGGGTGCTCCAATATTGTTCGTAAAGAAGAAGGATGGGTCTATGAGGCTATGTATAGATTAAACTGTCTAAAAATGGGGTTAATGTACCAAATTGTCAGTGTAGTTCTTTTTTAGCCTAATTTACTATTATGTACCTAATTACTAAGAAATGTGCCCAATGATTGGTTGAAGTGTTAAAAGGTGTGTTAAAGCTCCTAAGATGTTAGTGTAGGGTCTTTTTTAGCTTAATTTACTATTTTTTGCCTAACAAATATGACATGTGCCCAAAATGATTTGAAATGCCTAAAAGTGGGTTAAATCGCCTAAGAATGGGGTTAACCTGCCTACTTGTTAGTGTAGTGCCTAATTTATAGGCATATGCACTACAAAATGGGGTTACTAGCAGTTGAACAAGGTGACGATAAAGAATAAGTATCCCTCGACAAGGATAGATGACCCGATTGACCAGTTGTGTGGCGCAACGGTGTTCTCGAAGATAGACCTGAGATCAAGATATCACCAATTAAGGATCAAGGAGGATGATATACCTAAGTTGGCATTTAGGATGAGGTATAGTCACTATGAGTTTGTGGTTATGTCATTTGGGATAACCAATGCAGTAGCAATGTTCATGGATTTGAAGAACATAGTATTTTGGTCGTTTCTTGATCAGTTCATAGTGGTCTTCATAGTATACAATCATGACAGCCAACAACATGAACAACATCTTTGTCAAGCATTGACTGTGCGCTAAGACAACACCAGCTTTATGCTAAGTTTAGCAAGTGTGAGTTATGGTTGAAGAAGGTAGCTTTCTTGGGGCATGTCATATCTGTCGAGGGAGTACGAGTGGATTCTAAGAAGGTGGAGTCTGTGACAGAGTGGGAGCAGCCTAAGATGCCGACAGAAGTGTGTAGTTTTCTAGGGTTGGCAGGTTATTACCAGAGGTTCATCAAGGACTTCAGTGCTATCACCTTACCCTTAACTAAGTTAACAAGGAAGGATGTGTCATTCATATGGGATGGCAGATGTCAACACATTTCAAATGTTGAAGTAGAAGTTGACAAGTGCACCAGTTCTGGTCTTGCCTGAGCAAGGAAAAGGATACATAATTTTTTGCGATGCATCCAGGAATGGTTTGGGATGTGTGCTGATGCAGGACAAATAAGTGGTTTCTTTTGCTTCCAGACAGCTTAAGAAACATGAGGAGAATTACTCGACCCACAATCTAGAGTTAGCTGCGGTAGTTCATGTTTTGAAGATTTAGAGGCACTACCTGTTTGGGGAGAAGTGTCAAGTTTTCACGGATCACAAGAACCTGAAGTACATGTTTTCACAATAGGAGTTGAATATGATACAACATCATTGGATGGAGTTAATCAAAGACTAGGGTTGCACGATTTATTATCATCCGGGATAGGTGAACATTGGAGCAGACACATTGAGTAGCGAGTCTTCGTCTTTGCCTATTGATAGAGCCCAGTTGAGTTCTTTGATGTGACACAAGCGAGACATGTTAGTCTCCTTATGACAAATGAATGTTAAGTTGGGAGTTTCCTTGCTAACGAGTTTATTAGAACATCTACAGGTGAAGCCTACGGTGAGATATTAGATCAAAGAGGTACAACAGATCGATACCATGATACAGCATATTTGATCAGAGTTTGGTAGCGAGAAGTGTGATGGCTTCCACGAGTTAGATGATGGGACAATTTGTTACCATGGTAGAATAGTGATTCTTGATTCTAATAATTTAAGGAAGATGGTGATGGAAGAGGCTCATTAGTCCATGTACGCTATGCACCTAGGTAGCACCAAGATGTATCATGACTTGAAAGATATGTATTGGTGGCCAAGATTGAAGAAGGACATGGCTGAGTTGATTACAAGATGTGATGTATGTCATCAGATTAAAACAAAAAATTAGAAGTCTGCAAGGACGTTGCAACCGTTGCCTATACCACAGTGGAAGTCGAATCATGTGACTATGGACTTTGTGATTGGTCTGCCTAGGACAGCCAAATGCCATGATTCCATTTGGGTGGTCGTTGACAAATTGACCAAGTTAGCACATTTTCTTCTTATGAAAATGACGTTCACAATAGAAAAGCTTTCCCAAATCTATGTGGATGAGATAGTGTGTTTTCCCAGTGTTCCAACAACTATTGTGTCGGATATGAGTCTCCAGTTCATGAGTCACTTTTGGGAGAAAATGCACACAGCTTTGGGTACGCAGTTAAAGTTTAGCATTGATTTTCACCCATAGATAGATGGTCAGTTTGAGAGGACCATTCAGACCTTGTAGGATCTATTGAGAGCATGTGTTCTTTAGTTTTCAAGAAGTTGGGATATACACCTCAATTTGATAGAGTTTGTCTACAACAACAGTTATCAGAGTAGCATTGACATGGCACCTTACGAGGCGTTGTATGGGAGGCATTGCAAATCATTGCTGTGTTGGTAAGAGATATGTGAGTATTAGCTTCTTGGTCCCGAGCTTGTGCAACAGACGATCGAAAAGATCAAGGTGATCCAGCAACAGTTGAAGGCAGCACAAGATTGACATAAGTCATATGCATATAACTGTCATAGATCCTTGGAGTTCCAAGTGGAAGACAATGTATATCTGAAAGTTTGTCCTTGGAAAGGTGTCTTGAGGTTTGGGAAGAAAGGTAAGTTGGATCCCATATTTATGGGACCTTACCCAGTGGTGGCATGTGTTGGGAAGGTGGCCTACAGGTTGGAGTTGCCACCTAAGTTGCACATGTTACATCCAGTGTTTCATGTGAGTATACTGAGGAAGTGCCATTCGGATACAAAGCTAGTGTTGCAGCCTATGGAGGTAGAGCTGGATGAGGATATGACCTACATGGAAGGCCTTGTGTTGATCATTGACCGAAGAATGAAGAAGCTGAAGAGGAATGACCTAGTTCTTGTGAAGGTTCTTTGGCATCATCATGGTGTTGATCAAGCCATGAGGGAGCTCGAGGAAGAGATGAGGAGGAAGTACCCCTCTCTTTTCTCTTAGGATTTTGGGGGCGAAATCCATGTTAGGGGTTTATGGCTTGTAAGGACCCTGACCCGCATTTAGGGATAACCCTATTTGTTGGCCTAAGTATGTTGCTTAGCAACTTGCTCTAATCATCTGAGATATAACTAGGGCATGTTGGAAGCCTAAAGTTTATTGTTTAATCTTGTTTGGACGATGCTTGTGTTTTATGGTAAGGTTTTGGTACAATTTGCAATTCACCCAGAATAGGGGTTGATGTGCAAGTTTGCCACCTCTTGAGTCTTCCATCTATCTTTTAGCATCATCTAGAGGAGAGAGAGAGATGGACACCTTGTTTTGGTCTTTGTTGTATGGTGACATCCTTTGTGATGTTTTGGAACATGTGTGAGGTGTGTCTTGTACCTAGATGTGTTGTCTTGGGTTAGAGAGCCTTTGACGGGCTATGTATTGGTTTGTGAGTGTGTAGGGATGTACCTCATCAGTTTGTGAGTGTGTAGGGTTGTACCCTATTAGTTTTTGAGTGTGTAGGGTTGTGCCCTATCAGTTTGTGGGGTGTATAGAGTTGTACCTACCAATTTATGGATGTGTGGAGATGTAGTATCGGGCATGATCTTGAGAGCTAAACCTTGCCTAGACCTTATCACCATGTCTTGCATGATGTTATGCATGTGTCTCCTTTTTGTGGACAAGTGGCACCTAAGATCCTAGGGTGATGACACTTCTTCCATGATCCTCTTGTATATAATCTCCTTTCTCTCCATGCTATAGGATCCTTTTGTCCATATTTGCTTTCTCTACTTCTTGGTGGATGACCTTGAGAAGCTTAAGGAGCTAGAGAGTCTCTCTTAGAGCTTGGTGGATGAGTTCCAAGTTGTGGATCTCTTTGATCATCCTTCATCTTGTACCTTGGTAAGTTATGTTTCCTAACTTTCATTCTTTCTTTCTTTATTCTTCTTCTCGGCCATGGATCTTGGATATTGTAATGACCCCGCCTCTCAGTAACCCCCAATTAAGGGAGACCAAGAGGTCAGAGTCATTGGCCCAATTAACAGGATCAAAGGTTCGACAAATAATCAGTAATAATAATAAAATTCTACCAAACTATACTGAAAGCTGGTATAAAATAAAACTTTGCATACCTTTTAAAAACTTTGGATTTCTACTATTATCCACAACTTGAATCTATTATATCTAATCATCCTCGCACTTTATTTCTTATTTTCACAATGTGTCACTTTACTGTTTGTTCTTTTTAGGGTTGTACCTAAAATGCCGACAAAAAAAACGTTGGTTAGTATATATGAATATGCCAGTATGTGGGGACAACCAAAATTTCACAAATATGGCTAACAATCTAAATATCACAATCAAGTTAGTTTACAAGCCAATTTACGCTTTCAATGTGACATTCTCCACCGCTTTTGCCCTAACCCTGGAATACCCTCTTTAGGGTTTCTCTTTTGCCATTGACTTAAGGCCACCTTCTCAATCTCGAGCTTGGAGTCTGGGGTCACCTCTCATGGTGCCCATTAGTCATGCAACGAAGACCACCTTCTCAATCCTGAGCTTGGTGTCTGGGGTCACCACTCATGGTACCCATGGGTCTTCCCTCTTGGGCTTGACCTTCTGCATCATCCATCAGGATGGCATGTAGGTGAGTGAATACACATTTATATCATAATTGTGATAATCATAGTGACTTTATGATTTGCAAGTATGAACATCCAAACTGATAGGTTGCATTCAATGTGATTAATCATCCAGAAAACCTTCGGGAAACTAATGCGATTAACCATAATTAACCACATACCTGTCAGGCTGACTTGAGTGCAAAAATAATCCAACTAAGCAAGTAATCCAGTAAACAAGCAAGCACATAAGATGACCTTGAAATATGCATCCAATCTTTCCTATCATTGATCATTCCATCAAGATCTATTAAACCTAGCTCGCTTCCTAGAGTTTCTAATCCACTTTTAGGGTTTTCATTGCAATTAGGGTTTTTCTTTCACTTTTATTACTACAAACCCTAATTAAGAAAAATGACTCACAAATCCTAAGGATCTTAACCTATCTCATCTAACATGCTAGGATCATCATTTAACAACATATTTTCACATATTTTGAATTAAATATGATCTTTTCCTCTTTTACCCTAAATTAAGGTTTCTAAACGCTTTATCATTCATAATTGGTGTAAAACCCTAAACCATGTAATAATTCATCTAGATCAGGTTCAAGTTCATCATTATCATTTCAAAAGGTTACTATTACTTAATGTCACCAATTAAGCATCATGAACTTAACCAATAATTTCAATTAGGGCTTCTAACATAATTTCAAAGCACTTTTCATTAACTTAGCATACTTTTGCAAATACGAACAAAATCAGGCTTCAAAATTATTTTATTGGATTCTACGTGTTCTCCTGATTAACTTTCATATTTTGCATGTTTCCATCGGAGCTACTGATAAAAAGATACGAATTTTGCAAGCATTACTTACTTGGACCAATGGTAGGCTGCCACGTCATCTCTTCCATGCAACGTAGACGCGGTCGATTGGAACATAACCAATTTACTCTTATACCCTCGTGCGGCTCCTCGACTCTACACAACTCAGAGGGGCAATATTGTCCAATGTCGCCCGACCTTCTTCCTCCTCGCGCAACCCTAGCATTGCCGCCGCGACCGTGGTTGGTGCGGGCCCCCTCCCCTTCCCTGACCATGACGGCCACCAGGGAGGGTTTCCCTACCTCCACCGCGCCCCTCTGTGCATGGCTATGCCCACAAACACAGCTACGGTGGTTGAGCTTCACGCCCGCAAAGTCTGCAACTATGGACGGCCAGCAGCCATCTTACTGGCGTCGCGCAGGTACAGATGGTAGTCGAGTCTCTCTCCGGTGACATGGGATCATTGTGCTTCCATCATACCTCCTTCCACAGCCCCTCATTGCTCCATGGGTAGCACTACTTCTCTTGGTTAGGGTTTAAATGAAGAAGAAGATGGGGAAGAGAGAGGGATGTGTGGGATCTCCTTGGGCTCGGCCCTGGGCTCTACCCTTATATAGGGGAGGGTAACAAAGCCCTAGGATGTCTATCCACGAGATAACAAGTCCCTTTCCCAATAGGAAACCAAGTTCCTTAGTTAGGAAGTATTCTTTCACTCTTTCAATTATCTCCTTGATATAACATGTTCTTTAGATATTTAGGAATTCGAAAATCATCTCTCTTATCATCTTTATGCTTGACTTTTAATCCATTGGCCATGAAATTATACTTCCTTATAGTAGAAAGTGCCTCCTTTTGATAATACCAAAAATTCATTAATTATGTATCTCATTATCCTTTTATTTTGTATTATTTGCATTTTCTCTTTCTTCTTATTCATTGGGACTCCTTGGACCTCAAGAAATCCTAAGATTTTGAAATTCCTTTTTAAGGATACTTCTTATCCTTTTAAATGCATCTACATCATTATTTCTCATTATCTTACTTATTTCTTTATTAAGATATTTCTTTTCAAGGATTTCTCTTTATCTTTCATTTGCTTTTTCCTTTTTTCATATTTCTTTTATTAGAAATCACATAAAAACGAAATTTATTTAATTGTGGCCATTATTTCCACTTTCTAGAGATTTCTATGTATCTCTCATAATTTCTTTGCTTAATATCCATTATCTTGTATCTTTTTCTATTATTTGGACTTTTCTTCTTTTCTTCTCTTTTATATCCATTATTGGATTAACATAATAATAGGAATCATGAAATTCCTATCACAAGGAAGATTTGCAAAGAACCCCATCTTTTGAAGCAAAGCATACAACCTTTTCAATTAAGTCCATATTCATAAAATCTTTACAATTCAATTATGAAAACATATGCAAAATTGAGGTTGTAACATCCTTCCCCTCTTATAGGAATTTTGCCCTCAAAATTCCCTCAAACATACAAACAAATAAGATCAGACTTCCTCATTTCCATCATGGCTTCCATGTGGTTACCCTCTCCATGGTGCATCTCAAGAACCTTCATCATCTCATATTCTTGCATCTGAGTTCTTTCTCACCTTGGTACCTTGTACCCTCATAGGCGACTCAGGACATTTCAGCTTCTCTCAAAGCTAACTAGGTTCATGGCTCAGCACATAGCTTGGGTACCTCACATAGTGCTCTATATTGGACTCATGGAACACATCACGTTATCATGAGGGGTAAGACTAAACATAACCATCTCCAAATCCATCTCAAAAGGACCCATATATCGGGGACTCAGCTTTCTCAGCTATAGATTAGAGGGGTCGGATTTTCACATCACATATTCTCCCATAGTGAACTGCATGTCAGTCTGCTTTGTATCAGCTCACGACTCATGTCACCCCTGGGCTTCCTCAGCCATCGCATGACCAAAGCGACTTCATATGCACACACTGTGGTCCTTTTCTGACCTTCGTGAGGTCCCTTCACCAACTTTATCTTAATGAAGTGGTGACCGACACAACCTCCCTTACAGAGCTTCTTCACATCTCGATACTGGCTATGGTGGTTATCATCACATCTCTCATAGGGCAAGAACTGCCTCCCATGTATCACCCTAAATGAGCACACATGCTCTCATCAGACCCTCTTATCTGGATCATACTAACCATTAGTTAGGGGTGATACGTTGTACTCACATCGAGTTCTTCATGTATCTACTTCCACCTTATGGAAGTGAATCTTTAGGTCATATTCAAGAAATTTTGAACTTGCATCCTGGTGCAGTTGAACCATCTCTCTTACTTGTAGTTCAGTCAGATCTGTCTCCCGACATCATTCTCTCTTTTTCTTAGATTTTGCCATCTAGGTAAGGCGATCTACCATAACCCATATTGCATCTTGACCTTCCTTGGACTAGGGGAGACTTACCATGACATCCATAGTGATGAAATCCCATTCCCTCTTAGGGACTTTTTATCCTTTGTATCACTTACTGGGTTACTGGTGTTCGTCCTTCACCTCCTGACATGCATGGCGACAAGCCACATGCAACTTCATCTTAGGCATCCAAAGCACTACTGAAACTTACCATCTTAGTAGTACCATGGTGTATGGTGAACTTAAAATCATGATCTCCTATATGTCATGATTCCTCAAGATTGATTCTTCGGAAACCCTAAATCACTCTAGTTGGGGTTTCATCACCTTCTTTTCCAGAGTAGTGCATCTGAGGTTCCACAACCATCCTTTTATCGCATCATGGCCTAGGGTGGCTAACCAAACAACCACTAACTTGATCAACAAATCTCATTACATCTGAGCATTAGCCAAACATATCTCCTTTTTCAAACTGAGGCTAACCTAACAACCTCTACTAGCCTCTAGCTAAACTAGGCCGTTGCATCTCAACCAGAGCATCCATTGCCACCTCACATCCTTATGTGTAAGGTAATGTTGAAGACATACACCTCCATGTATTCCACTTATTATCTCATCTCAACTCTATGTCTGTCTTCATCAAGAAAACTCTGAGCTCATCCTCTTAGTTTTCGAACTCAACCTTGTATAGCTCACAAATTCCACATAGCTCATGATAAAAACATCCTCACAAGATGACTACCTTAGTACTCTTGGTGTTTGTACAACATCCGCACATCTTACACTCTACAAGGGTACGTTATTATCTCCATCCTCATGCATCATAGCAACGTTTCCACTCACATTATCTTTATCCTTGGTGGATGGCATGCATACTGTTCTGTCTCTCACTCCCATAACAAGACGAAATAAGCATTTGGCTGTAGTCCAAATACAGAGTTCTTCTCATTCCAAGAGTAGAGATGGTACATCCCACATTTCCAGTACACCTACAAATCTAAACTGAAATGTGCCTCACATGCATATATATCATGAACATCTCAATATCTAGGTTACTTCCATGAAAATCTAGTCTCGAACCCACTTGGGTCCACACACCATCATTGGTCATCTCCTCTAGGTCTGTAGGGTGCCGGCACTTTTGGGGTCATCCCTTTTCCCTTATGCATCAGAGAGTGCCCTCTTCATCTTCCCTTTGGGTCCCATGAGTTCATGTAGGTGATCAATCTCCTAACCCATGGCCCTCAGACAATGATAGTTGTTACCTCCCGACCCTATGGTCATGTGCAACTAGGGAATTAGGTAACTCCTACTTCCATCGGTCTTATCCCTACCTGACCCTAGGATAGACTTAGGATTCTAACATAGTACATGTCCAACTTAGAACCTTACCCAAGTCTCCATCATCTCTCTCAGCATTTGTGGTCTGACTTACATCCTTTCATAGGGGTCATGGCAACCTATCTACCTCAGTCAGGCCCCATACCGGTTACCTCCATGGTAACACATCCACATGCACTCAGAGATGATCATCTATGGGTCTACATGTTCACTCTTATACTATGTACTCTCCACTTAGCTTCTCAAGATCCTATGAGACCTCTTAGGGTTTCCTCAAACCCAACAAAAGTTGATATACACCCTACAAAAGGGTCCCTCTCCCAGGATGGGAGGAAGCTACATCTTGATAACAAAGGTCACAAACGTCCCTAGGTCTAGGGTTTACATCCACATGAGTATGTTTGACCCTAGCAAGCTACCAAGACACGTATCTAGCAAGCAGACCACCTACTAAACCATGCTAGGTCTTCATGATAGGTCATACTTGTTCTCATTCCTCAACATTGGACCAAAAACATACATGCCCATGTCACCAACTTAGATGTGAGGGGTTCATCAAACATACTTTAACCACAGGGGTTCCCATTCCTCTAAACATGAGGAGTGTCATGCTCAAATCTAAGGAAACTCAAATCTCGTCATGAGCATCATGTACACCCAGCATTACTACTTCCCCTCTTAGGTCTAGGAACCCTAGGTTCACCTTTCTGATGTCCAACTGCATGCTCAACCCTGTAACCACGTACCAAGCATGTACAAGGTATGTCATGCACTTCCTATTATCATTCCACTTGAATAACACCTCAAAGTGGAGTCCTCCTCAAGAACAACCAACTAGGTATAAGGCCTCACAACTTGATGCTAAACCTTTTCAGGGTCTAAGGAACTCTTTTTCCTAACCCTAGAAGGTAAACACCTATACCATAGGCACATAGGTACCAACATCCTCATCTTCTCTCTAGGGTTTGGTTCCTCTAAAGGCATCCAAGATACCATCAGCCTCCAGGGATCATGCATGAGGCAACTGCAACCATCCACTTAGGTCGCATCATCCTCAACTTCTCAGCGTTCCTCCTAACCCGGAGTCTAAATTTCCAACCTTCTAGCTCGGGCCCTTCTCTCTCTCTCTAGAGCTTAACCCTACAAACAACCTTACTACTAAGGGTTCTCTATCTAAGGTGGATCAAGCTCACAAGCATACGCCTACATGGGTGAAACCCATATTCAAACCTATGTTCGCTCAAGATTATCCTTAACTCTTTATGCTTATCTCATAAGCTATCCAACATACCCTTCTGACCTCAATTTTAACCTACTGCTAGCACTACTGACGTACTTTGGGTGCAACTTTGCCATGCTCATATAAGCTCATAGGGTTTCTATATGGTCATCACTAACCTCATCAATGAAGGGGTTATCCTTCACTCTACCATGCACGACCCTTCCCAGGGTTGGGTCGCCAAAGGTACTAGGTCAATCAACCTCACATGGCTTATATTGTCATGGGTATCCAAACCAAAAGCATGTCCACCCACACACATGGTCTACCCTAACATCTAACTCATCATGTCATCCCTCTCTAACCACCACTTAGGGTTAGGGTTAGCATCATCCTCAGAGGATGTACCAGGTCTCTACCTTTAATGGAGATCTATGCCTCCAAAACCAACTCTCTACTCATCCTCCTAACCAGAGGGTCTAACCTCAGGTCTCCCCTAAGGGCATGACAACACATGTCATACGACCTAAGCATGCAACTATTCTTTAGTTTACGCTTAAACTATTAAGCTTATGTCCATGACATCTTATTTACATGCTTTTTATTCATTTTGGTGGAGGATTCCTTAAACTTATCATGCATACCCTATCCTCAAGAGGGTGAGGAAGAGAGATAAAACCCTAAACCTTATAATCCTAACAGAATTAGGGTTGACAAGGGATGAAAATAGGTGAGAGAGTCCTAAAGGTATCTTATTTCGAGTCAGATCCTAAGACATTGGCCAGGAAGTCACACAAATCCGGGAGTCCTCGTATTCTGACTAGCGGTGCGGAGTAAAATATTGCCAGCCCCCAAACGTGATCCTTTTCTAGACACCTCTATCTTTCGGAAAATCCTCTAATAACTCCCTTGAGTTCTACAGAGTTTGTAAAATTTAATAATTACTAAAGATTAATTGAGGAACCGGTGCTCTGATACTAAATGTAATGACCATGCCTTCCAGTAACCCCCAATTAAGGGAGACCAAGAGGTCAGAGTTGTTGTCCCAATTAACATGATCAAAGGTTCGATAAATAATCAGTAATAATTATAAAATTCTACCAAACTATATTGAAAGCTGGTATAAAATAAAACTTTGCATACCTTTTAAAAACTTTGGATGTCTACTGCTATCCACAGCTTGAATCTATTATATCTAATCCTCCTCCCACTTTATTTCTTACTTTCACAATGTGTCACTTTACTGTTTGTTCTTTTCAGGGTTGTACCTAAAATGCCGACAAACAAAACGTTAGTCAGCATATATGAATATGTCGGTATGTGGGGAAAACCAAAATTTCACAAATATGGCTAACAATCTAAATATCACAATCAAGTTAGTTAACAAGCCAATTTACGCATTCAATGTGACATTCTCCACCACTTTTGCCCTAACCCTGGAATCCCCTCTTTAGGGTTTCTCTTTTGCCATTGACTTAAGGCCACCTTCTCAATCCTGAGCTTGGTGCATGGGGTCACCTCTCATGGTGCCCATTAGTCATGCAACAAAGACCACCTTCTCAATCCCGAGCTTGGTGTCTGGGGTCACCACTCATGGTACCCATGGGTCTTCCCTCCTGGGCTTGACCTTCTGGCATCATCCATCAGGGTGGCATGTAGGTGCGAGAATACACATTTATATCATAATTGTGATAATCATCATGACTATATGATTTGCAAGTATGAACATCCAAACTAATAGGTTGCATTCAATGTGATTAATCATCTAGAAAATCTCCGGGAAACTAATGTGATTAACCACATACCTGTCAGGCTGACTTGAGTACAAAAATAATCCAACTAAGCAAGTAATCCAGTAAACAATCAAGCATACAAGATGACCCTAAAATATGCATCCAATCATTCCTATCATTGATCATGCCATCAAGGTCTATTAAACCTAACTCGCTTCCTATGGTTTCTAATCCACTTTTAGGGTTTCATTACAATTAGGGTTTTTCTTTCACTTTAATTACTACAAACCCTAATTAAGCAAAATAACTCACAAATCCTAAGGATCTTAACCTATCCCATCTAACAGGCTAGGATCATCATTTAACAACATATTTTCACATATTTCAAATTAAATATGATCTTTGCCTCTTTTACCCTAAATTAAGGTTTCTAAACACTTTATCATTCATAATTGGTGTAAAACCCTAAACCATGAAATAGTTCATCTAGATCAGGTTCAAGTTCATCATTATCATTTCAATAGGTTACTATTACTTAATGTCACCAATTAAGCATCATGAACTTAACCATTAATTTCAATCAGGGTTTCTAACATAATTTCAAAGCACTTTTCATTAACTTAACATACTTTTGCAAATAGGAACAAAATCATGTTTTAAAAGTATTTTTATTGGATTCTACGCATTCTCTTGATCAACTTTCATATTTTGCATGTTTCCATCGGAGCTACCAATAAAAAGATATGAATTTTGCAAGAATTACTTACTTGGACCAATGGTAGGCTGCCACGTCATCTCTTCCATGCAAAGTAGATGCGGTCGATTGGAACATAACCAATTTACTCTTATACCCTCGCACGGGTCCTCAACTCTGCACAACTCGGAGGGGCAATATTGTCTAATGTCGCCCGACCTTCTTCCTCCTCGCACAACCCTAGTGCTGCCGCCACGGCTGTGGTTGGTGCGGCTCCCCCTCCCCTTCCCTGACCACGACGGACACCAGGGAGGGTTCCCCTACCTCCGCCTCACCCCTCCATGCATGGTTATGCCCTCAAATGCGACTACGGTGGCTGAGCTTCACGCCCGCAAAGTCTGCAACCGCGGACAGCCATCATCCATCTTGTTGGCGTCGCGGAGGTGCAGATGGTAGTCGAGTCTCTCTTCGGCAATGTGGGATCATTGTGCTTCCATCATACCTCCTTCCACAACCCCTCATTGCTCCAGAGGTAGCACTACTTCTCTTGGTTAGGGTTTAAATGAAGAAGAAGATGGGGAAGAGAGAGGGATGAGTGGGATCTCCTTAGGCTCAGCCCTGGGCTCTACCCTTATATAGGGGAGGGTAACGAAGACCTAGGACGTCTATCCACGAGATAACAAGTCTCTTTCCTAATAGGAAACCAAGTTCCTTAGTTAGGAAGTATTCTCTCACTCTTTCAATTATATCATTCATATAACATGTTCTTTAGATATTTAGGAATTCGAAAATCATCTCTCTTATCATCTTTATGCTTGACTTTTAATCCATTGGCCATGAAATTATACTTCCTTATAGTAGAAAGTGCCTCCTTTTGATAATACCAAAAATTCATTAATTATGTATCTCATTATCCTTTTATTTTGTATTATTTGCATTTTCTCTTTCTTCTTATTCATTGGGACTCCTTGGACCCCAAGAAATCCTAAGATTTTGAAATTCCTTTTTAAGGATACTTATTATCCTTCTAAATGCATCTACACTCATTATTTCTCATTATTTTACTTATTATTAAGATATTTCTTTTCAAGTATTTCTTTGTCTTTCATTTCCTTTTTCCTCTTTTCATATTTCTTTTATTAGAAATCACATAGAAACGAAATTTATTTAATTGTGACCATTATTTCCACTTTCTAGAGATTTCTATGTATCTCTCATAATTACTTTGCTTCACATCCATTATCTTGTATCTTTTTCTGTTATTTGGACTTTTCTTCTTCTATTCTCTTTTATATCCATTATTGGATTAACATAATAATAGGAATCACTAAATTCCTATCACAAGGAAGATTTGTAAAGAAACCCATCTTTTAAAGCAAAGCATACAACCTTTTCAATTAAGTCCATATTCACAAAATCTTTACAATTCAATTATGAAAATATATGCAAAATTGAGGTTGTAACATATACCTTCTTTCCATCTTAAACCATCTTAACCTTGGTATCATCTTTTTCCATGGAGGTGTGGGGTGACCAAGTTTGGTGGATCATCTTCTACCTTGAGCTCATGAGTTTGAAGCTTGATCTTGGAGCTTGGATCTTGGTGGTGATATTTGAGGCGGGTTATATAACTCTTAACCTCCTATTGTTATATTCACTCTTCATATGTTTATGTTGTTCTTCATCCCCAGATCATTTGTCTTCTGTGTTTTAGTAGTTGTTAGAGGTTTTACAAATGTTTTGATGATGGAATCTCATTATTTTTCTATCCTTGTCTTGCACCTTCTTGCTATGTTAGTGAATGGATCAGTGGCTGACCTTTCTATGGTTGAAGACAACAAGTCCACACACATACATACATGCATCATGTTGAGGATAGGTCGTCATGACTTGTAGTGCAACAAATTGATACCCTATGTGGCAAGTCGTCATGACTTGGAGATGCCTAGGTTGACATGCCTTGTGGATGCTTAGGCTGAAATGGGTTGAGAAGGTTAGTTTATCTTAGCTTGTGGTTGCTAAACTGATATGGTGGATAGATCTTGAAGAACCTAGCCTATCATGACCTAGAAGCACCTAAATCGATATGTGATGACTAAATCGTTATGCCTTGAAGGTGTTAGCCCATCATGGCTATGGGTGTACCTCATGGGGTTGGTCTATTTTGAAGGCTAATCATGACACCCTGGTTGAGTGGAGGCCGACACACCTTTAGGGTGATGTTGCCCGATACACCTTGACCCGTAATGCCTAGGCAAACTATAATGACCACATTTGTGGTTAATTGGTAAACTAGGGTTTACCTGAATGATTACATGCTTGATTAGATTGAACATCGTTTAGACTTGATTAATTATAGTAGATCAATTGTGTTGTTTCAAACCTAAGAATAAACTCTAACTATGATTTTAGTTTGAAGAATTAGGGTTTGAGAAATGTAAACCCTAATTGGCAAAAATTAGGGTTTTGATACTACATGAATATAGAATTTGATCAGGATAGCAGTGTGGTAAATAATTTTTCATATTTTATACAAATTTTGTCTTTAATTTAATTTTGGCTATGATATGGATAACTCAATCATGCATATTGGAGAAAAATTTCATAATATTTGAGTGTTCTTTGAATGTGGTTCTCGATCGAACTATACTTTGACCAAAATGCTGACGGAGTGCTTTTTAGTAGTGTAGTGTTTTATTTTTAATTATTTATTGGTAACTCCAAATGATTTTAAATTTTAACCGGAGATCTGAAACTCAATAATAAACAACATGTAAAATTTTTATAATTTTTAGTTACGTTTAGACCTTATCGGTAGATGAATTAAAGTAATATTTTATGACAAAAAATTCAGCTAAAATAAGAGAAAGTATAGTGAGGGGTCAATGTGCAATTGATCCAAGAAGCTCAGTTGCTCTATATGGTCAACCTAACACACAAGTAGTTCTCATAATTCGTGATTCAAACCAGAGAAATGAAATCCTAGAGAGAGAGGGAGAGTTAGGGTTTGAGAGGAGAAATTGATGGAGATGATGACATAGGGTTTTGCGGTCCGAGGAATGGTGAAATCAAGTAAGTTTATCTTCTTTGCATAGCCTTTCATGGTGAATCTTCTTGCACATGTCAAGATTTCGTCCCTCCTATGATTTGATCTGAAATGGCATCAAAACTTCCCCTTTTCTCACTCTTTCTTCATAATCCCTCATTTCTAGGGTTTCCGAGTTGAAAGGAAGAAGAATCTGGTGAATTGCTAGGGATTTGATATGAGATCGAGATTTTCAAGGATGAGCTGCATTTTTAAGGTGTTTTCACACCTTAGGGTGAGTGGGAACTTCCTTGAAATAGTATATTGCACAAAAATTGGTTAAATCATCCATAATCTTTAATTGCTTAGTATGCGACTACAAACCTTGAATTGTGTGTTTGATCTAAGTTGTTGCAAAATGATATGAAATGGATTCTTCCTCTGTTTGGATGAATTTCAAATGATAAAATCATATTAGAAATGTATGCAATACATCCTAATAAGAATTCCCTAAGTATTCGCAGAGGTTATAAGGGTAAACTGAAATATAGGGAATTTGTCTATGACTGAAATTGATGGATAATTAAATAAAGAAATTTGTCTATCTAGATCCCATTGGTTATGAATGATTGTTTATTTGAATGCATAGTACATATATGTCAGATACTATCTTGGATTTCATTTAAGGTAAATAGTGTTTGTTTGATATCTCAATAAAGAGGGTGAAACCCTATATGCGAGGAAAGTTGGATATTTGCGAATAGATGTCGTGAAATCCATTTGAACATATTTTCTTGACATGATAGACTTTATTTATTCAATTTTATTATTGATGTATGTTATCTCAGTGAATGGCATGGAAACCCAAATTCAGCTCAGTTCTAAGGTTTCATACATATATTGATTTTATATGATTTGTTGATAGTAGTCTTTATTCAGTAAATGTTTATGTCGCATGAAATCCTTATGAAAGCCATGTGAAGAGTTAATGAGGTAAATGAAACCCTAGGATAGGGTGTTTAATGAATCAAGTATTGTGATATAAATGTTCTCAGTATGAGATGTGGTGATGCTTAACAGTTCAGTTGTGGTAAATGTTATCAGATGGTCTATGAAACGAATAGTTTACAGGTGCTAATGACGATTATTCATATGTCAAGTAATTAACTCTTATTAGTATATTAATAAGTTCAATTGCATGATTCCAGTATATAAGTGCCAAGTGGACATGTATTCTATTTATTTAAGTATTTTAGACTCTGTGCATGTATAGTATGTTGATTTCTCAGTATATTACAATGTTTTGAATATACTCCTCTCACACTTCCATGTATTACAGTGTTTTGAATATACTCCTTTAGGTCCTAGTATAGATGTGAGAGAGTTGTAAGTGATGTTTTGTATTTTTGTTTCCTTAGTAATAGAGTATGTATCTGATTATCATGTCATATGTATATGGAAGTGTGAGAAATAGAATGAATGTATGGATGTGTATCGTTTATGTTGAGATTATTTTAAAGTATTCAAAGTTTGATTCTCTTATAAAGTTGTTTATGCGATTGGATGCGAGAAAACAAAGAGTTTGAAAAAGAAGAAAAAGTTAAGGGTGATCTTTGTATTATGTAAAATCCGCATTTTATGCCCTAATCTCATGATTAATGGTAATTGTGAGATTGGGGTGTAACAACCTTGGTATCAGAGCTTAGACTGAGTTGTCAGGGACCATTAAGTTAGTAAGTTAGAGTCATAAGTGTGGCAGATAGGAGATGTTATGATGTTAGCTCTGGGGATTTGAGTATTTAGATATCCTGGCTCGGTATCTGAGTACTTGGATCAACCAGTATCAAGCTACTTTGTCTATTCTTTTATGTATACCCTGGCCAGGTATACAGTGGAAGGATGGGCTAGAGAGGAACCCTAGAAATATTAGGGTTAGAAACAAGATAAGTAACATGAATTAAGAGCATAAATATAAAATGAGATAGAACTTTCATTTCATATTGTTGTTTTATTGGAGATGAATAGAAATGCTCTTATATGTTTGAATTTAGATATTCAGTATTTTGAAATATATATGGGTCTTTAAGATTTGTTGTACACTATGCAGTTGTAGCATTTATTGATTACATTATTTGTATCAAGTAGATTAGAAATGATCTTTGAATGAGCTTTCCTAAGTGGATAAGTTTTCTTCCACACATTTGAGATGAATAGGAGTTGAGTAATCCTGAGTAGCTCTTAGCTTCAGGACTGTAGGTTCGGCCTAGTCCGGTTGGCAGGATGCATTACTGGGATCTAATGACTCCTATTAGTAACATAACAAGAGTAAATTCTGGATAGATTAGATCCAAATTCTAGTATGAATGTATATACTCTAAGATTTTAAAGTATAAGGGAAAGACTGGGATAACTAAGAATCAGCTAGAACTGATATCTGAGATCCAACTCTGGGGCCTCATATGAGAAACCCTTAATCGGGAATAAAGGAACACGACATAAGGTTCAAGTTAAGTTTAATGATTAGTATTATATGAACTTTAAATATGAAATATGAAAACGATATGAGAAAAGTATGTAAGGGCCAAGATAGTAAGAATCAATCATGAGGAATGGATCATATAATCGAGTAAAAAGCTTTTATGTACTTCAAAGCAAAGGGAAAATAGAAGAAAAGAGTTAAGTAGACAATAAGTAAATATAAGTGAAGAGTCTTCAGAAGAGTTAAAGTAAAGAGAATTAGATGAACATGTAAATCATAAGACTAGGATAAGAAACTAAGTTAAAACAAATATAAATGTTGGAAATGATGAGCTTGATAAAGGAATGAGGGTTATGATATAATTGAGAGCATGGAATGTATACCTTTATTGTGAAGATAATACATTCATCCTTACTACCTTTGGATTCAAGTCTCTATAGAACAACAAACTAGTTTCTAAAAGAAGAGCAAAAGTGTAGCTTAACCAATGAATAAGTCAGACAAAGGTAGACTATATTCAGGAGGGAAAATCTTGATTAAAAGAGATACTAAGTTTGACCCATGCATGAGCCGTTTGATTTAAAATGAAGGATACGTAATGTATTAAACATGAGTTGAAACTAGTAGATAGATTATTGATTTAGAATATGAACTTCACATTAGTAGAAGGATAAAAAGAAATGTATGCAACATGGTATACATGATCATACACATAAAAGAAGCAACATGATCATAAGAGAAAATTAGAAGTTAAAGATGACATGTGGAATAGTAGTATATGGTAAGGGGATTATGGAAAGTAAGGAAGGGTTTGAAACATGATGGAGTAATATAGATTATAAAAGAAAGAGGTTAGGAGATTCAATCAAGTGCTAGTTAGTCAAGTATCCTTGTTGATAACTAACTAAACCTACATACGAGAAATGTATTAAGGGAATATTTGAAGATAAGAATTATAAGTCTTAGAATCATCTTTTCTTTCATATCTTCCTTAATGAAAGCAATGTGGGAATGAAGTGAAAAGAAAATGAATCATATATGATGAATAACCATCATGGTAGAGACATCTAGTGAATGTAATAATGACATACAATATGATGATGAAACCCTAGCAGGGTAAATTGAGAATGTAATCTATCTGAATGGCCAAGTAAGAGAAAGGAAATTCAATCGATAAGATAAAGAAGACTTTAGTAAAACTTGTGAGATCCAAAGTTTGAATTTCAAATTAAGGGAGCAAAGTCACATCACAATAACATCATGCTATTGATAAGGACCAAACCCTAGAATGTTTAGAGTTGTAGTAGTTCAAGGGATGTCACTAGTGATTTGACCTTAAATACTAGCATCTCTATAAAATAAGATCATGAGCTTTGCACTATGAGAAGTAAACTAGCACTGATAGTAATTCAGGGTTTAAAGATAGCTAATCTGAAAGGTAGATGAACAATATGGAAATGATTCAGAGTAAAGAGTAAGATATAAATTTGAAATGTAACAAGTGTGTTTTGAACAAAAGGAGAAATACAATATAAGTGAAGTGTGATATGAGATAAATTCTTACAGTGATAGCAAGAATGATGAATAATCTATTTGTACCTTGTATGTTTCAATTTTAGGAATGTTTAATCTACATGATTAAAATGAGAAGGATAAGTAGCAAAAAGTAAGTAGTAGTAAATGAGAGAGATAATAGAAAATAATGGCTTTTAGTAATATGTGAATTTGTTTTTAGAAGTATAATTTGTTGAAGGTATATTAAGGGATGTAAATTGGTTCTACGTATGATTTCAATGTACATGTGCAAGCAATATGTTAATTAAAGGTGTCTGATAGTTGTAGTCATTCATACCAATAATTCATCTTAGTATTGTACAATTGTGGTATAGTAATATGGGTTGGATAATGATGGAATAAATGAAGGGTTATCCTGAATAAGGCAGTCTTACCTATTCACTCATATGAATTAATAAAAGGGATGATAACCATATTGTATTGATATGTAACCCTAATGAGGTATAGTTTGTTATACCTAGCTTTAATATAACTAAGTGATGGTAATTGGGTATGAATAGTCCTTGAATGACTAATACAATCATGGAGTACTTTGTTACTATTGTTGAAATCCTAGTATGCTATAACCTGATGGTTACACCTTGAATTATGTGTGGGTTCATACTTGAGAATAATATGGAATGTGATGGTAATGCTTCACCTTATGCATCCATGATCCAATGGGGATGCCGTGAGTAGTATTGTGCAATTGTTGTTGAATCTAGTCTTTCAAATCAAGACTATTTTGCTATTTGAGTAGCACAATAGTAAAATTCAAAATAACATGGTGAACTCTCTTTTGTGACTTAGAGGTAATACATAACAACAGTACATATTGAGCCATATGAATTGAGATAGTTCGATCAAATTATCAATGTTGAGGTAACACCTCAAGAGTATAAAAAAATATTGAAATGGTTGTTTCTCTCTCTCTACTATGATTGATTGTGGCATAGAGAATTTATTTGTTGTCATTGAGAACTATTTCAAACATGTTGTGATTAAAAAAAGAAATGAAGGACTTAATGTTGAAAACTGCATTCAAGTATGAAATACAAGAATATAATGACAAGTAAGATTTCATAAGCTTAAAATAAACTTTTAATATACTTTGTTTGTGTATTTATGTTTTGGGGACGAAACTTTTTAAGGGGGTGAGAATTGTAATGACCACATTTGTGCTTAATTGGTAAACTAGGGTTTACCTGAATGATTACATGCTTGATTAGATTGAACATCATTTAGACTTGATTAATGATAATAGATCAATTGTGATGTTTCAAACCTAAGAATAAACTCTAACTATGATTTAAGTTTGAAGAATTAGGGTTTGAGAAATGTAAACCCTAATCGGCAAAAATAAGGTTTTGATAGTACATGAATATAGAATTTGATCAGGATAGAAGTGTGGTAAATGATTTTTCATATTTTCTACAAATTTTTTATTTAGTTGAACTTTAGTTATGATATGGATAACTCAATCATGAATATTGGAGAAAATTTTCAGAATATTTGAGTGTTCTTTGAATGTGGTTATCGATTGAACTATACTTCGACCAAAATGTTGACAGAGTGCTTTTTAGTAGTGTAGTTTTTTTATTTTTAATTATTTATTGGTAAGTCCAAATGATATGAAATTTTAACTTAAGATATGAAACTCAATCATAAATATCATGTAAGAATTTCATAATTTTTGGATATGTTTAGACCTTATCAGTAGATGAATTATAGTAATATTTTTATGACAGAAAATTCAGCTATAATTAGAGAAAGTATAATGAGGGGTCAATGTGCAATTGACCCAAGAAGCTCAATTTCTCTATATGGTCAAACTAACACACAAGTATCTCTCATAATTCGTGATTCAAACTAGAGAAACGAAATCCTAGAGAGAGAGGGAAAGTTAGGGTTTGAGAGGAGAAATTGATGGAGATGCTGACCTAGGGTTTTGCGGTACGAGGAATGATGAAATCAAGTAAGTTTAGCTTCTTTGCATAGCCTTTCATGGTGAATCTTCTCTCACATGTAAAAATTCCTTCCCTCCTCTAATTTGATCCAAAATGGCATCAAAACTTCCATTGTTCTCACTCTTTCTTCATAATCCCTCATTTCTAGGGTTTCTGAGTTGAAAGGAAGAAGAATCGGGTGAATTGCTAGGTATTTGATATGAGATCGAGATTTTCAGGGATGAGCTGCGTTTTTAAGGTGTTTTCACACCTTAGGGTGAGTGGAAACTTCCTTTAAATAGTATATTGCACAAAAATTTGTTAAATCATCCATAATCTTTAATTGCTTAGTATGCGACTACAAACCTTGAATTGTGTGTTTGATCTAAGTTGTTGCAAAATGATATGAAATGGATTCTTCCTCTGTTTGGATGAATTTTAGATGATAAAATCATATTAGAAATGTATGCAATACATCCTAACGATAATTCCCTAAGTATTCGCAGAGGTTATAAGATAAATTGAAATATAGGGAATTTGTCTATGACTGAAACTGATGTATAATTAAATAAAGAAATTTGTCTATCTAGATCCCCTTGGTTATGAATGATTGTTTATTTGAATGCATAGTACATATATGTCAGATACTATCTTGGATTTCGTTAAAGGTGAATAGTGTTTGTTTGATATCTCAATAAAGAGGGTGAAACCCTAGATGGGAGGAACATTAGATATTTGCGAATAGATATCGTGAAATCCATTTGAACGGATTTTCTTGACATGTTAGACTTTATTATTCAATTTTTATTATTGATGTATGTTATCTCAGTGAATGGCATGGAAACCCAAATTTAGCTCAGTTCCAAGGTTTCATACATATATTGATTTATATGATTTGTTGATAGTAATCTTTATTCGGTGAATGTTTATGTCGCATGAAATCCTTATGAAAGCCATGTGAAGAGTGAATGAGGTAAATGAAACCCTAAGGATAGGGTGTTCAATGAATCAAGTATTGTGATATAAATGTTCTCAGTATGAGATGTGGTGATGCTTAACAGTTCAGTTGTGGTAAATGTTATCAGATGGCCTATGAAACCAATAGTTTACAGGTGCTAATGACGATTATTCATATGTCAAGTAATTAACTCTTATCAGTATATTAAGAAGTTCAATTGCATGATTCCAGTATATAAGAGCCAAGTGGACATGTATTCTATTTATTTAAGTATTTCAGACTGTCTGCATGTATAGTATGTTGGTTTCTCAATATATTATAATGTTTTGAATATAATCCTATGCCAAGTTAAGGATGACATACATGTCGTATTTATAAACATCAGACAAATAGACTCGGTACCACATAGATACCAGAGTCAAGTATAAGTAAGAGAGAGATACAATATAGTAAGAGTTTTCCAAGAATAATAAAATAGACTTAGGAGCCCTAAACACCGTAGATTCCCTATGAGAGGTCTGTGTCGTAGGGATGAAACGACCTAACCCTGGCACTGTCTTGTATACGGGAGTCAGAACGTACTAACAGGTGGTACGGGGGACGAAGCCCTAGCGGAAGTCTCCTTAATATACATCATGTAGTGTCCAGCATCAACCAGAGGTCCTGGTGGTACTAGAGTACAGAAAAGCCAATAGGTGGCTTAACTCTCCGCCTGTGTGCTCAGGTTAGAGGAGGAGTCCAGTTTTTACGGCATAATAGGTGTGCCGAGGCCAGAGAGCCATTTTCCTATTGCAGACCAACGACGTAGTCAGGCTTGGCATTCTCGGGTGTGTCAGCTAAGTCTTGTACGGTGAGATCATAGTTCGCTACGAGTCTTCATATGTAGAGTATATTGCATATGATCAGGGCATAAGCTAAAATATGATAATATAAGTTTAATAGAGTTTCTTATAAGTAAGAAAGGCTAAGAAAGATTCAAATATAGTTTCCCAGCAATTATTCTTTGTATGTTTCTGAATTATTAGTTCTCTTTGAATTTAATCAAGCATGCTCATATATTGATTTACTCTTGTTGATATCTAGAGTATCCTGCCATATTTATGCTTTGTCAATGATCAGTCTCTTTAAAGCTTACTGCTATTATAATTGATATCAGTTGCTCAAAAGTATATCTATAATTATATTAGTGCTTTAGACTGTTTCTTTGAAGTACTCATTCACTGAGCGAGTAGGCTCACCCCTCTACTCAAAATTTTTAGGGAAACCATGGGGATTGAAGATATCATTGCATCAGAGTAGATCTGCCACAAGAGTTAAGTATGAGATTAGTTGAGTTCGATCGGTCCCTGTCACTCTAGGTCCTAGTATAGATGTGAGAGAGTTGTAAGTGATGTTTTGTATTTTTGTTTCCTTAATAATAGAGTATGTATCTGATTATCATGTCATATGTATATGGAAGTGTAGGAAATAGAATGAATGTATGGATGTGTATCATTTATGTTGAGATCATATTAAAGTATTCAAAGTTTGATTCTCTTATAAAGTTGTTTATGTGATTGGATGCGAGAAAACAAAGAGTTCGAAAAAGAAGAAAAAGTTAAGGGTGATCTTTGTATTACGTTAAATCCTCATTGTATGCCCTAATCTCATGATTAATGGTAATTGTGAGATTGGGGTGTAACACAAACCCTAACCCTAACAACCGATACACCAAGGGCTGCCCACATGCTTTACTTGCCCAACACCCTTAGGTGGTGGTGCCTGCCACACCCTTAGGTGGTGTTGACTGTCACACTCTCAAGAAGGATTAATTGATACACCATTAGTATGGATATTTCTTGTACCTTGCATGGTGGTAGTCGACATGTTGTGATGATGGCACGTTGACACCATATTGCAAGTACTAACCGATACCTTATGTGATAGCCTCAAGCGATACCATGTGATGGTGGTTATGTTACATCATGTTGATGATAGGGTTACATGATATGATGTGATACCCTATGGGGTGATTGTGTGAATAATAAAGTAGTGTTATTTTATGTAATCTTTATTTCATAACATACCTTATAATGATGATGGGAGCAATGATCTAAGGGTGGTTGTTGATCCAACCTTATAAATCCTAATTGATTAAGAAGAACTCTAACCCTAATGATGTAATGTGAATGGCAAGAATCTTATGAGATGGTGGTGTTGATGATGTATTATTCTTCTTGTTACAAGTCTCTAACCATGCAGGTAACACCAATTGATAAGCATATCTAGGTATGAGCTATGTTTCTTATGATATGATTGAGGGCCTTGTGAGGCATATGTGATGATGGCATCATTAGAAGAGAAGGTGAATGGTTTTATGACCTAATGATGGCTTATTGCCTTATATGAGATGATGATTTCCTTAGTATTGAGATAAGGGGTTCCTACCCCAAAGTATGTGGCCCTTTTGATGAGAAATATGGCGATTGGCAATATCAAGTGATAATTTGTTGAGATCATAACCTATATGCTCGAATATGGTCTGGTGATGTGTTATGATCTTATTTATGTAGAATTTGTTTAGAGGTTGTACATTGTAACTTGATTGATGCTAAAAGATACTTAAATGACCTAACTAATCAAGTGGAACCTAATCTTGTAGCTTGCCCTATACTATAGTTCTATTCAGTGTCAACATTTACTGAATGGTGAAATGAGTTTAACTCAGAGCACACATTTTTGAATATGTAGGGTACAATTCGAGTAATCCCTTGTATCCTTAATTACAAGATGTGTGAGATGACCGTGCGTGAGTTGATCTCGTTGTGGTATGGATGGCCATGTGTGAGCCACTCCTTCTTGTTAGAATGACCATGTGTGAGCCTATTCTTCTAGTGTCGTATTTGTACCAAGGTGGGCTAGGTATGATTATATAAGTGGATGTCCATGCGTGAGCCAATCCCTGAGCTTTACTATACATCATTGTTGTAGTTGACTGATATGTCTCTGTGGTGTTTTCTCTTGTGCTGACCAAGAGGTGTGGGGAGGTCATGGATTCTGACTCTTCCATTGACCATGTATGGCACCGATTTTGACTTAGTAGTGGTCGATTGGATTTGAGTGGTACGACTCAAATCCTCAAGGCATAACAAAATATGTATTGAGTCGTGTAGTATAATGGTACAAGATCAAAATATGAAAACATTGGATGAGGCTTTGCTTGATTTTGTACAGTAGAGTTGGAAAAAATATGCATGTTCTTCATATTCCTTTTAAATTGTTAAGATGTTTCATAATTCAATAGTAATTGCTCCAATTGTTAATAATGATTACCTACTTCTTATAATTGTACTTTACTACTGCTTTCATTATCTCATATGTGAGAATAATAGAGCTGGTGGAGAGTTATATCTCCCGCAGAAATTTTGAATCTCACCCTGTGGGTTTCCCACATCCTTTTGAGGTGGTCGTGCACGAGGAGGTAGAAATTGTGTATCATAGGTTGAGGAGCAGCAAGAGAGACAATAGATGAAAAGGTTGGAAGTTTTGCTGGATGTCTTTTTTTGATAGAGTCCTAGAGTCATCCATGTACACTCAGGTCCTTGGGGATGTTTTGTGAACGTGTTATTGATATGTGGTTGGCAAGTGTGCCCTTTCGTAAACATATGTAGTGGATATATGTATATATGTTTTGGAATAGGTTCTCTGGTAACAGGTTGATGGCACACATCATAAGTGCTTTGAGGCATGAAAGGATTCATATGTAACGGTTCTTGTCGTTTGGCAGTTTTATGAAAATAGTTTTAATTTTCAGTATTTTCCAATAATTTGTTTGTTCAATCTTTCTCTCATGGTTTTGTTTTGAGTGATCTCACTTTTATGACGTGGGGCATCACAGAATGTCTATAGAATGACAATATTCAATGACGTTTGTCTTCAAGTACGTGACTTGTAATAATGAGATCATATGGATGATAAGAGTGTGTACATTCTTATTATGTCCCTAGTCAGTTGTTACTATGGAAGGTAGATAGACACCAGTAACACACAAGACTAGAGTGTGAGTTGGTTGATGACTGAATCTCATTAGTCATGATATGGAAATATCAAACCAAGAACATAGATACATGTTAGGAAATAATGTATCAGACGGATCCACCTTGAGAGTGATACATGATTGTGGAGGTTACAGTCATCTTATGTAGTGAAGTTGATGATTGTGATTCTTAGACCTGAAATCACTGCACTCGTCACATGTCATTGAGAATGCTTTGACATCATCAAACGTAATCCTAAAACATGGGTTGTTATAAAGGTAATGATTGGGTGACTTTGACACATGGGGATAGACTTTTAGTGATGGATATGGGATATGTCCCTCCTACTGGAGTATGATATCCTGGCCACTTGATAAGTGAGATTGAGAAACACATGTGCATGCACATGTCAATCAATATATGATATTGAGGTCACATTATCTCAGACAATCTGCTCTTGGTTCAAGGAACATGGATCAAATGTTGAGAGGATGACCTTACATGCCTCGATTTCATCCTGGATATCATAGACAAAGGAATTATACAATCACTACAACACCTTACATAGATTACAGGTTGAAGTTGTTCTCCAACTTTCCATTCACTTGGGTAGCACTGATGTGTTAGACACCACTCCTTACTTGTTATGTCATAATCTAGTTATGGAAATTCATTTCCAAAGTGATATGGGACCTATAGGGTCACACACATAGGAGCTCATCTAGAAGAGGAGTTTATCTTAAATGATGATTGGATTGATTACTAAAGTGTTTAGGTATTCAGTTCACGCAACATATCAACTAATTAGCTGACTAGGTTTGCCAAACGACCATCTTACTATGTGAGACAGTCGTTTGGGCAGCCATACAGGCATCTCAAGTGTTGAGACTGTCGTTTAGGTTGTCAGGATGATTAGAATTTGAATTGGCTAAGTTTTTCCCTTGAACTGACCAGTTCAATGTGATTGAACCAACCGACTCATCTCAATCTCACTAGTCGATGGTCTGGGTGAGTGAGACGGGCATCTCCCCTGAGTGAGATGGCTTGGTTCGGACAAACGAATATTGTGGATGTTTCTTGAATAGTTTCAATTGCACAAACTTGGAGTGCAAGTAAATTAATATGTGATATTAATTGGAATCGAAATTGCCAAATTCATCTACAATTGGGAAACTTCCAAACAGTCATTTGGCAGTGCCAGACGACCGTTTGGTGTCTCACAGGTTGCAGAAATTCAAGATCTTCTGGTCCGTTCCACTTCCGCACAATCCCGTACAGACTGGGAACCCTAGCCCAAACCTTGCCTATAAAGGAGGGGTATTGGGGGCTTCCCAAAATACAACATACAACACAGACAACTAAAAATCAGTCCCTCTAACTACTATTGTCCTCTCTGGTTGTGGTAACTGAGAGAGACCAGGAAAGTCCTACCCGACATGGAGAGATAGATAACATGAGAGAACAACTGAGAAGTTGTTGTTGTGGGAGAGCGGGTTGGTGACTAGTACACCAACGGGAAACTCCTTCATGTCCATTCTTGGTTAATGACATGAGTTCTAATTGGTCTGTGTGGACTACTCTAGAGGAAGGAGTCCTTTGTCTACTTCTTAGAGAGCAAAGTCAACCTACAGTCTATGGCGAGACCAGCAAAGTCACTATAAAGGTTGCATAGACAGCTGTTTGTGGTAAAGACCAGGAGTTGCACAACCATCATCTAAGAGAAACTAGTCAGTAGTTGCAAAGAAGCGAGTTTTGTCAGTGGACTTGCTCCAGGACCAATTATAACTCGCTAAAACCATCCTTCCTATCTCATAGTATTTGAAGCGATCTTGCTTTTATGGGAATATAGATAGGTAAATTTTTGTTTCTGCTTCTATACTCTGTGCCCGTATTTCCCAACAGTGGTATCAGTGCCACATCAATTTATTATGTTTTAGGATAATCAATATGATCATATTTTTGTTTCAATCGTTTCTTTTTTTGCATACGATGTGAATATTTAAACTGTATCATGTGTGTATCTGATCAAAGACCACATATTCCAAACTAATATATATATATATATATCTTATGATTTGTTCATGATGGACCTCTACAAGATGACATGTGATGTCTTTTGCCTACTTATGAGGTGGATGTATATGTTGGTCACTTATGTGGTGACTAGTTTATATGTTCTGACTATACTTTCTACTTGCCTCTACATTTAACATGCTATGTGATTCAGTAGCACTAGAGTAGTGTAATTGCATTGGTTTTTATGGCAGATGTATTATTTCCCGTCGAGCAGATGTGATATTTTCTGCTCTTTTGGGATGGAAAGGAACCTCATACCCAGGGCAAGATGTGTGATTATTGGCCCATGTTTTATATATTTGGGAGATTGGTAGTATTCCTTTCTCTATCAAGTTTCAAGTTTATGAGACTTGGCCACCTTTGTGTTTATATTGTTCTAGGTCTATGCTTATCTCACATGCATGCAGGTTGATGACATGGGGTGTGTGCCCTAATTCTTTACATGTGCTTGTGTGGCACAATCTTTATATTTTATATATATATGCAGTTCATATGTGTCGCCCTAAAAGCGATTTTGATGGTGGATGTGTAGTGTGGTTATGGCAAATACCCAATATCTGTGTGTTATTGGATGGTTTGGTTCCTATTTATCTCGGTCTGCGTACCAAGCCTCTGCCTCCCTCTTTCCAATGTAAAGTTAATGCTTTCCTACCTTTTCTCCCCTCAAATGTAACTCAAGTTTTCTCTTTTTCAATGTAATAAAGTAGCAATAGGATAGTTTCTTTTCTTACAACGATATTGAAGATGTTCGTCTCCGGGTGAGACAACCAGTTCATGAGATGAGACGAGCATCTGGAGGACCAAGGAGGATAGAGAGATGGAACTAGACGACTGTCTGGTGGACCCAACTGACTGTTTGGAAGGAGTCCCGACATCGGTTGGATAGAAGGCTAGACAACCATCCCAGAATGCCCAACTGACCATCTGGAAGGTGTCTAGACATTGGTTGGATAAGAGGACCAACTGAACGAGCAATAGGTGAGATGATCAGGTTCAAGGGTTGAACTAATCTACCCAGATTGTCAAGCACATGTCTACACCAACAACACATCCATACACATGATGTGATGATTGACCTAGGTGGTAGTAATTCCTTGTGGTTCCAAGGAATTACAAGTACAAATGTCCATAACCATCACATCTTGTTTTATATTGGATGTTTATGTTGTGGGATATAGCATGTATATGATATGTACTATATATGTGGTGATTGGATACAATATATGTATATATATGATATATATAACCTCTCAATCAAACATATTAAGTCTAAGATATTTTCCAATAGCAATACAGATGAAAAGCTTGTTCGACCAAGTGCAAGTTATGCCAAAGCATGGTGGACCGTCTACCTCACGAAAGTGTGATGGTAGTAATGTAGGTTTCACCAAAGAGGGGTGCATTATTATTGTATTGTCTACTAGGTCAAGCTTAACTGGTGATTCTCATAGTGTATGGGCCCAAAAGTATGCAGATGATTATGGCAAGGAGTTGTGTGTATCATCTATCCAGAATTGCATATGATGCAATTGGAAAAAGTTGTCTACCTTGATGATTGACTATGTTTGCGGTGTTGATCAGGTCACAGTTGAATTATCTTGGGTCTGGCTCATTAGAAAATTGTTCGGTGCAATTTTTTGAATTGATATTTGAGGGTTATCAATTTGAACAAATAATGAGAATGAAAATTAATTAAAGACCTAATTATTATGGACCAAATTTAATCAAATCAAATCAAATCAAAAATGAGTTTTTGACAAAATTGTAAATTTTTTTGTAGAACCAAATGGAAACAATAAACAATCACTTTTCTCCATGATCGGTCCTTGAGAAGGACAAACTTACTGGGAACAACTTCCATGATTGGTTCAAGATGTTGAGAGTCGTTCTTACTCAGGAGTGCAAGCTCTATGTCAATGCCAGAACCAGAGGAACCAACTGAAAATGCTCCACCGACTGACAAGGATGCTTATAAGAAGCATAATGTGACTGGTGTTATGCTCCATGAATCATGAGTCACAAAGGCAGCATGAGAACATGGGTGTGATTGAGATGGTCACACATCTCAAGATCATGTACCAAGATCAGGCAAGACAGGAGAGATACAATGTCTCCAAGGTAATGTTCAAGTGTAGCATGGCAGAAGGAGATCCAGTTGGTCCTCATGTGCTCAAGCTAATTGGGTATGTAGAGTACCTAGCTAGAGTGGGATTCCCCTTGGGTCAAGAGTTGGCCACTGACATGATTCTACAGTCCTTGTCAAAGTCATATAGTCAGTTTATCATGAACGACAACATGAATGACTTTGACAAGCCATTGATAGAGTTGTTGGGCATGTTGAGAACAGTTGAGACACAAATGAAGAAAGACAATACCAAGTCTATGATGGTGATCAACAAGATAAAGGGGAAGTCTAAAGGCAAAGGCAAAGCTAAGAAGAGTTCTAAAGCTAGCTAGAAGCCCAAGTCTTCGAATCTCAAGGCAAAAGGTGGAGTAAAGAAAAGAGGCGATTGTCACCATTTTCACCAACCTGGACATTAGAAGAGAAATTGCCCACTCTGGTTAGAGGAACTAAAGAAGAAGAAGGATGGAATTGAGGCATCTACTTTAGGTATAAATAATACAAGATAAATTTGATTGCTTCTTAAATTTTGGTATATGATACCATATAAGAGATCTGACATACTGATGTGCAGGATCTGATAAGAAGTATAAGCCCTCGTAGAAGGACGAAGATGGATAAGGCAGAGCAAGTGTTGCGGGAGCCATAGTCTACATTTAAATTTATCTTAGATCAATGGGCATGTAATAGATATCTAGAACTACTATTTCATTGTGCCATTAGAATAGAAACATTTCCTTTATGCATCTTGTATGGACAAGGATGATTATAAATAAAGTTTTGTTAGTGCTTCTATTTCAAAAGGTATGGTCTTGTATGGCATTGGCCCAAAAAATATCTTGCGATATTTATGCGAAATGATCTGAAGATGAATGTTTATAATGTTTATACCAAAGGATCATAATTGATAACTCAAGATAATATTATTATTACTCATCTTGTACGATATGAGAATTGTATGCCTAGAATACATATTGATGTTAATCTAGACTCCCTTGGTTATTGAACCTAAGGAAATATGCAATTCTTGCTTGAACATGACATAACATCCTTCACTAGGCATAGTGGGAGGATAAGTCTTCCACCAGACTTCATACATATGATGCGTGGAGATCTTATGGAATGAATTCTATAGATGATTACTTATACCTCATGTTCATTTACTGGTAATATGATGATATGTACTCAGTAAAATAGTAATCTCTTGAAATGTTCAAAGAGATTATAAATGAAGTATGAATTTGATGAAAGTATGAAGAAACTTTGATGAGATCAAATGTTGAAATACTTTGCATCAATATATTGAGAAACTTCTAGGAAATAACTGTGATAGTGTATCAAAAGTCAAATTCATTTGAACATAATGATATGTCAGAATGAAGGGATTGTAACATGATGAGTCATGATATAAAAATAAATTAAACAAGACTTCTTATATCGTTATAAATATATACCGATCACTAAATAATATACCTTCTGAATGGTTTAGAAGACATCATATATGATATGATTAGGGAATGTCCCACTACGTATGAGGGGTTGAAACCCACCTTGAGAAAGTAGTTTCTTGAAAA
The DNA here is from genome assembly GCA_963693085.1 of Alisma plantago-aquatica. Classification (NCBI taxonomy): domain Eukaryota; kingdom Viridiplantae; phylum Streptophyta; class Magnoliopsida; order Alismatales; family Alismataceae; genus Alisma; species Alisma plantago-aquatica. The sequence continues at coordinate 712,628,726 of OY856412.1, read as the reverse complement.
GTTTTATCCACAAACCATAATTGTTGAATGATACTATTAATCCCAATCCAATAGCAAAGTGTTTGTTAGTTGGATAAGTGAATTCCCAAAGAATCAGTGGGAGTAAAAGTAGAACTCAAAATGTTCGAGATCAATGAAGACGTACAATGTGAACAAAGAGAATCACAAGTTGTTGTGGAATCTCAAGTTTGTTATATAACATAGAATAAAACAATTCCTGTAGAATACATATGAGATTGGAGAATTATGAATCGAACAATTCAGATGGGTTGGTCATAAACGGATGAACCAACTAGTCAACTAGAAGTTATTTCTAAGTAATATGAAATCCACGCAAGTTAACAGGGTAGGACCTTGATAGCACCACCTAAAAGGGTAATAACTAAAGGGTGTAATAGGTTCTTGTGGAAAAGACATGCATGGATAACATAAAAGGACAAATTGGTCAAAGATCTTACAAATCAGTTCAAGTTGTTGAACATTATAGTAATTCCTTTACCAATTGTCAAGCTTGTTGTTGTAGTAAAATAGACTAAGATATTTGGCATGTGAAGATAGAAACCAGATTCCTTAAAGGGAATACATCAAAGGATGTGTACGTGACATAACCTTAAAAGGTTTCAAGACTTCAAGAATGTGAATAAAGTATATGAACTACAAGGTTCAATCTGGGATTGAAATAAGAAACTCAAAGAATAAGGATCTTTTGACTTGACAAGATAGTCAAAGAGTTTGAGTTGAATCAAAACAAAAGATGAAATTTGTGATTTCAAAAGATTTAGTGGGAGCATATATGGATATTCCACGTGTGATGAGGAATGACATCTCAATATTGTGAATGTTGAGAACTAGCATGAATACACCTTCAACAATGAAGGATGAGGTGAAAGTTCTTATGAGATAAGGATCAAGACCTACGAGATAGTTCTTGAATGTTTTACAATAGAAGTTTGAAATGTACAATAGCAATGTGTTGAAAGTGTTTGACACAAATGGATTCAATAAGAGATAATCGGGATTAGTTTCTCATGAACCATATGTTCCAATTCTTGTGAAGAATGGAAACAACATGATTAAGACTCCATAGGCTGGCATAACAATGGATATGTCATGAATGCTCACATGAAAAGATGATAAAAACTACAATAAGGGTTATTGGAAAGTCATTGAAGATATCCATTAGTACTTGAGAAGTGACTAAAGATAGATTGCTAATCAATAAGGATAGCAACAAAAGGAAGATTTAGATGTAAAGAGTTACATTGATGCAAGCTTCCATAAATGACAAAGCTGATTGCAAATCAAAATATGTTTTGATTTAAAAGGGACAAGTGATGATTAGGTGGAAAGGTTCCGAACTAATAGCCATTAACACTATTCTATAATAGAAGCCGAGTATAGTTGTGTTATGAACACAGAGTGATACTATATGGATCTAAAGGTTCATATGATGAACTTATAGATGTTCCAACCATTGATGACTCAGTAGAAATACTATGAAAACAATGGAGCTAATTGCTAGGCAAGGAATATCAGATTTCATATTACGACAATTCCATATCATATGAGAAATCGTACCGCGAAGAGATTAGGAACATGCAATATACTGACTATAAGAAAAGTGTTTCTAACTTGCTAAATCAGCACTAGCACAACAGAAGCATGTTGGACATATTTAGGTCCGTTGATGATTGGATCTAAGTGCAAGTGGGAGTCTGTTGGTAAGGTATGCCCATAAAGAAAATCATGTGATAATTGACATAGCATATATCATAAAGGATTTTATTTATAAATATAAAGGCAAGCTTCCAATTCACCTGTTTCACTCAGTTATGAGATATTTAGGAGACAAAGTGAATGTCTATAGAATGACAATACTCAAGGACACACGTCTTCAAGTACGTGACTTGGAAGAATGAAATCATAAGGATGATAAGAGTGTGTACATTCATGTTATGTCCCTATTCATTTGTTACTATGGAAGGTTGATAGACACTAGTAACACACTAGACTAGAGTGTGAGTTGGTTGATCACTGAATCTCATTAGTCATTATATGGCAATATCAAACTAAGAACATAGATACATGTTAGGGAACAGTGTATCAAAAAAATCCACCTTGAGAGACACACATGAATTGTGATGGTCACAATCATCTCTCATATTGAAGGTGGTGATTGTGATTCTTAGACCTAAAACCACTGCACTCGTCACATGTCATTGGGTATGCTTTGACATCATCAAATGCAGTCTTAAAACATGGGTTGTTATAAAGGTGATTATTGAAGTGACTTTGACACATGGGGATAGACTATGAGTAATGGATATGGGATTTTTCCCTCCTACTGAAGTATGATATCCTATCCACTTGATAAATGAGACTGAGAAACACATGTGCATGCACATGTCAATCAATATGTGATATTGAGGTCACATTATCTCAGACAGTCTGCTCTTGGTTCAAGGAACATGGATTGAGCATTGAGAGAATGACCTTCCATGCCTCGAGTTCATCCTAGATACTAGAGACAAAGGAATTATTCAATCACTACAACACCTTACACATATTATAGGTTGAAGTTGTTCTCCAACTTTCCATTCACTTGGGTAGCACTGATGTGTGACTAAGCACCATTCCTTGCTTGTGCTATTTCACTGTCAATGTGATATGGGACCTATAGGATCACACACAAAGGAACTCATCTAGAAGAGGAGTTTATCTTGAATGATGATTGGATTGATTACTAAAGTGTTTAGGTATTCAATTCACACGACATGTTGACTGATTGACTGACTAGGTCAACCAAAAAACCATCTCACTATGTGAAATGGCCATTTGAGCAGCCATATGGGCATCTCAAGTGTTGAGACATCTGTTTGGGTTGTCAGACTGATTAGAATTTGATTTGGCTAGGTTCTATCCTTGAACCGACCAATTCAATGTGATTGAACCAACTGGCTGATCTTAGACTCACCAAACGTCCATCTAGGTGAATGAGATGGGCATCTCACCTAAGTAAGATGACTTGGTTTGGCCGAACAAATATTATGGATGTTCCCCAAATAGTTTTGTTTGCACAAACTTAGAGTGCAAGTAAATTAATATGTGATATTAATTGGAATCAAAATTTCTAAATTCGTATACAATTAGGAAACTATCAAATGACCATTTGGCAGTGTGAGACAACCATCTCGCACACTAAATTCTAGTCCCTTCCACTCCCGCACAATTCCGTACAGACTAGGAACCCTAGCCCAAACTGTAAAACCCCTGACTTGGGTTTTAGGGTAACCTTATTTGTTTGGCTTAAGTAAGTTTCTTAGGATCTTTCTCTAATATTTTTATATGTAATAGGGCTTGTGGAGAGCTTAAGAGAGCTTGTTCGAATGATGTTTGTGCTTTGTGTGCTAGTTTCGATGCAAATTGCAATATACCCAAAGTAGGGGGTTGATGTGTAATTTGTCACCTCTAGAGTGTTCCTTCTCTTTCTTGACATCATCTAAAGGAGATAGAAAGAAGTGGGTGCCTTGTTTGATCCTTGGTTGAGGAGTGTCACCCTTAGTGGTGATTAGGGTTTCAATGGGTGTTGAGTGTCTTGACCTATGTATATATAGTGTGTTGTCTCGACCTAGGGTTGGTTTGGTGGGTGTCGTGGTAGAGACACCCCCTCTAGATTGTGGGGTCATAACCAAGGTGGTCTTGGGTCGAGATGGTTTCCCTCTTATAGGATGCCTCGACTTAGGGTTTGAGGTGGTCCCTTATCTCGACCAAGTGGTGATGGTGGTGTGTGTGTCACGGACATGGATGGTGAACCATGAAAGGGTCACGACCAGGGACATGTGGGTGACCAAGGTGGTCGAGAACCAACCTAGAGTGTATCACCATGTCTTACATGTATGTATAAGGTGGTTGCATGTTGTGGCATGTATGTTTCTTGGGTGGACACGTGTCCCTTTGGTACCTTTTAGTGTTGACACATCATCCCTTGCCTTCTCTCTCATCTTCCACCTATATAACCCCTTATCTCTCCATGTTTGTAACCCTTTTCAGTCCTCCATCTTCTTCCTTCTCTTTTGCTTGTTCTTGGAGCTTGGTGGAGCAAGGAGATTTGGCCTTGGAGCTCTTGGAGACCAAACTCCTCTTGCATGTGGTGTTTGTGGTTACCATATCCCATCTTCAACCCTTAGTACATGTTTATCTTCCTTGATGGCATTTATTTTGGTCCCCTGCCTCCATCTTCCTCTCTTTTCTTGGCCCTAGACCATGGTTCCTCCATGGTGGTCATTTTGGGAGAGAAACTCCTCATTACAAGGGTCATAGACCATGTTTTGACAAGGTAGACCCAAGTGTGAGGAGGGTTTCTTCTCTCTTTCTCCCTTTCTCTTTTAGCTCAACCTAGATATTTTTGACTCTCTTTTCTTGGATGATCTTTGACCTTGATATCTTCTCCTTCTTGAGGTGATCTTATGGCCGAGAGTGGAGCTTATTCAACCCGTGGATCGTGTGCTTGGGGATCTTGATCTTGGAGCTTGGAATACTTGGTGGTGATCTTCTTAAATGGGGTTATATAACTCTTTGCCCTCTAATATATGATGTAATTTGAAAAAGTTGAGCTTGTTCCTTTAGATAGGGGACAACTATATCTTACACCTTGAATCAGAAAGAAGGAGAGGTCAACCCGTGAGTTGCGACGGTCAGATGAAGTTATATCATTCTGATATGTATGTATGTTCTTTATATCTCTTTTGGTTAACTAGAGTGGGAGCTTGAGGAAGACATGAGGCTGAAGTACCCCTCTCTTTTCTCTTAGGATTTTGAGGGTGAAATCCTTGGGGGTTTATGCCTTGTAAGACCCCTGATGTGGGTTTTGGTGTAACCCTATTTGTTTGGCTTAAGTAAGTTTCTTAGGACCTTGCTCTAATCTTTAGATATGTAATTATGGCTTGTGGAGAGCTTAAGTTTCAAGTTTTAGCTTGTTCAGATGATGTTGTGCTTTGTGTGCTTCTTTTGGTGCAAATTGTAATATACCTAGAGTAGGGGGTTGATGTGCAATTTTTCACCTCTAGAGTGTTCCTTCTCTTTCTTGAAATCATCTATAGGAGAGAAAAATAAGTGCGTGTCTTCTTTGAGACTTAGTTGAGGAGTGTCACCCTTAGTGGTGATTAGGGTTTCTATGGGTGTTGAGTGTCTCGACCTATGTATGTATAGTGTGTTGTCTCAACCTAGGGTTGGTTTGGTGGGTGTCACAGTCGATACACCCCCTCTAGATGGTGGGTTCATAACCAAGGTGGTCTTGGGTTGAGATGTTTGCCCTCTTATAGGATGTCTCGACTTAGGGTTTGAGGTGGTCCCTTGTCTCGACCAAGTGGTGATGGTGGTGTGTGTGTTGTGGCCATGGATGGTCAACCATGGGAAGGTCGCGACCGTGAACATGTGGGTGACCAAGGTGGTCGAGACCCAACCTAGAGTGTGTCACCATAGCTTGCATGTATGGATAAGGCGGTTGCATGTGGTTGCATGTGTGTTTCTTGGGTGGACATGTGTCCCTTTGGTACCTTGGAGTGTTGACACATCATCCCTTGCCTTCTTTCTCATCTTCCACCTATATAACCCCTTATCACTCCATGTGTGTAAACCTTTTTGGTCCTCCATCTTCTTCCTTCTCTTTTGATTATTCTTGGAGTTTGGTGGAGCAAGGAAATCTAACCTTGGAGCTCTTGGAGACCAGACTCCTCTTGCATGTGGTGTTTGTGGTGACCATAGCCCATCTTCAACCCTCGGTAAGTGTTTATCTTCCTTGATGGCATTTCTTTTGATCTCATACCTCCATATTCCTCTCTTTTCTTGGCCCTAGACCATGTTTGCTCCATGGTAGTCGTTTTGGGAGAGAAACTCCTCATCACAAGGGTCATAGACCATGTTTTGACAAGGTAGACCAAAGTATGAGGAGGGTTTCTTCTCTCTTTCTCCCTTTCTCTTTTGGCTCGACCTAGAGCTTTTTGGCTCTCTTTTCTTGGATGATCTTTGATCTTGGTATCTTATCCTTCTTGAGGTGATCTTATGGCCGAGATTGGAGCTTTTGGTGGAGCCTTTTCAACCCTTGGATCGTGTGCTTGGAGCTCTTGATCTTCGAGCTTGGATTCTATGGTGGTGATCTTCTTAAGGCGGGTTATATAACTCTTTGCCCTCTCTATTACTTGCACTCTTTTATACATGCAAGATACAATGTTCTCTCTCTAAAGCATTCCCATAACATGCTAGTAGATGATGATAATCTGTAGAACTTGTTTGGTGGTGATTATCTTGCTTAGTTTGGATGAAATCCGAAACCCTAATTTCATATACTCAATTTTGGTGCTTGTGGTGTTATGATGATCTTCCTCTACCCTTTTAACCTTGGTCTTGCTCACATGTATGATGTTCAAGTATATAAATGTTATGAGGAGTTTAGGTTTTATTTTGGGTGCCTTAATTATGGTTTTACCTGTCTTGCATGAAATCCTTTCATGGTGGATCCATGATGCATGAACTAGGGTTCTTGGTGATCATTTTGCTTGAGTTTTCTCCTCCATATTTGTGATGGTTTTATTTGGCCTTGTCTTCTATTTTGGGGTCGAGATATCAAACATTGGGGTGTTTGAGACATCTATCCCCATGATGGTCATGACCCATGGTTGGTCATGGTCGACATGCTTCCCTTTTGTTGAGATGGACCTAGTTTTGTTTGAAAAACCACTAGAGGGGGTGGGGTGAATAGGGTTTTATGATATTTTATTAATAATTCAACCAAATTAAGCAACCACAAAAATATTGGACAAGGGGACAAGGATTTAGAGTGGTTCAAACCTTAGCAAATACTAAGGCAGTCAATCCACTACCCAATTTCTTACCCAACTGGGATTTTGAAAGTATTTAATTTTATTACCTCGCAAGGATGTTACATAAAATTACAACACTTTCACCAAACCCTTCAGACAGCCTTCACCTAGAAGTAGTCTCACCAACCTTGAAGCAGCCTTCCTTGAAGTAACCTCAAGCTCCCCTTAAAGTAGCCTTCCTCTTGAAGTAGCTTCCCGTTGAGACAGCCTTCTTGAAGTAGTCCAAAGTCCACCTTATCCACCGAGAAGACCCTTCTCCACCTGAGAAGTCAAACTCTCTCCAATCCGTAGCCTCCAACCCTAGGAGTAGAAAGGAGAGTATAAAATATATAAAGGAACAAGAAGGAAAAATAGAAATTACAATACCGTTGTAGCACAGGGCTTGATTTCCTATATCAAGCGTTTTAATCTCCTAACCAATGTATATGAAAGTGTAAGTGCTGTGGGTAGGAGATGCTAGCCTATAGGACACGAAATTGGAGCAATGGGAATGAATAGCCAATGTTGGAATTGCTCTATTGCTCACAAGAATGAATAGCCAATTGCAAGTATATGCTCAAATGTTGCACAAGTGTGTTTTAAGGGTGTCCTATGGCTTGTCCTATTTATAGGAATGGCCTATGAATGCTTAAGGACATTCTAGACACTTTCTAGGGGGTTCTTAGTGCTTAACTAGCCATTAGGTAACCATTAGTTGCTTTAACAACAACTAGTTAATTAATTCTGAAAAGTGCAAACATAACTCATCTCGGTTGAAGATTTGTCGACCGAGAGTCCTTCTCGGTCGAGGTCTTGTCGACCGAGGGACTGTCTGGAGAAAGTGTATATAAATTTCTTCTCCAACTGCCAACTACCTTGTCTGTTGTGTCTAACGGCTACATGGGTCTTTCTCGGTCGAAGAGTTTGTCAACCGAGAGTGTCTCGGTCGAGGAGTTTGTCGACCGAGAATGACCCTGTTTCAATGTTTTGAACTAGATACTAAGTGTGTGTATGAGTGTGCAGATGTGACACTATTATAGGGAATGACCTATCTAAGTGTTGTGAATGGCTAGGGAAGATCTAACGCTTGATTTACATGATGTCTAAGTACTTGTACATTATATATCTTGTACAAGTTTTTACATTTGATTACAATCATGAAATTAACACATTGTGAGCATTTAGATCTTCCAAAGTTGTGTCATCCACCTTATTCCTGCAACACTCAAGTAGCACGTTAGATCCACAAGAATGAAATGTTTGTCATCATAAAAAACAAAGGGATTATAATAATGTCCAATTTAGCCAACAATCTCCCCCTTTTTGAAGATGACAAACATTTCCTAAATATAAAATAAGGAAATATAAATCATATGAGTTTCATACCTGAAGTTTACCTTTTGTAGCCATTCTTATTTTGCAAGTGGGTGCTGGCCAAGATATTATGAAACTCATTTTATTTTATGTTATTGATTTTATATTATTTCTCCCCCTTTGTCATTTCAAAAAGATATCCAAGGTAATCATTTAGTATGATTTTTTATTTCTCCCGCTTAATTTTATGCTATGCTCCCCCTTAAAGAGATATTCAATTTAAAATCAAGGGATTAATGCAAACCAATTAATGTTAAATTTAGCCACAATTTATTTCTCAATCATTTGCAAAGGATGTTAAGCCTTGAAATGATATGAGTTCCTTTTAAGTTCATGGCATATGTGTATTGACTTCTCACCCATTTTACAAGGGATGTTAAGCCCTGAAAATGATATGAGAATCCTTTAAGCTTAGAGTACATGAAAAGTGTCTCTAACCAAAAGCACGGGATGTTAAGCCCTAATTTGTTTAGAGAATTCCATTAAGAACAAGATATATATCACATTCATGAAATTTGTAGACTACTTTATTTTCATAACCAAAATTAAAAATACTAAGGTCATACCAAACTTCAAATGATGTTTACAAAGTTTTGTAAGCTTCTTAATCTTATAATTAAGATAGTTTGTGTGAGCTCCCCCTTAATCTTATAGTCAAGATAATTTAAGGATTCTAAGGTCACAATCAATACTAGATCATAATAAGTTGACCTTTTATGAGAGTTATGTACTAAAATTATGTTTTCAATATGATAAACACATTTTGAATCAAGATGCTAAGATTAAGTGCAATAAAATGATGTACAAACAAGCATTTTGTCAAGCTTATTTTAGGTCGACCTTGACTTCGACCATAGCGCCCCTTGGTCAATCTTGATTTCAACCAAGAGGCAATTTCTGTAGATTTCCAATTTGTGAAGTATAATTTCTGCAAATAACTTGATTAAATGAATATCAGTTTGAAGCACTTTGAGTGATACCTATTATGAAGACGTTTTATTAGTAACTTAATATGGGCATCATAGTGAAGTCTTTGACTTTGATTTTTCTAGAATGTATGTTTTACATTCATTGTGAATGATGTCTCATAAGCGTTGCTATGGGTACATAAATATCAAATCCCATTTCTTCTTGTACCCTTATTTTCAGATTAATCATAAGATTCTTTAGAAACATATATCCTTGAAAGCAAGATTAATGTCTTAAAGTCAAGATTTTGCAAATAACTAGATAAACATCAATATTCTTGTTCTAAGAGACACTTTTTGGCTTGTCATAGCATCATCATTCTTTGTAATGAGTTGAATTGCAATGATCATTTGAAAACAATGTTATAGATCAAAGATCATTTTAGATAAACTAATGAAACACAATGATCATGGCACAAACATATCCACAATACAATGATCAAGAAACAAGCATATAATTTCATACAATGATCATGATCATTTAAGCCAAATTTCAATACACATGGTTCCTATATAGATAGACCAGGAAATGCTTAGGATAAATCATGTGCATGATAGAATAGTAAAATCAACATGGTTCATAATTTTTAAATATCTTCATCATTTCATGATGCAAAAGATCAATATGTCCTTTAAAAAATGGTCTCCAAGAATTGTGATTCTCGATTAAATCAATTTTTATTATTGCTGAATTGATAGTAAATAAGAAATAGCAGAACATATTTTCCAGACTCTTGCTCGGTCGAACAATTTGTCGACCGAATTATTTTCAGTTGAAGCATTTCTCGACCGAGAATGTTTCTGCATATTTTATTCAGCAATCTGTATGTTCTAGTTTATGTGTTGAAATTCTTTGATTTATATGTTATTCAATTTTGTGAAGTTGAGATAGATATAAGGTTGCTTAATTCAAGATTATTGATCATATCTCAAACTTAATTAGTGCATATACATTTAGGTGTCACAATGATATTTATTCTTTTGATTTTCTTAGAACAGATTATTTTATCATTCTAATGAAAATTTTAAGATAGGCTATTTATGCTTAATCATCTTTTTCAAGAAAGTAGCAATTGAAATTTGATAACATTTGAATTTTCAAAGAAAGCATAATCAATTTCAATTTGCATACATATTAGAATTTCACAAGTTTTGGTTTGCATCAAGTTTAATAAGGATGTTATTAACATATATGTAATGATGCAAACTACTAATATTCGTGAGAAATTTGTCTTCAAGATATGTGACTTATTTTTTCAATCAAGTATGTCTACTTGCAGTAGGAGTATAGATTTCAGTATCATTTTTTCTTTGCAAGCAACATTTTTGCAGCAGTTTTAGTAAAATCGATCTTTTTATCTTGATAATTTAATCACGAAAAGTATTTTGTTTTGATGCTCATATATTCTTTCTTTTGATTTGGATCATTCAAATATTTAAAGTACAAGAATATATAAAGTTCATTACATGCTTAAGTTGATTGTGATTTAAGTGTCTTTTATTTAAACAGTCTTGCCAGAGCTTTATTCGGTCGAGAAAGTTGTCGACCGACATTGTCTCGGTCGATAACTTCTCGACCAAAATTGTTACTGTTTCTGTACTATTTTCAGTAATTGTTTCCAAATCAAACATAGATCACTTCCAATTCAATTATGCAACTTAAAGCTTGGTTTAGTTGAGATAAAACATATGAATATCAAAGTAATATTTAGATCAAACCTCAACTAATCATATTTAAATCTTTAGGTTTTGGGGACCCTAATTAAGACAAAATTTCAAAGATGTGTCTCTGCAGATTTGTTTAAAATGTATATTTTCAAGTTAGAAATTTAATTACTTGAATCAATTTGTTATCTCATTATGTTAAGTTGAGATAGACATAGAGATATACAACTTAGAGTCTTTGGTCATATCTCAACTTAATTTTGTTCATTTAGTTTGGGGGTTTTGGAACCCATACTAACTCAACATCCTTTTTCTTATAGGGACATGAGAAAGAATAATGTCCAAGACGCAAACAATAATGACAACATATGGAATCAACCTCATATCTCTTTCTATGATTTTGTTCTAGGTTGTTCTTGGGTACATATGTATATGTGCCTTTAGGTACATACAAAGATTGATTTTCTAGCGCTTGTGTCTTTCTCCAACTAGGTTTTTGATAAGATTTTCCTTTAGGATTATAACCTAGTCCTCTCCTTCCAATTTGACGATAAGAATCATTTAAAATTTTATCAAGGGTGACATTGTTACTCAACCTACTAACTTTTTGTTGCAGCTTAACAATCTCATCCATTATTTTATTTATGTCTAACTTTGCTTGATCTAGATTAGATAACAAGGAATCTCTTTCTTTCACAATAGTATCATAATCTAGATGTGTACACAAAACAAGTTGTTTTTGAAGATCATTTACTTGAGTTTGCAAATTTATCTTTTCTAGGGATAGAAGATTGCAATTTGCTTCTACTGATTTTAGCTTAATATCATGATCTTCAATAATCTTTTTAAGATCTTCTCATTTTCAGATGTGAGAGAAAGAAGGTTAGCATGTAACTCATCATTTGCTTTATTAGATTTCTTTAATTTCTTCTTGCACTCAATATACTTATTATGTGTCTCTTTAAGACTAGCAATTAACTCTTCTTTGGATAAATAAAAAAGGCTTACCTCTTCTTCTTCTTCACTTATTGTAGCAATAAGGCAATTTTTGTGCACCTCTTCCTTCTTTTCTCTCCTTGGGCAACTAAGTGTTGTGTGGCTTGTTCCTAGGCACCAATTGCAACTTGTTGAAGATTGGTTCATGCTTTTCTTTTGCTTGCGGTTGTAGACACCACCACCATTCATTCTTCAAGACTCGATTATAGCTCCTTGAAGCCTGCTCTGATACCAATTGAAAAACCACTAGAGGGGGGTGAATAGGGTTTTATGCTATTTTATTAATAATTCAACCAAATTAAGGAACCACAAAAATATTAGACAAGGGGACAAGGATTTAGAGTGGTTCCAACCTTAGCAAATACTAAGGCAGTCAATCCACTACCCAGTTGCTTACCCAACCAAGATTTTGAAAGTATTTAATTTTATTACCTCGCAAGGATGTTACATAAAATTACAACACTTTCACCAAACCCTTCAGACAACCTTCACCTAAAAGTAGTCTCACCAACCTCGAAGCAGCCTTCCTTGAAGTAACCTCAAGCTCCCCTTGAAGTAGCCGTCCTCTTGAAGTAGCTTCCCGTTGAGACATCCTTCTTGAAGTAGTCCAAAGTCCACCTTCTCCACCGAGAAGACCCTTCTCCACCTGAGAAGTCAAACCCTCTCCAATCCGCAAGCTCTAACCCTAGGAGTAGCAAGGAGAGTACAAAAGATATAAAGGAACAAGAAGGAAAAATAGAAATTACAATACCGCTGTAGCACAAGGCTTGATTTCCTATATCAAGCGTTTTGATCTCCTAACCAATGTATATGAAAGTGTAAGTGTTGTGGGTAGGAGATGCTAGCCTATAGGACACGAAATTGGAGCAATGGGAATGAATAGCCGATGTTGGAATTGCTCTATTGCTCACAAGAATGAATAGCCAATTGCAAGTATATGCTCAAATATTGCACAAGTGTGTTTTAAGGGTGTCCTATGGCTTGTCCTATTTATAGGAATGGCCTATGAATGCTTAAGGACGTTCTAGACACTTTCTAGGGGGTTCTTAGTGCTTAACTAGCCGTTAGGTAACCATTAGTTGCTTTAACAACGGCTAGTTAATTAATTCTGAAAAGTGCATACAGAACTCATCTCGGTCGAAGATTTGTTGACCGAGAGTCCTTCTCGGTCGAGGTCTTGTCGACCGAGGGACTGTCTAGAGCAAGTGTATATAACGTTCTTCTCCAACTTCCAACTACCTTGTCTGCTGTGTCTAACGGCTACCTGGGTCTTTCTCGGTCGACCGAGAGTGTCTCAGTCGAGGAGTTTGTCGACCGAGAATGACCCTGTTTTAATGTTTTGAACTAGATACTAAGTGTGTGTATGAGTGTGCAGATGTGATACTATTATAGGGAATGACCTATCTAAGTGTTGTGAATGGCTAGGGAAGATCTAACGCTTGATTTACATGATGTCTAAGTACTTGTACATTATATATCTTGTACAAGTTTTTACATTTGATTACAATCATGAAATTAACACATTGTGAGCATTTAGATCTTCCAAAGTTGTGTCATCCACCTTATTCCTGCAACACTCAAGTAGCAGGTTAGATCCACAAGAATGAAATGTTTGTCATCATTAAAACAAAGGGATTATAATAATGTCCAATTTAGCCAACATTATTTAGGGTCGCAACACTTGGTGTTGATGGCCAAGTTGATCCCTATTTTGGGTAAGTTGTTACTCTAGTTTTTTTTTGGGGGGGGGGATTAAGATCATGCCCTTGTCTCAGTCGTGACATGTCCTTGAAGGGAGTTCATGACATGTTTGGTCTTGGGTCGCGACATGCCTTGGTTTGAGGTTGATAAAACCATGTTCCTTGGGGTTGTGACAACTTTGTGAGAGGTTGGTACCCTAACCCTAGATGGGTCGATACATGTGGGTGTAGAAGGTTAAGCTTGAGGGGTTTTGCAGTCGAGACATGTTATGGGTTGAGTAGTCGTGACCTAGTTGCAAGAGTGGTCGAAACATGTGGCTGATGGGTGGTTGAGAGGAACATACAAGGATATACTTGTATGAGTAATGCATGAGCCATGTAACATGATGTTTGGATAATATCTAATCACCCCTAATCATATTTCGTTTATGATGATAAGATGTTCTATAATGCAGTTGTAGTTGCTTATACTATTTAGTATTGTTTATCTGCTTTAGAAGTGTCACTTAGCTGAAGTTGTGTAACATGTTAATAAAATTTACTTCTTGTCCTCCCTTGCTATATGCCTATGTATATAATAGATGTTGGTGGAGAGATATCTCTCGCTGGGACCTTTGGTCTCACCCCGTGGGTTTCCACATCTTTTTAGGTAGTCGTGCATGACGAGTGATCGTACAACTGAGGAAGAGAAGCAGTAAGGGTAGTAGTTGATCCGGTTGGATGTGCTGCTAGTCTTTTGGTGTAGAGTCCTAGAGTCAACCCTGTACACTTAGGTTTTGGGGGTGTTTTTGATGTGTGTATGATTATGTTATCGTCATGAGATTTTTGGCATGTTTACCCTTTTTGTTGTATAGGTTGGAAGATGTAAATGTATGTATGTATATGTATATATATATGCACACACACACATATATATATGTATATATATATATATATATATATATATATATATATATATATATATATATATATATATATATATATATATATATATATATATATATATATATATATACGGAACATTTTGTTCATGTAACATGTTGATGATAGGAATGTTTGAGAACTATGATGTAAGCACCCTGTGATATATGACATGTTATGCAGGTGTCATGTTAAGGACTTATATGTGAAAGTTTTCAGCTTGTGGTGCTCTTACAAACTCGGTTTTAATTTCTTGTGTTTTCTGATAATCCGCTTGCTTAATGTTATTTCCACATTTAGTTTTGAGTAATCTCGTTTTGTGTGGCGCGGGGTGTCACACAAACTCGTCTATAAAAGGAGGGGTACTTGGGGCTTTTCGGATTACAACACAGAACACAAACAACTGAGAATCGGTTCCTCTGACAACTGTTGTCCTCTCTGGTTGTGGTAACTGAGAGAGCCCATGCAAGTCCTAACCGACATGGAGGGATAGCCAATGAGAGAGAACAACTGAGAAGTTATTGTTGTGGGAGAGCAGGTTGGTGACTAGTATACCAACGGGAGGGACAACTCCTTCCTGTCTGTTCTTGGTGAAGGACATGCGTCCTAGTTGGTCTGTGTGGACTACTACAAAGGCAGGAGTCCTTTGTCTACTACTCAGAGAGTAAAGTCAACCTATAGTCCATTACGAGACCGAAGTTGCTGTAGAGGTTGCACAAATAGCTGTTTGTGATAAAGACCAGGAGCTGTACAACCACCGTCTAAGAGCAACTAGTCAGTAGTTGCAAAGAAGCGAGTTTTGTCACTGAACTTACTCCAAGACCAGGTATAACTCACTAAAACCATCCTTCCTATTCCATAGTAGTTGATGCAATCTTGTTGTTATGGGAATACAGATAGATAAAATTTTGTTTCCGCTACTATACTTAGTGCCAATATTTCCCAACAGTGATAAGTTCTTATTTTCTATATTTTATATCTTCTGAAGTTGTACCCTACCTTTAATTTTGTAAAATTTGGTTAGGTCTTATACTTTGTAACTCAATTGATGCATTAAAAGACACCCACTTAGAATATTTAATGAAGTGAAACCACAATCATGTAGTTGCCATATACCATAGATCCATCTTCAACATCAGTATCTTGCAAGTTGGTGAAATGAGAAACTCCTATGGGAAACTTGAAGTGCATATTATTGAATATGCGGAGTGCAAGTTGAGGTATCTCCTTGTATCCTTAAGTTGTAGTTTATAACTGTAAGATGTATTGTTTAGAAGGGCCATGTGTGAGATTGTTCTCTAGTACTGTTCCATGTACCAAGGCAGACTAGTTGTTTTACAAGACCATAGCTTTGACTATGAGTTGTTGTCTACATGACTACAACTTTGACTATAAGTTGTTGTTCTACAGTCTGACTGGTATGTCACTGCGTTGCAAACTCGAACTGACTGAGTAGTACATGTTATAACCTCAATTTCTTCAAAATGTAGTAAAATGATATAATTCTCTTTTCAAGAATAAAAGAAATTTACTTCTTTGATTTGTGATGAATTTCATGTGAAATGGCCTTGATTGATTGATATTGGGCTTTGTTGGCCATTGGGCCCAATTGAAAAGAAAAGAGGAATAAAAAGGAAAAGGATTTGATTGATAAAAGAGAAATATGGGAAACACATATTTAAAAGAGGTTAAAGGCAAATAGATTTTCCCCAAGATGGGAATTCGTGCCTTTGGGATTTCTTGAGGTCTAAGGGACCCAAAATAACAAGATAATGGCAAAAGGAATAGGAATACTAATTCATTTTGATTAATTATATAAGATAACTTGGGAGAGAAGGAAACCTTCTCATCCATTACAATTTGTTTCCCAAAGTTCGTATAAAGCTAGGCAATATTAAGAGGAACCTTCCCTTAAAATTTGAGTTAAAAATGAGTAAGGGTTTGGGAGATACGGATTTCCTAAGGAATTGCTAAAAATTGGATTTATTCAGAATTAGGAAAAGGATTTTCCTTTTTGATCAAGCGCGGATAACACGGGCCGTTGGATCTTAATCCAATGGCAATCGGTCATCATCTAAGTCCCAATGGGACTAGGACTCTGCGTGATTACAGAGGATATTCCTCTCCAAATTTCTTGAGATTCATAGAGAGTGGTCATTTGATCATAGTCCCATTGGACTCAGGAGATGAAATCGCAGGGAGTCATCCCTGGTTTGCACATGTTTGGCCTTCGTTTTGGGAAACCCCCAATTCCCACGAACCTGACCTCGACCCTATAAATAGGGGAGGGTTATGGAGGGAACCAGCATCCCTTTTTTCTAGTCCAATCACTGTGGAAGTAACCAAGGATCGTTTTCGTGCGATCAATTGCCCACTTCGCCCAGACCGTCGCTCCCATCACCGCAGCCAACCTTACCGGAGTCTGGCGAGAAGGGGGAGATATTGGCGAGCTCCGGGTGAACAATTGAACCCCTGGACAGCTTCGACGGAGGAAGATGAAGCTTCTTGGCTTCTTGGCGAGCTCGAAGGATGGTTAGATCGGAGAGTCAACGTTTGAGTTGAATGCGGGCCTATTGCGCTCGACACAAGGTTGAAGACGACGACCTTGTAGCTTTTTACCAAATTGCCCCTCGCCTTCTCCTAGCGCGTCGAGGTTAGTTTAGTCTTTCAGTTGTTTTCTTAATCGCAAATAGGCACGTGCGATCGTGGTAGTTGGATCCTAAGTGGACCAGCGGACCACGGATCAGACGATCCATATTTTTCTGAAAATAGCAAGTAAATCAAGTAAAAGGAATTTTCTTAATAAAATCATATCTTCTGATAGAAAATTTAGATGAGGGAAGTTAATACATGAAAACTGATCAAAAAAATATGAGGAATGCATTAAAAATGGTTTGAGAGCCTAAATCAGTATCATTTTGCAAAAGTATCTATTTTTGATGAAAAAGGTGTCAATTTGTGGTTAGAAACCCTAATTGTAGATCAAGGGTAGATTTCTTATTACAATTAGGTTAATTCAAGCATGGCTAACTTGTTTAATGATAAAGTTAGTTTTTAACCTGGTTTGATGATGGAATTGCAAGAATTAGGGTTTTAAGCCTAATGTTGTAATTAATACCCTTAGAAAACCTAAGTGAGGAAAAAAGGAAAGAATATATATAATTAATCCGAAAATTAGGGTTTTGTGGTCCAAACCTGATCTTAACGATCTTAATGGAAAATGAGATAAGATAATTAGGGTTTGATGGATATTTTGATAAAAGTGAAATAAAAGTGGTAAAAGGAAATGAAACCCTAATTATGGTCAAACCCTAAAAAGGGGCTAGTAACCCTAGGACAATTAGGCCTATTAAATTTGTATACCATGATCCATGATAGAAAATATTGGATGAATATTTCAGGTTTGAATTGTGCTTGCTTGATTTACTCTGGATTACTTGATTGTTTGGATTAATTCTGCACTCAAGACAGCTTGATAGGTATGTGGTTAATTACGATTAATCACATTAGTTTTTCCGAAGGTTTCCCGAATGGTTAATCACATTGATTGCAATCTAAATAGTTTGGATGTTCATACTGCAATTATAAAGTCACTATGGCTATCACAATTATATATACATGTGAATTCTCGCACCTACATGCCACCCTGATGGAAGATGCCATAAAGGTCAGGCCCAGGAGGGTAGACCCATGGGCACCATGAGAGGTGACCCCAGACACCAAGCTCGGGAATGAGAAGGTGGTCTATGATGCATGACTATGGAGCACCATGAGAGGTGACTCCCATGCACCAAGCTCAGGATTGAGAAGGTGGCCTTAAGTCAATGGCAAAAGAGAAACCCTAGAGGGGTATGCCAGGGTTAGGGAAAAAACGGTGGAGAATGACAGATTGAAAATATAAATTGTCTTGTTAAATAATTTGATTGTGATTATTAAATTGTTAGCCATATCTGTGAAATTTTAGATGTCCATGCATACCATTATATTCCCGTATACTGATCGATGTTTTGTTTGTTGGCGTTTTAGGTACAACCCTAATTTTTTTCAAAGTTTGGATTAGATATAAAGTGACACATTGTGAAATTAAGAAATAAAGTACAAGGAGGATTAGATAGATTAATTCAAGCTTTGAATAGATAGATTTCCAAAGTTTTTCAAAGGTAAGGAAAGTTTTAATTTTTATACCCAATTCCAATTAGTTAGTAGAATTTCATAATTATTATTGATTATTTGTCGAGCCTTTGATCTAGTTTATTGGGATAACGACTCTGATCTCTTGGTCTCCCTTAAGTGGGGGTTACCGGGAGACGGGGTCGTTACAGTACATGTGATGATCATGGAGTTCAACTCTTCTATAGATCGCGTATGGGACTAATTTTGACTTAGCAGTGGTCAGTTGGATTTGAGTGGCACACCTCAAATCCTCAGGACATAATAATGGAAGTCGTAACAATCGTGTAGTATAATTGCTTAGGGTCAATTACATATCACATTGAATGATCCCATGCCTTGTTTCTTATACTGTTTAGTTTATAACAATTACGCATGTTCTTCATATTCATTCTAAAAGTATAAGATATTCTACTACTAAAATGTAAATGATAAATATGCTTAAACAATGTTAACTACTTATTTACCTACTCTGTTATATTATTGTACATATAATAGTTGACATCGAAGAGTTATATCTCTCGCTGAGACATTTGGTCTCACTCCGTAGATTTTCACATATTTTAGGTGGTCGTGTACGTGGAGGTAGAAGTCGTGCAGCCGCTGCTGAGTAGCAAGGAGAGAAATAGCTCTCAGAAGGTTGGACATGCTACTAGTGATTTATAGTAGAGTCCTATATTTCGTCCATGCACTCTCAGGTCTTTAGGGAGATTTTGTTGTTTTGTATATCCACACGTAGATTTTGTCTTTATACCATGAGTGTATAGAAATGACATGTACATCTAAACATGTTGTAATGTGTAATAGGGGTGGCTTGACAACCTTTGAACATGATATGTAAGATATTTTGGCATATATGAAATACAGATGGCCTGAGTTTTGAGGCTTGCATGTGATATATTTAAGTTGAGATGATGTGTTGAGAATGGTTTTAATTTTCCCTGTTTAGTGGTAATATAATTATTAGTAATAATGTCACACTTTGTTTTGAGTGATCTCGCTTATGTGGCAAATGGCGTCACAAATATGATCCCGTGTGCTTGTGGGTGAAGTGTGTTAGTGTATGTGAGCGTGTCTATTTAGGATTTTATAAATTCCAAAAGTTCCCTATTCTGTTCCATAGGGAACATCAAATCGTAATTCAATTGGTTGTACGTACCTTAGGGAAGACCCACCAAGGCCTCACAACTATGGGCGACATCTAGATAGATACTATAATGTTGGTGGATTCTGCTCAATTTGCTAATAGGAGAAGGATACCATTCTACATTCTTTCTTCACGTGCCCTCATGCTAGAGGCGCATGGTAGAGGAGTACAACCGCAAGCGTGATTCAGGGGTGCCTCACGAGCAACCCAAGCAAAGCTATTCTCTGCTTGACAGATCGCCAGGGACCTGGATGAACTACTGGACTCTTTTACTTTATTATGGGGCTTATGGTCGTATTAGATCATTGTATTTAATGATAAGAAGGAGCTAAGCTATACTGTACAAGGTTGTCAATAAATTCTCTCTCAATACTTTAAGGCCAAAGGAGATGTGACCTCGGTTGTAACTTCATTTGCAGGCACAGACCAGAAGAGATGTCTTCCATCAGTACACATGGTGATCAAGGTAAACTGTGATGCTGCGGTTGACATGGATGGATATTTTGCATGGGGAGTGGTGAGAAGAGATGAAATAGTAGAGTAGTAGTGGTTACATCTGGCCGACGGAGGTGCTTGCAAGATGCTACCATGGCGGAGGCGGAGACTCTTCTCATTGACGTTCGTTTGTGCGACACTTGAAGCTTCAAGAATGTTACTTTTAAACCAGACTCCCCGGTTCTGATCTGAGCCCTTGAGAACCCATATGGCTGTAGAGACTACTTGGGACTTTTAGTCCATGATATCTTAAGTGCTACTAGTACTTTTACTTCAGTAGATTTTTCTCATATAAGTAGAGAATGTAATAAAGTAGCTCATGAACTCACAAGGGCAACGGTCCGATGATTGCCTTAATCCTAGAGTCGATGGGGATATACCCTCTCACGTTTTGAGCCTTGCTAGATTTTATGGATGAATATGAGTCGCGGGTTCAGCCGTAAGGAAATATATAAAAGGATATATAAAAGGAATGATAATTATTGCTCGATGTCAAAAAGTCACAAAACGGATCCTTACACGTTCACATTGGAGAAACTAAGTATTCCACCTCTTCCAACGTTAATTGTTCCCTTCTCCCACCTCTAACAACTACAAAAGACGGTACAACGAAGGCAGTGCATTGACATGTAGCATTTGTCTCCCGCCATGACAATACATACAACTTTATAAAAATATAGAAGACTCAATGAGTAGTTTCAAAATTTAATGATAAAAACTATATGTAACTTTTCCTACCACCTTTCATATATAATAATACAATGCTCAACCCATATTTAAAAAACTAAATATAAAATTATATATGATAGTAAAGAATTAAAGATAAAATTGTATTTGAATTTCTTCTATATTTTAAGAAACTAAAGATAAAATTAGCTTTGAATCTCTTTCATGACCTCTCAAACAACTTTATCAGAATACACATCAAACTAATTTTCTGTTGAGAAAATCAAAGGAAAAAAATGCATTCGACCATTCTAAAATATGAATGACTAACATATTGCAAAAGACTTATCTGTCACTAAAAACATAAAAAAATTATAAAAAAAACCTTCTGTATACCATATATAAGAATATAAGGACTACTTTATAATTAAAAAAATAGAAAAACAATTTCCTGAAAATTCTTGTATGGGCATTCCTATAGGTGCACTCGTCTGAGTAAATTTGACAAAAAAAATTTAGGTAATAAAATTTTGAAACTTTAAGGATTCTGAAAGGAAATGCCCCTATCCAAAGCAGGACCTTCTTATCTCTTGGTGCCTTTCCTCGAGATTATACTTCCAAAGCTCCGACAGTCCTACTACAGCATTGCGGCGGCCATGGCTTCCAACAACAGTAGGCCGGACTCCGTAAGCAGCGACGCCGCTGTCGCTGCAAAGGGTTCCCAGTCAGATTCGCGTAATTCCGACATTGATTCCGACGATGACTATGACGAGCCCGTCGAAGAGGAGGAAGAAGAAGACACCGATGATCCATCCGACGATGAATCAGATTACTCGGCCGATAATGATGGCACGGAAAAGCCACTCTCCGGTCCAGATAGCTACAGGAAGGATGCTTCGGGAAGAGGCGACGAGGAGGAAGAGGTTGATGACAACACGCCCGAGACTAATGTCCGGCGCTTCATGGAAGCCCTCGAGGGTCGAAGAGTTAAGCTCCGCGAGGAGAAGGAGGATCACGATTACGTCTTTTACGAGGATCTTTTTAACTTCCCCAAAGACCAAGAGAGGTGGACTGAGGAGGACCTGCAGGAGTTCTGGGGCGAGGCTCCTCTCAAGTCGACCAAGCCCGGATGGGACCCTGTGTTGGCTGATAAGGAGGATTGGCAAATTGTTAACGAAGAAATTCAGGCTGGCCGTGATCCTCCAATTGCACCTTTCTATGTACCTTACTACAAGAACTACCCTGCTATTCCCGATAACCACCATGACATTGCCAACCCCAAGTCCGTCATAGAGGAGCTCGACCGCGTCGAGGAGTTTCTCACCTGGGTCAGCTACATTTTTCCTGATGGCAGCTCGTCAGTAAATTAACCAATCTGTTAATCTGTTCTTGCTAGTCACTAGCTTTTATGGTCATTGTTCTTTCCCTTCTCATCCTTGCTACTTGTATGAAGATACGAAGGCACCGTTTGGGACGACCTGGCTAATGGAAAAGGCGTTTATGTTGCTGAACAGGGACTTGTCAGGTCTGAAATTTTCTCCTTCCTGGAGTCGCATGCACTAGACTCTCATTTATTATCCTGGAATTATCATGTAAGTTGTATATTTTGCTCACCATATTATGGACCTCAACTTCCCAGTTATAAGTTTGTCAATTGACATTCATTAGCAGATATCGATGAATTTGCTGGGAGATACTGAATGCAGAAAGTAAAAGGAGCTATAGGTAGCTGGCTGTATTTGGTACATTGGGGAAGATGAAAGGGAAAAGAAGGATAAGGAGAAAGGGTCAAATTGGTTAGGAGAGTAATGGGAGAGGGAAATAGAAGACATGTTGCGGAGTCTTCTATCTACAACCAATGCCAAATAGTGTCTCTAGTATTGTTGTTAACGGTGCTGCTAGTATATCTGGTGTGCTAGTGCTATTGGTAAAGAAGAATCATATTTAGGTTTCCCGTGATCATATAGTCAGGATTATTATAAATTCATGTATAAAAAGTATAACAATAGTTGTAATCATGAGATGTTAAAGGGAGTGCTGCAGTCTTTACTCTAATTGGGTTGAGATTTGTGCTCCGTAACTCAATATTTTGTCCTAAGCTCAACTCCCAAAACCAGAGCACAGACTTGTGCCTCGTATCATAGAAGGCTGTCATATAAATACATAAGAATCAAACATTGCAAAGAGATTTTGCAAGATTACCAGAATACATAAGTACTTGCTAATTTATATTTTTAATCCTTCAGAAAAAAAATTCTTGATTTAAGATTGTTCCCCATCCTCCAAAAGCTGGAAGATTAAATGCGAATCTTTCTTTAAATTTGGTTGGGAAACTCATATTTTCCCATTTTTATTGTATTTTTCTCATGAAGAATGACATCTATCTCAATCCCAGCATATCTTCCAGTGTAAAGGTGTCTTTGTTTTTGATAATGCTGGATGGTAGATTACTTTGATTCTTATATTTTACAACTGCATGTTGGGGGTTAATTCTTCAATTTGACTGTCTACATTTTTTTTTCTTCTATACTAATCGCAGTATTACTGGATGCTAATTTTTTCTGACCTCAGATCCTTGACTAATTTACTCGGAAACAACTGACAAATCTATTGGCATGTAGGTATGAAGGCGAGTGGCTTCAAAATCTCATGGATGGCCATGGTGTTGTTGAAGTTGAAATTCCAGATATACAGCCTAGGCCAGGCTCTAAGTAAGTCTAATACATTCTCCTCCAGCGTGCTGTTGTTGTTTTCCCATATGTTCATCAATTTTCTTATTGAGTGTTAATTCTGACCCTATCCTTTGTGCTTCAGGCTTGAAGCTAAGATGCGTGCAGAGGGAAAAATTATTAAAAGAGATTTTATGTCCCCAGAGGATCAGAAGTGGTTAGATATGGACATCGAAGATAGCGTACGTTTTACAACTGGACATTCTGAGGTTCCATTCTATGAGAATGATACATGGATCCAAGTATTTGGAGAGAAACCGTAAGTTCCTATGCTTATTCCAGGTCAAAGAATGCATCATCTGCTCATAGTTGACCACAGATTATAATCATATAAAACAGAACCTAAAAACAAAACTTTTGAGGAATAGTCTGAAGTTGCAAGCATTTATGATTAGAACAAATAAAGATTTGATTTTGAATTCTCGCTTTTAACATGATGTAATGGCAAATGGCTCCTGAAGGAACTTCATCTAGCCATACCAACTCCTTTCTTTTGTATTAGAGGTACTTTGCCCTAACTTTTCTAGAGAAGACGGTGACATTTGCTAGCAAAGTTCTATACAAATTGTATGGATCTCCTTGTACTGACTTTTTAATTCTTTTATATTTGATGTGCATGCAACTTCCATTTTTTCTATATTTGGTATTATTGAAACATGCACGTTAGCAATTAGACAAGATAACAGTCGATTACTTTAACTTAAATCTAAATATTTACTTGTTAAAAAGTTAATACAAATGACCTTAGTCTGACAATATAGCACACAAATAGCTGTATGTTCTGTGTCCATTTTTTTGTTTCAATTGGTTACTACTTAGTAATTTTTAACCGTTTCTCCATGATTGACAGTGAAAAGGGACGATATAAGTATGCTGGTCAATGGAAGCATGGCAGAATGCACGGTTGTGGCGTGTATGAAGTCAATGAGCACATAATTTATGTAGGACAAAAATATCTTTACTCTTCTCCATGCTCACTATACAGATTTAATTCTGGTCATTGATGATCAATAGTTCATTTGTTTGTTCAAACATCTGAAATCATCAAATTCTAAAAAGAATGCTAAATTTCATCTGATATAAATTCAACACATAATCCTATCTCACTTATCTACTTTGCCATGTTTCTTGATGCTGTCTTTATCAACGATTTAACTGCATCCACTGTCTTCCAGGGTCGGTTCTATTTTGGGGAATACTTAGATGAATCTTCAGGTTGTGATGCTGACATTTCAGGGGTAATGCTAAACCCACATCATAACTGCACACAAATTTCATAGATAACTTATTTTGTGTTTTACTCTAATAGCTGCATGCTGGTATCGCTGAAGTAGCTGCTGCAAAGGCACGCATGTTCGTCAACAAGCCTGATGGAAGTTCGTTTCTAACCAATTGTCAAATAATATTTTGATTCTTTTGTTCCGTATATGATACAATATCATTTCTACCTCCTAGAGCAATCTACTTGCTGGAATCCATCGCAATATATTGAGAGGAATTCAAATAGCTTCTAATATGCATGAAGTTGTCTTGATCTAACAATGCACAAATATGATAACGTTTTGTACCTACTGATTGTTGTCCATCTACTTCCCAATGACATATTCACCTCTAGCAAGTCTTTGTTCTAAAATTCTGATGAACCCATTTTTTGTAAAGCTAGGAGACCCCTCAAATGCATTTACGAAGTAAACTCTTGTTTGCTTTCAAGGTCCTTTAGTCCACTACTCCACTGCGTCCACCCTATTTTCAGGAATATTGCATTCAGAAAACTTAGCTTTAGAAAAGCACACTTTCAAGTAAGAAACTTTCTCAAACATACATAATCTAGAAGAAATATGAAATTTTAATGTCCTTGTCTTAATGGAAAAAAGATACACCGGATATTGCAATGGATATTTTCTAGATCCCATGGAAGTGGATATCATTCATCTCCTTTCTTTACCTGCGACACACCAATTCGAAGTAAAAAGATGATTGAGGGTTTCTTGTTTGACTCCACCATAGCATCGGTATTACCTTGCATTTTGTGGTTAATAAGGATTCTAAATCTATCACTACTTAATACAAGCTTCTATACATTGGTTCACCCTCTCCGTATATTAAGGAGTTCCATCATCTTCAACAAATCACGCAACAACTCCACCTCTATTGTCATCTGCTCTCCATGACAAGGAGCAAGGTAGAGAAAGGAGATACATCCCCGTGCCATTTGAGTTGTACAAGGGAAACCCTATCAGTCAATTGCTTGGAAAAAGCTCTATGGTTGTCTGTTTGTAGGGAGACATTCTAATTCCGATACACCCTAAGACTAAAGCATCGATTCGTGTTGTAAATTAGTTTGATCAACTTCATTTATTTTTAATATTGAGTTAATTAGGACTTATTTTGAATATTGGGTTTTGGGCCTACGATCTTGACATGGTTTTTGATGTTTTTTCCTGGCTTGTAAGATCAAACACAAAAACATTTTCGGCTTGAGTTTCGTTCTGGGAATTCAAACACAATAACCTTTTTCCTGACTTAATAAGAGGCGAAGATGGTTTCCTATACCCTTAGTTATCAAGACACCCGCCAAGGCGCGCTAGGCAAGGTGGCTTAAACTAGGCACCCAGCCTATTAAGTGCATTAAGTGGGTGACTAAGGCCTTTTAGGACCAAATAAGCCATTTAAAGGCTAAATTAGCATGAGTGGAGTCTAGATTTGGTCAACTTAGATCACCTTGAGTCATTTTATGGTTGAAATAGGTTCGATTTAGGCAATCAGGTCAAATTTTGGCAAATTAGGTCTAATCTGGGGGAAAACAGGTCTGATTTGGGGAAATTAGGTTTGCTTTGGACCAAATTGGTAAGTCCTCATAGTGTTGTTTGATAAATTTTTTCTACTTCCTCATATGCTTGTTGTTCTTGCTTTTTCTTTTCTATTTTTATCCTTTCTCCTGCATTTTCTACTTCCTCGTATGTTTGTTGTTAAATCTTATTGAGTTATTCCTTCTATATCCTCTCCTACTACTATGTGAGTATGTGCATATTTCTTATTTCAGATTTGTCCTATATCTCCTACTACCAAATACTACTATTTGCATATATTTGTTCTTATTTTTCTGATTTCTTCCTCCTAAATCTCCTCTCACAACTACTGTTGGTTGCATGTTTCCATTTATTTTCACTGATCTGTTCTTCCTTCCTCTATATTTTTTATTTCAGCACCTGCGACTGCTGTTTTTTATTTTGTTCTTGAATTCTTTTTCCTCTTTCAATCTCATTTTACTGCTGTTGAGTTTGTCTTATTCTGACTTCTTCCTGCACAAGTCCTACCACGTGCATGTTTCTTTTTATCCCGTTCCCTCTCTCCAATTCCTAGTTATCTTCTTCTTACTGTTGTTTCTTTTTCTTCTTGTTAATTCTCTTGCCCCTGATTCTCCTATATTTATCAATTCAAATTAGACTTGTAATAGCATTTAATGAATAAAAATCACATTATCACATATAGTATCATGTGTACAAACATTTATATATGTAACTGAAAAAAGAAAAGCCCAGAAAAGTCTAGGCGCCTAGGTGGGCTAGACGCCCCTTAGCTTAAATCCATCGCCTAAACGCCTTGACAAGTATGCCTATACCTAGGGCTTAGAAAATCAAGGGTGGGTGATAGGTAGGGTTTGACTGTTGTCCCGGGTGGGGGTCCCGGGATCTTCACCTTAGGGATAGATCTCAGGTACTAATACCAACCGATGGGGAACAAATTTCCCAAAACTCAATTTTATAATCAAAATAGTTTGCTTGCATGAAAGTTTCTAGCAAAATTGCAAAATTTTGGTCGAAATATCAATTTCTATGGGAACGAGACATCAAAATTAAGTTGCACATGGATTGGGTGGAAATTTTGTATAAATTTCACAAAAAGAAAAGGGGGGATATCACAACAAAATGCCAATGTGGGCCTTGATTTTGGTGGGATCTCTTGGATCCGGACTCCGTAGGTTATCTTTTGCATATTTTTCACAAAAAGGAAAGGGGGATATCATAGCAAAATGCCCAATGTGGTTGTCTCTCTTCATTCCTGACCACCAAAAGTATCGCTGCAGGTCCTTAAACATCTTAGTGGTGCTAGGGTGTACAATGTACTTTGATCCATGAGCCTCTTGCAAGATACGAGTCTTTAAGGGTAAATCCTCATGAATCCAAATACGGATTTTATATCGGATTCCACCATCTACACCCACCGCGAGGTGTGTTTGAGGCTTTCCCATCAAACCCTTCATCTTTCCTAACTGTGGGCTGGCTAATTGGGTTGCAAAAAGCTCGGTCAAAAAGTCAGGCTTGATCTGAATATTGACAAGAGAAATCTTATCTGCCAAAGGCTGTGGAGCCCATCGAGCAAAGTCTTTCAGTTTCTTCTACTGGTTAACCAAACGAGTTGCACAACTGAAACGTTTTCTACCAAGGGCATTGACAACCACATTGGCTTTACCAGGATGGTATGTTATGGTGAAATCGAAATCCTTCAGATATTCCATCTAACGTCTTTGTTGCAAGTTCAAATCCTTCTAAGTCAACATGTACTTCAGACTCTTATGGTCGATGCGGATGTCAAAGGTACCCCATATAGATAATGTCGTCAAATCTTTAAGGCATAGACAATTGCCTCGAGTTCTAGATCGTGAGTAGGATAATGTAACTCATTGGGCTTAAGCTGTCTGGAAGCTAAGGCGATCACATGCTTGTTCTGCTCTAACACGCCTCCTAAGCCCATTCTTGATGCGTCGGTGAAGATGACAAAACCACCATTACCCGAGGGTATGGTCAAGACAGAGGTAGAGGTAAGCTTTTCCTTCAACTCCTGGAATCGTACTTCACACAGATCGAGCCAAATGAACTTCTCGTCCTTCCGAGTGAGCTTGGTCAAGGGCAAAGCAGTCTTTGAGAAATCCTTAATGAATCGCTGGTAATACCCGACCAATCCTAGGAAGCTGTGAATTTCAGATGCATTCTTCAGGGCTGACCATTCTCGAACGACCACTACTTTGACAGGATCCACCGAAATAGTTCCTCTAGATATAATGTGTCCGAGGAACATAACTCGGTCTATCCAAAACTCACACTTCAAGAATTTCCCATAGAACTGCTTTCTCAGGATATCAATGACCTTAGATAGGTGATCACAGTTGTTCTAGGTCATCAGAGTAAATGAGGTTGTCATCTATGAATACTATGACAAAGGTGTCAAGGAAGGGCTAGAACACACTATTTATGAGGTTCATGAACACATTTGGAGCATTGGACAACCCAAAAGTTATAACCAAAAACTCATAGTGGCTATAGCGGGTTCAGAAGGCGGTTTTGGGGATATCTTCACTCTTAACTCGCAACTGTGGTATCCGGATCTCAGATCTATCTTCGAGAAAACTCGAGCAATTTTGAGCTGGTCAAACATGCTATCTATGCGGGTAGAGGATACTTGTTATTAATGGTAGCCTGATTTATCATTCTACAGTTTATGCACATACAAAGCGATCCGTCCTTTACAAAGAGGACTAATGCTCCCCACGGGAATGTGATGGGTTGGATGAAACCCTTGTCTAGTAGTTCCTGTAGTTGCTTCTTCAACTCAAGCAACTCGGGGAGAGCCATCTTATAAGGGATCCTGAAAATTGGGTTTGTCCCGAGAGCTAGCTCTATTGAGAAGTCTACTTCTCTCTCTAGAGATATGCCTGACAAATTGTCTGGGAGCACATCAACATAGTCCCTGACTACCTCTATTTCCTCTAAGGGCCGCACCTTCGACTCCAACTCAGGAACTACAACTAGGAAAGTTAGACAACCTTTAGCTACCATCCGTTCCGCTTTCACGACTGACACATACATGCTAGTGGTAGCATCCTTCCTACCTCTAATTGTAAATGGAGCATGACCAGGTCTCTCTATTCTTATTTTCTTTTCCTTATAGTCTATCTTTGCATTATAGTTATAAAGTCAATCCATTCCTATAATGATATCAAAATCATTCATATCAAGCAAGACAAAACTTAGTAGAGAGTTCATTGTTCATATATTTAACAGGGATGATCAGTGTCTTTAAGAGGGATGAGAAGATACGACTACTAGGGGTAGTGACTTCTAAGACACATCCTAAGTCCTTGAAGTCCAAACAAAGTATAGTTGTGAGATTTCTTGAGATGAAAGTATTAGTAGATCCAGAGTCAAATAAAGCGTTAACATGATGGCGCATTGTATCAACAGTCCTACATTTTATTCATGGTAGTCAAAACTATGTACTTTATGGTAAGGGATAGAAAATGGAATTCTAGGGATGGTTACCTTCTATGAGTCTGTTGGCATTGGCCTGAGCTTCTTCATTATCAATAGCGAAGACTCGGGCCTGTCTCCGCTTTCCTGTAGGTGGGGCTGCCACCTGGGGTGCTGCAACCAGTGGTTGGGCTATCACTAGGCCCAGATCTCTAGGGTCGGGGAGAGGACAATTGACATGAGATGTCCCTCCTGCTAATAGCGAAAACACACCCGCTTCTCAAAGCGGCACTTGCTAGGGTGCTTTCTCCCACATGTACTACATATGCGGTTGCGGTCCTCATGACAGGGCTTTCCCTTTCCTCCATTCCTACCCGTGCCATTGCTACGACCTTGCCCTTCATATTGTAATTCTTTGGACCGGAAGTGCCTTATGTGAACCCTAGATATCCCTTGGGCAGGTTCTGAGCAGGCATGACAGTCTTCTCCATGTCTAGGACGAAGTTGAGGGCCTCAGTGAAGTTTGGGGGTTTACTCGCCGTCACATGGGGTTTTATCAGGGGGTGTAGACTCGCTCTACAAAATGTTCCACTCGCTACTCTTCGGTCATCATTTAGCCAAAACACTCAAAGAGGCGGAACTACCGAGCATAGTTTGCCACAGACATGTTACTATGATAAAGGAGCATGAACTGCTTTTCCTTCTCCTTCTTGGCATAGTTGAGAATGAATCTTGCAGAGAAGATGGCACATAAGTCCATCCAGGCCATTGACTTTGCAATTAAGTCCCGACCGGTGATGTAATTCTCCCACCAAAGCTTTACCGCTCTCTCAAGAAGATGAGCAGCAAAGAGAACCTTTTTGTTGAGTTGCACCTCTAGAATGCGGAAGCCATTCTCCACAGCTACGAGCCAGACGTCTGCCTTGTTAACTACCTCAGTCTTATCTTCACACTAAAACTTCTCTATATTCAACTTAACAAAGTCGAGGATGATGGCTCCGAGACGAGGGCAGACATGCAGGAGTTCACCATTCTCATCTCTGGCAACATCTTTGAGTGCTAGGACACTAATGACCTCAGTGAACTTCTTCTATCGCTTTGTAATAGTGCATCAAGGGTGTGAACTACTACTTACCCGACTGTCGGTCCAAAGCCGATAACATGGCTAGGGTCATCCTTAGGCTTGACCTCATCCTTTGACATAGGTTTACCTTTAGGGTCATCCTCCGGGTTTGGGATGTCAAAGGGGACGGGCTTGAGCTCGGAGCCTCCCTCAGCGGAGTCCTCCTCTGGCCTCGTCCGCTTCTTGGAGGACTCCTCCTCCATAGCCTTCCTCTTCTTCTTTGAGGACCTCCTCCTTCTGCAAGAGGGCTTTCCTTCTAGGTGATCCCTAGGGGTTTTGTCGAGGATGGCGGTAGTCTTAGTGCGGGCCAATATTAGAGAGTCTGTTTATTTATGTTATTAAGTGTCTTTATAATATAGGCCCAAGTATGTCTTGGCCCATTAGGGTTAAGTTGTGTCTGTACGCTTCCCTATTCTCCTATTTATAGGAGCAGGGTTTCCTCTTATCAATACAACAAGCAGCCGTCTTTTATTCTCTAAGATGGTATCAGAACAGAGATCCAAAACCCTAGCCGTCAAGTAAAAGGGAGAAACGAGAGAGCTACAACCGGCGGGCGGCCACCCCTTATTCTTTCTTGGCCGCCCACAGGCCCTGTCCACTCTTTCATTTCATGGAATCTGCCGCTCCTTACTCTCCTTTTTTGCTGCTATTGATGCTCCCTTTCATTTGCTGTTGCTCATGGTTTCCTATTCCTTCACTTCTGGCGGATTGCTACAGTACGCTACTGTAGCATGACGGGATTTTGGGAGCTTCCAACCATCTCCTTCATGGTTTCTGCATGCCTCCAGCAGCCCCCTTCTCTTCCTCGACCCCTTAGCGACTTCTAGGAGAGGGATAGAATCTTCCTCATACCTTAGAGAGGGTGTTGCAACATCTTATTTCTCCTCCACAGGTGGCTGTTCTGACAGAGGTTTGAGTTGAAGGTTGTTGCATCTATTTAGGGGTTCTCCTCCCCATCAAATCCTCTTCCAAGGACCACCCTGGATCTCTCCTTCCTCCCCTAGTACCTTCCTTAATTCTAATATGGAAGGGGGAAGAGATTTGGCCACACATTCCAGACATCTACAGCCGCCGGGATACTGTAGCAGATACAGTGCCGTTTTGACTTCAGGACCACCATTGTTGTATCAACTCCTTCCATCATCAAACATCATTTGTTCCTCCCGTCAAACATAATTTCACTCAAGCGACCGCCCGCATATCAAATTTTGTAATACCTATTGCTTCCTTCACATGTTTACTGTGTTTGATAATGTTTTCCCTCTTATAGAAGCCATTGCAACTCTCGAATTTGCTGCTGAAATTCCTGTTAGCTTCTATATCTTTTGGTCTAATATTCTTTATCTAATTTAGTTCATCCCATTTGTCCAGTTCAATGAAACAATAACATGCCTCTTCTTCATCCTATATATCATTCTTTAATCTGAAATTGATTGTAAATCTGTCGCTTTCATCTCTCTCCTTTACTCATCTTCTCTTCCTCCTATTTTTATCAATCTCAATTTTATTTCGGGTAAAATCCTCCAACTTTGGTCAGACAGGATGCGCGGGCCCTAGAGTCCTCGTAAGCCAACTAGCGGTGCGGAGGAAAGTTTTGCCAGCCTCCGGGTCGTGGTCTCTTTTAGACACCATCGTCTTTAGGAAATACCCTAGTAATTCCCTTGGGCTCTACATAAATTATTAAAGGTTAAATGATAAACCAAACTCTGATACCAAATGTAACGACCCCCTCCCCCTATTGTCCCCTATTCAGACAGACCGAGAGGGCAAGGGCCATTATCATATTTATAGGATCGAGGTTTAGCAATTAACCAGAAACAATTATGAATTTCACTAAATGAAAAAGAGTTTGATAACA
Organism: Alisma plantago-aquatica; assembly: GCA_963693085.1. Lineage (NCBI taxonomy): Eukaryota > Viridiplantae > Streptophyta > Magnoliopsida > Alismatales > Alismataceae > Alisma > Alisma plantago-aquatica. Next base: position 712,595,809 of record OY856412.1, on the reverse strand, counting down.
ATATGAAAGATAAACTCTCCACAAAGCAGTTACATGATGTGGAAATCAATTATTTTGAAACATGAAATAAAACTATCTAACTAAATCCTCCATGGTAACTTTAAGCATCTCTTTCTGTGCCTTCTTCTAGGATGTCCATTTAGCAAATTAATAATAGTTTAACCTAAAACGCCGTGAAACAAAAATAATGGCAAGTATATCAAAATATCGTGGTATGTGGGGGAAATAAAATATTCGCATGTAAGAGTAACAATATAATCAGCCATAGCAACAATTATGATTATAAAATTGAACATGCATTTTCTTACTAACTTCTCAACTCTTAGTCACTCAATCTTTGTGGTACACTCCCTCATCAGAGAACTCATTATGGGTACCCTCTCACTAGGGTTTTGTCCCTGCAGTGGACTTCACATAACCTTCCCGTTCATGAGCTTGGTTTATCATGGCTTTCCTTTCCCGGCTTGGCCTCATAATGACCATCCTATCCCGGTTTGGTCTTATTGGTGATCTTCCTATCCCACCTTGATCATCCGTCACTATAATGACATCTCATACATCTCACATGTATCACTTAAATCCACCAGAGTTAGTAGAGCAAGTTATACTTACATAATGTGATACTCATAGGGGTTTTATAGATTGCAGAAATTAAATAAACAACCAATAATTTATTTGCAATCAATTAGGGAAATCTCGGAAAACCACAATAGTAATTTAAGGCGAGTAGTCATAGGCGTAACCACATACCTTTCTCAGAAGTGATCAAAAGTCCAAGTAAACAGGTGCAACTGAAAATAAGTAAGCAATCACTCTGAAATTAATGTATAACACCCAAATATTACTATTTTGTCCATAAGCCAACATTAAGACTGACTTGGGTTTCAAGTTAGGGTTTTGGGGTCAAATTAGGGTTTTGGCTTTCCATACCCTAATTATCACATTTAATGTCTTTTTAACTTACAAACCCTAATTTTGATATTATATGCTTTCTTAATATCAAATTAAGTCCAACATGTCCTTTTTACCCCAAAAGACTAAATTTTATCCATCAAAGTCATTTAAGCATGTTATGATCATTATAACTAAGAAATTAGGGTTTCATGCTTTTAATACATCAAAGTTAGTAAGTTTAGGCACTTTTAGGATTTGGGTTAGAATTAGGTCTTGAATCCAACTTTATGGATTCCTTGCATTTTTCTGATAAAAAGCACTACTTACCTGTATTTTTCGGCCAAAGGATGGATTTTTAATCGATTTTACAAGATCTGTATTTTTTTGATTTTGGGTTAGAGAGGCGAAGAAAATACCTTATTTTGAAAAGATGGCCGCTGGATCCCTGGTCGTCGTTAACTGTCGTGCGAATAGCACAACTAAGGTTATATCCACCCACTCACCCCATTCCGTGTCGAGGCGAAGTCCTGATCGTTTGATGAGGTCGTTGGTCCACGATGGACTTCGATCCAACGATCCACCGCTCGCCCCGCTTTCCAACCTACTGTTTCGCACACGACGGTGCCCGTGGCGGAGTAGCTCTCCGGAGAAGAACGAGCGAGAGAGGGAGAGAGATTCACGACTCAGAGAGTCGCCGTTCGTGATTAAGGGCCTAAGGCGAACTCAAAGGGGGTATTTATATAGGATGTGGGAGTCCCATGTAGGGTTTGCGGACTGGGGTGACAAGGGGGCAGCGACAAGGATCCTTTCTTGATCCACAAGCCAGAACTTCGCCTCCCATCAATGGGTTTCTATTTCAATATGCGAGATAAACTCAGTGGTCCAATGATTTTGCGCAGAGGTGGATTGTAGAGAGAGATACATAATGCCATTGTTTCGTGTGTACATAGCTCCTTTCCTGATCTGACTTGGGTAGGAGACAACCCGCGGAGCGTCATATCGTGATCCAATGGACGTCATCTCACGCGAATCATCAATGGGTCGAGTCCCTAATTTACCAAAATCGTTTTAAATTGTTACATTGAATGTATATTTCCTGTAATCACCACATTAAGGGAAAATTATCAAATTCATAACTCTCACTCCTTTTATCCTTTTGATCCCAAATTCTAAAGGGAAGTTTCTCACACTTATATCTAGGTGTGGGCGCGATTTGAGACCAAAATACGCAAATTAAAAGTGCTTTTCTTGTTCTCCAAGTCTCCCTTTTATTTCATTTATTTAAGGCATCAAATTAATTCTTTTCTCTTCCCAACTTGGCTATATTTCTTATTTTGATAACTTTTCCCATTAAGAATAATATGGAACCGAAACCAAACCATTAGTTGCCTTCAACCTCACTTTTCTAGAAAATTCCACTTAATTCCATATGTAAGTTATTAGTTGCCCATTACCTTTAGTAATTCACTTATTATTGGATTTTTTCTCCTTCTTTTCCTCATATCTATTATTGGATTATTGAAAACAATAAAATCCACGAAAATCTTTGCAAAGGAGAAATTGCATTTTAGATCCATACTTCTAAAACAAGGCATAGAAAGTTTTGTAATGCATCTTTAACAAACCAATATTTGCATTTCAAATATGTAAATACATGTGAAAAACCATGTTATAGCAATGTAGGGGATTGACACTCAGTGTCAAACAAAAGGCATGTCGTGTCCCAAGGGTGGCACGTCATGTTGTTGAATGTCAAGACACCGGGGAGAGGTCAGTATGTTGGAATATGACCAGCTGTGTCGCACAACGTAACAACCACATAAAGACCTCAAACAACACGTAAGGCAAAGCAGGTCAATGGAGAATCAATGCAGATCGCCAATATGGTAGAAAATATAGTAGATATGACAAGTGGTCATGGTGAACCATATAAGATGTGCCACATACTTTCTTAAGGCTGCGTTAGTGCATAAGAATTATTGGGAAGGCCATAGGCTAATCCACTAGATCCTCTTGTTGAAGAAGAGGACCATGCTAGAGAGGAGGGAGTCTCCCTCTAGTTGCTCCTCCGATAACACCGATTGCTTGATGAATGACACTTGGGGGACGAAGAGAAAGGAGGGATGAGTAGAATGACGGCTAGGTATCCTACTCTAATACCATATAGAAAACAACTGCTATTGTATATCTTAATAGACAACCTCTCCTATATATAGGAGAGGAAGGGAAGCAGGGGTCGTGAACAAAACCCTAATGGATCGAACACACTGAGGCCCATTTTACAATAATCTAGTAGAAACATATTACTATAAAGAAATAAAAAATATATCTCAATAATTTGTAAATTTGCTTGTTTACTTTTTGTAATGAACGTAGAAGCATGCTCTTCTAACAATTATTGATGATGGCTAAGTATCAGGTATCAGATCTGCAGTTTTGTCTTTGCCTTGTATAACCAAGGCAAGGCAAGGCAAGGCTCCTATCTTCATCTACTAATTGATGCACCGAATAAGGAACAAAATTATTTTTGACAGTTTGGTCAATCCGCCCCAAAAACTTGTACTATGTATAAGTTCATCAATTCACTTCACCAATTCACAATTGCACTCTTTCATTCAGTTCCATTCAATAACATTACATACCTTTTGAGTCCATCCTTTTTGGACATTTACATGAATTGTACCATCAAGATGCTGATTGCAAAGCTGGTGGGTCATCTCTTCATGACGTTTCATTTCTGATGGAAGATATAGGTGGCCGTAGACAAAGGCAATAATAATCTAGCCTCAAAACTAGTTTCTAACCAATGTCCTATATTAGGTCTATGTTGTGTGACTCCAGGGGTCCAGTAAACTGGCCCATCAGGTATTTTCTTCATTGTTTTTCCTAGCCTTCTAAAGTTGACACTATTTTATGCAATTATCTATACCATATTTTCCAGAACAATGTTCTTGACTTATGTTATCATCAATTTTTAATGTGTTTGTAATCTAATCTCTCTAACACCCACATAAAGGAACAATGTGAATCCATTAGAGTAGGCAAAAAAAGTTTAGGACAAAAAACCAAAATAGCACAGTTTTATAAAAATATGTACTAAACTAGCACCAAAATCATCTTAATTCTCGAAATAGCCCACTTTCTGGGGAAAGCGTCAAGATTTTGGCGTGTTCCAGTGAAAGCGCCAAGTTTGTGGCGTTTTAAGCGAAAAGCGCCAGAACTTAGGCGTTTTCTAGTGAAAGCGCCAAGTTTGTGGCGTTTTAAGGAAAAAGCGCCAGAATTTAGACGTTTTCATTTGAAAGCCCCAACCGTATTGGCGTTTTCAAGTCCACGCTCCACCATTTGCAAAAAAACTCTTCTTATTTTGTTCTTCGCTTCATCCTAACACACACACTGTCTGCTGCCAAATACCGAAGCTTTCGACGCCTTCTTCTAAGTTCTAACACTTCGACGTAAAGGCAGCCCAGGGTGGTGATGGAAACTACAACCAAAGTGTACCATCCGTCCCCGTCAGGTCTTATGGCGCCTGGAGTGACAAGGCAGCAAAATACAACCCCGAGAATGAGCATGAGGGGCCTTGTTGCAAGCCAGCGGATAGCACGGGCCTCACGAAGCTCCTCCTCCACCTCCACTTCCATCTCCTAGATGCAGTGGAGGAGCGCGAGTATGGCGCTGGACGACAGGATGAGAATCCAAATGGCATGATCGATGGGGACCTGAGCATCCACGAGGCGGAAGGATAAGAGGGCATGAAGCGCAAGCAAGGTCCTCACGGCGAGCATCACGCAGGCTTTCTTCCATGGGGTTACGGCGCCGTCTGGAAGCCCCTCCACAGCACGCACGCAGCAGAATAGGAGTAGGAAAGTAAGGGAAGTGGCAAGCACGACCCACTGCGAGCCGAGTTAGTTGAATAGCAACCCAGCAGATAAAAACACAACTTTTTTGGCGCTTTCACTTGAAAACGCCAATTCGGTTAGCGCTTTCTAATGAAAACGCCTAAATTCTGACGCTTTTTGCTTAAAACGCCACAAACTTGGCGCTTTTACAGTAACACGCCAAAATCTTGGCGTTTTTCCCAGAAAGTGGGCTATTTCCGGAATTAAGATGGTTTTGGTGCTAGTTAAGCACATAATTTTATAAAACTGTGCTATTTTGGTTTTTTGTCCAAAAGTTTATTATCTTCTTCCTACTTCCGCTAGTCCACCCATCATTGAGTGTAGAGCCAGGGGAGGCCAAGTGATTTGTCAAAAATTCTAGTGGCTCATTCATGTTGTACTTTGGAAGTGGTAAGAAAGGGTTTTTGGAATGAGTCAATGGGGAGGAGTTAGTGTGGAAATCCCCCCATCATTCCGGTATCGAGCAGTCTTAATTTTCTCACACCTCTCCTATTATTCAATAAACTTTGAAATTTCTCTTTTCAGAAGGTACACATGCATTAATTTATATGAAATAGGAACTTCAACACTTTTATATAATTTCCCTATTTTAACAATATTATCGGAGAGGTTAGTAGCTGTTTTACTATATGCCTAGGCTGTCTAGGCGGCCAGACATTGCTTAGGGACGCCTAGACAACCCGGGCTCCTAGGCGGAGGCCTAGAGATTTTTTATTTTTTAATTATATATATATATACATATATATACATATACATACATATATACATGCATACACATAGTTGTATATTAAACTATGACGATATATGAATCAATCGGAATTAGTAAGAGGAAAGAAAAGGAAAAAAGAACATTGGTTGACTTGACGAAGAAGAATGAATTTAAAAAGAAATCAACAAGGAGGTTGGGGGAAGTTGATAATAGAGAAAGAATGAACAAAAGAAAAGAAAAAGTGGAGCGTCATGCAGCAGGAACCTTACATATGGTGAAACCATGATCATCATCATCATCAACTAAGCCTCAATCCCAACTATGTTGGGGTCGGCTACATGGATCCTTCTTTTCCATTCAGCTCTATCGTGGGTCATATTCTGGTTGAGATGTAGAGATTCAAAATCTCTCTTTATAAGCCCTTCCCATTTTAATTTAGGCCTTTCTCTTCTTCTATTAATTGTGCTTGCCTCAATAGTATTGCTTCGTATAGGCACATTAGTCGGTCTGCGTTGCACATGTCCATACCATCTGAGTTGGCCCTTGCGCAACTTGTCCCCAATGCTCGCCACCCCCACTTTATTCCTGATATAGTCATTTCTCAAGCGATCTTTTCTTGTCTTCCCACACATCCATCTCAACATACGCATTTCAGTCATGTTCATCTTGTTTAGTCTTTGTTTCTTCACCGCCCAACATTCACTCCCATAGAGCATGGCTGGCCGTATAGCAGTTTAATAAAACTTGACTTTTAGTCTGAGAGGGATCTTCCAATCACATAATACTCCAGTTGCACTCCATTTCAACCATCTGCAGTGATCCTATGACAAACGCCATTTTGGACATCCCCGTCTGTTTGAATGATAGAGCCCAAGTAACGGAATTTATCACATTTTGGTATATCTACTTCGTCCAACTTGGCTCCACCATTCACACTGTGAGATTGGCTGAAATTGCAATGCATATACTCAGTTTTGCTCCTACTAATAATCAATCCATTCAATTCCAATGCCTTTCTCCAAAGTTCAACTTTATCATTCAAACCATCTTTGGTTTCGTCAATCAATACAATATCATCAACAAATAACATACACCAAGGAACACCATCCTGAACATTCTTTGTCAACTCATCCATAACAAGAACGAACATATATGGACTGAGTGTGGATCCTTGGTGTACCCCAACTGTGATGGAAAATGTTGGTGTCTCTCCTCCAGGAGTCTTCACACTTGTAGTAGAGCTAGCATACATGTCTTTAATCAAGTCAATGTATTAGTTTGACACACCCTTTTTCCTCAAAACCATCCACAACACTTCTCTGGGTACTCAATCATAAGCCTTTTCCAAATCGATAAAAACCATGTGAATATCTCTTTTTCTTTCCCTATACTTCTCCATACGCCTCCTTATCAGAAAAATAACATCTGTTGTTGATCTACCAGGCATGAAACCAAATTAGTTGTTTGATATATGCGTTATAGATTTTAGCCTATGCTCAATAATCCTCTCCCAAAGCTTCATTGTGTGACTCATCAACTTGATACCTTTGTAGTTTGTGCAGCTCAGAACATCGCCTTTGTTCTTGTAGATGGGGATTATAATACTATTTCTCCACTCATCCGACATCTTCTTTGTCTTCATGATCTTGTTAAATAAATTTGTTAACCACATAACTCCTTCATCCCCCATACTCTTCCATACATCAATGGGAATACCGTCTGGTCCGCATGCCTTTCTCATTTTCATCTTTTTCAAGGCATTCTTGACCTCAAAATGTGAAACTCGTCGTGTGTAAATGATATCTCTTGTATCCCTGTTACACGAGTCTCTAACATTATTTACAATATCTCCATTGAAAAGCTTATGGAAGTAATTTCTCTATTGGTTCTTGATATCATTGTCCTTTACCAACACTCTACCATCTTCATTCTTGATGCATTTTACTTGACTCAAGTCTCTTCCTTTCCTTTCTCTTATACAATCCATTTTATATATAACTTTTCCCCTTCTCTAGTGTCCAACTTCTTATAATTATCATTAAAGTATCTAGACCTTGCCTCCTAAACAACTTTTTTTACTTCTTTCTTTGCTTGCTTGTATCTATGGAACGTTGCATCATCTCGAGATTTGGGCAAGCTCCTATAGATCTCCCTTTTCAGTTTAATAGCCTTCTGTACTTCATCATTCCACCATCAAGTTTCTTTTTGTGGAGGCCCACAACCTTTGGACTCCCCCAAAACCTCTTCGTCAATTTTTGTTATGCAGGAGCTCATGTTATGCCACATAGTGTTGACATCAGACTCTAAGTTCCAAGTTCCCTCCTTGATGAGTTTATCATGAAAGGTCATTCTTTTCTCCTGTAAGATTCCACCACTTGATCCTGCTATCTTAATTTTTGTTATGCTTGCCTTTATTGATCTTCATGTTAATATCCTGTGAAACAACCTGCATCCCCGTCGATACTATCGACAGGAGGTCGATGGTATCGAGATTATCACAGCAACATCGATGGTCCTGTCGATGGTATCGACAGTGGAACAATGGCGGAAATCGGCGATCTACCTCCTGGTTCTATCTTTATTATATTATTTGTTTTATTGTTTCTCTATTATTTTCTCCTTTGTACCACTATATATCTTACCCTAATATATAAAAAGAAGAGAGACGACTATTGCCCTCTCAAGAAAGCTGCTCCTTGCAGCCAACAAATCTCTCGGTGTTCGTCTCCTCTCCTCCTCATCTCTTCTCACATGGTATCAGAGAGGCTTTGATCCGCCGCCCCGCTTCCTCAACAAGCCGCCGCCACAACCTCCCTTTCTCCTTTCTCCTTCTCAGCCGCCGCCGCCGCCCAACTTCTCCAGGCGCCGCAGCCACCCCGGCCGTCGGGCCGGCAGGAACAGTAGCCTGCCGCCGGCGCGGGTGCTGCTGGGCTAGCATCCGCTAGCCATCTTCATCGCTGGATCGATAGCAGCTTTCCCTCGCTGTTGTAGATCTAGCCACCAAGGACCGGAGCCGCTAGCAAGCTTCTGGTTGATTTACAGCAGTTTTCGGCTAGTTCTCGAGAGCCGGAACTACTGTTTGGGAGTCTCCGGTTGATCCAACGGCTATCTAAAGCCCAATCCGAGGGACTCGTCTCTTCCAGAGTGCTCTCCTAATCACATATCCTCCATGTGTGATTAGGAAAATCAATTGGAGGCTGCGAATGCGTCAGTAACGCATTTATCCGTTTTTTGTGTTGTGACGTGTATCTCTTCGTCACCTCATCTATCTCCGTGACGTGTATCTCTCCGTCACCTCAGTTTTCTCTGTGACGTGTATCAATCCGTCACTAAGTTCCCGTCTACAATGGAGGACACCAAGACTCCCTACAGTGAGGCGTCTCCTATCCCCTCCATCAAGCTCAACGGGAAAAACTATCTTCTATGGATGAACGCTGTTCATACTGTCTTGGAATCTCGTGACAAGGCGAGACATGTTGACTCAGGTCCCCTGGACTCTACTGATAAAGGATACGCTGAATGGAAGCGTCATGACAATCTTGTGAAGACTTGGTTATGGAATAGTACGGAACCTGCCATTGCGGCTAGGTTTATGTTCTATACTACAACTAAAGAGATATGGGACGCAGTGAAGCAACACTATTCTCAGGAGAAGAATGCTCTTCGACAATTCATGATATATGATCGTCTGTTTGCTGAGAGGCAGGGTGATAGATCTCTTGAGGAATACTTTGGAGCTATTCAGGCACTTGCTCAAGAGTTGAGTTACTATCATCCTGTGACAGTTGCTGCACAGATCAAAGACAGAGACGACCTGGTTACTGCTAAATTTCTATCCGGACTTAATCTCAATTGCGATTCTGCCAGGAGTGTCATTCTGGCTTTTGATAAATTGCCAAGTCTTGTGGAAGCCTATTCGAGAATTCAACAGTCTATTTTTGAGTATGTTAATCCTATCTCTACTATATCTTCTGGGGAGTCTCATGCATCCGTAGCTGCTACGGTGAGAGGAGGACGACCTGGTATGGACAGAGGACGTGGGACACGTCCTAAGTGTACTTTTTGTGACAAACCGGGACATACAATGGAGAATTGTTGGAAGAAATATGGGAGACCTGTTGCACCTCTTGTGGGGGCAGCACATTGTGCCACCTCTACAAATTCCTCTCCGTCTTCAGCTGTGGGCACCAATTCTGGGACCGACATCACTCTCACTCAGGAGGAGTATGATCGGTTCATTCAGGCTACACAGCACATGAGTGTGAGATCTTCATCTTTGTCATCAGCAAACTTGACATCTACTGCGGGTAATCAGGCTACATCTCTCATAACTTCTGACTCTACTTCATCTTGGGTGGTTGACTCTGGCGCGCCACAACACATGACTGGTATGAAGAGATTGCTCCAATCTATTGACTCGTATATCCCTCACCAATCTGTCACACTGGCAGATGGTTCAGTGAGGAGAGTGCTAGCTAGTGGATCTGTCCCTCTAACACCCAAGATTGATCTTAAATCTGTACACTTTGTGCCTGAGTTTCCTTTTAATCTTCTTTCTGTTGCAAAATTGATTGACACTGTAAAATGTACGGTAACATTTGGGCCTTCTTGTTTTGTCTTACAGGATCTCAAGAGTATTGAGGACGATTGGTGGGGGGGCCTAGGAAAGGTGATCTCTACCTTTTCCACGATGACAGTCTGCCTCGCCCAGTATCTGCTCCAGCTCCATCCATTATGTTGAGTGGTTCCCCCTTACTATGGCATTGCAGATATGGACATCCGTCGTTAGAGAGCCTACGGAAGTTGGAACTTGAGTTGTTCCAAGTGTCATCTTTAGAGTGTCAGTCATGTCATCATAGGTTGTCTTATCCCAGTTGTGTCGATAAGCGGGCATCTTGTCCTTTTGAGTTAGTCCACAGTGATGTATGGGGTCCTGTCAAAGACCAGAGTTATAATGGTTTTCGTTATTTTATTTCCTTTATGGATGATTTTTCCCACATGACATGGATTTACCTTCTCAAAAGTCGAGAGTCTGTGCTATCTATTGTGAAACATTTTCATAAAGAAATAAAGGTTCAGTTTGACTGCAATATAAAAACTCTCCAATCTGATAATGCTTTAGAGTATGTTCAAAAGGCTATGTCTGATTTTTGCAGTTCTGTGGGCATGATCCATCGCACGTCTTGTCCTCGCACCCCTCAGCAAAATGGGGTCGCTGAGAGGAAAAATCGCCATCTTCTTGATATTGCTCGTTCGATCATGTTTCAATCCAACGTGCCTAAGAAATTCTGGTCTGAAGCTCTTTTAACCGTTTGTTTCTTAATTAATAGACAACCATCCTCTGTTCTTAAAGGACAAACTCCTTTCTCTGTGTTACGACCCACGGATCAGCCCTTCTCTGTTCTCCTTAGAGTTTTTGGTTGCACTTCTTTTGTCCATAATTTTTACCCTAAGGATGACAAACTTTCTCTTAGGTCTATTAAAACCTTGTTCCTTGGTTATTCTAGTACTAGCAAAGGATACAAGTGTTACTGTCCTAGTCTTCATCGCATGTTTGCGTCTAGGGATGTTACCTTCCATGAGACAACTCCATATTTCTCCGATGCTATGAGTAAGGGGGAGCAGTTGAGAGAGGGAGTGCCACCAGATTTTCAGAGTGAGAGAGTGGCACCATCTGTGCAGAGTGAGGGAGCGCCACCCATCATTCCTGATTATACTTTTATTCAGGACGAGCAGGCGGCTGACATGCCTGTTATTCAGCAGTACCCATATGTTTATAGTAGGCGAGGCATACAAGATCCAGAAGAGGTAGCGACACCAGTCCCTGAGCCTTCCTCATCGTCTTCTACTCACGAGATTCCTATAGAAGCATCAGATCTTGATCTTCCTATTGCTGTTCGGAAAGGTACTCGTACTTGTACTATTAGACATCCTATTACAAATATGTGTTGTCTGTCCCACTTATCTAAGCAGGCCCGCACATTTGCTATTGGGATTGGTTCTGTTGATATACCAAGGAATCACTATGATGCTATGAAGGACAGTGGCTGGAAACATGCAATGCAACTTGAGATGTCACTTCTTTTGCATAGTGGCACATGGGATCTTGTTGACTTACCTACAGGAAAGAAAGCAGTGGGTTGGAGATGGGTTTTCACCATCAAACATAATCCGGATGGATCCGTTGAGAGGTTGAAGGCCAGATTGGTAGCAAAAGGCTACACACAGACCTATGGAGTTGATTTCTTTGAGACCTTTTCTCCAGTAGCTCGTCTAAATTTTGCGCGGATTATTATTTCTCTGGCTACTACCTTTGATTGGCCCCTATTTCAGCTTGATGTGAAGAATGCCTTTCTACATGGTGACCTACAGGAAGAGGTATATATGGAGCAACCTCCTGGGTTTGTTGCTCAGGGGGAGTGTTAGAAGGTGTGTAAATTGAAGAAAGCCATATATGGGCTGAAACAGTCTCCTCGAGCTTGGTTTGACAAGTTCAGTGACGTTGTACTCCAGATGGGTTTTTCTCGCTCCATGACTGATCACTCTTTATTCTACTTCAGCCCTTCTTGTGGCTCTATCATTATTGCTGTATATGTTGATGACATAGTGATTACTGGAAGTGATTCTACATGCATATCTCGTATGAAGGAAGGTTTGCAGAGACACTTCCAAACGAAGGATCTGGGTAAACTGAGATATTTTCTGGGCATTGAGGTGCTTAGATCTCATGCATGTGTCAATCTATCTCAGAGGAAATATGTGCTTGACTTACTACAGGAGACAGGCATGGCTGAATCTAAATCGGTATCTACTCCTATGGATTATCACATCAAGGAGACGGTTGATGATGTTGAGTACTCAGATCCAGGATATTATAGGAGAATAGTTGGCAAGCTAATATATCTAACTGTCACACAACCTGACATTTCTTTTGCTGTAGGCGTTGTGAGTCAGCATATGCACTCACCACGACAGTCACACTGGACAACAGTTTGCCGGATTCTGAGATATCTGAAGAGTGCTCCTGGTAAGGGGATCACTTATTCTAAACCCAAGGTGACTCCATCTACTTTGACTCTCACAGGGTATTCGGATGCAGATTGGGCTGGTGATCATATTGATAGAAGGTCTACATCAGGCTACCATACCTTCCTAGGTGATCATTTGATTACTTGGAAAAGCAAAAAGCAGCATGTGGTAGCTAGATCCAGCACTGAGGCTGAATACCGTGCTATGGCCCATGCATGTTGTGAACTACAATGGGTCAAATATGTTCTTTCTGAGTTAAAAATCACTATTATGTCTTCTATGGAGCTCAAGTGTGACAACCAGTCTGCTATACACATTGCCAGGAATCCTATCTTTCATGAGCGTACAAAACATATAGAAGTTGATTGCCATTTTATTCGTGATCAAATCAAAGATGGCACCATTGTGACGCCATACGTCAAGTCTGAAGATCAACTGGCGGATATCTTGACAAAGCCTTTGGGTCCGACAGCTTTTCAGAGATTATGTGGCAAGCTGGGCATACACGATTTGTACTCTCCAGCTTGAGGGGGAGTGTGAAACAACCTGCATCCCCGTGGATACTATCGACAGGAGGTCGATGGTATCAAGATTATCACAACAACAAAACAACACTCTGTCGATACCATCGACGGTCCTGTCGATGGTATCGATAGTGGAACATCGGCGGAAATCGACGATCTGCCTCCTGGTTCTATCTTTATTATATTATTTGTTTTATTGTTTCTCTATTATTTTCTCCTTTGTACCACTATGTATCTTACCCTAATATATAAAAAGAAGAGAGACGGCTATTGCCCTCTCAAGAAAGCTGCTCCTTGCAGCCAAGAAATCTCTCGGTGTTCGTCTCCTCTCCTCCTCATCTCTTCTCACATATCCAAAACCACCAACCTATGTTGTGTCGTGAGTTCTTCGCCAGGAATCACTTTACAGTCCTTGCATACTTTACGATCCTCCTGCCTTGTAAGGAGGTAATCAATTTGGCTACAATTGTGCCCACTCTTGAATCTTATGAGATTCTCTTTTCTTGAAATGGGTGTTTGCCAAAATCATATCATATGCAACTGCAAAATCTAATATCCTCTCTCCTTCTCCGTTTCTGCTACCATATCCAAAACCCCCATGAACTCTCTCATATCCATCATTGCTACTCCCCACATGGCCATTTAAATCACTCCCAATAATGATCTTTTCCTCTGTCGGTATTCCTTGCATTAATTCGTTCATGTTATCCCAAAAATCCTTCTTAGCCTCCTCGCTAAGGCCAACTTGGGCGGCATAAGCGCTAGTAATGTTAAAAATCTTTCCCCCAAAGAACGACCTTGATAGCTATGATTCTATCACTCATCCTAGTGATCTTGACAACATCATCCTTCAACATTTTATCAACAATAATACCTACGCCATTTCTATGTTTATCAATGCCTGTATACCAGATTTTGTATCCTATGTCTCCAATCTCTCTACAACGTTCTCCTGTCCACTTAGTTTCCTGCAAGCTATATTGACTTTTCTTCTCATCATGGTATCTACTATCTCCAAATATTTTCCTGTCAAAGAGCTAATATTCCAAGATCCAACTCTAATCCTTTTTTCTTAGACTTGCTTTTTTGCCTGCCTTCGTTGAAAATGTTGCCCTTGCACATTTTTTACTACATCCGGGCAATGATGCGTCGGGACTAGCTTCTTTACCCACACCCGTCCAAGATGTGGAAACCCTTGCACATTTTTCACTACATCCGGGTGATGATGCAGCGGGACTAGCTTCTTTACCCACACCCGTCCAAGATGTGAAAACCCTTGCTTGTCCTTCAACACAGCTGGACGTCGCTGTGTCGAACCCCTTGCATATTTATCACTACACCTGGGTGTTGATGCAGCGCGTCGCTAGGTAGGGACGCTCCAACAAGTTTTTTATAAGGATCCATGTCATAGAAAGAGTGACAGTTTTTATGGCTGGCTGTCAACCTACCACCAACCCTCCTCCTTTACCCGGGCTTGGGTCCGGCTACATTTGCACAAAATATGGAAACATAGGCGGAGTTGTATGGTGAAACCATGAAGAAAAAAAAAACATAAGAAGATTGGTAGAGGAAGAAGAACAAATAACAAAATGAAAGTAGGAATGGAGGTCGAAAAGATGAGAAACAATATAGTGGATGTATGTACAAAGATGAATAATTGAATCGAATAGGAACGCTAGAGTAAGAAAATCGAAAATGCAAGTAAGAAATTAGCATGGTATTAGTTTGAGTACATTCATACAAGTGATTTATAAGCAGATTATTGAAATAGGAGGATAAAGAAGAAAAAAACCATGTAGTATACTGCAAATCGGTAAGTGGAGCAGCAGTAAACGGTTAATACCATAATAATACAGCAGCAGTAACCCTGTAACATTGCAGCAATTTGCTGCTTGGTAAAGCAAAAGTAAGAAAATGAAATAAAGAGGAATGCAGTAACATTGCTGCTTGATGGAACTGTAATGGAAAAGAAAAACAAGAGGAAGATTAAGGAGGAAGAATAAATATCAAAAGAAACGAAAAAGAAGATAAGAAAAAAAATAGCCCAGATGTTAGGCCCAATTAAGTACAGTAGGCGCCTCCTAGGCGGCCACCCAGTCTGCCCAACAACATAGTTAGGGTGGGCGCCCAGGTTTTGAAAGCCATGTCCCCCCTCGTGCCGCCTAGGTGGTCACCCATATAACTATGCTGTATGCACGTGGCACACCTTTATATAGGACTATAGGTGGTGACCAATAACCCGTATACATGATGCAGGAGTAATCCCAATGTACAAGACATATAAAGAATAAGTAAATATGTATACAAGACTTATTCTTCTAATACTCCCCCTCAAAGTGGTGCATATCTATCACGAGCACCAAGTTTGTTGCATAAGAATTTGACTTGACAACCATTCAAAGATTTAGTGAACAAAACCCCCGACGCGTCTTCTCGGAGTCTTCTACCTCTTTGACGGAGCTAATTCCCGTCCAGATCGTGCATCAGCCACCGTCGACACCGCGTGTTGTCCAACCAGCACGAGGTGTTGCAGTCCAGAGATCGTCCTGACGGCACAGGGTCTTGCTCATATTGCAAGTTACACGGTGCGTTCCCAAGTGACACGGCGTTTTGACGGTTGTTGGAGTTTACGCCTCCTGCATACACACGACGTGTCCCCTAAGTGACATGACCTGTTGACGGCTACTAAAGTTTACGCCTCCAACGGAGACACGGTGTGCGACGTGCTCACACGACGTATCAGAGATTCAAAAAGTTTGCATTCGGTCTTCATCAACTGACATGACGTGCTGACATCTCTACACGGCGTGTCAAGTCTTCTACACGGCATGTTGGCGACAATCTGCCTTGACGGCTACTGTCATCTTGATCTAATCTCAATATGGGAGACAAAACTGCTTCCGCTACAACAGTCTACAATGATCAATCTCAAATAACTTCTATGAAGCTTAATTCACAGAATTTATCTCCTCTAGATGAATGCTATAATACACCGCTCTTGAATCTCGAGAGAAGGTGGATAGTATTGAGTCAGAGCCTCCTGATGAAAGTAGCAAAGACTAATCTACTTGGCGAAAACATAATGGACTGGTGAAGTCCTAGTTATGGAATAGCATGGAGCCTCGGATTGCTTCTAGTTTATGTTCCACTCCATAGACAATCAAGCCTGGGAAGCTGCAAAGAAACACTTCTCTCATGAGAAGAATGCTCTCTATCTCTATACTGCATATGACCGTCTCTTTGCAGAAAAACAAGGTAGTCGCTTTCTAGAGGATTACTTTAGTGCTATACAATCCATCTCTCGGGAACTCAATTTGTGCCAACCATTGAAGACTAGTGATTAGATGAAAGATAGGGATGATTCAGTAACATCAAGATTCCTAACCGGGTTAAATCTTGTTTATGCTTCAGCTAGGAGTGTTATCCTTGCCACAAACAAACTACCAAGTCTTGAAGAAGCCTTTGTGAGGATTCAACAATCTTCCTTCGAGTCTATTTCTGCTACTTTAGGAGGACAACACTCTAGAATCATGCCTCTCTTATTGCTGTCGCCAAAGGAACTGGACGAGGTGCTAGTCAAGGATGAGGCAATCATCCTATGGACAAATGTACGTGGTGGGCAACTTGGACATACAAAGAAAAAGTACTATTCTAAGCATGGTCAATCCCCTACTGGCGTTACACATTATACAACCACTTCTTCGGGAGCATATGCATCTGGAGCCTCTAAACAAATGCAATCAGATGTTACATTCTCCAAGGAGTATGATCGTCTTCTTGAGGCTACTCGTGAAGATTTCCCTTGGCTCCTCTGTTAATTTGGTTTCAGATACAGGTAACCAGGGGACTTTGTTTGTTGCCTCCGATCCATCTTCTACATAAGTGGTTGATTCCGGTGCCTCTCAACATATGATGGGTATACAATTTAGGCTTCCCTCTTCTGATTCGTATATCCCGTAGTCTTTTGTGACACTTGCTGATGTGTCTATGAAGCATATCCAGGTTTGTGGGACTGTACAAGCATCATCTGATTTGACTTTATAGTCTGTACATTATGTACTAGACTTTCCTTTTAACTAAATGTCCGTTGCTAAGCTGGTTGATTCTTTGAAATGCTTGGTAATATTTGGAGACTCTTTCTTTGTGTTACAGGATCCCAGGTGTTGGAAGACGATTGGTTGGGGATTTGGGAAAAGGCAATCTCTACTTCTTCGAAGGTGGTTACCCAACTTGCCAGATTTCATCTACCGCATCTACTATTTTCAGATGCTCTCCCTTACAATGGCATTGTTAATATAGCTGTTTTAGATTTAGTTTATTTTGTGTTTTGTAATTCTATTATCTGCTGGATCTCTATGTAACTTCCCCGCTACTCTTATTAATAAAAGGGAGAGGAACCGTGCTCCTTTCCACCGCTGCATTGCACACAAAATTGCGACATGTAACTCTTGACATGGTATCAGAGCGGCAACGCTCCTAGAGAAATCGATCCCTCTTCTTCCTCTCTTCCGTCCTCTAAAACTGACTAACATCAGCGGGCGCCGCCACCGCTAACAGCAGCAGCAAGCGCCGCCGCCGCCGGTTAGGAAGAGGGCAACAACCATCGGCCCCAACCAGGGAGCAGACAGCCGCCGCCGCCGCCCAAACTAGCAACAACCGACGTCCAATCCAATAGTAGTCGGCGTCGACACCCAAGCCAGCAGCAGCCGCTGCCGGCTTACAAGCTAGCAACAGCTGTCGCCGGCCAGCATGCTCGCAATAGCTGCCGCCGACTAGCACACCGGCAGACTCTTTGGGTTAATTCACGACAGGTTATTAATATCCAAACATGGTCCGCTTCTACGTAGAGAATTCCTAATCACATCTCCATGTGTGATTAGGAAATTTTCAATTGGGGGCTGTGAATGCGTTAGACACACATCTCGTTTATATTGACGTGACGTGTATCCTTTCGTCACTCTGTCTTCCTTGTGACGTGTATCACTCCGTCACTCTGTCTTCCTTCTGAAACATGGAGCACTAAGGCATCAGTTGTCTACAACGAGATGTCACCTGTCTCCTCCATCAAGTTGAATGGGAAGAACTATCTCTTGTGGATGAATGCTGTCCATACAATGTTAGAATCCCGAGATAAGGCAAAGCATGTTGAGTCTGATCCTCCTACAATTACTGGCAAAGGCTATGCGGAATGGAGGCGTCATAACAATCTGGTGAAGACATGGCTGTGGGGGAGCATGGAACCTGGAATTGCTGCTAGGTTCATGTTCTACACCACTACTAAAGAGATATGGGATGCAGTCAAGAAGCATTACTCTCAAAACAAGAACACTCTTTGTTAGTTGATGATATATGACCACATGTTTGCAAAACGACAGGGAGACAAGCCTTTGGAAGAGTATTTTGGGGTGATCCAAGCTATTGCTCAAGAACTGAGTTTCTATCATCCAGATCCAGTGACTGTCCAAGAACAAGTCAAGGATAGAGATGATTTATTTACAACAAAGTTCTTATCCGGCTTGAGTCCTTCATTCAGTTCAACCCGTAGTGTTATCTTAGCTTCTGACAAACTTCCCAGCCTGGAAGAAGCTTATTCACGAGCTATGCGGTCCAATTTTGAGACAGTTGAATCTACAACTGTCCCTACCTAGAGAATCTCATGCATATGTAGCTACTGCAGTTATAGGAGACCATACAAGTATAAATCGAGGAGGTGGCACACGACCTAAGTGCACTTCCTGTGGCCCTATGGGACACACGGTGGAGAAATGTTGCAAGAAGCATGGTAGACCTTCTGCACCACCTGTGGGGATAGCCAACTTTACTGGCACTACTGAATCTTCTGAGCCTCCTGCTTCGAGTTCTGGCATCACTCTCACTAAGGAGGAATGTGATAGATTTATTCTGGCTACTCAGCATCCGAGTTTGAGATCTTCTTCTTCAGCCAACTTGGCTCTACTACTAGTAATCAAGCTACTTCCTTACTGGCTTCCAATTCAAATTCTTCATGGGTGGTTGACTTTGGAGCTTCGCAACATATGATTGGTATGAGGACACTGCTTCATTCCATTGACTCACATATTCCACACCAGTCTGTCACATTAGCAGACGGATCAATGCAAAGAGTGTTAGCCAGAGGCTCTGTTTCTTTGATTCCTAAAATTGACCTTAGATCTGTACATTATGTGCCTACATTTCTATTTAATCTTCTTATGGTTGCAAAATAGATTGATATTGTGAAATGTACGGTGACATTTGCTCCTTCTTGTTTTGTATTACAAGATCTCAAGAGTATGAGGACGGTTGGTGAGGGGCCTAGGAATGGTGATCTCTACCTCTTTCATGGTGCAAGCCTGCCTCGTCAAGTATCTACTGCTCCAGCTCCTGCTATTCTTTTGAGTGGTTCTCTCTTACTGCGGCACTACATATATGGACATCCTTCTTTAGAGAGTTTGCGGAAGTTAGAACCTATGTTATCTCAAGTGTCTTCATTAGAGTGTCAGTCCTGTCAGTTGGGAAAACATCATAGGATGTCATATCCTAGTTGTGTCCATAAAAGGGCCCTTCGCCCCTTTGAGTTAGTCCCAGTGATGTCTGGAGTCCTATAAAAGAAAGCAATTATAATGGTTTTCAATATTTCATTTCCTTTGTGGATGATTTTTCTCGTATGACATTGATATATCTGTTGAAGAGGCGAGAGTCTGTGTTGTCCATTGTCAAACATTTTCATCAAGAAATAAAGGTCCAATTTGATCACATTATTAAATTTTTTTAGTCTGATAATGTCTTGGAATATATTCAACATGCTATGGTTGATTTTTGTAGTTCTGTTGGGATGGCACATTGTAAGTCCTGTCCTCCCACTCCACAATAAAATAGTGGCTGAGAGGAAAAATTGTCACCTTCTTGATATTGTCAGGACAATTATGTTTGAATTCAATGTTCCTAAGAGATTTTGGTCTCATGCTTTACTTACCGTCTGTTTTCTTATTAATAGGCAGCCTTCTGTTGTTTAAGAATGCACTCCTTTTGTTAAAGTGTCTAAATTAGTCTATTAGTTAAATAGGCTAATTAGTTTAGTGGGCCTTTATATTCCGGCCCGTCTAGTTTAGATTACTTAGGACCCAAGTAATCTAAACTAGACGGGCCGGAAGATAAAGGCCCACTAAACTAATTAGCCTATTTAACTAATAGACTAATATAGACACTTTAACACTCCCCCTCAAGCTGGAGCATGGGTGAAACACATGTCCAAGCTTGGAGAGTTACAAGACTCGATAAAATGATAAAAGAAATGATAACTGAAAGATAAATATCACTCCCATACAAAATATGTTACTCCCCCTGAAATAATACTCCCCCTGAAACATATGGTGATGATGATTCTGCAGGCTGAAGATACTCGAGCTTTGAAGAAGGTCTTCCTTGAAGTGCATCTGGAATGAGGACATCTGAAGAATGGACCTGATACTACAGCAGTTCGCCACTGGAATACGTGCTTAACGCGGCACGAACGCGGACGGACGATCTGCTGCTTGATACGATGCAGGAACCATAAAACTCTGACGCATGAACCTTGGGGGCTTGACGGGAAATGAGATCATCCATCAAGGAAGGTCCCAAGAAGATCAGCTACAGGCGATGTCGATACAGCAGATGCGGCTCGGAGAAGACGTGATGAAGCAGCTCGGTGAAGATAAACCTCTGAGCTTCTGAAGAAGCACCCATCTGTCTCATGTGAATGCAACTGAAGGAATACACCATCAACACCTGACGTACATAACGCGGTACGAACGCGGATACGGTGTCGACACTGGATCTTCAATGCTGGCTGAAGTAGAGAACCGGTGTGCTGAACAATGTGAAGCTTCATGAAGATAGCCTGGAATATATATAATCTGAATACATATATCATCATCTCATCTTATACTCTCTCTCTCATACATTCTCTCATATGCTCGCATGCTCGCTCTTCTCATCTCTCCCTTTCCTCTCTATCCCCCCCGCACACCAAATACGACAAGAGTGAGTGTTTGGTGTGGAGAACTGGATATATGACCCCCCCCCCCCCCCCCCCCCCTTAATGTGGAAAAGAGATGCTCACATAATATGGGTGGGTGGGAAAGAAAAAGGCTGAAAAGGGAAAAATATGTGAAATGGGTAATATGTGGAGAATGAAACCGATAGCCAAAGAGAGTATACTAAATGGGTCAACATGAGATCCGGGTGGAAAAATAAATGGATCTAGTCCCGACCCGAAAAGGGGGTTTGTTGGCCCACTAAACTAATTAGCCTATTTAACTAATAGACTAATTTAGACACAGCAGATCGTCCGTCCGCGTTCGTGCCGCGTTAAGCACGTATTCCAGTGGCGACTTGTTGTAGTATCAGGACCATTCTTCAGCTTACAGAGTATCTTCAGATGTCTTCATTTTAGATGCACTTCAAGGAAGACCTTCTTCAAAGCTCGAGTATCTTCAGCCTGCAGAATCATCATCACCATATGTTTCAGGGGGAGTATTATTTCAGGGGGAGTAACATATTTTGTATGGGAGTGATATTTATCTTTCAGTTATCATTTCTTATTAATAGGCAGCCTTCTGTTGTTTAAGAATGCACTCCTTTCTCTATTTTACATCCCCATTTCTTGTTCCCTTAGGGTGTTTGGTTGTACCTCCTTTTGTCCACAATTTTGACCCTAAAGCCGACAAATTATCTCCTAGGTCGATGAAGACTCTTTTTTTTTGTTACTCCAACACTAGCATGGGCTACAAATGTTATTGTCCTTGTCTTCGTCGTATGTTTGTGTCTAGGGACGTAACCTTTCATGAGTCAACTCCGTATTTCTCTAGTGTTCCCAGCTAAGAAGCACAGACACGGACACGGATGCGGACACGGTACACGGAAATTTTAAAAAATATAGGATACAGACACGGCGTTGGATACGGAAATATATATACATACATACAAACATACATACATAATATATTTACATATATATACAATTTTAGACATGTATATGTACATAATTTATTTGTAAAACACAACAAGATCCACAATTCTCGACAACAAGCACAAACAAAGATCACCAAAAATACCCACATCATATTCACATATGGTAAACCCACTATGCTAATCAATATCGAATTAAGCATACAAAATGATATTATAATAAATGATACATAATAGTATCCAAGATGACAAACTAGAGAAAAATCATTAGAAATTAATTTCAGACAGTAACAAATTTTCAATTAAAGTACTAACAGAGTGAAGTACAAGGAAGAGGTGGGGAAGCAAAAGTGATTTGAGGGGAGATATGTATTGGTAGTGGGGATGGTGGTGAAGCAAGAGGAGGTTAATACATTTAGCAATCATGTAGGAGTGGAGGGTAGAGGGAAGAGACAAAAGTAAAATAGGAGGACTGCATGTTGGAAGGAGGAAAAAGAGGGGAGGAGAGTTTTCAATGGATCAGGAAGAAGAGGCACGTGGGCACGTGAAGGAGTGTACACATTGAAGGACCAACGAAGTACGAAGAAGAGGAAGAGAAAAGGAACGAGCAAAGAAAATATAGAGGAAGAAGAAAGGAGGAGTTCCTAGAGGGGCAGGAAGCTGCTTCTTGTGGCTGATCTAGGTGTTGGCAGCTCCTGCTACAAATGGATGCCACTTGTGGCTGGTTTACGTGTTGGCAGTTCCTGCTGCAATTGGATGCTGCTTGTGGCGCCTTCAAACTCCTAATGGTTGCTGCTGCAGAAGCTCTACTTATAGCAGCATCATCTCCTTGTGGTGGTTGCCAGCAGCTGCTCCAACACCTAGCTATTATTCTTGCAGCAGTTGCTGCAAGTAGTGTTCTAGACATGTGAGCTGGGCAGGGTGTGTCCTGGAAGTGTCTAAGACGTGTCCATTCTGTGTCCTGTTGGAAAATAAAAAAATATGAAGCTGGACACGCCGGTGTCCGCCGTGTGTCCAGGCGTGTCCATCTTGGACACGGACACGGCAGCCTCCGAGAAGTGTCCGTGCTTCCTAGGTTCCCAGTAAGGGGGAGTATTTGTGTGAGAGTGAGAGAGTGCCACCATCACAAACCAGTGAGGGAGTGCCACGACCAGAAAATAGTGAGAGTGCCACCTACCATTCATGAGGAGACTATAATTCAGGAAGAGCCATCTGAAGATATTCCTTCAATTAAGCAATACTCACAGGTGTATCACAGCCGGAGCATGCAAGATCGGAATGAGGTAGAGACTCCAGTCCTTGAGCCTTCCTCATCTTCCTCTACTCAAGAGAATCCTGAATATTCATCTGACCTTAATGTTCCCATTGTTGTCCGCAAAGTTATTCGATCTTGTACTATTCGTCATCCTATTACAGGTGTTTGCTGTTTGTCCAATTTATCTAAGCATGCTCATACCTTTGCTCTTAGGATTGATTCTGTAATAATTCCAAGGAATCATATAGATGCCATGAAGGACATTGGTTGGTTACAGGCTATGAATTCTGAAATGTCTGCCCTTATACAGAATGAAACATTGGAACTTACTGATTTGCCTGTAGATAAGAATGTTATGGGTTGTAGATGGGTCTTCACTGTCAAACATAATCCAGATGGGCCAGTAGAGAGATTGAAAGCTAGACTGGTGGCAAAAGGTTATACTCAGACGTATGGGAGTTTGATTTCTTTGAGACCTTTTCACCCGTGGCTCGTTGTGATTCTGTGAGGATTCTTATTTCTCTAGCAACCACCTTTGATTGGCCATTATTTCAGCTCGATGTCAAAAATACCTTCCTACATGTAGATCTATAGGAAGAAGTGTACATGGAGCAACCTCCTGGATTTGTTGCTCAGGGGGAGTGTCAGAAGGTGTACAAATTTAATAAAGCTATTTATGGGTGGAAACAATCCCTCGAGTTTGGTTTGACAAGTTCAATGCTGTTGTATTACAAATGTGATTCTCATGTTCTGTGGCAGATCATTCTTTGTTCTATTCTAGTTCTCCCACTGGATTGATTATTATTGCAACGTATGTTGATGATATTGTTACATTGGCAGTGACTCTGTGGGCATATCTAAGGCGAAGGATGGATTGCGAAAGCATTTTCATACGAAAGATCTGGGCAAATTGAGATATTTTCTGGGAATTGAAGTACTTAGATCACATACATGTACTAATTTGTCTCAGAGAAAATATGTACTTGAAATACTTCGAGAGACAGGAATGAGTGAGTCCAAGCCTGTGTCTACTCCTATGGACTATCATGTGAAGGAAAATGTTGATTATGTTGATCTAAGATATTATAGGAAGATTGTTGGAAAGCTGATATATCTGACAGTCACTCGCCTTGGCATTTCTTTTGCTATAGGAGTGGTGAGTCAACATATGAACTCACCAAAACAATCACATTAGATAACTGTCTGTCGCATTCTTAGGTTTTTGAAAGGAGCTTCTGGAAAATGGATCACATATTATAGACCTAAGAATCCTAGATCTACTCTTATTCTTAATGGCTATGCATATGCAGATTGGACTGGTAATTTGAATGACAGAATATCCACATTTGGGTATTGCACTTTTCTAGGAAATCATCTTACTTCCTGGAAAAGCAAGAAGCAGAATGTTGTGGCTCGTTCTAGCACGGAGATTGAGTATAGAGCATTGACTCATGCTTGTTGCCTGTTGCAGTGGGTTCAATCAGTGCTTTCTGAATTAAAAATTCATGTGATGTCTCCTATAGAGCTCAAATGTGATTATCAAGCTGCTATCTATATTGCCAAGAGGTCCAGTCTTCCATGAACGCACTAAACACATAGAAGTTGACTACGACTTCATCAAAGATCAGATCAAGAATGGGAAGGTAGAGACTCTCATGTCATATGTGAAGACCAACTTGCTGATGTTCTTACAAAGCCATTAGGTCCAACAATTTTTCAGAGTCTTAGTAACAAGCTGGGCATACATGATGTGTATGCTCTAGCTTGAGGGGGAGTGTTAACATAGCTGTTTTATATTCACTTTATTTTGTATTATGTAATTTCTGTTATCTGCTGGACCTCTATGTAATTTCCCCAACATTATTAATAAAAGGGAGAGGGAGCACATTGCTCCTCTCCACTGCTGCATTGCACACAACATTGTGACACGTAAGTCTTGACATGCATTGTCGCTATGGGCATCTATTTTTGCAGAGTCTTTAAAAGCTTGTTCCAGGCTTAGCATCCGTATAGTCGTCAGAGTGTTGATCATGCCAACTAGGCAAGTATCATCCCATTTCATTTCCAGGTCGCACTATGAAACACTCTAAGCATCCTTTTGATCTTATTCATAGTGATATTTGGGGTCCCGTTAAAGAGCCAAGTTGTAATGGCTTTCGATATTTTCTATCTTTCATTGATGATTTTTCCGCATGACTTGGATGTAATTAAGTTTTGGGATGAAGTTTTTTCAGCCATTCAAACTTTTTGTCAATTAATAAAAATTCAGTTTGATGCTCATATAAAGATCCTTCGTACTGATAATGTCCTAGAATATGTTCAAAAGGCTATTTCCAATTTTTGTAATTCTGGTGGCATGATTCACCAAATGACTTGCCCTCATACACCACAACAAAATGGGATTGTTGAACGCAAAAATCATCATCTACTTGATGTAGTACACACACTACTTTTTCATGTCTGTGCTAAAGAAATATTGGTCTAATGCTCTTCTCACTGCTTGTTTTTTAATTTTCCGCCAGCCATCCTCTGTCTTACATAGGGCCACCCCCTTTTCTATTTTTCGACCTGACGAGCAACCTTTCCCTGTCCCTCTTCGTGTTTTTGGTTGCACTACGTTTGTTCATGTGTTTGATCCACATGCTGACAAGCTGTCTCCTCGCATAGTTCACAATATTTTTGGAATATTCTCACACAAAAGGGATACATATGTTATTGTCCTCATCTTCGTCATCTTTTTGTGTTGGCTAACATTACTTTTCATAAGTCTACTCCATTCTTTAGTGACTCTGTCCAGCGCGATGGAGAGCACAATCCTGAGAGACTATATATTTGAGTGTGAGAGAGAGCCACCACTTCATGTGCCATGTGATGAGGGTGTCCTAGATACTACTCATACTTTACCACCACCATCACCTACTCCACCTATTGAACCTTTTCCACTGGTTTACACCAGGCAAACAGTGCATTACCAAGAGGATGTAGCGTCACCAATCCAACAGATTGACTCATCATCAGACACTGCTGAGGTAACTGTTCCTATTGAGAGTTCTCTAGATGCTTTTGTTTCAAACTTACACCTTTCAGTTGCAGCTCGTAAAGGTGTTCGATCTTGCACTATACACCATCCACTGTCAAGTGTTTGTTGCTTGCCTCATTTGTTACCAACATCCCGCACATTTGCTCTTCAACTTGATTCTACGGCTGTTCCTCGATCCTATACAGAAAACATGATGGATGGATCCAAACTATGGACAGTGAGATGGAAGCCCTTCATGAGAACCCACCTGGGACTTGGTGGATCTTCTTCCTGAGAAGTCTGTTGTAGGCTGCCGTTGGGTTTATACTGTTAAACAGAAACCAGATGCCTCTATTGACCACTTGAAGGCTCGTTTGGTGGCGAAGGGTACACTCAGACACATGATGTAGACTTCTATGTGTCTTTCTCCCCAGTTGTTCGGCTCAATTATGCGTAAATCCTTATCTCCGTTGCTACTCATTCTGACTGGCCTCTTCTTCAGCTAAATGTCAAAAATGCTTTTCTTCATGGTGACCTTCTTGAGGAGGTATACAGGGAGCAACCTCCTCGGTATGTTGCTCAGGGGGATTGCCAGAAGGTATGTAAATTGAAGAAATCCTTGTATGGCATGAAGCAGTCACCATATGGTTTGATAAATTTAGTGATGGAATTATACAATTTGGGTTCAATCGGTCCTCTATTGATCATTCTTTATTTGTGTATAAATCGTCAAGTGGCACTATCATTCTGGTTGTCTATGTAGGTGATATTGTCATCACAAATGATGACTCTACTGACATTTTGTGATAGCTCAAGGAATGGCTGCAAACTCAATTTCAGACAAAAGATTTGGACAATCTCCGCTATATCCTTGGAATAGAAGTTCTATGTTACCTCTCTCAGCAGAATTATGTTCTAGACCTTTCTGAGACATGCATGACACAGTGCAAGCCAGTCTCCACGCCTATGAATTATCATACCAAGGCACCTATTTATGAAGACAATGACTTTTTTGATCCAACAAAGTATAGAAGGATCGTAGGGAAACTGATTTACTTGACAGTTACTCGTCCTGATATCTCATACGTTGTGGGAGTTGTTAGCCGGTTTATAAGTGCACTCAAGATGTCACACTAGATGGCAGTCACCCGGATTCTACGTTATGTTAAAGGATCGCCAGGGAAGGGTCTCACTTCACAGGGAAAGATCTCGCATACACTCCCTTGAAGCTTATTGGATATACGGATGCTGATTGGGCAGGGGATGTTAGAGATAGACGGTCTACTACTGGCTATTGTGTGTTTCCCGGGTCACACTTGTGACTTGGAGGAGCAAGAAAAAAAATGTGGTAGTATGGTCCTGTACATCGGCAGAGTATCGAGCGATGACACATGCATGTTGTGAGCTACAATGGGTTATGTCTATCATGTCTGAAATGGGAGTGTCTGTTGAGACAACAATCTCTCTCATGTGTGATAATCCTGTTGGATCCTAGATGGGTGATTAGATGCTCTAGAGGGGGGGGGTGAATAGAGCTGAAACCACCACTTTGCAAGAGTCTTTCGCCTTTCTTCCAAAGACTTACCTACTCTTGCCCAAGTCTTCAGCCTTGCAGGAATTACCCACTCTTCTTGGATCTTCTGCCTTTGACTTCACCTTCACTCGGAGAAGCTTCCACCAAGGACTTACCCACTTGAGCTTGAGTCTTCTGCCTTCTCCAAGGGCTTACCCACTCTAGCTCCAAGTCTTCAGCCTTGATCTTCACCAAGGGACTCCTTCCCTTGTTCTTCTTCACCTCTCTTGTACAAGAGAGAGAACCTTCATCTTCATGATTGAAATGAGAGATATGGAGGTGGTGGAAGTGAGAGCCTCACAAGATATACATGTTGGATTAGCTCTCTTACAGATTTCCTACTCACTCTAATGGATGTAGCAAGTGATTAAGCTTAGAGAGAGAGAGGAGGCTGTAGGAAGCACTCAACTATAGAATAGGAGCCTCACATAGAGTTTGCAATGAATGCTCAACCTTGGAATGAAGCCCAAGGGGTCCTATTTATAGCTGGGGATGCCTCTTAGCCTTTGGAAACACTTGAGAACGAAAACTAGCCGTTTTGTGGCTTGCAACAGATCTATTTTCACTTGTTGCAACTCCACAACGGCTAGAAGCACTTTTCTGCACTTTTCCGTACAGTGCAATCGGTCGAGTTTCTATAAGTGTAACTCAACCGATAGAGTAAAAGACAAAACCGATATTCAGACCATCGGTCGAGTTTGTCCTGAGGAAACTCGACCGACCAATGAAAATCGATTTGGTCAGTTACTCCATCGGTCGAGTTCTGTGTAAACACAACTCGACCAATGCAATCTTCAGAAAATTGATCAAGGATGATCGGTCGAGTTTTCAGGCTGGGAAACTCGACTGACAAAGTGTCTGTAATCAATTTTCAAAGATGCATCTAAAGTGCTCTAATATTCGATCTAAGTGCTCCTGATATTTTTCTAAGTTTAATTATAAGTCATATAATCATTACAAGTGATTTACAACATGATTCTAATGGATATACATCATATTACAAAAACGTGCACTTGTATGACTTTGACTTGTCTTTTCTCCAATTTGAGATGCGCAAGTTAGGGCAATTGGAGTGTGTCTATACCTAATCTGAAATCACTCAAGTAGAGACATTAGACACCAATATGTGGAATGGTTAGTCATCATCAAAACACGGGTTTAGTCAATTTAGACGTGAGTCAACATTGACCTAATTGACCTTGAGTCAACAAATCCGACAACCATTCACATTGCCAACAATCCGGTGTTCCATGAGCAGACCAACCATATTGAAGTGGACTGCCACTTTGTTTGTGATTTAGTGCTCTCCAAAAAGATTCAGACTCCTTATGTTCACACTGGACAACAAGTGGCAGATATCTTCACCAAACCACTTCCATCTTCAATTGTTATAGTATGAATTCCAATCTTGCTCCAACTTGACTGCTCGAGGGGGGTGTTAGAAAATAATTTCTATTTATGTACCTCTAATGTTCAAAATTTCGACGAAATGGTCGAAATTTTGACCGGAATTTCTATTTCCATGGCAATCGGACATCGAAATTGACTGACGAAACTCTCGAAACAGGCAGATCATCGAACTTTTTTTTCTATTTTTTCATATACTAGTACTACCTAGAGCATATTTTTTTGCAAAGTTTTGTGTTTTTAAGTCTATATATTGTGCTTGCAAACTATAATGACTTAATTCATTGATTTCACCATTGAAAATTGACATAAAAAATCCCCACCGAAATGCCCATGGAAAAAGTTTAGGGCCATTCACTAAAAAATGACAAGACCCCACCCCCACGTATCCAATATGAAATATTATTACATATTTGAGTAGATCTACACTAGTAGATAATTCTGGTAAAATTTCATAAATTAATTCGTTTATTTTGCCGTCGAAACGCTAGGAACACATTTATCGAAATTTCTGTCGAAATTTGTCGAAATTTCTGTTTCTGTGACCACCGAAACGGCATCGAAATCGGACATTTTCTTCCTTGTGTACCTCTTTCTTAAGCTTGAGGGGGGTGTTAGAAAATAGTTTCTATTTATGTACCTCTGTCTTATTTTATGTTCACACCTTCTATAATAAAGGATAAGCGGCTCCATTCGGGTATTGTTCTGGCCCAATCCTTTCAAAATACTTAGTATAAATATCTATAACTAGTAGTATAACATAATAGGCGATCATGTTAGTATCAATATTCTGATGTGTAAGTATTAATCAACTAGAGTATTCCGATATTTTATTCCGTACAACAATAATAATACAATATTCATGACACTGGTATAGTATATAATTAGTAACCACTAGCCAGTAACTATGCAATTAATAATAAAGTACAACTATTAGATTAGTACACAAGATATTATATCATACTAAATTGTAGACTATAAACTATATTATTATTTACTTACTAAACAGACCTAGTAATTAATATTATCAACAACAAATCAGGAATGGGAGTTGTAATTGCATATAATAGTAGCAGAAGAATCCATGATTTGTACTTCATATAATATTTGTAAGTTCATATATAAACAATATTTATATATGAATATACTATCTTTATTTCTTATCTATATAGATTTTTGTAAGTATCTATGTATATGAAGTAAAAATTACTAAACATGTTTTGATGTTGTTTTTTTACCAAACAGGGATGAAGGCAGGAAGCATCCTAAAAACGGCCCATAAAGCGGCCTAAGCGGCAAAAAATGGGTCAATTATGCGGCCTAGACGGGAAAAAGCGGGCGCTTATTGGCGGCCACTTAACTGGGCGATTAATGGCAAATTAAGCGCCCGAGTGCATTGGCCGCCTGGGACGCTGTCTAAAACACTGCCCTGAGCAATAAACCTAGGTGGTTGCTCCAAAATAATCTCCCAAGTGGTTGTTCAATATAAATTTCCCTCGGAAAATCACCATGAAGAAAGGCATGATGTCTAGCTAGTACAAGGACCAAGAGAAATGAGCAGCCAAGGAAATGAAGATTCTGAAGGATGTCATCTTAGCTACCGGGGTAAGTGTCTTCTGATGGTCTTCCTCATAGACTTGAGTGTAACACTTGACATCGAGGCGATCTTTCAGTCAGTCGACGGTCCCATTGGGACCGCCGTTCACCGAGAAAACCCGTCTGCAACCCACAACAGCCTTTTTTGGCAGAGCAGGCACAAGACTCCAAATATTATATTTGTGCGCTACTGCTTCCACTTTGTTTGCGGGGTTGAACTTTCTTCATTAGCCACTCTTCCCACTCTTATTCACCCTCATGTCATTCTGATTGAATCTTCCCTCAATC
Source organism: Alisma plantago-aquatica (assembly GCA_963693085.1). Taxonomy (NCBI): domain Eukaryota; kingdom Viridiplantae; phylum Streptophyta; class Magnoliopsida; order Alismatales; family Alismataceae; genus Alisma; species Alisma plantago-aquatica. Next base: position 712,564,670 of record OY856412.1, on the reverse strand, counting down.
CCTGCATAATCCATGGAATTCTTGATCGTTGTATTTGTATATGATTCCTTTTCCCCCAGATTCCCTATTTTGTACTTTCTGTTTCCCCTCTTCTGTAACAGAGTATCTTATTGACAGCCTTTCTTTGTTGTTTTTCTGTCTTTTTAGATTGCACCCATCTATTTATGATGATGGGACCAAAGACCTGCTTTCCCGACTTGAATAGCCTGTCAGTTGCTCTTCTCCTTCTTGAAGCACTCCAATATTTGATGTCAAACTGATTGCCAAAATGATAGGATCTTTAAGTGCTGGCTGGTGTATGCTTATTCTTGAAGGGCCGTGCACAAATGGTTCCATGTGGACTTAGCTGCATATGTGTTAATTTGTTAATGTATAACGTATGTTCAACACTGAAAAAGGGCTGTTACATCTTGAATAAGAGAACATAGACCGATGGAGTGATCAATTGTCCATGGGGTCATGATCTCTGACTTAACCCATTATCTTGTCAACGTCTGGGGATTTCACGGTTGACCTGAATAAACCCTGTCAGTTGCTTGTCTTCCCCTAAACGTCTCCATTTTGATTGGTTACCATCTTCATTAACTGGATTCACCTTGTCTTCATTTCATCAAAGTTAGCAACCTAGAAGCTTGCAGCCTTGCAGGTTTAGGAACTGCATGCGTCGCATTGCTCTGTACTGTCCGAGCAGATGCTAAACACCTCACTTGACCAAGAAATCTTGCAAGTTGCAACTCAGGATTTGTCATTCTTTCAAGGGTGAGGAGGAGAGAACACATTTGATTCTTTAGAATCATGAACCCCCAATTTACAGGGTTGACCCTCCAATAGAATGGTCGAACATGACTTTCTGGCTAATTATATTAGCCACCTTTTTTTATCCCTTCTCCTACTGATCCCTTTTTTTTGTTGGGCCACCTTTGTCTTTATTTTCATGCTTGGATTTTGGTAAATTTGGACACTCTCTTATTTTGCTTTGATTGAAGGTTTGAGATTAGATTCTTATATCCTTAATACTCCAGGATGAAATTTAGTTGAGGCTGTTTCAAATTTAGTTCTAGGTTGCAAGTAGGATGCCTCCATTTCTTTATGGATGCAAGTAGGTTGCAAGTACCTGCATTTATCTTCCTCTCCGTCGCTTTTTGACAGTTTGGATGGTGAGATTGTCCAAGAGAAGTTTTATATATGTTTTTGTATAGTTGAGATATTGTTAGTTTTCACACGATAAAAGCTTATCAATTTGTTGTCCACTTAAAGAAAATTTCCATTTTCTACAGTGCTTTTTGATTTCAGCTTCTCTTCTCTTTCCTCATAGCTATGGCCTTGTAGAGATTACTAGATTCCATAACAATAGAAAATGTTTGACATGTAGTTTTAGCAAATTACTGAGGGTTTTCTGTCTTCCCTCATAAATGATACTATTGTCCGTGTCTTCTTTTTTGCAGTGGTAAGGGAAGAAAGAGGTCCATATGGTGACCCTCAGCACCCTTACTTTTACGAGGAAGAAGATGTGTGGATGGCACCTGGCTTTGTTAATCAATTTTATGAGGTAAATTTTGTTTTGGGAACTGCAATTAATATGCATTTCAGTTTTTGTGGATGACTGGTGCTAGCTTAGCAACCTTACTAGCTCTTTTAACAGACTCCGGATTATTGGAAAACTTATTTAGAAGAGGTTGATAAAGAAAGAGAAATGTGGTTGAATTCATTCTACAAAGCGCCACTACGAATACCTATGCCCGCTGAGCTTGAGTACTGGTGGGAGACAGGTAAAATTTTATGTAGTCAAATTGTGATCTCGATGCATCTTTACTATGACTATTCTCTGCGAAATAACTGGTTAGTTTACTATCTTTTCAAGCACTGTAAGGCTGCATATGTTGTCAAACTGGCTGGATATGTACTTGAATATTCGGTCAATCATCATTTGATGCCAGCCTTTTTTATAGTTTTTTCTAGAGCCTGGACCTTATTGTTTCATGTATACTACTAATTACTGTTTGAATATGTCATTCATGTTTAATACAAATAAATCACTAGGGGAATCATAAAATGAGACTGGTCCAAAGGCAGATAGATTTTGCTGAATTTTTCTAATAGTCATGAGTCTTACCAATATTTAGTATGACCCATACACAGGAATAAGAAGTGAGATAGACAATACAATCTTACCCCTGAGACAGGCTACATGATTATCCAATATGTTAACAGTTCTTTTCCACCATCATGTAGGAAACTTTTTGTTTGTCAGGTTAGCCTATCAACATCTTAATAATTCTGGTGCATTTGTGCACTACATGAGTTTACTCCCTCTATGGAATATCGAGATAGGCAGACAAATGATTACTCTTATGAATATGTGTGTATATATGCATATCTATATGATTTACTCTATGGAAGCATAGAATAATGAATTATGAAACATATAAAAATTCATGCATAAACAAGCAAATTAATAATTTTGTAACAAACATCTGTTATAAATAATTCAAAATGTGAATATTCAAGTATATACAATATTAGGTTGGAGGGGGGGGGGGAGATCATAATAATCACGTGGGCTTTGGGGTACGATAACGGTAAAAATTGGCAGTCTTTGGTTTGAGGGCCTGGATTGCCACGTAGGTAGTTGAAATGAACTTGTCGCTGGGTCAAAGTTGTTTCTTTGCCAGAATCGGGTTTCAGCCATACCTGACCTGTTAGACTTGGCGATTAGCGGGTCAACCGGATTAACCACCATGGTGCAGTGGCATTACTCAGTGAATATTTGGAAATCTAACCTTAATATTTCATTCATGTATTGAAAGCATGCCGTTTCTTGCTAATTTGTAAGAATCAAGTCTGGATCAATGTTGTGATATATTTTGTCTCAATTTGATCAATTTAGTAACAGGGATGGGACATGGAAACTACGATAGTGCCATTATTGAAATGGGCACCCGGCACCTGATTGCAGGTTTTTGTATTCTGTAATCAGTGCCTTTCATTGTGTGTAGTTGAAAACTACAAGCTAAAATAGAGCATACAGGGGGGTCATAGTCCTTTTGCTGTTGTCATATTTGCTGGATCCAATTTGATATCCACAGTTACTTTGGTATTATATGTTTTCCATACTGATTTTCATTTCGTATTCCAGATGAAAGTCCTGAGTTTGTGCTCATCAACAAGGAGCCAGTGCCAGACCCTGAAGATCCTTCAAGATTTGTTTACAGTGAGGATCCACTCATCCTACATACTCGCACAGGTCGACTCATCAATTATGTGGAAGATGAGAAGTATGGCGTTCGCTTGTTCTGGCAGCCTCCCTTAAAAGAAGGTGAGAATGTGAACCCTGACAATGTGGAGTTCCTGCCTCTTGGATTTGATGAGTTTTATGGGCGGGCCAAACCGGCTGTTAAGAAGGAGAACTGGCTGACTAGACTTGTCACATCATTTGAAAGTGCAATTAAGCCTAAACTGGCCCAACTAGAGGACTGGCTTGCTGATAAGAAGAAAGCTAGTGAACTGAACTTGAAGTTGATAGAACATGAGATTGATCTGGTAGAAGCTGAAATATGTCTTGAAGAAGAAATAGAAGATTTTGAATCTGAATTGAAGAGGAAGCAGAAAGAGGAGGAAAAAAGAGCATCAGAGATGGATCTGTTGGATGAGTCTTCTGTATCTTCAGTTAGAGGAGTTGATTCTGATGAAGAGGACGAAGATGAGGGTGAGGACACGCCATCTAGCTTCGGCATTGCCTCCACGAAAAATTCTGAAAAGGTATCCAAAGAGGACAAAAAAGGGCGCCAACCTGGAAATTCTCCCTTTTCTTCCTTGTCCTTGTCCTTTGGCACATTTGCTTCTGCTACACAAGTAAGTTCTTACTGTTGTTTTATTTGCCTTCTTAGCCGTGGCATTCGATTTCAACTAGCTTTTTTTTCTATATACTTGTTATGTGCTCTGATATTGCGGTCTTATGTCTTCTAAGAGACTGAATGATAAGTTTTTCCTGTTAAGAGTAACTAGTGAATTACTTGTGGTTCCTATAGGTTCCTAAGAAGATTCTGGATTCTTTCTTGTCAAGGAATCGAAACAACCAGCCCCCAGTAGCAAGGCATTGTACCTCGTATACCGACATTTTCAAGGTAGACCACACTGAAAGTGCAAGCTCAATAAGTTACCCTCGGAAAATAGACCAGAGTGTGCGCTTGAGGATAGCGAGGAACCGAGGCTTCAAACCTTACATGACAGATAAGAACAATATAGGGCACACTGTTTTAGCAGCAGGTACAGTTTTCAGGAGATCAAAGGATGTGAATCCTTTCCGAAATACATCACTGCACGCCAATTGTGGAATTCAGGGTGGGTTAAACTTGGAGAAAGATCCCTTATGTGTGTTGTCTTGGCATGTACCTGTTGGTCCTCCCCAAAAATGTGACATTCTCAATATGTCCACATAAAGTAGTGTTTGCTGTTTTTCTCGTAGTTAAGTTTTTTTTCTCCCCAACCCAAATTTGGTTAGGGATGATACTTGTTCTATTAATGAATAACCTCATTGGAAGGTTTTGCATTTTTGTATGTTCTCTTCTAAGTAGATTTGCAGATTAAATGGTTAAGTACAATAGTGAAACAATTTTGACGTTTGACATTTCCCCATCAAATTCTACGAACGATTTCCTCATCCTCAGGTATTTTTCATACACGGTTTGGCTTTCTTAAGGCTACAGTTACAATATATGCGTAACAAAACCCGACTGTTTCCATTGCAGCTCTTTTCATCTTCTCATAAAAACTAGAACGAGCATAAGGGATGTGTAAGACGATCCCCACTTTTCAGTGTCTCCCGGTCAAGAGAGACCTTAAAGTTGAGGATCATTATTCTAAATTTTCAAAATCAGATTTAACAAACAATAAAGAATAAAAAATAATTTCTATTAATTTTAACAAATAATATTTACAATATTGTATAATGAACTACTCTAAGAAGTTACATGAATTTCTCAAAGGAAATTAATTTATACACATCTATAAGAAGAAAAGACTAACTAATGTATCCTTCTTGTAACTTAAGTATCTTTGATGCCTTCATCCTCATCTTCATGTCCACGAATCAAGTGTATCATTTACCTAAAACATCGACAAACAGTACGCGGTCAGAATGTTTCCATTTCGGTACATGGGTTCATCCAATAATCATAAGTACATATATTTTCAACCATCATTTATCTGCACACAAGAACTTGTATTCTTATCCAATGCCCTAACCCAAATCTTAGCATGTCATCTTAGGTGTAAGCACTGCCCATCCTTGGACTTATGTGCATTACCACTTGATGCGCCTAGGGTTCAAGATATACATATATATACTTATGATGATATCCATCTTGGCATTATAATTAACTTGAAGTATATAAACAATCAAGCAGTTTGTCAATCAAACTTCGAGAAATCCTCGACAATCTTCAAAAGTTGATACATGTATTCAACAAGTGTAACCACACACCTTATTGAAGAACCATGCAGAATAATCTTCTAATACCTTATGCAATCCAATCATCAAGTGTTTTCAAGCAAGTAAAGGCATGATTTGTAATTTACATACAACGCTAGAGTGTCACCAAATTGATCATATTATTCAGATTAAACCTAACTTAAGTACTAATATTAGTTTAGGGTCATTGTGGGTTCGGATTAGGAATAAGGGTATTAAACCCAAATTTCATCACATCATGATTGGTTAGGATTATAAACCCTAATTCTTAACATGACTCCTAAGGGTTATAAACCCTAATTGAGCATTAGGTGAAATCCTAATCATCATTGTAGGCCGATTATCACATTAAGACTCCATTAAATTGAATCATGTGGTCAGAGATCCAAAATTTCAAGATTTATCATCATTAAACTTTGTTTATCTCATTAATGACTTAGAAAGACTAAAAGATCATCATTATTAACTAAATCCGATTAAGAATCTAGATCATTGCCATATTTCACTATATTCTATTATATGAGGAAATAAATGTATTCAATGTATCTAGCATATTATCTCTCAGATCTAGGGTTTTCATAAGATAATCATATTTAATTCATGTATTAGCCACACTTCTAGAACTAGGATCAAAATCATGCCTCAATTATCTGTTATTCATATTCTACATGTTGTTCTGAGCAAAATCATATATATGTTCACTGCTATCATATCTACTAATTAATTACTATGATGAATGCAAGTTAACTCTATTCTAGCCAACCATTGACTGCCACGTAGGCAATTAACATTTTAAACAATAATATCCACGCGATCTGACCTACCAATGGGCCACGACCACATCAACGCTGCGCTCCACGCGGGCTGAGGTTCTGAGGCAAACCGAAAAGACCTTATTTCCCTTTGGCGCTGTGTACTGGGATTTCACTCGCTCGGGGCAGGGTTGACAAAGGCCTTGTGGCCTTCGTCTACCTCGCGGAGGAGGTTGCACCCCCCATGGACGAGTCAACCTCGTAGTTGACCACCCTACACTTAGGCTCCAAAGACTAAACAAAGGTCCACAAAACTTCGGCATACCTCACCGGACTTGGTCCACCATTTACAGAAGCATGGGGTCGTCAAAGACAAGGGCGCTAGGTCCCGGGGTTGCAAGGTACAGACCAGAGATAACACACTGAAAAAGTAGAGTGAAAGTTTTACCTACACAACTTAGGTGCATCACGGATCCTGGGGTGATCATTGTGAACTAATGCGACACCTTTCCAGCTTCTCTCCATGCTCAGGTCCGATCATCCTCCCCTAGATGACTGCCGATTCGTACTGGCAGGGCATCAAGGTCTAGCGGTGGTGATGCAACTAGGTACAGAAGCAATTGCGGCTTCAAAGGTTTCTAATGACACGATTAGAGGTAGACGGAGGTCCTTATATAGCCATCTAGCCCGAGGATAATGGATTCTGCTACCCGGCTCATTTCAGGCTGTTGGCGTGATTTGGGTGTTATCCAAAGCAGCGACAGTAACAGTCACAACAGGGCTCGTTGTGCTCGTGGCAGTCTCACAAATCCAATGGGACAAGCCCTATATGAATTGGTGAAGCAAGGAGGGAGAAGGGAGACTAGGGGGAACCCAGCACTACTGGTCTCTCATCCCTGGGTTGATGACGATCCGCAGACCGTCTGGTCTCAGATCAACGGTCAGGGCCGGGGTTGATATTTGGGTCACGCACCAAAGTCCCAGATTATCCAGACTTTACTGTAACAGAGGTATATTTTGTATTAATCTCCTTGCTTTATAAGAAAGTAACAAACCTTATAAAATCGTATAGTCCACTACGATTGTCCAATTGAGCCCAACTTTTAGGAATACTTCTATTTTACCTTTTTCCAGGTTTAGGCAAAGTTTGGGCCTAAAAGGAGCATGATAAATACCTTTTTCTTGAAATTTATCTCCAAATGACATTGTTAACCCTTCCTCGAGATTATTGACATCATATTATGCACAAAATTCTAATCCTTTTATTTTATTTACCAATGGCCTATTTGCCATACAAATAGCCCAATCTGGCTTAACTTGTATTCTAAAGCCCACGATTCAAACCTAGGACTTTTAATTGATCCAACCACTTTATCATCTTATTAATTATGAAATTAAGTCTTGAGATAATAATATCTTAATCCAAAATTATCAAATTTGAGGATTTTACAAGATCCATCTTCAATCAGCTCAAAAGTTGAGCATTGCTTGAGGTCAAGGACGAGATGGGGAATGGTTATAAGACATTGGTACTGATTCACATGTACGACTTTGCGAAATGAGTTCGTGTAGAGCTGAGATACCATAATATCACTCTATCCATCATACACAATATCCTCGTGTTTGCCAAATAATACCTGATTTTGTTTTGTCATTATAATATTATTTATTCACAAGTGTTTTTTTTGGATACGCATGTTGTGTCCCTTGATGACCTGTAGTGCCACTGTAACATCCAAAATAAAATTCAATACAAAGAAAAATAATTACATTTGAGTCCTTCATAAATTTTGCACTAAATAAATTAAATTAGTTGGACCTCAATACAAATAATCCAACTAATGATTGCACATTTTGTTCATATTACAAATATGAGTAACATAATTTCTCTCCGATCCTTCCAATCATTATTTCAATAAATGTCCTTTGATCTTTAGGAATATTCAAATAAACCAAAGCTTCAATATAATGTACTTTCTCTCTCCTTAATGTAGCTACATCACCATATGCGCTCTAATTGGCCCAAGTTCATCAAATAGATTCAGTACTACTAAGATAAACCCTAAGTGACCTTTAATGGAAAGCCATATCACGTGGGCATAAATCATAAGCCATCAAATGGACATAAGCGATACTAATCATATCTTAGTAATAGTTCATCGTATGATCATCAGATTTGAAAACTACCACATAGTATTGTTATGGATCCTCTAATTGACTAGTGGACCAAATTTGGAGTGAAATAGACCTTGTTTGACCCCTCAAAACAACATAGAAATAAAGTATAAGTTTAATGCATTAATATTATTAATTTGATATGTGGGATCAAGAAAATTATAGTCTTCGTGAATTCCTCGCTGGCACGTGACTTTCATGACTTTCCATGTATGCGGTTTTGAGTTGAGCCGTCGGATGACAATCTAAGGTTGAGTACTTGTCACTCACCTCCCGCGTCTGGCCAGACTCCAATGAACAGAAACCCAAGGTTTCCAAACTCTTAATCTCTCTAATTTTCTCGCAGTACTGATCACGGTTTTGAAAATGGATTTCTCCATTGGATTCAAGAGAGAATCCCACACACATCAATTTCTGACTCAAACCCTAGAGCTTAACATATAAAAGATGCCCAATTTTATGCCACATGTACCTCCTGTGCGATCATCAGCATTGTTCTCCATCACATCACCACCTCCCTTCAATCTGTTGTTGCTGCACCAATTCTCAGTCCTGTGAAACCCACCCCCACCTCCATTGACCTGGTGTACTCAACACACAAGACCCGACAATAGCAGGTTGGAGCCTCGCCGCTGATGAACTCCAGACATGCGTAGATGTCCAGGGAGACATGGAAAAGCGCCTTAGAGTCTTCAGAATCTTCCCAAACTCCTACTCATACACCCTTCAGGAGCCGCGACGGATGGAGATGGTCGTCACCCTCTGCCTGGGATCTAGCCACAATGTTCTAGGATGGCCGCCATCCTCCCTTGCGGCGGTGCTCGGGATCAGACAAGCAGTTGAAGATAGAGGAAGGACCCGATCGGCTGGGTTGGGTGGAGGACTAGGCATCTCGAAGGCCTAATTGTGGAGCAAGATCTATAGCCAGCTTTGCCTGGATCGTCACTGAGATGTCCCCAACCTGGTACTCTGTTAAACAGAGGAAACTGGGGAGCAAACCCCCGTTCGCGACCCGCTGGGACGAAGGGGAGGACCGGATCAAGAAGATCTCGCCCAAGGCAGATCCTGCCCTGATCCAATGAGTATCCACTTGAGGTAAATGAACATTGAATTTTGTTTAAATAAGTCCCTAAGGTGTATGCCCAAGGCAGATCCTGCCCTGATCCAATGAGTATCCACTTGAGGTAAATGAACATTGAATTTTGTTTAAATAAGTCCCTAAGGTGTATAAATCTTAGATATAAATCCGTAACTCATGTAATGTTGAGTTATATATAAATCTGGATGGATTTTTCGAGATCTAGACGATGGACAAAGTTTCCAAGCCTCTTTTAACTCTGAATTTCACTCCTTTAGCCAAGAACCATAAAATCCTAGCTACTAAGGTGATTGTAATTATTAATGAATGACTATTGAATGAACAAGGTGATTAGAGCTCGTCAACCCCAAGAACAATACTAGGGTTTATTCAACTTAAGAAGAGTGATTATGTTTTCTTCAATAGAGGTAAGTGGTTCATGCCCATGAGTATTCATATTTTAAGTCACCATGTTTACAAGTACATTAAATAAGACTTTCATGATTTATGTGGTTCAATGTTGGAAGATTTTAATGTTAAGCTATGTGAATAAGATTTTGCTCATGGTTCTATGATTATGTAAATTCTTATGCCCAAAATCCCAAATAGAGATATGCTAATCACAATGTTTGTGATTCATGGGCCATGTCCATGAGTAAAATAACGAATCATATTCCGACACAATTCCTTATAATGATTTAAATTATTGAATAAGATTTCAATATAAGATAAACAAGTAATATAGTCATAGTTAGTTAATGATTTGGGATAACTTTGTATCAAGATTTTAAGTTCAAGTATGTTGTTAGGATTTATCATGTACATAGATATAGCCATGCATTAAGATTTCAATTAGAATCATGCTTTCTTATATATAGAGATCCAAGAACTAAGTAGTTAATCAGATTCTATAAAATGAGTAATATCTTTAAGTTAAGAACAAGGTGATCAAGATAAATGTATTGTTGGGATTGGAATGTGTTGTTAAATGACTTATGATGATAATATGAATTATGATGCATTAAGTTATGATTAAGTTTCAAGATAAGATTATATTAAATTGCTATTTTAAGGTTTAAGTTGTAAGGTGTGGGCTCATATGTAAATATTAAAATTCATGATAAGATCAGATTTAATAAGATCTTATAAAGGTTAAAGCATCTTGTCAGAATTCATGTTTTTAGATACTTTGTGCTTGAACTACTTTCATAAACTTGACTTAAGATACTTTGTATGCTTAGTTTTTCTATATGTAATCCGGATCCTTTTTCCTAGGCCTCTAGACTCAATTGTCATATAATTATGATCAATGAGGTCATTCTAATAAATCATGGTTTCAAATTAAGATGTATCTAGATAACAAGGATATCAGATTTAGATTCAGACTTAGACTACTCATTGTGTGAGTAGCCAGATACCAAAATAAAGATACATGATAAGGGTTTTAGACCCAATCTCAATTATGAAGTAATTGAGATCCATATCCACATTAAGTTGTAGATTCAATTTATCACTTTTGTAACATTTCTGACCTGGGTTATGAGTCAACCCTAGGTGTTTTGCCTAAATATGTAATTAAATCTTTGTTATTAACTCTGAGCATGTAATTAAGTTTCTCAGAAACGTATATTTCAGTATTTGCTCCTTTTTATTTAAAGTTGTAGCATTGTTTTGATATACAGGGACCTATGTGCAATTTACCCAGTTAAAAGGGTTAGCTTGCAATTTGCACATGTTGAGATGTTCCTCTGATGTTGAGACATCATGAGAATCTTTTTGGTAAAGTTTGAGGGATTTCCCAAGCCAGGGCACCAAGGAGCAGCTGTGGAAGCAATCCCGGTGCTTGAAACCCTAGTTTGGGGTAAAATGCAATTTACCCAAATTAAGGGATACAAATTGTGAAATATGTCATCTAATGTATCTTTTTAGACTCTTGCCATCATTAAGAGAAGAAATGATGAGGAAGTCACCTCAATTGAATTATCAAGTTATGAGATATGCCTTGTGATTGAATAATCAGGGTATATGTGTAATATCTCTTTATGTATGTACCTCATTATTAGCTTGCTCTCCTTTACCTTCTTTTCCTAAGACCTTAAGATAAGGTTTGTCCTTAGAATAAAGAGGAAGGGACGATCAAGTAAAGAAGGAGGGACCTAGTTGGAATTATGGACAACTTATGAACTAATGTTGAAAATCCTACCCCATGTATATAAGCTCTCCTTCCCTTAGTTGCAAGGGAACTTACCCTTCATTCCCTTACTGTTTCATTTCACCAAAGACGACCAAGGACTGCCTTGGAGCTAAGGAGGACGACCAAGGGGTGCAAGGTAGGTTTAAACCCCTCTTCTTGCCTAATTCCATGGTTAGAACTCGTATTCAAGGTCAGCTTCATGGCTAACTCTCAAAATCCTATCTTTCTAGCCATCTTTCCTTGACCTTCCTTGGAGTTTTCACCTTGGCCAACCTGTGGGAACTCAAGGACGCCATTAGAGCTTGAATCTTGAAAGCTTGGAGCTCAAGAAGCAAGCTTTAGGCGGGTTTTATAACTCTAAACCCATGCTTTACTATGTGCATCTTTATATGCGTTTTGATGATAGCTCTTAGTGTTTCCCTACTTTTCCCTGCTATTTTGCAAGCAAATCCATGGGATATTCGTACTGTTCTTGTGCTAGGAGATGAAGGCGTGATTTCCAAGAAAAACCCACCGCTTTTCACTTCCTTAAACGATCTCAAAAGGTTGCTCTCTCGGTCTCAAGACCGCGAGGTGAGCAAACGGTCTCGCGACCGCGACAGGGAAAACGGTCTCCAAGACCGTTTGGACCCGTTGACCGAGCGTGGACCGTATAGAAAATCTGTTTCTAATTATATAGGCTAATTACCCTCAAAATTTGGGAGGCTAACTCCAAAGGAATCGGGAGATATGACCTTTTTAAGTAACAACTTTATTTTGATTATTCCTGATTTTCAAACGGTCTGAAATTGCCTTTTTGGGCAAACGGTCTCAAGACCGTGTAAGGTCGTTGACTAGGTGTTGACCGTATGAGATTACTGTTCAAAATTATGTTAATTAACAACTCACCAAGTTTGATGGTCTAATTCCGAACGGGCTAAGAGTTGAAGGGTGAATACTAGGGCTAACCCTAGATGAAATCAGTACTGAAATTATGGTGACCTAATTAGGATTTTTAGGGTTGATTGACCTAAACGGTCTCAAGACCGTTTAGGGGTCACCCAAACTGTCTCAAGACCGCGAGGGCAATCAACCATGACCGTTTGGAGGTCTGGGGTCAAGATTAGTTGACCAATTGAAGGTACAATTACACCAAATTACATTGCAATAAAATATTGACATGATCATCAACTCAATGGGTCAGACCTTGATGAATCTGCACTAGAATCCAAAATTGGATGGGCAAACGGTCTCAAGACCGTTTGGAACTCATCCAAACGGTCTCAAGACCGAGAGGACAATCACCCAAGACCGTTTGAAGGTCTAGGGTTAAGTAATTTGACCAATTGAGGACCTAATTGCAAATAAGTTGTCAATTTAACCAAAATTCTGTTTGTGGATCAATCATAGTTCAACCCCTATCAAATCACCTTGGACTTTGATGAAATCTTGGGCAAACGGTCTCAAGACCATGTGGGGTCCACCCACATGACCTCAAGACCGTTTGGGCCAAGTTTGGGCCCAATTGGAGCTCAATTGAAGGGTTCAACCTTGTGTTGAGTCACATTGTTGAGTGTTGATGGGTGAACATTGATAGACCCTAATTGAATCGACTTCAACCCTAACTGGTCAACAATTGAGGGTCTATTGAATGACTAAGTGGTCAAGCATAATATTAATTAACCCAATCCATAAGTGGTCAACGTAGCTTTGACCTTTTGAGGGCTTCAATTTTGGTTGACATTATCGGTTGTATCATCGAATCCCGTTGTTGGTCTAAGTGGTTAAGACCATGTGAGCTCGCGGACTCAAGGTCGTGAGGAGGCTCGTGGTCTCAAGGTCGTGAGAGGGCTCACGTTCTCAAGACCGTGAGGGGGCTCACGGTATCAAGACCGCGAGGGGCCTCGCGGTCCTGAGGTCAAAGTGGGCAAACGGTCAACATCTCTTCGCGGTCTCAACTTCATTTCGATCTTCGCGGTCTTGAACCACTTGAAGGGCTTCGCGGTCTTGAACCACTTGAAGAGGCTCGCGGTCCTGAAGCCTAAGGAGGCTCGCGGTCTTGAAGATAGAAGAGGGCTCGCGGTCTTGGAAAGTCAAAGTGGGCAAACGGTCAACACTTTCAAACGATCTCAATTAGATTGAAGTTTGATAATTGAAATTAATCAATGTGATTCAAGGTTGACTTCATTCAATCAATTGATGATATAAATGGTCCAATGTTGCCCTAATAGAACCCTAATGACAACCTAGGATGTTAAGGGGTTAATTGACTAAGGTTTGGACCATGATGATGATCAATGGGGTGAATTACCAAAATACCCCTGAAGGGCCAATTGAGTTATATCTTGCTCAATTCAAAACCTAATCACATGATGATGATGTTTTAGCCATGTTAGCCTATGATGACTTAATCCGACCTGATCTAGGGTGATGTCGACATCACCTAACCTTATGATGAGAGAGAAAGTACTTCTAGAAAGAGAAAGTACTTCTAGAGAGAGAAAGTACCCTTTTTAAGTGGAAACTCAATTGAAGCATCCCCAATACACAGAAATGAGCATAATTAGGGTATGATCCACCTGTGTGAGATCATAGAAACCCTAACTATGATAAATGATGAACTTTTAACTAATCTAAGATCATCAATGAAGATGTTATTCATACATGATAATGTTATGAGTTCAATTCACCTTAATGTGAATAGTAAACCCTAATTCAAGGGTGATGACATGTAATGTGAATAGTAAACCCTAATTCAAGGGTAATGGTATGCTTTTGAATATTAAACTCTATTTGATAAGAATTAGTGATTTAAACTCTTATGACAAGAGTAGGAAGGATATTCCTCATTTTTGTATTACCTTTATCAGTTGTATTAACCATGCAGGTTCTGATATGAAGGCAATCATATCCAGGTATGGATGATGATGTTATATTCATTAAAGGCATGTTGTTAGCCTTATAAATAAGTAAAGTAATCTGATGTCTTGTCAGTGGCATCCTATACTGATAATGGGCTGTGAGAGCCATGGATACCATCAAAGTCATGCCTTAGAGATGACTTGTGATGAGGATAATGAGAAATGATGACTGATATGAGTTAGGCATGTTACATTTAGTATTCTTCTTTTATAGCTGCTATGCTACTGTTATTGTTTGAAGAACATTGTATGCTGTTAAAGAATACTGAATGTACCTAACTAATCAAGTATAATGTAGAGCCCTGATCATAGATCCATCATTGTCAGAGATTAAGTGATGGTGAAACAGGTTTTCCTCAGGGAACTCCTGGAGCACATACTTTTGAGTATGTGGGGTACATGGATGTGTAGAACCTTACATCCTAGTGTAGGAAAGTGATGTAGATGTGGAATCCATCCATCCTTCACTATAATTCCATACCGTATCAGTGGTAGGTAAACATGAAACCTCCTGATGACGAAGAAAACACAGATATCCGTATCAGTGGTAGGTAAATATGAAACCTCCTGATGACGAAGAGAGTACAGAATGCCACTGTGACTCTAGAATAGCGAAGGACCAGTTTACCCTGGTGAGCTATATTAAGTAGAGACACGAGATGTCCTACAAGGGATCCTCTTACTGACTGAGGAAGGTGAAGGTCATGAGAATCCGACTCTCTTAATGACCTATGTATGATACTGATGCGGCTTCTCAGCGATCAGTTGGGGTATGAGTGGTAAGCCTCATCTCCACAGGGCATAATGTTGTTTGTAAAACATAATCAACCATGTAGTATAACTTGTTAGAGATGACTCCAAGTTAGTTGATTGATGTTACCTTACAATAATGTTATATTCTCCACATCTCCTAAATTATAGAGATCTTGTTATACCTGCAACTCTTATAGAATACTTTGAAGGCTTTACTGCTTAAAATATTCTTTGATGTTATAATAAAGCTTCTGGCGAAGAGTTATAACTCTCGCTGGGACAATTATGTATAATTGTCTCACCCCGTAGGCTTCAACTTTTTAGGTGGATGTCGGAGACGAAGGAACCAGCCTACAGGTGATCAGTCTCAGCAGCAGCATCAGGGGCAGCAGTAATCTTAGGTGGAGATTGTCCTGCCATATGGTGTAGTTAGAGTCAGTCCTATGTGTCCTTTGTACTCTCAGGTCTTGGAGCCTTTTGTATAGTGATCTTGAGATTTTGTATCTTGATGTATATAATTACTCAAGAAGTAATTATCCTGAGATGTAAACAGTTTACCTCACTTTATGAAAGAAGCTTTTATGGATTCAAGCTCTTGTCACAAAAAGTTTTAATTTCCCGTGATTTTTGTCTTCCGTTGATTACCGATTCGCTTCCGCTAAGTTTTAATTGTGTTTATGTCATGGTTTGGAGATCAGAGCCCACAACTAGTGGTATCAGAGCTCCAGGTTCAGTTGAGTCTACAGAGGCATAGGACTTAGGATGTTGAGTCTACCTTTAGTACTCCTTCCTCATCTAATAGAATCTTCTGCTCCTCAGGAGAAGAAGATACATAAGAATGTCAGAACATCACGATGAGCACGTGGCAGAAAGTAGTGCTAGTGCACCTCGAGGCGGTGCAAGAGTTCCGAGAATAGAACAACCTGCACCTGAGTCGCCAAGAGAGCCACCCCAGTTCGACCCAGCTGACATGAGTAATCCAGCTGTACAGACGATGTTCGGGCAGTTCATGACTGCCATGACACATATAACCGATAGGATGCCCATTCCTACACCTAGGGCACCTGTCCAGCCTGAAGCGCAAGGTATTGGTAAGACATTCGAACGACTTCGTCGTGTCGGAGCTACCGAGTACTTCGGAACTGCCGACCCTGCAGATGCTGACTTATGGTTGACAGAGTTGGAGAAGGCTTTCAGGATTCTTATGATTCCGGAAGCTGAGAAGGTTAGACATGCTGTCTATCTTCTCAAAGGCAGTGCTGGTCACTGGTGGAACATGGAAGAGCAGAAGAGACCTGGAGTAGAGTTCTCATGGGAAGAGTTTCGTCGGGAATTTATCAATAGATATTTTCCAAAGACCTTCCTAGATGAGAAGATCTCTCAGTTTGAGAAACTAAGGCAGGGTATGATGAACATTAGTGAGTATGAAGCTAAGTTCATGGAGTTGTTGCAGTTCTGTCCGCACATGGCCGCTACAGATGAGGAAAGAATCAGAAGATTCGAAAATGGTTTGAATTCTGATATGTCAACCCCTGTGTCTGCCTTAGAAAACAGAGAGAGATTCTCTACCTTCGTTGAGTCAGTCCGAAGGATAGAGAGATCTGTGGTTGAGAAAAGACAAACCCATAAAAGATATCCACAGTTCCAGGGTTCTTCATCTAGGGATTCTAAGAAACCTAGATTCTATGCACCTAACCCTCCACCACCCAGATCAAGTTTTCAAACTCAATGGACACCAAGCAGAGGTAGAGGACGGAGTCAACCGCTTCAAGGGACGCACAGTTCTGCATCTGAGTCAGTCACTGGACCACCCAGACCACAACAACAGGAGAGGAGTTGCTACAACTGTGGTAAGGTGGGACACTTGATGAAGGATTGCCGTTCTAGGTCTATCAGTGTGACACAACAAACCCCGAGACAGAATCAACAGGGATCTCAGAATAGACAACATCAAGGAGCAGCTCGAGGACGTGGACAAGCATCTCAAGCTGGATCATCAGCACCGCCTCAACACCAGGCGACTGCGAGATTCTATGCTATGAACCCACCTGAGGCAGTGGTCAATCCACGGGTAGTGGCAGGTCAGATGAAATTTTTATATTCCGATATGTCTATATCCTGTGATGTATCTGTTCTGATTGATCCGGGTGCTACGCACTCTTTCATCACTCATGAAATGATTCGTAACTGCAATGTGACTGTTAGTCATAGAGCAGATAGTTTGTTGTTAGAGACTCCGTTGAGTGGGTCTGCCGTTTTGCAGGAGGTATGTTCTTCCTGCATCCTTTTCTTTTCTGACCATCGCATTCAAGTGGATCTTATACCACTTGATATGCAGGGATTTGATATAATCCTTGGGATGGATACCTTAGAAAGGTATAGAGTTGTCTTGGATTGCGAGTCCAAGTTGGCTGTGTTTGCTGATAAAAGCAACACATGGATCTTTCAAGGTGAAAGAAAGATTCTGCCCACCTGTCTTGTGTCAGCTATGGTTGCTGATAAGCTGTTGAGGCAAGGATGTTATGCATTCTTAGCCCATGTGGTAGATGTTACCAAGGGAAGTTCCAATCCTACCGAAGTTCCTATAGTCAGGGAATTCGAAGATGTGTTTCCTGAAGAACTTCCTGGTATACCACCACCTCGGGAGATTGATTTTGAAATTAATCTGATCCCAGATACGAAACCCATAGCTCAAACTCCGTATAGGATGGCGCCTGCCGAGATGGCAGAACTCAAGAAACAGCTTCAAGAGTTACTTGAGAGAGGTTTTATCCGACCGAGTACTTCACCTTGGGGTGCTCCGGTCTTGTTTGTTAAAAAGAAAGATGGGTCAATGCGGTTATGCATTGATTACAGACAACTCAATAAAGTAACAATAAAGAATAAGTATCCTCTGTCGAGGATTGATGATCTCTTTGACCAGTTGCGTGGTGCAACAGTCTTTTCAAAGATAGACTTGAGGTTTGGATATCACCAACTCCGTATTAAGGATAGTGACATATCCAAGTCTGCCTTTAGGACAAGATATGGTCACTATGAGTTCACGGTTATGTCGTTTGGACTAACCAATGCACCAGCTGCATTTATGGAACTCATGAATAGAGTTTTTCGACCTTTCCTTGATCAGTGTGTTGTCGTCTTCATAGATGACATTCTGATTTATAGTAAGGGTGCTCAGCAGCATGAGCAGCATCTTTGCCAAGCTTTGACCTTGCTAAGAGAACATAAGCTGTACGCTAAGTTTAGCAAGTGTGAGTTCTGGCTGCCGGAGGTATCTTTTCTTGGACATGTAATATCCGCCTCGGGAATTCGTGTTGACCCTACAAAGGTAGAATCTATTCTACAATGGGAACAACCAAAGACACCGACGGAGATTCGAAGTTTCTTGGGGTTAGCTGGCTATTATCGAAGGTTCATTAAGAACTTTAGTTCTATAGCTTTACCTTTGACCAAGTTAACCCGGAAAGATGTTCCTTTTTCTTGGAGTGATAAGTGTCAACAATCTTTCCAGTTGCTGAAGGAGAGGTTGACAAGTGCACCTGTGCTAGTGCTACCTGAACAAGGAAAAGGATATATAGTTTTCTGTGATGCTTCCAAGAACGGACTAGGATGTGTGTTGATGCAGGATAAACAAGTGATTTCTTTTGCTTCCCGACAGCTTAAGAAACACGAGGAGAATTATCCAACACACGATCTGGAGTTAGCTGCTGTGGTTCATGCTTTGAAGATCTGGAGGCACTATCTCTACAGAGAAACATTCCAGATTTTCACAGACCACAAAAACCTTAAGTATATCTTCTCTCAGCATGAGCTCAACATGAGGCAACGTCGCTGGATGGAATTAATCAAGGACTACGACTGTACAATTGATTACCATCCAGGCAAGGCCAATGTCGTTGCAGATGCCTTGAGTAGGAAATCAGCAACATCAACCATGAATAGAGCACAACTAAACTCTTTAGTATGCTCTAGAAGAGATATGCTTATCTCTTTAAGGCAAGACAATGTACAATTGAAGGTGTCATTGTTAACCTGTTTGTTAGCTGAGATGCATATTAAACCTACTCTAAGGGAGCAGATTAAAGAGGCACAACTAGGTGATGTTGTAGTTCAACATATAAGATCTGAGTATGGAAATGAGAAGCAAGATGGTTTTCATGACTCAAAAGATCAAGTAGCTTGTTATAATGGAAGAATGATAGTGCCAGATGTGGACAACTTGAGGAAGTTAGTCCTGGAAGAAGCCCATTCTTCCATGTATGCTATGCATCCAGGGAGCACCAAGATGTATCGGAATTTGAAGGATCTGTATTGGCGGCCTGGGATGAAAAAGGACGTTGCAGAGTTTGTTCTGAGGTGTCCCGTGTGTCAGCAAGTTAAAGCTGAACACCAGAAGCCTGCAGGAACAATGCAACCTTTACCCATATCACAGTGGAAGTGGGACCATGTGACCATGGACTTTGTTGTTGGCCTACCCAGGACAAGCAAAGGACATGATTCCATTTGGGTAATTGTTGATAGGTTGACTAAGACAACACATTTCTTACCTGTCAAAACAACCTATTCTGCTGAAAGGTTATCAGAGTTGTCTGTTCAAGAGATAGTGCGTTTGCACGGAGTTCCTGTCACAATAGTTTCTGACAGAGGTCCTTAGTTTACAAGTCATTTTTGGGAACAGTTGCACAGAGCCTTAGGCACCAAGCTAAGGTTTAGTACGACCTTTCATCCATAGACTGATGGACAGTCGGAAAGGACCATACAAACCTTTGAAGACCTGTTGCGAGCATGTGTTCTCCAGTTCACCGGAAGTTGGGATCTACACCTAAGCTTGATAGAGTTTGCCTATAACAATAGCTATCAGCATAGTATTGATATGGCACCTTATGAAGCCTTATATGGTAGACGTTGTAGATCACCCTTGTGTTGGTTTGAGACTGGTGAGCACCAGTTGTTAGGTCCTGACCTGGTGCGGCAAACCACAGAAAAGATTAAAGTAATACAACATAAGATTAAGACTGCTCAGGATAGGCAGAAATCTTATGCTGACAAACGTCGTAGACCCTTAGAGTTCCAGGTTGGAGATAGAGTGTATCTTAAGGTCTCACCTTGGAAAGGGGTCCTTCGTTTTGTAAGGAAAGGGAAGTTAGCTCCTAGATATATGGGGCCTTATCCAATCATTGAACGGATTGGAAAGGTAGCATATAAACTAGAGCTTCCCCCAGAATTACAGAGGTTACATCCTGTGTTTCACATTTCTATGTTGAAGAAATGTCACCCAGACACCGAGTCAGTTCTACAACCTATGGAGGTAGAATTGAATGATGACATATCCTATGAGGAGGGACCAGTGTCAATCCTTGATAAACGAATTAAAAAGTTAAAGAAGAAAGATATAAGTCTTGTGAAAGTCCTCTGGAACCATCGTGGTATTGAAGAAGCCACTTGGGAGTTAGAGGATGAGATGAGAAGGAAGTATCCTGCCCTTTTCTCGTAGTATGTTTTATCGATTTCGGGGACGAAATCCTTGTAAGGGGTGGATAATTTGTAACATCCCTGACCTGGGTTATGAGTCAACCCTAGGTGTTTTGCCTAAATATGTAATTAAATCTTTGTGATTAACTCTGAGCATGTAATTAAGTTTCTCAGAAACGTATATTTCAGTATTTGCTCCTTTTTATTTAAAGTTGTAGCATTGTTTTGATATACATGGACCTATGTGCAATTTACCCAGTTAAAAGGGTTAGCTTGCAATTTGTACATGTTGAGATGTTCCTATGATGTTGAGACATCATGAGAATCTTTTTGGTAAAGTTTGAGGGATTTCCCAAGCCAGGGCACCAAGGTGCAGCTGTGGAAGCAATCCCGGTGCTTGAAACCCTAGTTTGGGGTAAAATGCAATTTACCCAAATTAAGGGATACAAATTGTGAAATATGTCATCTAATGTATCTTTTTAGACTCTTGCCATCATTAAGAGAAGAAATGATGAGGAAGTCACCTCAATTGAATTATCAAGTTATGAGATATGCCTTGTGATTGAATAATCAGGGTATATGTGTAATATCTCTTTATGTATGTACCTCATTATTAGCTTGCTCTCCTTTACCTTCTTTTCCTAAGACCTTAAGAGAAGGTTTGTCCTTAGAATAAAGAGGAAGGGACGATCAAGTAAAGAAGGAGGGACCTAGTTGGAATTATGGACAACTTATGAACTAATGTTGAAAATCCTACCCCATGTATATAAGCTCTCCTTCCCTTAGTTGCAAGGGAACTTACCCTTCATTCCCTTACTGTTTCATTTCACCAAAGACGACCAAGGAATGCCTTGGAGCTAAGGAGGACGACCAAGGGGTGCAAGGTAGGTTTAAACCCCTCTTCTTGCCTAATTCCATGGTTAGAACTCGTATTCAAGGTCAGCTTCATGGCTAACTCTCAAAATCCTATCTTTCTAGCCATCTTTCCTTGACCTTCCTTGGAGTTTTCACCTTGGCCAACCTGTGGGAACTCAAGGACGCCATTAGAGCTTGTAGCTTGAAAGCTTGGAGCTCAAGAAGCAAGCTTTAGGCGGGTTTTATAACTCTAAACCCATGCTTTACTATGTGCATCTTTATATGCGTTTTGATGATAGCTCTTAGTGTTTCCCTACTTTTCCCTGCTATTTTGCAAGCAAATCCATGGGATATTCATACTGTTCTTGAGCTAGGAGATGAAGGCGTGATTTCCAAGAAAAACCCACCGCTTTTCACTTCCTTAAACGGTCTCAAAAGGTTGCTCTCTCGGTCTCAAGACCGCGAGGTGAGCAAACGGTCTTGAGACCGCGACAGGGAAAACGGTCTCCAAGACCGTTTGGCCCCGTTGACCGAGCGTGGACTGTATAAGAAATCTGTTCCTAATTATACAGACTAATTACCCTAAAAATGTGGGAGGCTAACTCCAAAGGAATCGGGAGATATGACCTTTTTAAGTAACAACTTTATTTGAATTATTCCTGATTTTCAAACGGTCTGAAATTGCCTTTTTGGGAAAACGGTCTCAAGACCGTGTAAGGTCATTGACTAGGCGTTGACCGTATGATATTACTGTTCAAAATTATGTTAATTAACAACTCACCAAGTTTGATGGTCTAATTACAAACGGGCTAAGAGTTGAAGGGTGAATACTAGGGCTAACCCTAGATGAAATCAATACTGAAATTATGGTGACCTAATTAGGGTTTTTAGGGTTGATTGACCTAAACGGTCTCAAGACCGTTTAGGGGTCACCCAAACGGTCTCAAGACCGCGAGGGAAATCAACCATGACCGTTTGGAGGTCTGGGGTCAAGATTAGTTGACCAATTGAAGGTACAATTACACCAAATTACATTGCAATACAATATTGACATGATCATCAACTCAATGGGTCAGACCTTGATGAATCTGCACTAGAATCCAAAATTGGATGGGCAAACGGTCTCAAGACCGTTTGGAACTCATCCAAACGGTCTCAAGACCGAGAGGACAATCACCCAAGACCGTTTGAAGGTCTAGGGTTAAGTAATTTGACCAATTGAGGACCTAATTGCAAATAAGTTGTCAATTTAACCAAAATTCTGTTTGTGGATCAATCATAGTTCAACCCCTATCAAATCACCTTGGACTTTGATGAAATCTTGGGCAAACGGTCTCAAGACCATGTGGGGTCCACCCACATGACCTCAAGACCGTTTGGGCCAAGTTTGGGCCCAATTGGAGCTCAATTGAAGGGTTCAACCTTGTGTTGAGTCACATTGTTGAGTGTTGATGGGTGAACATTGATAGACCCTAATTGAATCGACTTCAACCCTAACTGGTCAACAATTGAGGGTCTATTGAATGACTAAGTGGTCAAGAATAATCTTAATTAACCCAATCCATAAGTGGTCAACGTAGCTTTGACCTTTTGAGGGCTTCAATTTTGGTTGACATTATCGGTTGTATCATCGAATCCCGTTGTTGGTCTAAGTGGTTAAGACCATGTGAGCTCGCGGACTCAAGGTCGTGAGGAGGCTCGTGGTCTCAAGGTCGTGAGAGGGCTCACGGTCTCAATACCGTGAGGGGGCTCACGGTCTCAAGACCGTGAGGGGCCTCGCGGTCCTGAGGTCAAAGTGGGCAAATGGTCAACCTCTCTTCGCGGTCTCAACTTCATTTCGATCTTCGCGGTCTTGAACCACTTGAAGGGCTTCGCGGTCTTGAACCACTTGAAGAGGCTCGCGGTCCTGAAGCCTAAGGAGGCTCGCGGTCTTGAAGATAGAAGAGGGCTCGCGGTCTTGGAAAGTCAAAGTGGGCAAACGGTCAACACTTTCAAACGATCTCAATTAGATTGAAGTTTGATAATTGAAATTAATCAATGTGATTCAAGGTTGACTTCATTCAATCAATTGATGATATAAATGGTCCAATGTTGCCCTAATCGAACCCTAATGACAACCTAGGATGTTAAGGGGTTAATTGACTAAGGTTTGGACCATGATGATGATCAATGGGGTGAATTACCAAAATACCCCTGAAGGGCCAATTGAGTTATATCTTGCTCAATTCAAAACCTAATCACATGATGATGATGTTTTAGCCATGTTAGCCTATGATGACTTAATCCGACCTGATCTAGGGTGATGTCGACATCACCTAACCTTATGATGAGAGAGAAAGTACTTCTAGAAAGAGAAAGTACTTCTAGAGAGAGAAAGTACCCTTTTTAAGTGGAAACTCAACTGAAGCATCCCCAATACACAGAAATGAGCATAATTAGGGTATGATCCACCTGTGTGAGATCATAGAAACCCTAACTATGATAAATGATGAACTTTTAACTAATCTAAGATCATCAATGAAGATGTTACTCATACATGATAATGTTATGAGTTCAATTCACCTTAATGTGAATAGTAAACCCTAATTCAAGGGTGATGACATGTAATGTGAATAGTAAACCCTAATTCAAGGGTAATGGTATGCTTTTGAATATTAAACTCTATTTGATAAGAATTAGAGATTTAAACTCTTATGACAAGAGTAGGAAGGATATTCCTCATTTTTGTATTACCTTTATCAGTTGTATTAACCATGCAGGTTCTGATATGAAGGCAATCATATCCAGGTATGGATGATGATGTTATATTCATTAAAGGCATGTTATTAGCCTTATGAATAAGTAAAGTAATCTGATGTCTTGTCAGTGGCATCCTATACTGATAATGGGCTGTGAGAGCCATGGATACCATCAAAGTCATGCCTTAGAGATGACTTGTGATGAGGATAATGAGAAATGATGACTGATATGAGTTAGGCCTGTTACATTTAGTATTCTTATTTTATAGCTGCTATGCTACTGTTATTGTTTGAAGAACATTGTATGCTGTTAAAGAATACTGAATGTACCTAACTAATCAAGTATAATGTAGAGCCCTGATCATAGATCCATCATTGTCAGAGATTAAGTGATGGTGAAACAGGTTTTCCTCAGGGAACTCCTGGAGCACATACTTTTGAGTATGTGGGGTACATGGATGTGTAGAACCTTACATCCTAGTGTAGGAAAGTGATGTAGATGTGGAATCCATCCATCCTTCACTATAATTCCATACCGTATCAGTGGTAGGTAAACATGAAACCTCCTGATGACGAAGAAAAAATAGATATCCGTATCAGTGGTAGGTAAATATGAAACCTCCTGATGACGAAGAGAGTACAAAACACCACTGTGACTCTAGAATAGCGAAGGACCAGTTTACCCTGGTGAGCTATATTAAGTAGAGACACGAGATGTCCTACAAGGGATCCTCTTACTGATTGAGGAAGGTGAAGGTCATGAGAATCCGGCTCTCTTAATGACCTATGTATGATACTGATGCGGCTTCTCAGCGATCAGTTGGGGTATGAGTGGTAAGCCTCATCTCCACAGGGCATAATGTTGTTTGTAAAACATAATCAACCATGTAGTATAACTTGTTAGAGATGACTCCAAGTTAGTTGATTGATGTTACCTTACAATAATGTTATATTCTCCACATCTCCTAAATTATAGAGATCTTGTTATACCTGCAACTGTTATAGAATACTTTGAAGGCTTTACTGCTTAAAATATTCTTTGATGTTATAATAAAGCTTCTGGCGAAGAGTTATAACTCTCGCTGGGACAATTATGTATAATTGTCTCACCCTGTAGGCTTCAAATTTTTAGGTGGACGTCGGAGACGAAGGAACCAGCCTACAGGTGATCAGTCTCAGCAGCAGCATCAGGGGCAGCAGTAATCTCAGGTGGAGATTGTCCTGCCATATGGTGTAGTTAGAGTCAGTCCTATGTGTCCTCTGTACTCTCAGGTCTTGGAGCCTTTTGTATAGTGATCTTGAGATTTTGTATCTTGATGTATATAATTACTCAAGAAGTAATTATCCTGAGATGTAAACAGTTTACCTCACTTTATGAAAGAAGCTTTTATGGATTCAAGCTCTTGTCACAAAAAGTTTTAATTTCCCGTGATTTTTGTCTTCCGCTGATTACCGATTCGCTTCCGCTAAGTTTTAATCGTGTTTATGTCATGGTTTGGAGATCAGAGCCCACAACTTTAGAATAAAAGATTCCGATTCAAATTTAGAATTCAGTACCTGCTCAGTACTCAGTAATCAGTTTCAGATAAGTTCAGTTATCAATGTTCAATTTTAATATAAGTTCAGATTCAGAATTTAGTAAAGCACTCAATATTCAACTTCAGTTCAGATCAAGAATTAAGTAAGTTTAGACTTAAGATAATTAAGTTGAAACCTTCACATAAGAAATTATATGATAAGTCCTCATTCAGTAGTCCCGGGACGATTCAGAGGCATCTGTTGCCAATTCAGAGGGGTGTTTACTCCAATTCAGAGGTGTTGCGACACCAATTTAGGGCGTAGCCACGCCAATTCAAAGACACCTCAGTGTCATTCAGAGGCATGTAGTGCCAATTCAGGGTACTTTAGTACCAATTCAGGGTGTAGATACACCAATTCAGGAGGACTTATTGTATAATGGTGGCCACAGTCAGATAAAAATCATAAATAAAAGATACCTTAGATTAGAGATGCCCACAACCTCATCCATGAGTATGATGAGAGGGAACTAGATAAAATAAGTATGACCCAAGCACTTTGGTGTAGGTCATGAGGTTCATGTACCAGAGTACATGACTCCAGAATAAGATAAGGTAGAAAGATAATGATTCAGATTAAGAAATAAGAGACTTTATGTTTCAAATTTTATTCAGAGCTTGATGTTAGTTTCATGTTTATAATGTCCAATTTCAATTCTTTAGAAATATGCATATTTTAGAATACTCATTCTACTTACTCTAACAACCATTTTTCTAATGCATGGCTGGGGACGAGATGTCCACAGGTGAGAAGCAGGAGCGAATTGGATCCCAAAGACTTAAGCACAAAGATAGAACATGATAAGATCTGGTGGGTGCCAACTATAAAATGATCCTCAGGTTTATATACTCATCTGCATGTTTTAATGTTTAGAACTTTAGAGTAGAGACTATGTCTCGCGATTTTGTTCATGGGATATCCATTATGTTCCTTTTGTAAGTACAATTATGAGAACATTTCTTATTTTCAATTTGTATGATTGATTATATTGTTGTTATGAATGCCAGTTTTATGTAATGCCCCTTGAGTGCACGAGTTATGGATAACTCGGTCTCTCTTCCACTATGTGCATGTGTGTACTTAGGGAGGGTGTTACAACCCCCCTCATTTCCCCTGCCTGTTTCTTTCTTCTGCCCCACCAGGTGCAATGTCATGGTGTGCTTGTGGCATATCTTATATATATATATATATATATATATATATATATATATATATATATATATTTGGGGGGTGGGTGTGGGGTCAAAAGGAAATGTAAAGGACTTCTGCACAAGTTATATGCCATAGAATTGTTTGTGACAAGTTGACAACAAATTTATGTTGATTTTGTTATAGGAACTCTGTTATCAGATATGGTTCATATATTTAGATTTGTATCAATGACATTCAATTTTGTGTTTATAAGTAAGGCATATATTAGAGTCCATGTAACTTGATGTTAAGTGTGATCAATGCATATTTTAGATCTAACACTAATTAAATTAAATATTTGTATGTAAACAAATTTTCTTGGAAGGAGAGCATGCTTCTTCACATAGGATATCTCTACCAACATTATCAATCATGTAATTCTTATATTTAATCTTGTAATGTCATTAATGTTATCAACTAATGTTTTTTGCATTTCTACAAAGCTTTTGTTATAAAATATTCTGTGCACCACTGTATGGGTTATCATTTTGATTGAGCGGTAGAAAAGATAAAAATAAAAAAATAGATAGATCAAAGTAAAAGAAGTCATCAAGATGTTGATGCCAATAATGTTTATTTGATAGTTATACACAATAAAGGCTAAATACCACCTGACATCCCTATGGATGCAATGTTTAATTACTTAGTAGACGAATACATAAACAATTTTTTACTAATTGTTAGTCTGTACAAAACTTTTAACTTAAGAATCAAACATTGTTTATGACTTTATTTTATATCTATCAGAGTGTCTATTGTTGATACCCAATTAGTGAGGTTTCCTGGCTTTGTTATAGGCAACATTCAGTTTGCCCTCCCCTATATGCAACTTGTTCCTGATTGGACTCTGACTGTATTAATTGCAGCTGAGTTAGTCTAGTATGATGAGTCCGAACGCATACTAGTAATCACAAAGATTTTTCCCAAACGGTCCTAAGCGACCGTTTGGATTTTGTCCTTCAAAGTCCCGATTCTTCATGTGTAAAAAGTATGCGCTAGTATTTGCAGCAACTGAAGCTGGTCCAAAGAGCAAACAACATCTATGGATGGATGTGACCCGCAACAAAAGATTTATGACTGAGCTTGCAGGTGCTAGTTATAAAACCTTCCATGCTTTATTTTTCACCTTGAATCATTCCGTAAGGATGAGTTAGATGAGTGAGGAAAAGAGTCTCGTAGCCCTGCCTAAAAGAAAGGCACTATTATCAATAGTTCATCTCGCTTCAGTTCCCTATGAGATTGATTGAATAGAGCTTCTTGCTACATAGAAATGCCCGACGAGCCCTACAAGACAGAGTAATGGAAAATGTTAAATTTGATGTAACTTGCAAGTGCCATTTTTCCAGTGTATCAAATACAGATGGCTATCAATGACTAGAAATTTAAAGTACATTTTCCTATAAATACCAAAATTTTTAACGATTGAACCCAAAATAGGCCTAATAGTGGATAAAATTAACCTCAAACTCTTACTATATCCAAATCCTTTGTGTTTTTTTGTGTGTTTTGGCGTGGGGGTTGGGGGGGACCATGGCCCACATCTCCTCAAAGAAGTCCACATTGGCTAATCAAATTATTTACCCTTTGAGCCAACCAACCATATATTTTAAAAAATGTTTCATGCCTTTATATGGAGGTGTAGGTATCACAGAACCATTCTTATCCTAATCCAAATCACATTGTCTGGGTAGACAATGTTAAGGGGATTAGAGCGTCAGTCTCTGAGTGGCCCAAAAATCACACACACATTTTATGCAAAAAGAAATAACATTTTATTTTATTAAAAAAGAACTATGGATTCTATTACATTAGGGGCCAGAAGGCAACAAGAAAAGATTACAAGATTAGAAGATACAACTAGAAACTACATTCTCTTTACGTATAATCCCATGTGATGAGCATTCTTTATTCTGGCAGATATTGGCAATATATGGTAGTCGACATGTATAAAGTCTTCAAGTTTTCATGCTTAAAATCAGATAAATCAAGACGCAATCAATGCAAATGCATCGGTGCGCTTTGATAAGAGAAATATTGAATAATTGAAAACATTTATATTAAGATATTGTAATTGGCATGACTTATAAGCAAAATATTCAATGGCAATATTCAAACTCATCTTTCTTTCAAACAATTCAATTTTTATTATGAATTTCCCCACTTATACTGAATTAAGATGCATGCATATATGTATGGCTCCATCACCCCAACGCGATGGGGGAGGTCACCATGTTATACATGTTCTACACTGAAATATGAGGAGGTCGCTTGTACCCAATATCAATATTATATTATTAGTGGCAGTGATAAGGGGTGTTATCATTTATGTTCGAGGGTTTTCTAGAGTATATATATACCAATCAAAAGACTACTCAGTAGGGAATATTGTAGCTCAAACACGTACATAACTAAGATTTTCAAACAAGAGTGCATACAAATATAATTCAATACCACTAGTCTATTCAAGGAGGAATTAGTATAAAATTGTACCTCTTAGATTCAAATCAGAGTACTAGCAATATCCAATATTGAGTCAATAATTCAGATCAAATCCTAGATTGCAAGAGATAGATCAAATGTGAAGATCTGGGAAAAAATCAAGTCGTTATGTCATTTTTGCAAGACCAGGCTCTTAATTTCCTAAGTAGTCCTTAAGGTGATCATTCATCATATGATTTTGAGATTCCATCATAAATACCAGTATCTAGCATTAACAAGAATGAATGATCCACCTAGGTGTTTTTTGGAAATTAAAGTTACTCTAATTATCTAAATGCACATTATTTCCATTAGTCTAGATTATGGTCCATATGTGTCATCATTAGACGTTCAAGAGTATGTAGGGTCATGACAGACCCTAGAGTCACTATGAACAAAGTGATCATTGATTATTAAAGATTATCCAACAATCAAGTTTTAATATTCACTAGATTAATTAATCAATTTGATTGCAAGATAAAACAATTTATGCTCTAATAGCCATTGAGTGAGTCAAGTTCACCATTATTCGATCAGAATCTATTATAATTATGGTGGACATTTAGTAAGGGAATACATAGTTTCTTGGCAAGATTAGGGTTTGAAAAACTAATAAAAACATGATTAAGATAAATAGAGAGATACACTTTAACATCATTGAAAAATACAATCACAAAGTGATATTATGGTCCCACATTAGAGTGCATACTTTTCCGAGCATGTGGGTATTTTTGTAGCAATTTTTGGACATTCAAGCTATTTTTAATCAATTTCCCAAAGTCGACCAATAAGAAAAAGGCTAGTCAATAAAAATGAATATAAAAAGGTTTTGCCACCTCCATCCTCACGGGTCAAGTGAGGGATACGGCTAGGCGGATCTTCCCTCTAAACCGCAAGGCAGACTAGGCACACAAGACTCGGTTAGGAGGCAAAAGGACTAAAAGATCCATGTTAAACAAATCAGGGTGAGACTAAATCAAGGGCATATCGGTACTTTTTGCCCTATGATTGTTCTACATCTCTGGCGCCATGGCCGTATACGCGATAGAAGATGGGGGAACGAAAGAGATACCGGGTCAAAGGGGAGGGCTCCCGAGGGTGCACAGAGGTTCTGGTTGACCTCGCGATGGCCCCTCGAGGTCAACGAGCTCGCAAAACTAACCAGAGACCCTATCTACATCAAGGTTTAATCGATCAAATCAATGAAAAGGAGTCTAAACTGGTTTTGGAGAAATACCATGAGAGGGAGGAATCAGGAGGTCTCCTAAGATTCATGACCTCGTGAGGAGCCGTCCGCAGGTCCTCGTTCATCGCGAAGACTCTCGGTGATGTTTGCTGGTGAAGTCTAGGCGAGCTTCAAGGAAGCTTTGTGGGTACTTCTCCTCAACCCTTTGCACCGCAGGTGAGGGTCAGGGACTCTCCACCGGGGTCCAGGGATGGTGTGGCCAGTGTAGTTGGAGTCGGGTGGAAAAGAGAGGGATCGATTGAGGGGTCTTTGCGGCTAAAGGAAGGGTCGTGAAGCTACTGGGTTCCATAAATAGGCATCACGAGACCTAGGATTAGCTGGAGAGTTCTGATCCGTCGCGCAGAGCTAGCCGTCCTTTGGGCATTTTCAAAATAGCGAGTGGGAGAGGATCCGTTAGGGGTTGTTGAATAGGGCAACAAAAATAGGATCTAATGCAACCATTTGACGACGTAAGGACCAACACAGTGGGAGAACAAGGGATTTGAAATCTCACACACATTGTGCGCTAATCAGTTCCGTGGTATGCGGGCGAGGGAGACGACCGCGCGCTACGGCTTTCCCGGATCGGGGTTGGAGTCCGGGCCCGACTAGGTTAGGAATAAAAGGCATTTTTAAGACTAAAAAAATGGTATCTCTTGCATAATTCACAACTCTCAATTTGTATATCCGAAAACAAGTGAGATTTTAATCAGGGGTTTATCAAGGTCTCATCTAGCTAGAAAAAAAGTTTCATATTTATATGATAAAGTTTGAGTCACTAATAAAATCATATGAGTAACAAAGTCAATTGAGCTAGGTTTTGCTGTCACAAGGTGAATATTATGAAAATAAGGCATAAATAATTCAATTTGTGTTTCCAAAATCATTCACTGATCATGAGAGTGATGAAGTGAGGTCAATTGAACAATAGTAGATGATATAGGGACATGATTGTAGTTTCGATCATAAATGTGAAAAAATCCAACTAACAAGTTCCTATATGTCATCGTATGTGTTTGCTCCTTTTCATGTGTTGAATGTTTTCTTATAATTTATTCTTGTGTGTAAACTCTATTAGAAATAAAAGATCATCCTATTGACTGAAGAAACTGGCTGGGCCTCCTCTCTTGTGAACATATGATCGTTGGAGATGGTCAAAATTTAAACATTTGGTCCCTAGTTTTATGCATCACTAGTCTCCGTTTTCAAATTTTTTTGGGTATTACAGACAAACTAATCGTGGAAGATTTTTTTCATCCGCTCTCGCTTTCCCGTTGTTGGCACTTCGGCACTGAAAAACAGGCTACTGTC
The DNA here is from genome assembly GCA_963693085.1 of Alisma plantago-aquatica. NCBI lineage: Eukaryota > Viridiplantae > Streptophyta > Magnoliopsida > Alismatales > Alismataceae > Alisma > Alisma plantago-aquatica. The sequence continues at coordinate 712,532,500 of OY856412.1, read as the reverse complement.
TTTCTTTTTTCTTTCGATGGTAGATTACATACTAGTTGTTTATGCAATATCTAGATCAAAATCGATATAAAAACACCACAACAGTAAATCCAAATAGTCATCTAAAAATGGTGCCTATGGGGAACTAGACGTGACCATGCCCACGGCAACAACATTGAATGCAGCCCCAACACTTTTTGTCAGTGTCGTCGCCTGTTTCTAGTTTTTTTTCCCTTTACCTGATAACATTATTCTATAATTGTTTATTTTTTTCTTCTTCTAGAGAAGCCTTACATATGTTTACATGAGAGCTGAGTCTCTTTGGTTCTGCTTTTGTTATTTGCTATTTGACTTACATGGATTCCATATTTATGTGAGGGACGCTCTCAATGGGTTGGTGGATGCCTCCTGTCTGTTGATCTTTCTCAATTCTCCACTATCAGATGGTGTGTGCTCTGTGGTCTCGTGCTATGGCTGTGAACAGGAATTATGCTTAGGGACATGATTTATAATTCGGGCGAAGCTGAGATAACTTTGTGGTTAATAATTCAAAATGCACGGATCTTGTTTGTGTATTGTTAGACATAAGAAAATATTGGGTACATTACCATGTGAATCAAAGAGAAACATATCTTATATTTACCTATTTCCAAAAAAGAGAAACATATCCACACCACACATCCCAAGCTTTGTCTATGACTGGGGAAGCAGGAAGTTCGCCTTGTGTTGTTATCCAAACAAGAACGAGAAAATAAGGAGGCTAGACATGTCACCCAATATACTGAGCACGACACGGCTTAATCATGTCTTGCAGGATATTATAACTCAGTAACTCAATGTCTAATTATCCAGAAACGACCCAACCTTTCTATGTTGCTTAGAGTTAAGAAAGTGTACGGCCGTAAACAAGATGTCAACGGTACTCTCCACATGTGAAATCATTTACTAAGTAAATGTGGATATTACTCTTTACATTGACGCTTTAAGGGCACGCATGAAGATCTAGACTACTCAGTGTATGGCTGAAAACTAGGAGTCTATCGAACAGGAGAAGTTTTGAAAATATAGTTAGTATTTTCTTGATGCCTCGATACTAAATGAGTGTCCAGAAAACCAGATCCTAGGCAATACCCTCGAAATATGGGACAAGTATAATACAAGATTTCATTTGAAAAGTGGTGAATAAGGGGACGGACCCAAACTTCCCTGGGGACATCACGTACGTGACATGAAAACTTCACCTCTGATTCTTATGATTCCAATGCTTTCTTCAATGCCGACAAGCCCAAGAATCAGATTGTACAATATATGGTAACTATGGAGAATAATTTCACCACATATTATACAATTTAGTTTAGAATTCCCTGAAGACAGGATAATGTATACTTTCGGATGACAATGCTAGATATAAGAAACTATACAAAGGTTGGTTGTTTTGTAACCATAGAAGAATGTAAATTAGACAAAAAAAAGGAAACAAGATAAAATGGTTTGGAAACTTTACAATCAAGATTGCCACGCCGTGAAAGATTTTTAATCAACCTGATACCTTCTATACTATGATTTCACTTCTACATCACACATTTCTGGAGCTCCCATCTACGAGACAAGTAATGATACAGCTGGCTTTAGCTTTACTTCCTCACATAATATGAAAGAACAAGACATTGCTTATATTCGAATGGATACAACCTGTGTGGATTTAGGGACAAGGATATTATTGGGAGTGTATAACTTTTCATTTGCTGGTGCAATTTGGTTGACCAATAGAGTAGTGTGAACCAGTGTTACAAGTTGTTATGCCCACGACATTCATAATGCACAAAAATGACTAAAAAAATGGAAGAGGACCAACAACCTAAACTTTTACGTTGAAAACAAGGAAATTTGAACAAAACTCTATATAAATAAACAAAGTGATTAAATATAAGAAGACATGGGCAAGGTGCTTCTTTAGCAAACTATTAGCAACCTAGATTGCCATTCCCCTCTTGATTTGTCTGTAAGGGTTAGGGTGCATAATGTGTGTACCCCGTATATTTATAAAGAGAATACTTACATAGAGGTCCACATAGAATATGAAAATAACAAGTGAATATAAAGAACTTAAATAGAACACTATTTAACACCCCCCTCAATTTGGAACATAGATATCAATCATGCCCAACTTGTCCACAAGAGAGCTGAAATGTTTCTTGGCCAACACCTTTGTGAAGATATCAGGAACTTGGTCTTCTGAGCGAGTGAAAGGAGTGCAGATACGACCAGTCAGAATAGATTCTCTGATAAAGTGGTAGTCAACTTCAATGTGTTTGGTCCGCTCATGAAAGACATGATTATTTTAATAAAATAGCTTCTTTATTATCACAGTGCATAGGAATAGGAGAAGAAGATCCCACATCAAGTTCTTTTAGAAGAGACTGTACTCACAGAAGTTCACATGCAGTATGAGCCATAACACGGTACTCGACCTCAACACTAGATCTAGCAACAACATTTTACTTTTTGCTCCGCCAGGTAACCAGATTTCCACCAACAAAAGTACAGTAACCAGAGGTAGATTTTCTGTCTATCTTACTTCCAACATAGTCAGAATCAGAATAGCCTTCAAGAGAACAATGACCATATTTTCAATAAAAAGGCCTTTACCAGGAGCTTTCTTAAGATATCTCAAGATATGACACAATGCTTCCCAGTGACACTATCTAGGCTTGTCAAGATACCTACTAACAAGACCAACAATAGTAGAAATATAAGCTCTAGTGACAGTTAAATAGATTAGTTTGCCAACCAGTCTTCAATATCTTTTACTGTCAGGATACATGAGAGATTCATCATCATCCCAATTCACATTAGGATCTAGGGGTGTATCAGTAGGCCAAGCTCCAAGCATTCTAGTTTCCTATAGAAGATCAAGAACATACTTTCGTTGTGATAGAACAAGAGCATTAGTAGTCTTAGAAACTTCAATCATCTCAATTTTCCCAGATATATAGTGACAAAATGCTTGCATAAGTAGGCTTTAGTAGCATTAATTTTAGAGAGATTACTGCCACATAAAATAATATCATCAACATACACAATAAGAACCACTATACTAGAGGACATCATTTTAATAAAGACAAAATGTTCACATAAAATCTGAGAAAGCCATCGGTAGACAGAATCTTGCTCAGTTTATCAAACCAGGCACACAGACTCTACTTGAGTCCATAAATAGACTTTTTGAGGCGACACACTTTATGTGACTCCCCTGAGTAACAAACCCGGGTGGTTGATCCATATAGACTTCCTCTTGGTGATCACCATAAAGGAAGGCATTCTTGACGTCCAGCTGGATAAGGGGCCAATCCAGATTGATTGCCATAGAGAGCAGAACCTGCACATAATTTAACCAGGAAATAGGAGAAAAAGTTTCAAAGTAATCAATACCATAAGTCTGAGTGTACCCTTTTGCCACGAGGCGGGCCTTCAGGTGTTCAACAGTTCCATCAGGATGATACTTGACAATGTAAACCCAACGACATCCAACATATTTGCAATTAGAAGGAGGATCAACCAGATCCCAGGTACCTCTGTCAGTGAGAGCAACCATCTCCTCAGTCATGGCATGTCTCCAGGCTGTACTCTATAATGCATCAAAAACATTTTTGGGTACAAAGACAACATAGAGAGAAACAACAAAAATTACTAACATGAACACTCAGGTGTGTAGTAGAGACATAACTAGCAATATTATGAGATGTACATGATCTAGTACCTTTCCTGAGAGCAATAGGTAAATCTAGATAAGAAGTTACCTCGGCAGGGGCAGGAACTTCTGAAGGAGAAGATTTGTAACACTCTGGCCCACTACACTATGCTCTAGTAGAGTTTCAAGAACGACGATTGGACCCACAGACCACCACTAGCCTTAACTACACACTTTTCCCTCACTCACACGCAAGCCGAGGTCAACTTCCTGACTGGTCACCCATCCTAGTACTACTCCAAGCTGAGCATGCTTAACTATGGAGTTCTTTAGTGACGTTCTCTCAGAAAAGGAGGTGCACATTGGTGATATGAGTAGTCCAATCATTCCTTATAAGATCATTTTATCTAAGACCTCAAATCTTGGGATGTTACAATCTCTCCCACTTAGACTCTTGACGTCATCGTTAAAGCTCAACTATATGACCTCATAACTTTCCCCGTTTCAGTGCAGACCCAAATGGCCCATGGACACCCAACTCCCAATCAAGGAATACTAGTACAAGAGTAGCTATGTCAATCATGGACAACCCTTTCCAACATGCATGGACCGCACGACTCAAGATTGGCATGCCAAATACCCATGTGGGCCCCACCTACTGGAGGGGTTATGGATCTGATACCATTTGTAACACCCAAGCCCACTGCCCAAGGCTCTAGCAGGGTTTCATGAATGACGAATGGCCCCAGAGACCACCACTAGCCTTAACGGTGTACTTTTTCATCACTCATACGCAAGCCAATATCAACTTCCCAATGGGTCACCCATCCTAGTACTACTCGAATCCGAGCACACTTAACTATAGAGTTCTCTAGTGATGGGCTCCCGAAAAAGGAGGTGCATCTTGGTGATATGGGTAGTCCAATCATTCTTTTTAAGACCATGTTATCTGAGGGCTGAAATCCTGGGACGTTACGATCTCCCCCACTTAGACTCTTGACGTCCTCATCAAGGCTCAACTATATAGCCTCCATTTCTCCATTTCAGTGCTGACCCAACATGGCCCATTGACACCCAGCTCCTGATCACATAATACCAACGCAAGGGTGGCTACATCACCATGGATAACCCTTTCCTACATGCTTGGACTATATGGCTCAATACTGGCATATCACATGCCCATGTGGGTCCCACCTACTAGAGTGGAATTGGCTCTGATACAATTTGTAACACTCGGGCCCACTGCCATATACTCTAGTAGAGTTTCAGGAATGTCGTCTGGCCCCACAGACCACCACAAGCCTTAGCTGCACACTTTTTCCTCACTCACGCGCAAGCCGGGGTCAACTTCCCGACTGGTAACCCATCCTAGTACTACTCCAAGCTGAGCATGCTTAACTATGGAGTTCTTTAGTGATGGGCTCCCAGAAAAGGAGGTGCACCTTGGTGGAATGGGTAGTCCAATCATTCCTTATAAGATCATTTTATCCGAGGCCTCAAATCCTGGGACGTTACAAGATTGGTTGTCAGTGGGGGGGGGTCTTGAGCAGGAGTAGGCTGCGGGGGCTGATTTCTACGTTGGCAAACAATGAGAGGAGATGACGTAATCTCATCAAGTTACAAAACAAATGTAGAATCACTAATAATGGGCAGAGGCGCTGCAATGAGATATGAACTCAACATGATCCCCTTAGTAGACAAGTATGGAGTCTCCTTAAAGAAAACTACATCACTGCTCAAGAACCATTTTTTAGTAAGAGGACTACATCAATGGTATCCTTTCTTGAGTCTGTGAGTATCCCAAAAAAAATACAATTTTCAACTTGAGGAGACAACTTATCTTGAGTCAATCCAAGCAAACGAACAAAACAAGTCGATCAAAAAATTCTCGGAGGTACAGAAAACAGAGGAAGATGGGGTTGTAGTACTTGTACATGAATTTTATTCCCAATAATAGAGGAATTGCATACAATTTATCAGAAAATAGACAGTAAAAACCACTTCTGGCCAAAAATGTTTTGGAACATTAGAATGTAGCATGAGAGTTCTAGTAACTTTAAGTAAATGTCTATTTTTCCTTTCATCTACAATGTTCTGTTGGGGTGTATAAGCACACGAAGTCTGATGAATTGTACCCACAGAACGACAAAATAATTCAACATTTTTTTGAAAAAAATCCAAAGCATTATCAGTACACAATATTTTAATAAGCATAGAATACTGAGTTTTAATTTCAGCAAAGAAGAACTTAATAGCAAGCAGAATTTGGGATCTATCTTTCAACAAAAATGACCAGGTAGCACGAGAGTAAACATCAATGAACAAAATAAAATATTAATTGCCTAACAAACTTGGAACATGACAAGGACCCCATACATTAGCATGAACCAAATCAAAAATATTTTTGCTAACACTGAGATTTTTTGGGAAATATAGTTTTGGACTGTTTTCCTAATTGACATGCCTCACACTAAAAACTGTGCATGCCTACACTAGAAATAACATATTTTAATTTATCAGCCGATGAATGCCCAAGTCTAAAATGCCATTGTAATGCAGAAATAGAAGACGATAACGCTGAAGCTAGAGCTATAGTGCCAATATATTTCAACTCAACTGAGTAGTAGAGTACATCATGTCCTTCATACCCCCCACCAATCTTCATCCTCGTGCAAAGATCTTGAAAAACACAAGTACCCAGTATAAAGGTCATACTGCAGTTCAGATTGCGTACAAATTTACTGACAGACAACAAGTTTAGCGAAAAATTGACACATATAAAGCAAATCGCATAAGGACTTGAGCACATATACCACCAATTCAAAATACATCATATTTTGATCTGTCAGCAAGCATAATAGTAGATTTAGAACAAGGTTAGACAGTCTATAAAAAGAGAATGATTGCCAGAGATACGAGAAGAGGCTCAAGAGTCAATCACCCATTTGGTATTACTAGCACTAGAAGAAGGAGCACTCAAGAAGGAAGAATCACAACTAGTATAAGTGGCAGTGTGAGCTCCTGATTCAACAACAGATGAGGAGGAAGCACCGGTCCTCTCAAGTAGGAGACGATCCACCTCGAAGCGGATGAACTCAGTAGTGGAGGAGCTCGAGGGAGCAGCAGAAGGTGTTTGAGAAGTGCCCTCAGACGCAACATCAGCCCACGTAGGTGTGTCGTGTTTCTTCCAAAATCTATCTTCAGTATGATTGTTGTGGCCACAGAAGTCACAATATCACTGAGTAGCGGTACCTCCATATGCATCAGAAGATGAGCCACAACCAAGGGAGCCACGGCCAAGCGACCCATGTCCCCATCCAGTTGTAAAAGAACGGTTGTCCAGAGGTCAACTGTGAACCCTATCACGACTACAACCAGACATAAAAACAAGAGCAGTAGTGTCACCAGTGTCAGAAGGCAGTTTCGTCAAGGAAGCTAACAATCATTATAGACACTGAAAAGTACTCTCCAACGTGGGTAAAGGATCACTAGTAAGAATCTATTCAACCACACCAACATATGAATCAAGAAGCCCACAGAGAAACTGGACAACTTAGAGTTCCCACCATTGTCGCTACATCATGGCTAAGTCGGTAGATAAGGGATGAAGATTCTCAAGCTCAACCCATACGCCTTTGATGGTTGAAAAGTAGTCAGAAATATTGGGCCTAGTGAAGTGTAGATGGGTTAGCTATTTGTTCAAGTCAAACACATTTTTATGATTCTTACTATGCGAGTAGGTGCTGGCTAGTTGATCCCACATCTTTTTGGCAGTCGGAAGACGAAGTAGAGTAACAATGATGCAATTTTCACTGATGTTCAGAATCCACATCATCATGGTCGAGTCATCCTTGACCCAATCATCAAAGATCTTTTTCTCCTTGGAATCAGAAGTACTGGGAAGAGCAGGAGGCAGAGCCTCAGTCAGATGGGAATGCTTGCCTTGGGACTTTGCAAAGATCTCCATGGAGCAAACCCAATGTTGATAGTTGCGCCCATCTAGCTTACAGTAGTCACTTGATGACAAAAGTCCTCATGGGAGGAAGCCATGAGTGAGACCGAGTCTAAAAACGTCAGATAACAACAATAGGAGTTAGAACTGCCTAGATCCTCCGACTAGACGGAAACAGACAAACAGAGCAATGGGAAGGACCAACTTACATGAAGACTACACCGAGGCATAGCAGAGAACCTGGTGGCTCAAGGGCCGATGCGGGAAGAGAGAAGGTGTAAGGCTCCGAAGACCCTAAACACAAACATCCAGAGTTGACAAGGGATGGTGCAGACGACACTAGTAAGTCAGGCCCACACGAGGAGGGCTGCCAGCAGCAGCGACAGGAGCATCTGACCACACGATGGCAAGTGAGTGCCACAGTAGCAGTAGCCGGCGGGGTGCCGGGTAGGGGGGCGCCATCAGGCAAGAGGGGGGGGGGCTACGGGTAGGGTGGCGGCTAGAGCACCTCCTCTGATACCATCTTGATTTGTCTGTAAGGTTAGGTTGCACAATGTGTGTACCCCATATATTTATAAAGAGAACAATTACATAGACGTGCACATAGAATAGAAAAATAACAAGTGAATATAAAGAACTTAAATAAAACACTATTTAACATCCCCATTGTGACAAAATCTAGTTAATATCGAAAAATAGAATAAGAGATTTATATGAGAAAGTAGGGAGTTTAAGGAAATAAAATGGTTTATATATATATATATATATATATGAAAAAATCTAGTGAAAACAATAGATACAATGAAGAGAGAATTGTGAAGTGATGCAATCATAGATGTTGCACCTACATGGATTTCCTAGCAATTTAATTTTAATAGTGGAAACATTTGTTAGGGTTTTGGATTGAGAATTTTGACAGAGTTATACATGATTATTTCATGATGAAGAAGAAAATAATTTTCTATAGTGGATGCATTGTTGCTGTGTATGCCTTAAGATTGAGTCATATGGTGATGGTAATGTAATGTTTTTACTTCATTATTATTAATCAATACCAACTGTTATATGTTTGTTTCTATTTGAGATAATGATTAATTATTATAATGTACTAAGAACGTTTGACTCAATGGCATATGCTTTTAGTTTAAGGACATGAACATGAGATCATATGTATGCTAAGAGTTAGATCCCTAGTATGATATTATTGTAGAAATTGGGGGAAAATAATACATCAAGACTAGTATATGTGGTGAATGATGATGTAACGACCCCTCCTTCCAGTATCCCCAAAAATGAGGATCAGAGAAGCAAGCAAAGCTAAGTAATATTTTCAAGACCATATTTGTAAAATAACCAAGAATAATTAAGAATTCCAATACAAATATGTAACATGATGTTCAACAAGCTTGTGCTCTGAATAGAGATACATAAATAGGAAATTACCAAATGTTCATTGATAATTAGAAAAGGAAAATACTTTCTGATCCTCCATTGTTGCAACAAATCTTCATTCTTTTCTTAAGTTGAATTAGCCTCAAATTTTCTTCTAAATCCCTAGCTTAACCTAAAACACTAACAACTTGGATCAGTATGACTGTGTACATAGGTGCAACCAAAATCATGCATATAATGATAACAAAATAATGATGGTGGGGATCAAATATTTTCTTACAAGTAATGAACTATACAATTTCATTCATGATTTTAATCCATAAACTAGATATTTCATATGTCGGACTAGATTTTCTCTAAGCTTGAACTCATTCTCATGTTCCAGCAATGGAGTTTACATTATGTTTTAACAACAAACTTTAAATTGTATTCCAACACTGGACTCTTGTTTTTGGTGACTTCCCAAGGTTATACTGGTCTTATTATCCTTACATAATCATGATGTTAGAATTAAATGCTATTCTTGATCTTAATGGTAGACATATGTTTATCTTGTTCAAGAAATAAAATAATAAATACATTTTTTAAGATGAACAAACTTTAGAAAGAATAAAAAGTCAAGGAACGATTAAGTTAGTTAGTCATAATAACCCACTTACTAGTTTTGAGCAAGGATGACTGAATAGTAGAATCAAACAACTAATTTAATCTGCATAATAAATCACCACTAGGAGTACTACCAAAATCATTAAAAATCTAAACTTAGATTTTTAGTTCAATCCACGACCTCTCAAGTTCAACATTTGAGTAGATCTATAGTCGACACCAATTTTTAAGGTTTTCATAACAAAACCCCATCTTTGGGGAAATTCCAATTTAGTTATGTACTCAACCCTAGCTTTCTTCATTTAACCACTAATGTTAAACCAAGCATCAAATTAAGGCAAAAAGAATTCGAATCAACCAAAGTGTCATATTTTATCATCTTTTCAACATAGTCCTTTTTTTTACCAAGATCAATCTATAAGGTAAACTAGATGTCACAAAACCATTTATTACTCAAATCAAACCTCCAAATGACTAGACAATCAGTGGATGAAGGACCCGAGTGTCCGTCCCTAGCATGGTATTATCAAAGCAAGGATGCAGACACATAAAAGCTTAGCATACACAACAATAACAAGATAAAAGCACCAACATAATCTCAACATTCATCACATATACATCTCCATTTATTACAAAATTACACTTACAAGTTTAAGAGAAAAATACACAAGTCTGATCATGTACACTACCTAGGATCTTACAACAAGTACACCTAAACATAACTTAGCAAGCCATTAACTCCCAAACTATTCTCTGAACCTAAAACATACATGAAATAAGTGGATCAACACACAAGGGTTTTGGGTACATGGAATATATATTTTAATATAAATAGGGGGAAATTTATTCATCCCTCCCCCTCATGTAGGCATCATCGTAGGAAAGTAAAAGATCAAGAAGAAGTGTATATGTACATACAGATCCATACTCAACTCATTAATCATCAGATGCGCCGATCCAAGCAGTGTTGATGTATGGTGTCCCTCTTTGCTCAAGGATGAGCAAACCTCATACATTCACAAGAAGAAAAGAGAGATCGATGTATACAGTGAAGTCAGTGAGGAAATCACCATGTCATCCAAGTTCACAAGGAGCCGAGTTGATGATGATGGGAATATGATATCTTATAATTACCTATTCTACAATCAACTGTCTTACTTCCTTGATGTATGACAATCCTCTCCAAGGCCCTCGCAAGGTGCCCCACATGATATCTACTACTTGTTGGTTATCCACCTTGAAAATGGAGACAAGGACACATTCTTATCATCCACAATCTTCAGAGTTATGAGGCATGCTTGTATGTATGCAACAATGTAGTTGTCCTCTCGAAGCCATGACCTGAAACCAAGTTAGACAAATCTGTGGCAATTGCACACAATTCTAGTAGATCATAATCTCTTCCTTTCTAGGGAGTCATGGTCCCATACAATAGTGATGTTGAGCTTTAGATTTGCTGTGTGCGACAACCTCCATCGATGTAAGACAAGTTGCTTGATCTTTGGGCTCAGTACGTGAATCTGATAGTGACAGAGCATAACATATAACTCATGGTCTTCAATGCGTCAGAACAAAAGGGAAGAAAGTTGTATATTGATGATAAATATGATCGATGTCCACTTAGTGGAGGGAGGGGCAACTCCAACGCTGTATCTAGAAGCACAACACATGCGCCAAATGATCCACGAGATCAGTGTTGCAAGCCAGGAAGCAAGCCAAGACCTTGTTGATGAGAACGTGTGACACACACAAAGGGTAAGGAGGGAGGGGATGAATCACAGTGGAGCAGCCCCTGTGATGTGCTCAAAGTGGTCCAAAAAGAAAGTCACCATATAACTATGGAAGAGTAGGTTGAGGATGTCTTCAGTCACATGAACTGTGGTACAAGAACACTGTGAGAGGATCGAGATACAACATCTCCTAACATTATCATCAATGTAAAAAACCCCTCTCACTATCTTCCAAAGGACAACACTTGCACGTGGTGCATTGAGGGACCATGCACGATACGAGGGAAGGAGAGGTTGAACCAATGGGTCTGCGGAGAACCTCTTTGGCAGACTTAAGGGAGAATCCACCATGGTCTGTGAGGGACCAACATGGGGTATCAACATCTTTTGAGATGGCTACACTAGAGTGACAGATAGTCAGAACACCTTCTATATCAAGAATGTGCCTAAGGGAGTCCCAATCCCACCCAAACCCATCAATCTAGAAGTCACATACCCAAAATTATTGGTTTTGATCACTAGCAAAGGAGGCAAACTCATTGAGGGGTTCTGATCCACACCATATGGTATCCGAAAATGGGATATCGCCTAGTCTGACGTGCCATCTATAGAGGGGTAGAAGGTGGGGAAGGCATGCAATATTGTCTTCTAGTAAGGTGATGCAGAGCCGCTGAGCTTGAGGAGGGTGGGTACTAGCCGAATCTATTCTTGAAGGGGCAGGATTATTTCACATGTTAGAAATGTGCCCACTAGGAATAACCCACAACGTTGAAGGAGTAAGCATCAGAGATGGATCGTAGGGAATGAAGTCCTAGGCTACCTTCCTATGTAGGGTAGGCTACTCATAGCCAGGCGATTCACATGCACCAAGATTTATTCTTTCTATCAGACCATAGGAACTTGGACATGAGGTGATCAATTCTGTCACACATGCCTGTAGGAAGTCTGATTGCGGCTACCATGTAGAGCGTGGAGGAGGTCAGAACATGTGCAATCAACATCCTTATTCCTGCAAAGGAGAGAAGGTTGGCTTTCCATGACACCATCTTGGAAGCCACCTTTTCCAGCATAGGCTGGAATGCTGCAATCTTGACACAACCGTATGATATGGGGAGTCCAAGGTATAACATGACATCAATAGTAGTATCAATATATAGAGATTGGACCACAAGGGAGGCTGCCATCAGATCTGAGCATCCAGTCATACAATTGGATTTGGTGTGATTGACAACTTTCATGTGGCATTCTCATAGGATTTGATAATGGCTGCGACAACCACATAAGGGGGGGTCGTACTGATGGAGAGGACGATATCATCAAAATATAGAAGAATAGGTGGCGCTTCAGTGGAACCACATGTTTACAATCTTATGATCTCTCAGCTAGCAACAACACTAAGGAATCTTCGACATATGATCTCTTCAAAGATGATAAAAAGGAATGGGGATACCACATTTCCTTGCTTCGGCCCACGCTTAATGTGAAAGAAGCTCACAAAATGGTCTCCAAGCAAGACAGAAGCCCATGTGTTGGAGAATAAGATGAGACATAGATCAATGGTCTCTTAAAAGAAACCAAATTTATTCATGACCTTTGAGAGCAATATCTAGTCAAAACGATCGTACACCTTGGACATGTCATATTTGATGATTGCATTGGGTGACAGATCTCCTTGCTTCAGGTCGTGCATAAGCTCCTTTGTAAGCCTCATGTGGTTGATGATGTCCTTAACCTTGACATAGGCACCTTGGGGATTAGAGATGAGGTGGGACAGGAGGGGCGCCATCCTGTTACTTAGAGATCTTGCAAGGATGCACAACATCACAATCTGAATGGAGATGGGATGAAAGTCTGAAGCGAGGTGTGTTGGCTTGTCCACCTTGGGAATCAGGGCGATTCAGTAGTAGTTAAGGTTGTGATGGCAAGTTTATCTACAAAAGAAAGCATCTGTAAGACAAACAAAGTCAACTTTGATGATGGATCAAGAAGTAAGAAAAAACTTGATAGTGAATCTGTCAGGGCCAGGGGCAGTATGGGGGTCCATCTCCTTCAAGGTAGCGAGTATCTCATCCTCATATGGAATCATGATAAGGCCAATGTTTTCATCTGAACTCGGGGTTCTCAAAATTTCTTTAAGGAACTGGCTGACGCTGAGCTGTAGTCGATGTTTGAGAAGAAAGAGGCAAACATGGAGGCTTCCGTAGCTACTGTCGATGTTGGGTCAACGACTAAGGTTCTATCTGGGAGGATAACACTCAACATTGTACCTCGTCCTTCTAGATTTCACGATCACATGATAGAAAGAAGTATTGTGATCTCTACCTTCAAGCCAATCCACTCGGGCTTACGCTTTCCAGAGGGACTCTTCTTGTGATAGGATGAGCTGAAGCTCAACCTTGGCATCACAAAGGGTATTGGCTTTGGAATCATAAGGGTCATTGTTAAACTCAATATACAAGGTATATATAATATCTTGAAAATCTTTCTTCTTTTGAGCTTTGTTTCCAAAAGTTTCTCAATTCTAGGCTCTAAGGGAACCTCTGGTACTTTTAAGCTTCATGTAGAATATAAAGGATGGATGGTCAACCGCCACCTCCTTCCAAACATCACAAATCACATCAAGGCACCCTAGGTGTTGAATCCACACTGACAGAAAGGAGAATGGGGAATGTGAGGGAGGATGATGTGGATTAAAATGTTGGACCAGGATAGGGAAGTGGTCCGAGACTCGGAACCGAGTGAGATGATGTGATCATCTACTAGGGGAACCCACATGTGCTGCTCCACCGATGAGGACTCTGTGTAGCCTTTCCCACATTGTGGGAGCGTGGTATTGTTTTTCTACCTAGGTGAAGTGGCTACCTTCGAAGGAAACCTCAAAAAGGTGTGCATACATAATGAAGGAGTTGAAGTCTATCATCCCTTGGATCAGAGGTGGTGCACATCCGTAACAAAGGAGTTGAAGTCTGTCATCCCTTGGAACAGAGGTGGTGCGTCCCCTATCTTTTACTTGGGGGATCTAACGACGTCAAAATCCTCAGCTATCTCCCAAAATGAATTACCAATGTCCTGGGCTAGGTAAATGAGGGATTTCGAAAGGAGGCATCTCTTGTACAGGCAACAACTGGCATAGACCATAGTAACATAATAGGGGACTATAACAAGGTTGGTGAGGTGGACAATGAGGTGCTGACGATGTGACCTGAAGATCAGTGGAGGGGGGACAATCCAGCAAAGAACCAAATCTTGCCTGCATCAGATTGGTTATTGCAGCCCAATCTAAACGAATAGCATCAAGCAGTTCATCCGCACGTTCAACATGAAGAAAAGTCTCAAATAGGCAGAGAATCACCAATATCTATTGTTGGAAGAATCTACCAAAGAAATGTCTGGTAGCACTGCTAGGCGATCCTCTAATGTTCCATAATAAGTGGTTACAGTCCATGGGGGAAACTATAAATGCTTCTCAGGGAATCCACAATGAGCCATTAGTGGCTTCTACACCTCCCGTTGTCTTCACTATTGTAGTCCACAGAAAAATGGTCGCCTTCAGAGTAGGGTCAGGATGCTGATATGATCTGTGTGTGTCAGGGGTGCACTTACCTTGGGGGCAAAATCTCTTCATCACGTCAGTGTCGAGTGCAACTGTAGCCCCGAAGACGAGCATAGCAGGGAACAAGGCCCTCAAAGCTAAAGAAATCCTAAAGGCAACGGCGTGGTAGCACTATTCTGGTACCAACATCGTCTACTACAGTGCCAACGAGTGAAGGAGATTGCAGAACATATAGTGGATCAGGCAAGGGGGCTCAGGAGGTACATCCCTGGAGATTTCCAACATGTTGAGTCTGTTGTTTCCTAGCCTCAGAAGGTGGTGGTTGGGCTTCGGGAGGGGGGAAGTCCACTAACAGGGCATGCATCGAGATTTGAAGTTCCTTCCCAACCTCGGTCATGGTGAATTGCATCTTTCAGATTGGGCCGCGGGCGACCATGTACATGCAGACTTAGGATCTAAAACCCCGCACGTGAGGGAGACAAACTGGGGAATATCCTTGTGGAATTCTTCCATTAGGATAATAATACCTGAGACATCATTGATAGATTGTTGCCAACTAGAGATGAAGACCAGATATCCGAACGAGTTGACCATTGTTTCAATGGACTTATTGTCACGACATGTGATGGGAATGCCTGCAACCCAAAACCAAAATGCTTCATTGTGAGTGTAACGACCCTGCCTCCTAGTAACCCCCAATTAAGGGAGACCAAGATGTCAGATCCGTTATCCCAATTTCTAGATCAAAGGTTCAACAAATAATTGATAATAATTAACAAATTCTACCAAACTAAACTGGAAGGCTGTAATAAAATTAAACTTTTCATACATTTTCAAAAAAACTTGGATATCTACTTCTATCCACATGGAGACCATTCTGACTAATCCTCCTTTGAACTTTAATTCATAGTTAAGTCCACATATGCCACTTTACTATTTGTTCTTTTCTCTTGTACCTAAAACGTCGACAAACAAAACGTCGGTCAGCATAAAGCTGGTATGTGGGGGAAACAATAATCGTGCAATTATGATAACAATGTAATCAGCCAATTATCATTTAACATCCAAGATTACGTCTTAAACAATACTACTCAATCCTTACATATCGCCTATCTCTGTGCTGTCCCTGCAGTGCACCTAGATGCTACCTTCCTCATGGTAGATCCCCATTAAACCATGCATGATCCTACCTAACAGGTAGATCAATATCTAGGGTTGAGTCGCATGGCACTACCCATACGTAGCCCAATCTCTAACTCATGGTATGTTAAAGAGTCGCATGGCACTACCCATAGGTAGCCCAATCCCTGACTCAAGGTGACTTGATGGACCTACCCCATTGGTAGCCATGTACCAAGTCATCCAATGACCTGATGGACCTACCCCATAGGTAGCCATGTACTAGATCAAACTATTACGCTATAGAGGGGACTAGGATCTGAGCTACTAGGCACATATCTTAAGTGATAGTCATATACACATTATAGTTTGCATGAATTAATTTCATCCAACAATTTTAATTCAAGTCATCGAGGAAAACTTCAGAAAACCTCGAAAAACTAATTCTAGATATTCATAAGCGTAACCACATACCTGTCAGGCAGATTTGAGATCGAATCAACCAAGAAGGGAAATCCAATCAAGCAAGTACAAGAATCCCAAAATCACATCCAATTCCTTTTTTTTTATCAAAAATCTATTCAAACCATCTTACTACTTAAGGTTTCTATTTCTTTTTAGGATTTCTACCCCTTTTAGGGTTTACTTTGCAATTAGGGTTTTTACTTCATTTTACTCTTTTAAACCATAATTTCTCATCTATCCTTCAAGAAAGTTATTAAGGTTACCCTTTAACAACATATAACCTTAATTTCAGAAACAACACAATTAAACATCAATTAAGTCCATTAATCCTCTTTTACATTAAAGCTACCATTTTTATCCTTTTAATCCATGGCAAGATCATTATGCTCATTTATCATCAATTCATAGTTCATTATGGTCTAATTCACATATGAATTCTAATTGTCATTAATTCTACCTTTATTCATTAGAAAACCCTAATTCCTACATTAAAGGTATTTATCCACAATTAGAAACCTTTATTCTCAAAATATCTTATAATTATCATATTTCGACTTTAATCATGATTTTGAACAATTAAAGCTATTAAAAGTCACAATTACCATCATTAGGGTTTCATGGTCCATTAAAGCATATTTATGCACATGAAACTCTAAATTAACCAATTATATGCAAAGTTCATCCTTTTTGTTCTCAATATACCTTTTTACAATTAATAAGCTAATATCAGCTTTAATTATCCATTAAAATCTACTAATTACATTAATCATCTCAAAATAGGGTTTCTTAATATTTAATTCATTAAAGTTGATAACTTACACTGCTTTTCTAATATCAAAAGGAATTAGCTTCTAAATATATTTTGAATGGATTCCTCTCATTTTTCTAAGAAACTTTCATGTATAACTTATTACGAATAGAGTTACCAATTATTTTCTAGAAATTTTGCAAGATAAAATCTAATAGGACCAATCCTAACATGACACATCATCAGATTCTTTTCCTTGATCAACGGGATGAAGGCTCTTCAAGTAAGTATTCAATAGACCCTTTTTCCCTTCCTCATTGATCCTGATCTATAGGCACGCAAGGGGCAGGTTTGTCCTTCTCCTTTACTTCTTCTACCTCACAACACCGATCGGTGTTTGCTGCGGGCGAGCGCCCCCTACATGGTTGACCCCTCCCCTGGGTGGAGCAAGTTGGGTCGACTCCCTTTGGGCTCCGACAAAGTCAACCAAGACGCTGTCGTGGCCAAAGCCAGTTGGAGATGATGGATCCCAGTGACTAGGCTCTGTTGCTGGTTCTCAGTCTCACCTCCACGTCGCCCCTCCTGCAACTCACGGCTGCGACTCCCTCCTCGCAACCAGCACTGCCCGTAGTGCCTTCTCGTCGGATATGGTCGTCCTGCGGGACAGTGCCACCCACACATGGCACAACCCCATCAGCCGATATTGAAGGAACTTCTAAGCTTCCAACATCACCTTCTTCTTCTCGAAAACATCGACGATCATGTAACTACCCGGACAGGCCAACTTGACGTGTTGCGTTGGCTCTGACGAACCCTCACACCCCAACTAGCAATCCCTTATACCAACCCTTAGCACATGGGTAGTCGTGGGGCCTTGTTACCCGATGCATCTATGGCACCATCATGTAACACATCTAAGGGTAGGCAAAGTTACGAGGACGACGACCAGGGATGGGCTTCCTATAGACAGTCGTGGTTGTCTCTCATGTCTCCCGATAGAGGAGGATCCATGGGTCCTTTTATATCCATAAACTAGGAGGAACCCTAACGGCTAAAACATAGTTATCCATCGATATCCTTTGTTACTCACAAGGCACAAGTACCCTTCCATCCCTATATTAAACTCTTTAAATATTATTCTCTTAATTTGATGATCACCACAAGAAGTTACCGCTTTCCTAATCAGATCTGGCAACTAAAGGCATTTAAGGAAAGTCTAATAATCTTGGATTCCTTGAAATCTAAATCATTCCCTAATTTCTTAGAATGTTCTCTCTCTTTCTTTCTTTGTTTCTATTTTCATTATTTCTTTTATTAGAAAACATGTGTAAATGAATTTCACACAATTGTGGCCATTAATGCCACTTTCTAGATGTTTCCAAGTATTTCTTATAAATACTTTTCTTAATATTCATTATCTTGTATCTTTTTCTAATATTTGGACTCTTTTGTTTCTTTTATATCCTTTACTGGATTAATATATTAATAGGAACCACAAAATTTCTACCGTAAGGGATATTTGCAAAGAAATTCCTTCTTTGAAGCAAAGCATACACTCTTTTCAATTATGAAAACACATGCAAAATTGGGGTTGTAACATCCTTCCCCTCTTATAAGAATTTTGTCCTCAAAATTCCATCAAGCAAGCAAACAAACAATTCAGGATAAGAATTTTCCATGTCCATCATTGACCCCTATGTGGCTTTACCTTATCCATGGAGCTTCTAAATAACCTTTATCATCACATATTCTTTTCTCTGAGTTCTTTCACCTTGGCATCTATAAACCTCATAGGTGACTCAGGTCATTTCAGCCTCCCTTGGGGCTCACTAGGTTCATTGCTCTGCACATGGTCAGGGTACCTCACATAGTGCTCTAAATTGGACACATGGAACTCATCACACATCACATTATCCGGAGGGGTAAGGGCAAACTTAACCTTCTCCACCAAACCATGTCAAAAGAACCCATGCATCGGGAAATCAACTCTCTTAGCTATAACTTAGAGGGTCATGTTTTCATGTCACATATTCCCCCATAGTGAACTGCATGTCAGTATACTTTGCATCAACTTACAACTCATGTCGTCTCTGGTCTCCTTTCAGCCATTGTATGATCAAAGCGACTTCATCTGCACACACTATGGTCCCTTCTTGACCTTCGTGAGGTCCCTTCACCGACATCATCATAATGAAGTGGTGATCGAAACAACCTCCTTTGCAGAGCTCCTTTACATCCCGATACTGGCTATGGTGGTTATCATCACATCTTACAAAGGACAAAACTATCTCTATGTATCACCCTGAATGAGCTCACATGCTCTCATTAGACCCTCTAGTCTGGATCATACTAACCATTAGTTAGGGGTGATAAACTGTACTAACATTGAGTTCTTCATGTATCTACTTCCACTTTATGGAAGCGTATCTTTAGGTTATACTCAAGAACCTGTGAACTCGCATCATGGTGAAGTTGAACTATCTCTCTCTCATATGTAGTTCAACCGGATTTGTCCCTTGACAATACTCTTCATTTCTCATGTCATCTAAGTAAGGCGATCTACCATAACCCATATTGCATCTTGACCTTCCTTGGTCTAGGGGAGACTAACATAATCCATAGTGATGAACTCCCATTCCCTCTCAGGGACTCTTTTATCCTCTATATCGATACACTGGGTTACTGGTGTTCGTCCTTCACTTCTTGGCTTGCATGGCAACATACCACATGCAACATCCTCTTAAGCATCCAAAGTACCCCTGTCACTTACTATATTCATAGTACCATGGTGTATAGTGATCTTAGATCATGATCTCCTGTATTGTCATGATTCCTTAAGATCGATTCCTCGGAAACCCTAAACCACTCTAATCGTGGTTTCATCACTTTCCTTTTCAGAGAAGTGCATCTGAGGTTCTACAACCATCCTTTCATCATGATAAGCCCTAGGCTAACCAAACAACCATTAACTTGATCAACCAATATTGTTACATCTGAGTGTTAGCCAAACATATCTCTTCTAGTCTCTAGCCAAACTAGGTAACTACATCTCAACCAGAGCATCCATTATGTACTGTTGAAGACATACACTTCCATGTATTTCACTTATCATCTTGTCTCAAACTCTAAGTCTATCTCCATCAGAACACTGTGAGCTCATCCTCTTGGTTATCGAACTCAACCTTGTATCACTTGCAAATTCCTCATGGCTCATGATAAAACATTCTCACAAGATGATTACCTTAATACTCTTATCGTTTGTACCTATCTATGTATCATTCACTCCATTAGGCACATTATCATCTCTGTCCTCATTCCTCATAGCAACGTTCCAACTCATTTCATATTTATCCTTGGTGTAAGGCATGCATATTGTCCTATCTCTCACTCCCATAACAAGAGGAAATAATCATTTGGCGGCTGTCCAAATACAAAGTTCTTCCTATTCCAAGAGTAGAGATGGTACATCCCACATTGCCAGTACACTTTCAAATTGAAGTTGAAACGTGCAACCTATGTCTCAACATCATTCTCGATATCAAAGTTACTTTCATGGGAAAACTGGTCTCGAACCTACTTGTGTCCACACATATTCCTCGGTCATCTCCTCTAGGTCTATAGGATGCCGACACTTTTGGGGTCATCCCTCTTCCCTCATGCATCTAGAGAGTGCCCTACTCATCTGCCATTTGGGTCCTATGAGTTCATGAAGGTGATCAATATCCTAACCCATGACCCTCAGATGATGATAGCTGTTACCTCCCAACCCTATGGTCATTTGCAACTAGGGAATTAGTCAACTCCTACTTCCATCGGTCTTATCCCTACCTGACCTTAGGATAGACTTAGGATTCTATTATAGTACATGTCCAGCTTAGAACCTTACCCAAGCCTTCATCATCTCTCTCTCTCTCTCTCTCTCTGCATTCATGTGCTGACTTTCATCCTTTCATAGGGGTCATGGCAACCTGCCTACCTTGGTCATGCCCCATACTTGTTACCTCCATGGTAACACAACCACATGCACTTAGAGATGGTAATCTATGGGTCTACAGGTTCATCCTCATACCATGTACTTTTCACTTAGCTTCTCACGATCCTATGAGACGTCTTTTAGGTTTCTTCAAATCCCACCAACAACTGGTATACACCCTACAAAAGGGTCCCTCTTCCAGGATGGGAGGAAACTACAACTCTTGACAACAATGTCACAAACATCCTTAGGGTTTATATTCACATGAGCATGCTTAACCCAACAGCCACTAAGGCACAAGCAGACCACCTACTAAACCATTCTAGGTCATACTTGTTCTCATCCTCAACATTGGGTCAAGATCCTACCTTCCCATGTCATCCACTTAGCTATGAGGGGTTCATCAAACATACCTTTAAACTCAAGGGGTTTCCTTTTTCCTCTAAACATGAGAAGTACCATGCTCGAATCTTTAGAAACTCAAATCTCATCATGAGCATCAGGTACACCACTTCCCCTCTTAGGCCTAGGTTCACTTTTTGGGTGCCCAACTGCATGCTCAACCTCTTAACCACGAACCAAACATGTACAAGGTACGACATACCCTTCTTGTCATCCTTCAACTCAAGCAACACTTCAGAGTTGAGTCCTCCTCAAGGACAATCAACAAGGTACGAGGCCTCACAACCTATTACTAAACCTCTCTAGGTCTAAGGAACTCTTCTTCTCATCTATACCATAGGCATAAAGGTACTAGGAGACTCATCCTCTCTCTAGGGTTTGGTTCCTCTCATGGAAACTAAGACATCATCAACCTCTAGGGATCATGCATGAGGCAACCCCTATCATCCATTTAGGTCGTATCATCCTCAACTCCTTAATTTTCCTCATATCTCAAAGTCTAGGCTTCCGACCTTCTTGTATGGTCCCTGCTCTCTCTCTCTAGAGCTAACCCTACAAACAACCTCACTACTAGAGGTCCTCTCTCCATGAAGGTGGATCAAGCTGACAAACATACCCCTACATGGGTGATACTTATGTTTGTTCAAGGTTATACCTAGCCCTTTATGCATATCTCATCAGCTATCCAACATACTCCCTTAGCCAGGGTTCAACCTGCAGCTCGCACTACTGATGTATTCTAGGTGCCTACTATGCCATGCACATATATGCTCATGGGGTTCCATAGGTTCTTCTCTAACCTCATCAATGAAGGAGCTATCCTTCTCTCTAACATGCCCGACCCCTTTCCAGGGTTGGGTAACCAAAGACACTAGGTCATCCAACTTCTCATGGCTCATATGGCATCCAATGCATGTCTATCCAAACACCAAGTCTACCATGACATCTAACTCATCATGTCATCTCTCTCTCTAACCTCCACTTAGGGTTAGGGTTAATACCATCCTCAGAGGATGTGCTAGGTCTCCACTTATAATGGAGGTCTCTACCTCCAAGACTAACTCTCATTACTTATCCTCCTGATAAGAAGGTCTAGCCTCAGGTTTCTCCTAAGAGCATGACAACTTATGTCATACGACCTAAGCATGTATCTATTCTTTTACGCTTAATCTATCAAGCTTATGTCCATGACATCTTATTTACATGTTTTTTTATTAATTTGGTGGAGGATTCCTTAAACCTTATCAACCTTACCCATACCTCAAGAGGGTGAGGAAAAGAGAGAAAACCCTAATCCTTATAATCCTTAACATCATTTGAGTTGAGAAGGGATGAACAAGATGAGAGAGTCCTAAAGGTATTTTATTTCAAGTTAAATCCTGAGACATTGGCCAGGCAGTCACACGGATCCGAGAGTCGTCGTATTCCGACTAGCGGTGTGGAGGAAAATCTTGCCAGCCCCCAGACGTGATCCTTTTCTAGACACCTCTATATTTTGGAAATTCCTCTAATCACTCCCTTGGGTTCTACAGAGTTTGTAAAATTTAATAATTATTAAAGATTAAATGAGGAACCTATGCTCTGATACCAAATGTAATGACCCCGCCTCCTAGTAACCCCCAATTAAGGGAGACCAAGTGGTCAAATATGTTATCCCAATTTCCGGATCAAATGTTCAACAAATAATCGATAATAATTAACAAATTCTACCAAATTAAATTGGAAGGCTGTAATAAAATTAAACTTTTCATACCTTTAAAAAAAACTTGGATATCTACTTCTATCCACATGGAGACTATTCTAACTAATCCTCCTTTGAACTTTAATTCATAGTAAAGTCCACATATGCCACTTTACTGTTTGTTCTTTTTACTTGTACCTAAAATGCCGACAAACAAAACATCGGTCAGCATAAAGCTGGTATGTGGGGGAAACAATAATTGTGCAATTATGATAACAATGTAATCAACCAATTATCATTTAACAACCAAGATTACGTCTTAAGCAATACTACTCAATCCTTACATATCCCTATCTCTATGCTATCCCTGCAGTGGACCTGGATGCTACCTTCCTCATGGTAGATCCCCATTAAACCCCGTATGATCCTACCTAATAGGTAGATCAATATCTAGGGTTGAGTCGCATGGCACTACCCATAGGTAGCCCAATCTCTAACTCATGGTGTGCTAAAGAGTCACATGGCACTACCCATAGGTAGCCCAATCCCTGACTAAAGGTGACTTGATGGACCTACCCCATTAGTAGCCATGTACTACGTCATCTAATGACCTGATGGACCTACCCCATAGGTAGCCATGTATTAGGTCAAACTATTAAGCCACATAGGGGACTAGGATCTTAAGTGATAGTCATATCCACATTATAGTTTGCATGAATTAATTTCATCCAACAATTTTAATTCATGTCATTGAGGAAAACTTTGAAAAACCTCGAAAAACTAATTCAAGATATTCTTAAGCGTAACCACATACCTATGAGGCAGATTTGAGATAGAATCAACCAAGAAGGGAAATCCAATCAACCAAGTATAAGAATCCTAAAATCACATCCAATTCCTTTTTATAAAAAATCTATTCAAACCATCTTGCTACTTAAGGTTTCTATTTCTTTTTAGGATTTCTACCCCTTTTAGGGTTTACTTTGCAATTAGGGGTTTTACTTCATTTTACTCTTTTAAACCCTAATTTCTCATCTATTCTTCACGAAAGTTATTAAGGTTGCCTTTTAACAACATATAACCTTAATTTCAGAAACAACACAATTAAACATCAATTAAGTCCATTAAGCCTCTTTTACATTAAAGCTACCATTTTTATCCTTTTAATCCATGACTAGATCATTATGCTCATTTATCATCAATTCAGAGTTCATTATGGTCTAATTTACATATGAATTCTAATTGTCATTAATTGTACCTTTATTCATTAGAAAACCCTAATTCCTACATTAAAGGTATTTATCCACAATTAGAAACCTTTATTCTCAAAATAGCTTAAAATTACCATATTTCGACTTTAATCATGATTTTGAACAATTAAAGCTATTAAAAGTCACAATTACCATCATTAGGGTTTCAAGGCCCATTAAAGCATATTTATGCACATGAAACTCTAAATTAACTAATTACATGCAAAGTTCATCCTTTTTGTTCTCAATATTTTTTTTACAATTAACAGGCTAATATCAACTTTAATTATCCATTAAACTCTACTAATTACATTAATCATCTCAAAATAGGGTTTCTTAATCTTTAATTCATTAAAGTTGATAACTTACACTACTTTTCTAATATTAAGAGGAATTAGCTTCTAAATATATTTTTAATGGATTCTTCTCATTTTTCTAAGCAACTTTCATGTATAACTTATTATGAACAGAGTTACCAATTATTTTCTAGAAATTTTGCAAGATAAAATCTAATAGGACCAATCCTAACCGGACACGTCATCAGATTCTTTTCCTTGCCCAACGGGCCGAAGGCTCTTCAAGTAAGTATTCAAAAGACCCTTTTGCCCTTCCTCATTGATCCTGATCTGTAGGCACGCAAGGGGCAGGTTTGTCCTTCTCCTTTCCTTCTTCTACCTCGCAACACCGATCGGTGTTTGCTGCGGGCGAGCGCCCCCTGTGTGGCTGACCCCTCCCCTTGGTGGAGCAAGTTGGGTCAACTCCCTTGGGCTCTGACAAAGTCAACCAGGCCGCTGTCTATCCAAAGCCAGTTGGAGATGACATATCCAGCGACCAGGCTCTGTTGCTGGTTCTCGGTCTCACCTCTAGGTCGCCCCCTCCTACAACTCACGGATGCGACTCCCTCCTCGCAACCAACACTGCCGGCAGTGCCTTCTCATTGGCTATGGTCGTCCTGTGGGAGAGCACCACCCACACATGGCACAACCCCAGAAATTGATATTGAAGGAACTTCTATGCTTCCAGCAGCACCTTCTTCTTCTCGGCAGCTTTGATGATAATGCAACTACCCGGACAGGCCAACTCGGCATGTTGCGTTGGCTCTAAAGAACCCTCACACCCCAACTAGCAGTCCCTTATACCAAACCTTAGCACATGGGTGGTTGTGGGGCCTTGTTACCCGATGCATCTATGGCACCATCATGTAACACATCTAAGGGTAGACAAAGTTACAATGACGATGACCAGGGATGGGCTTCCTATAGACAGACGTGGTTGTCTCTCATGTTTCCCGATAGAGGAGGATCCATGGGTCCTTTTATATCCATAAACTAGGAGGAACCCTAACGGCTAAAACATAGTTATCTATTGGTATCCTTTGTTACTCACAAGGCACAGGTACCCTTCCATCCCTATATTAAACTCTTTAAATATTATTCTCTTTATTTGATGGTCACCACAAGAAGTTACCGCTTTCCTAATCAAATCTGGCAACTAAAAGCATTTAAGGAAAGTCTAATAATCTTGGATTCCTTGAAATCTAAATCATTCCCGAATTTCTTAGAATGTTCTCTCTCTCTCTCTTTCTTTGTTTCTATTTTCATTATTTCTTTTATTAGAAAACATGTGTAAAAGAATTTCACACAATTGTGGCCATTAATGCCACTTTCTAGATATTTTCAAGTATTTCTTATAAATACTTTGCTTAATATTCATTATATTGTATCTTTTTCTAATATTTGGACTCTTTTTTTCTTTTATATCCTTTATTGGATTAATATATTAATAGGAACCAAGAAATTCCTACCGTAAGGGATATTTGCAAAGAAATTCCTTCTTTGAAGCAAAGCGTACACTCTTTTCAATTATGAAAACACATGGAAAATTGGGGTTGTAACAGTGAGAGATGATGTCTCCATCACTCAAGGATCGCAACATGAGTGAGACATTGTAGAAGATCAAAAGACCAGCTTCCATCACTGCACATGCATCTACAGTAGTTGAGAAGAAGAAAACACCTTTTCAATGAGAGAAGCGGTAAATATCTATGGAGTCAGTCACTTGCTAATCAGAAACTGGTGAAGGTCTTCCCATCATATAGCAGCAGACCAAGAAGCCTCAATAGCTTATTGCAGGCATTCCATCTTGTGTAGAAAGTTCGAATCTTTTGGATCAAGTTTGACCGAGATCCTCTTCAGGGTATGTGAGGGAGCACCTCACACAGGGATGTGTGGTGGCAGAGAAGGGAAGTCATCTGTTGATGCCAGATTGGAGAGGGTCTGTTGCTTGGGATTGGTGGTGCATGTCACACTCGCATCCCACAATTACCACTAATCATGAGATTAGGGCATGCGTTTGAGGATTATATTTAATACAAAGTTCACTCCTGGTTTTTTTCCCTTTTTTATTTCAAACTCTTTGTTTTCTCGCATCCAATCACATAAACAAACTTTACAAGTGAATTAAACTTTAATCACTCTAATATGATCTCAAAATTAATGATACACATCCATACATTCATTTTGTTTCTCACACTTCCATGTACATAAGACATGACAATCAGATACATTCTCTCTTATCAAGGAAACAAATATACAAACATCATTTACAACTCTCTCACATCTATACAAGGACCTAGAGTGACATGGACCGACTGAACTTAACTAATCTCAAACTTAACTCATGTGGTAGATCTACTCTGATGCTTTGAACTTCTTCAAGTCCACGTGATTTCCCTAAAAATTGTGAGTAGAGGGGTGAGCCTACTCGCTCAGTGAATGAGTACTTCAAAGAAATATTTTAAAGCACTTATATAATTACAGATATATTGCTGAGCAACTGATATCACTTATAACAACAGTAAGCTTTAAAGAGTCTAATCATTGCCAATCATAGATATTGCAGGATACTCTAGATATCTATAAGAGTGAACCAATATATGAACATGCTTGATTGATCATAAAGAGAACTAATAATTCATAAACATACACAGAATAATTGAATAACTGCACACACTTGTTTAACCTCTCATTCATCTTATTATGCCCTGAACCCACATGAGGTGTACCACAACATGTGAAAGAATCGTAGAAAGCTACGATCTCATTGTACATGCTTAGAAGCATGCCCGAGTTCCTAAGCCTATCTCTTGAGTAAGACCCCATCTACAGCGGGCCTCGGTACGTCTGCCTCTCGGCGGCTAGGCCGGATATCTCAAACTCCACCTCTCAACCTGGGTACTCAGGCGGTGAGTCAAGCCCTCATGCTTATTGTGCATCAGTGGACCTACTAACCACTGATCATTCAACAAGTAACACAGGTACCACCAACATCCGTGGTTAGTGTTGGGCACCATACAATTATGAGGAGTCTGCCCTACTGGTCAAGACCCCCACACCCTACTGGTGTGCTCCGGCTTACCTCAATTTGGACTACCTCCAGTCGGGAAACTGTTCCCTCCTCACAGAGCAGGCCTCATCCTATGATGATTCTATAATGTTTAGGGCATCTACATATCTAATTCACTCTTTAAATTCACAATTCAATCATCACATCAACATATCTTTGTTTAGCTTTATAAACCATTCATTTCATAAACCGTCTGATAACATTTACCACAACTGAACTGTTAAGCATCACCACATCTCAAACTGAGAAACATTGATATCACAATACTTGTTTCACTAAACTCCCTATCATTAGGGTTTTATTTACCACATTCACTTATCACATAACTCGCATTAGGATTGTATACATCACACATAAAAAATAACATTGAATCAAGATGTTTAATTACAAACCTCCAACTTTCCATTCATTGAGGGTTTCACCCTCCTTACTGATAAATCAAGCAAACATTGATATCACTGAATGAAATCCAAGATGTTATCTGACATATGTGTAATACACATACAATTAAAACAATCATTCATAACCAAGGAGATTCAACTAGGCAAACTTCTTTATTCAATTATACAACAATTTCAGTCATAGGCAAAAATCTTAGAATTCAGTATTTTCATGTAACCTTTAAAATTACTTTAAGAATTCTCATTTCGATGGATTGCAATAATTTCTAATGTTATTTCATAATCTAAAATTCGTCACAACAGATAAATAATCCATATCATATTAACTTGCAAAAGCTAGATCAAATCAACCATTTAGGGTTGCACTAGCATACTAATCAATTGAAAATTATTAATGACTTAACTGATTTCTTGCAATCTACTGTTTAAAGGAAGTACCCACTCACCCTAAGGTGTGAAAACACCCTAAAAACATAGCCCATCTTTGAAGATCTTGAATCCATATCATGATCCTAGAAAAATCCATGATTTATTCTTCCTTTCAACCCTAAACGGGGCCTGTTGTAGGTAGAAGATGAGATTATAGGTTAAACCAAACCTCCAAATCACTGGATCAAGGGTTTTGATCAAGGGGGAAGTGAAGAGAAGAAGGAATCTACGGTTAAAACTACTTACCAAGTCAAATTTATATCAACTCCTTTTGATTTATGTTGTTCTTCACGTTCCTCCCCAAAAATCACCCCAGAAATCATCCTCTAGATCACCCACATAGCAAGATGTCTGGGATGATAGAGGATTGAATCGCGGTTCCAACACACTTCATTTCGTTGAAATGGATAAGCATAACTCAAGATAAGATCGTTCTACGATTTGCTGTCCTAGGCGGCGTCGATCGCGGTCGCGGTGTCGACGCAGCATCACCCTCGCGGTGTCGATGCAGCGTCATGGGTCACAGTGTAAACCATGGTCGTGGTGTCGATGCAACATCGTGGGTCACGGTGTTGACGCAACGTCAGTCACGGTGTCGACTGCGGTCGCGGTGCTCTGTATATGTTTACTAAAAAGAGCATAACTCACTCATTTTAACTCTGATTCGGTTCATTCTTTTTTTATTGGATTCGTAATTGAATTATATACAATTATATAATATTATTTTTATAATATTCATAAATAAAAATCATTTATTAATTATTTCCTCCAATGTCATTGACTCTCTTCTTGCACACACGTATGGGTTAATGCTATATTAACTCCAACTCGGATCCTTATAGTATACTTAAGTGATGATTATGAGTTTCCCAAATAAGTATTTAATGTTACCAAAGTTAATATAAAGCACAAAATAGAATATTACTAACAAAAGCACATGACAATCTTTAAGATTATATTAAAACTCTAGGATTACCAACAAAGCTAGGAACGGGTTGTAACAATTCTCCCCCTCTAATAAAACTTTTATCTTGAAATTTCTAAAATAGGAAAAGATACTTGTTAAACATCTCAAATTATACTTTCCAAGTATCTTCTTCTATACATGATTCCTCCGAAAAACCTTTACTAGGGGTATCTCTCTCCTTTTAAGCTTTCGAATACTACAATCAAGATTTTTTTTCAACATTGAGTCATTTGTTCCTCTTCAAATCACAACTTTTAAAAGATATATAATTTGTGAAACATAATTTCTCATCTCATCATCACATGGTACTATTCACTTTCCATTCATGAGACCATAGTAGTCATCATATTATCACAAGATGTAAGTCCTTTTCCTAATATCACAGGGTATCAACCCTTATCAATACAAGAGTATTACACCTCATTCAGGGCTCAACCATGCCCAAAGGTCATTAAGACCATCATACTATTCCTTGAAAGATCATCATTATCTTTTCATGCCTTATAACAAATCTCAATCAACATCACTTACATATAATACACCAGATCAACACAATATTACCTTAATGAGCTAGGAGACATTCATAAAAAATCATAGTAGGGTTATATTAACATTAAGAACATTCCTTTATTACATCAAGATGCAAGGAATCTAGATATAATTAACCCTCATCATATTCATAATGCAAATTTTTAGCATAAGAAAGTATCAACCATGTGGCTATGATAACCACCAATTAACATATTAAGGTTATGATCATATTAAGGAGGTTATTCCACCATCATTCCATCATATACGAATGTTAAACATGAATACTCATCTTTATCTATTTGTATTAAAGTTAGGTTCAACAAAATAAATTAAACTAATGTTACTAATCAACACTTACACCCAAACCCTTACTGACGACATCCCTATTGGATCATGGATGCATAAGGTGAAGCATAACCATCACATTCTATACTATTCTCAAGTATGAATCCACACATAAATCAAGGTGTAACCATCAGGTTATAGCATACTAGGGTTTCAACAACATTAACAGAGTACTCCATGATTGTATTAGTCATTCAAAGGCTATTCATACCCAATTACCATCACTTAGTTATATTAAAGCTAGGTATAACAAGATATACTTCATTAGGGTTACATATAAATACAATATGGTTATCATCCCTTCTATTCATATGAGTGAATAGGTAAGACTACCTTATTCAGGGTAACCCTCCATTTGTTCCATCATCATTCAACCCATACCAATATACCATAATTGTACAATACTAAGATGGGTTATTGGTATGAATGACTACAACTATCAGACACCTTTAATTAACATATTGCTTGTACATGTACACTAAAATCATACATAGAACCAATTTACATCCCTCATTATACCTTCAACAAATTGTACTTCTAAAAACAAATTCACATATTACTAAAAGAAATTGTTATCTCTTATCTCTCTCCTCATTCATTACTACTTACTTTTTGCTACTTATCCTTCTCATTTTAATCATGTAGATTAAACATCCCTAGTACAAATAATTTATTCATCATTCTTGCTATCACTATAAGAATTTATTTCATATTATACTTCACTCATATTGTATTTCTCCTTTTGTTCAAAACACACTTGTTATATTTCAAATCTATTTCTTATCATTTGCTCTGAATCATTTCCATATTATTTATCTACCTTTCAGATTAGCTACATTTAAACCCTGGATTACTATCAGTGCTAGTTTACTTCTCATAGTGCAAATTTCATGATCTTGTTTTATAGAGATGCTAGTATTCAAGGACAAATCACTAGTGACAACTCTTGAACTACTACAACTCTAAACATTCTAAGATTTGGTCCTTATCAGTAGCATGACGTTATTGTGATGTGACTTTTCTCCCTTAATTTGAAATTCAACTTTAGATCTCACAAGTTTTACTAAAGTATCCCTTATCTTATGATGTGAATTTTCTTTCTCTTACTTGGTCATTCAGATGGATTACATTCTCAGTTTATCCTGCTAGGGTTTCATCATCATATTGTGTGTCATTATTGCATTCACTAGATGTCTCTACCATGGTGGTTATGCATCATATATGATTCATTTTCTTATCACTTCATTCCCGTATTGTTCTTATTTAAGTAATATATGAAAGAGAAGATGATTTTGAGACTTAAAATTCTTATCTTCAAACATTCCCTTATTACATTTCTCATATGTAGGTTTAATTGGTTGTTAACAAGGATACTTGACTAATTACCACTTGCTTGAATATCCTAACCTCTTTCTCTTATAATATATATTGCTCCATCACGTTTCAAACCCTTCCTTACTTTCCATAATCCTCTTAGCATATACTACTCTTGCACCTATCAACTTTAACTTCTAATTTTCTCTTATGATCATGTTGCTTATTCAAGTGTATCATGTATACCATGTTGCACATATTTCTTTTTTTATCCTTCTACTAATGTGAAGTTGAAATTCTAAATCAATAATCTCTCTACTAGTTTTGTCTCATGTTTAATACACAACATATCCTTCATTTTGAATCAAACGGACCATGCATGGGTCAAACTTACTTTTGCTTTCAATCAAGTTTTTCCTTCCTAAATATAGTCTACCTTTGTATAACTTATTCATTTATTAAGCTACACTTTTGTTCTTCTTTTAGAAACTAGTTTGTTATTCTATAGAGACTTAGATCCCCAAAGGTAGTAAGGATGAATGTATTAAACTTCATAAATAAAGGTATACATTCCATGCTCTCAATTATATCATAACCCTCATTCCTTAATCAAGCTCATTATTTTCAACATTTCTCTTTGCTTCATCTAAGTTTCTTATCCTAGTCTTATGATTTACATGTTTATCTAGTTCTCTTCGCTTTCATTTCTCTGAACTTCACTTCTATGTACTTATCGTATACTTAACTATTTTCTTCTATTTTCCCTTTGCTTTGGAGTACATAAAAGCACTGTACTCGATTATATGACCCATTCCTCATGATTGATTCTTACTATCTTGTCCCTTACATAGTTTTCTCATATCTTTTCCATATTTCATATTTAAAGTTCATATAATACTAATCATTAAACTTAATCTAAACCTTATGTTGTGTTCCTTTATTCCCAATTAAGGGTTTCTCATATGAGGCTCCAAAGTTTAATCTCAGATATCAGTTCCAACTGATTCTTAGTTGTTCTAATCTTTCCCATATGTTTCAACATCTTATTGTATGTACATTTTCACTATGATGTGGGTCTAACTCATCCAGAGTCTACTCTTATTATATTGTTAATAGGAGTCATTAGATCCCAGTAACACATCCTGTCAGCCGGACTAGGCCAAACCTGCAGTCCTGAAGCCAAGAGCTACTTAGGATTAACCAGCTCCTACTTATTTCAAACATGTGGAAAGAATATCTACTCAGGGTGAATTCATTTAAACATAACTTTCGGTCTACTTGATACAAAGAATAACTGAATGAACTTCATGATACACAAAAATTTAAAAGAACCATACATATTCTACAAACTGATAATATGAATTCATATATATAAGAGTATTTCTATTGATCTCCAATCAAAGAAGCAATATAAAAACAAGAGTTGTATCACATTCTATGTTTAATATCTTACTCCTTCATTACTTTTCGGTCTTCTAACCCTAACATTTCTAGGGTTTCTCTCTAGTCCATCCTTCCTCTGCATACCTGACCAGGGCATCCAGAGAATAATAGATAGAGTAGCTTGATACTGGTCAACCTATGCATTCAGATACTGGGCCAGGATATCTAAATACTCAGACCTCCTAGAGCTATAGACACATCACCTCCTATCTGCAACACCTATAACTCTAACTTTGTATCCTAATGGTCCCTGACTACTCAGCCTAAGCTCTGATACCAAAATAATTGTCACACCCGCATCCCACGATTACCACTAATCATGAGATTATGGCATGAATTTGATGATTATATTTTATACAAAGTTCACTCCTGATATTTTTTTTCCTTTTTATTTCAAACTCTTTATTTTCTCACATCCAATCACATAAACAAACTTTGCAAGTGAATTAAACTTTAATCACTCTAATATGATCTCAAAATTAATGATACACATCCATACATTCATTCTATTTCTCACACTTCCATGTACATAAGACATGACAATTAGATACATTCTCTCTTATCAAGGAAACAAAGATACAAACATCATTTACAACTCTCTCACATCTATACAAGGACCTAGAGTGACAGGGACCGACTGAACTTAACTAATCTCAAACTTAACTCATGTGGTAGATCTACTCTGATGCTTTGACTTTATTCAAGTCCATGTGATTTCCCTAAAAATTGTGAGTAGAGGGGTGAGCCTACTCGCTCAGTGAATGAGTACTTCAAAGAAACAGTTTAAAGCACTTATATCATTAGAGATATATTGCCGAGCAACTAATATCACTTATAACAACAGTAAGCTTTAAAAGAGTCTAATAATTGACAATCATAGATATTGCAAGATACTCTAGATATCTACAAGAGTGAACCAATATATGAATATGATTGATTGATCATAAAGAGAACTAATAATTCAGAAACATACAAAGGATATATGAATAACTGCACACACTTATTTAACCTCTCATTCATCTTATTATGCCCTGAACCCACATGAGGTGTACCACAACATGTGAAAGAATCGTAGCAAGCTACGATCTCACTGTACATGCTTAGAAGCATGCCCGAGTTCCTAAGCCTATCTCTTGAGTAAGACCCCTTATGCAGTGGGCCTCGGTACGTCTGCCTCTCGGCGTCTAGGCCGGATATCTTAAACTCCACCTCTCAACCTGGGTACTCAGGCGGTGAGTCAAGCCCTCAGTCTTATTGTGCATTAGTGGACCTACTGACCACTGATCATTCAACAAGTAACATAGGTACCACTGGCATCCCCGGTTAGTGTTGGGTACCATACAATTATAATGAGTCTTCCCTACTGGTCAAGACCCCCACACCCTACTGGTGTGCTCTAGCTTACCTCGATCTGGACTACCTCAAGTCAGGAAATCGTTCCCTCCTTACAACGCATGCCTCATCCCGTGAGGATTCTACAGTGTTTAGGGCATCTACATATCGAATTCACTCTTTAAATTCACAATTCAATCATCACATCAACATATCTTTGTTTAGCTTTTTGTAAACCATTCATTTCATAAACCATCTGATAACATTTACCAGAACTGAATTGTTAAGCATCACTATATCTCAAACTGAGAAACATTGATATCATAATACTTATTTCACTGAACACCCTATCATTATGGTTTCATTTACCTCATTCACTTATCACATAACTCACATAAGGATTGTATACATCACACATCAAAAATAACATTGAATCAAGATGTTTAATTACAAACCTCTAACTTTCCATTCATTGAGGGTTTCACCCTCCTTACTGATATATCAAGCAAATATTGATATCACCGAATGAAATCCAAGATGTTATCTGACATATATGTAATACACATACAAATAAAACAATCATTCGTAACCAAGGAGATTCAACTAGGCAAACTTCTTTATATAATTATATAACAATTTCAGTCATAGGAGAAAATCTTAGAATTCAGTATTTTCATGTAACCTTTACAATTACTTTAAGAATTCTCATTTCGATGGATTGCAATAATTATTAATGTGATTTCATAATCTGAAATTCGTCACAGCAGATAAATAATCCATATCATATTAACTTGCAAAAGCTAGATCAAATCGACCATTTAGGGTTGTACTTGCATACTAATCAATTTTTTTAATGATTTAACTGATTTCTTGCAATCTACTTTTTAAAGGAAGTACTCACTCACCCTAAGGTGTGAAAACACCCTAAAAACGTAGCCCATCTTTGAAGATCTCGAATCCATATCATGATCCTAGAAAAATCTGTGATTTCTTCTTCCTATCAACCCTAAACGGGGCTTGCTGTAGGTAGAAGATGAGATTAGAGGTTAAACAAAACCTCCAAATCATTGGATCAAGGGTTTTGATCAAGGGGAAGTGAAGAGAAGAAGGAATCCATGATTAAAACTACTTACCAAGTCAAATTTATAGCAACTCCTTTTGATTTCTACTGTTCTTCACGTTCCTCCCCAAAAATCGCCCCAGACATCACCCTCCAGGTCTTCCCCTCGTAGATAAAGATGTTTGGGATGATAGAGGACCGAATCTTAGTTCTAACACACTTTGTTTCATTGAAAACGGATAAGCATAGCTCGAGATAAGATCGTTCTACGATTTGCTGTCCTAGGCGGCATCGATCGCGGTCGTGGTGTCGACGCAGCGTCGCGGTCGCAGTGTCGACGCAACATCATGGGCTACAGTGTAGACTGTGGTCACAGTGTCGACACAACGTCACGGGTCATGGTGTCGACGCTGAGCGTCGGTCGCGGTGTCGACCGCGGTCACGATGCTCTGTATATGTTTACTAAAAAGGGCATAACTCACTCATTTTAACTCCAATTTGGTTCATTATTTTTTTGTTGGATTTGTAATTGAATTATATACAATTATATAATATTATTTTTATAATATTATCAAATAAAAAATAATTTATTAATATTTTCCTCCAATGTCATTGACTCTCTTTTTGCACACATGTATGGGTCATTGCTATATTAACTCCAACTCGGATCCTTATAGTATGCTTAAGTGATGATTATGAATTACCCAAACAAGTATTTAAGGTTACCAAAGTTAATATAAAGCACAACATAGAATATTACTAAAAAAATCACATGACAATCTTTAAGATTATATTAGAACTCTAGGATTACCAACAAAGCTAGGAACGAGTTGTAACAGTGCATCTTCTTACAAGGTGCCCTGTCCTGCAGTAGACATAGCATACTTTGGGATTAGGGCATTGATATTTCCAACGTCCGCACCCTATGCACCTAAAGCAGGTGTCGTGAGGGATCCCATAGAGAGGCGTCTTGCATGGAGGCCTTAATGCAACACCCTCGAGGGTCTGCTCCTGAGAGCCCAACCTCTGTTTTTCTGAGGGAACCATCATCTAGACACCCACAACACCTCGAACCGTAGGATTAGGGTTAGAGGGAGGTGAAGTGTTACCAGCACTGCCAGGGAATCTAGATTAAAACATGCCCCTAATATCTGGGAGCACAAACTCCAGGGAAATAGCCAAATTGGCTGATTCAGTCCTTCTCTATACAATCACCCACTGCGCACGCCGACTGGATTCTGGGGGTAGTTACCCATGCATCGCTTGAGGAATTTGTCTGTTCATGGAGGAGGGTTGGGGAAGAGAAGCAAGGTGGACCCCAACCAGAGGAGTGCCGAGCCAGAGGGAGGGTGGGGGTAGGCCCCGCCTGGTGGGGTGCCAGACCGAAGGTGCCTGGGCTAGGTCAGATGCTGGAGGCAAGCGTGGTCCTCGCTGAAGTTTTCAACAGGGCCTTCCTCTGACGTGTCTTCACTCTCTCTCTCTCTCACACACACATAGTCATGCTAGAATAGACTTGAGTGTACAGATCACATCATACACCCCAATGACGTTTGCCTATCTAGTCTATATATTTGCAAAATATACCATTGATCTTCATTATTATAATAATAATAGACCACATACACAATTTGAGTCCGTTTGGATGAGTGTAAGTCACTCATCTAAGGACAACAAAATCAACACACATAACTAATTTATATGATTTTTGCATCTTTTAGATGCATGATGTAACATACCAGATCTTGAACCCTATCCTATAAGTTTGACATTTTAGACTTAGTCAAACAAGGTTAATGTTTAGATCTAGATGATGTTTAGTATAACTCTAATGAGCCAATGCATGTATAAATTACTCTAATGTAACCTAATGTTCTCTTATTAGTCTTAAGCTAATAATAGACACATAAAATATGTCACATGAGATAATAATAAATTATATAAAATTTGTGCAAATAATCTCACATAATTCTTTTGGTGATAATGTTAAGTTATGGAACATAATGGAATAAGAAACAATGATGATAATGATATAATGTGTTAATAACGGCCACAAATATTAATTGTGACGTAACTCATTGAAAGAAATACCAAAAGTAAAATCTAAGTTAAGAATCGTGTTCCTTGGGTCCCAATTACCTTGGGAGTCAAGTTTCACATTATTCACATAATAATAATAATAATTAATTCAATTCAATTTGGAAAAGAAGATCTATGTTTTCCCCAAAATATCAAATAAAATAATAAATGACTTCAAAAGAGGTAAACAATCTTGGATTTATAATCTACATAATAAATATAGCCTTTGGGTAAATTTTCATCAAATTTGGTAGATGTATGATTAAAAGATGGAATCAGGATAGAGAAAGTATGTGGAACCTTTAAAATATTAAATAAATATATAAACAAATCTAACATATAAAATTGATGGTAAATTCATACCCAACACATTAAGTATGACTTATGGGTGAAGTTTCATCAAATTTGGAGAATCTTATAATTATTAATGATGGAGGAAATATAAAATAAGATTTGATTTATTTAACATATCAAAAGTCTTCAAAAGGCAAATCTAATTTCATAATTAGAATCTACATGCTTTAATTAGTCTCTGTGTAAAATTTCACCTAATTTGGATAAAGTTTGAACCCTCATTCAAAGAGAGAGAGAAAAGGAAATAATATGTCTAATTCACTTTATTTAACTTTGATTTGAATAAGGATTTCCTATTTTGCATGCCGCAAGATAACCCCGAATTTTCCTATGGTTCATGATTTATTATCTATCACACACACTTTCTTAACTTACTCTACCCGGATTCCCTCTCAACCCTTGATTTTCGATCTAGCGGTGCTGGGTCTTCTCCTTTCTCGGTCTTTTTTTTTTTCTTTTTGCGGGTTATGGCTAATTTGGTTGGGCTACATTGCAAGTATTGCAGTTGCAACTCGAGGTGTTTTTCAACTCCAGCAGTTTGATACTGTGTGCTTCCAACAAACCGGTAGGAACTCAAACTGCACAGTGTGTTCGACGATGTAGAAAATTGGGAACTCCAACTGCACCCAATATGTGCCCGATTCATTTTCGTAGCCTTGTCGTTCACACTTTCGTACAAAAATCGTTAATTCTGGATACTGTTTTACCTACGTCTACAACCATCAGCTATTATTCGGCTCCAAGTGATTCTGCGTCTGCTATTAGTCACCGGCTATTATCTATATACATCACGAGCTATTACACCGGCTACGGCTATTATCTATTACAAGTTCACTTGGAAGAAAATGTGCTCACCGTGAACGCAACCAGTAACAACACCCTACCAAACGTAAGAAAACAGAATAGATCACTTGGTTTTACACTGAACCAGACGTTACTGTTGGACTTTCTCGCACCATTAGCCCCTGTTTGGTACGTGAATGGATCCGGATTTTAGCTTGCCTTTAGTGTCAACCCTGCCAAACAATCAACTGATTAAGACTGATTTGTGTTTGGTTGCAAATCCCAATCTTACCCCGTTTTAGGATAACATAATCACTTAATCTGGACTACGCCAGTCCCGCCAGAGGCGGGATTTCATTTTTCGATCCAGATTTACCATCTTTCCTGTCTTTACCCCTCCTGTGACCCCGAGTTGCTTTCTCAAATCAACTCTCCTCTTCGTCTCTCTCCTTCCTGCTCCCCTCTTCCCCTCTTTCCTTCCAGACTCTCCTCTTCGTCCCTCTCCTTCCTGCTCCCCTCCTCACTGGCCGCGTCGCCAGCCTCTTCCGCACTGCCGCTGTCCCCTTGGCGGCTATGCCCGCGTCGCAATCTGTTGCCGGAGGAATCCGGTCGAACGACTCCAGCCGGATCGGCGAGGAAAGTAACACCTAGTGATGGTTCCCTTGCAACGGCGAACCACCCCCATCTACATCGGCCTGGATACGACATGATCTCGACGGAGCTGCTCGTGCTGGCCAGGAGGGTGTCGGGCGAGTTCGGAACTGGGAGCGGTAGCAGCCCGCTCGCGCCGCTGTCTCCCGATCATCCCGCATAGCCCAACATCTGCTCGATGTTCCACAGGGGAAGGATGTACGAGCTTTACTCGACTCGGCGGAATGAGCGGCTGAGGCGGAGGAGGGATGAACAGAAGGGCTGGGACCTCGACGTCACCGGCGGGTCTGAAGTCGCCAAACGACGAGCCATCGCAAAGAAACCGCCCGCAGCAAAAGCCATGCCGAGGACCATCACTGGCGCTTCCGCTCTCATTACTCCGAGGTGGTCAGTAGGGGTTGTGGAGAAGAGGGCCGGGGCCCGATCCTCTCGTAGGAATTAGATAAGAAACTCGTCTTGCTTCTATGCTCATTTGCAATGTTTTTGTTTGCTGTGTTCTATATATGCTAACACCATGGGTGTTTGCCGTCTAATGGTTAGAGTGACCGATCATTCTATTGGTTTGTTCAACTTCGATGTTGTTATGAAGAAATTTTGTCTCGGCGACTGTAAAAGTGTCAGTCGATTGCAATTTCTTGGGGCAATCATGTTCTTGTGATTTGCAATTGGGTGTATAATAGTTTGTTATCTATCTTTTTGGGTTCAGAATGATAGTTTATCATCCGTTAAAATTTGATTAGTTCAAAAAAAATACTGGACAGTTAATTTATTTAAAAACGCCTGCTTGTGCCCCGTCTCATACTTATGTGTAATCAATATAATATAATAAATTTTTATAATATGTGTTGAAATCAGTTCACAAAAAACAATAAGTTCAAATCATGATATGTTTGCCAAATAAAATCACCCAATGCAGACTAACCCCCACTAACCCCGTCTAGATTTTAGAATCTCAGCCCTGTCACAAACGCTTCCTGTTTTACGAGGAACCAGAGGAGTCCTTACAGTAACCGGGACTATTTCCCGATTTCCTCGCGTTGATATCTCTATATCCTGTCAACGATTCTCGAAGATTTCTTTCCTTTTGGATTCGTCATTTGATTCTGCACCTATAAATACCCAACTCGAGCCCTAACTTCCTCCATTGGAAAAATGCCCAATCGAGCCCCGCTATCTCCTTGAACGCCATGGGTGTAGTCGCCCTTCTTCGAAGGATTTCGTACCAATAAACCTACCCCGGGACCATCGCCGGTCTTCCTAGAGTCCTCCATTGTCAATTGGGTCCTTCACCCAGTTTGTTGCCGCCACAAGCCCCAACTCCACCGGCGGGCTTCTGGTTATCTGCAAGGCACCTCCGATCACCAAAGCTCAATTAGTCTTGTGGTAAGGTCCACAGAACATTCTCAGCTCTTTCCCTATTCTTGGTTGCACGTGTAGTCATGCCTTCTTCTCGGTCGAGTTGACGCCGGTGTCTTTCTGTTTTCCAGCGGGGTTGTTGTTGCTTGGGGGGTCTTGTTCTCTCCCTGGCGTCTACTTTCTTAAGTTCTCAGTGAACTCCTGTCTTGATTTCCTTAGATTCGGCTTCCCTTGTTTTCTTCTTGGACCTCATTTTTCCTCCGTCTGGGTGTTAATGTCGGATGCCTGGAAATGCAACCATGGCTACCGCCGACGAGTTGTTCTTCAAAGAACAAGGAGCAACATTCTTTTACCAGCTCACCCCTCGCATATGTTTTGCGTCTGATTTTCATTTAGGGGTATTTTGAACCTTTGACGTTCTCTTTACTTCTTTGACGAGCTGAGGCCTTGAGCTGAGTTGGCTGCTGTGTTGGCGAGGTCAGATTGGGCCAACTCAGATATTTTGACCGTTGACTCTGATCCTCCTGTTGATGTAGATTTCTACAAATTTTTGATTGGTCAGATTTTGAAAAATTTATAACTAATTAATTAATGATCAGAAAAATAAAATAAAATATGATCTGAAATCAGAAAAATATGGGCTTTATGATGTTGGTTTTCTCGTCCAAATCCAATGTTGAAAGTATGCGATTTTAATGGATTAATCTAAATAAGTAATAATTAGTAAAATTCCTAACTAAATATATATGTCAGTAAAATATAATAAAATATATTTTGAACTCAGAAAAATTTAACCTAAAATGTGGCGTGGTTTTGATAACCTAATTCACTAATATTAAAAAGGCAATTTTTAAGGTTTTGAACAATTAATGAAAACCTAACCCTAATTCTACATATATGCATCGTATGTTCTTTGGAGGCCTAGACTTGGATCTAGAAGTGACTTTGGTCTATTTAGATTCTATTATAAGGTATGATTGTATCCCACATTATTTCTATATTGAGCAATTTCGAATTCTTCTCTCTAAATGTATGTTTGCAAACCCTATTATTCTATGTTGAACAATCACATATATTTTTCTTTCTCTTAGTCCTATGGACATTAGCCTATACACAAAGCCTTTTTCTTTTAAATTATGCTTCATGTGAAGGACCCTACTTGTTACTGATCTTGTGATCATGGATATTCTTTTGGACTCTTATTTTGTACTTGGTTCATGCTGGAACTTTATATGATGCCATGTGATGTCTTTTGCCCACTTGTGAGGTGGAT
The DNA here is from genome assembly GCA_963693085.1 of Alisma plantago-aquatica. Lineage (NCBI taxonomy): Eukaryota > Viridiplantae > Streptophyta > Magnoliopsida > Alismatales > Alismataceae > Alisma > Alisma plantago-aquatica. The sequence continues at coordinate 712,490,239 of OY856412.1, read as the reverse complement.
ATATATATATATATATATGTTTGTCACTTTTGTGGTGACTACTTTATAGAATCTGACTATACTTTCTACTTGCCTCTACATTTAACATGCTATGTGATTCAGTAGCACTAGAGTAGTATAATTGCATTGGTTTTGGGTTATGTGCCCTTTATGCTTTTGGGATGGAGGTTATGTGCCCCATACTCAGGTTTCAAATTTATGAGGTTTGGCCCACATTTATATTTATTGGGAGTTTGGTTGTGTGTCATTCTCTATCAGGTTTCAAGTTTATTAGGCTTGGCCGCCATTATTATTTATATTGTTCTAGGACTATGTTTATCTCACATGCATGCATGATGATGTTTATGGATTATGGGTTATGTGCCCTAATGTCATATGTGCTTATGTGGCACAATCTTTTTATGTTGTTTTATGACAAGTATCTTCTTTATTGTAATTCTTTTCTCTTGATACCCATTTGGGTGGTACTATTTTTTTATGGAAAACTTCATTTTATTTGATGTCCTTTATTCTATATATTGGTCAAATTTACTTTTTAGTATGCACATACCAACCTTTGCTGATGTCATCTATTTTTCACTTCTTCCTGGGGTATGCTTCCAACCCTAGGTGAAGGACTTGGATGACATGTCATAAAGATATAGACCTAACTTAAGTAGTTAAAACTTGGAGACAAAGTTGTTATGGTTTATATTTCCCTCTATCTTAGATCCTCATGTTTATTCATACATGTAAACACCATGTGAGAGATTAAGATATACTTTTGTAATCTTGTTGAGAAATTGAATATAGTCAATGATTTTTATTTCACTGCTACACTTTGGTGGTTTTGTATACCATAAATAAGATTTGAAAATTTTACACCCACTCTAACATATCTTTTAGGTGTGTTTGGACTGGAGGTTCTATTGTTCAAATTTTTAGTAGGGAGTGGTTCCCCTCTGGGATCCCACTCCTTACACATGACCTATAAGTGTCCAAATGAGCTCAAATTTATTATATAGTATGTTATTAAGATATTTAAGAAGATCAATGGTTTATATTTCCAAAATAATGCTTGATGATGGAAAATGATTAAGGTGTATGACGTCTTCAGTACACTCGAGTGTATTCTAGCTTAACTCTCTCTCCATTTTTATATATGTGTATATAAGCTTGCATAACTTGAAAAGAGTTGTAAAAGTAAAATAACAAGAATAAACACGTTACTTATTTAGTAAAATGAGAAACCATGTTTTATTCCAGTTTATTCCCGTTATACTAACAATGTCATATATCATAAGGCATTTGACCCACATCCTATCAAAAAGGTATGTAAGGGTGCTCAAGATTAGCTAACCTTTTTTATTGGCATGACCCTCCCTATCTTGACAACTTAAGTAAGACACCCGACCTTGTGCCCTTACCACGAGAATACATGCAAGTGCACAAGATTTGTATAATGAAGTTTTATATTATGTTTGTAGGTTATTAAACCGGTGAGACAAATATCAAGTACAATACTAGAATACTACAAGGTAATATTTGAGCAAGTAAATAAGCATGCATGCATATCACAATGCAAGCAAGAAATTCATAGTCATATAATTATTAAAACCCCTACATGATTTAGAGATTTATATTCTTATCCTTTATCATCAAGCCACAAGTCAAGCCTAATTAAGAACAAGATTACATGTATGTATTATATTCTCATCGTCAACCCTAACTAGTTCCATTTTAGGACTTTGGTCAAGTTAGGTTCAAAGTTGCTTATTAGCCTGTTTGATGATATTTTATTGATTTAGGATCCATTGTAAAGGCATGGTTCAACTTTTAAGAGATTTTGATGTTCCATTCATTTTCTGTGATTGTCTCCAAGTTTGAGTCACTTACTTGCATTTTAGGGCCAAATGACTCATAATAGAGAAACAAGGTTCATGATCATCATAATGGGTCCAAGTATAAAGGGTTATTTGGGTAAGAAAGATTAAGACATAAAAATATATTTAATTATAGGTGGATATCTCCTAGATTCTAGGCATTATAATCCAACATTTGCATCAACCTCTCAACATACCTCCCATCATCAACATAGTTCATATGCGCTTAGCGGTAAACATTAGACTTAGGTGGACATCCACATCAAGGGTAAATATCATAAGGATTGGAGTACACTGATTTGGAAGGTGAAAGGCATGATATTAAGGTTCACATCAAGATTAGGGCACATGGAAGACAAACAAGCAATAATTGGACATTTTGGTCAAAAGGTGCACATACATAATTGTATCATGAAATGGGGTTCATCCTAGCCAATTGGGTCATAACACATCATAAATGACTAATTTTGGAGATCTACTATGGTTTCATGCATTGAGGTCAAGACCTTTCATGGAGTAAGGTATAACAAATCAAACACATAATGGGACACAAGCATGCATTAAGTGTCATATAGATCAACCATAGTAAAAGGGGATTAATTAATGATCCTTGTATCATGGAGGGGAATTAGCTATTGATCTTGGAGTTACAATGAGATTTAAGTTCATATAGAGTCAAGATCACCACTTTGATCAAGGTTCACCCTTTACACTCAAAACATGTCACATATGTGCAAGAACTCATCCAATGTACCTAAAGGGTGAGTAGAGCCCACAAATGGTTCAAGTTTTGCCAAAAGCTTCATATTAGATGAGTAAGAGTGAAGAAGTACATTAAATATCCAAGCTTTACTATGAACAAAGATTAGAAGTTATCAAACTTAGTCAAAGTTCATATTTTTAACAAAATAGGATGATTAAAAGAGGTTTTAATGTTAAACTTAGTCAAAGTTCATATTTTTAACAAAATAGGATGATTAAAAGAGGTTTTAATGTTTGATACTGTGCCCAAGTTGTCATTTTTTGATATGATCAAAATGGAATATGATTTTGTATACTTTGGTCAAAGAATGAGTGAGTTTTTATTTTTGAAAGAAACTACATTAGAACTATAGGGGATATCAAAGAGGCATTATCATTTGATTTCATGGTCATCTTGAGTCCATGATGGGTGATTGGGCAACCGACATTGTTGAGTCCCCTTGAACACACACGAGACATCCCATTTGTCCCGGTCAATAGCGGCCAGTGGGGCTGGGTCAACCACCCACCTTGACTGATAACTGCACTGGCCTGGTCCTTAGTCCAACCCATGCAAGACCCATGCTCGTTCTGCTAGGCCAGTTCCCACTGCACGTGAGCTATGCTGAAGCAGCAACATCTCTAGCTGGAGTCACCGACTCGAGGTGGGTGCGGGCTACAAGTCTCCCCAGCCCTCACCAAGGGGCTTCCAACACGCAACACACGACCATCGTTGGGGTGATAGACATAGAATATGTCGAAGAAGGAAGAGGAATGAGAAAAAAGCTCAAGTTCCACGTCAATATTGCCATGATGTTTATGGTTTCTAGGAAGAAGAGGAAGAAAAGGGGCTGTTGGGTGAGAAAAAGGGGACATACTAGAATGATGAATATAAGTGATTCAACTAACAAAATGGGCAGAAGGAGAAAGAGTGGATTGGCGGGCATCAAAGTGCGGGTATGTGGTGGTAGTGCCACCACCGTCGACATTGTGTATGGAGGTTAAACGAGACCTCCTAACTATTGGATCGGGGGGGGGGGATCTAAGATACATGATCCAAGGGACCAAATTAGAGGAAACATGTTCAAAGGCCCAGATTGATGACATGGCATCCAACAACACCCCCCATGTTGGGCCGCACCCCAACTTTTGTCCAAAAAGGCTTAAAAATAAAATTAAATCACTGATTAAATAGGGAATAATCAAATGGCCATATCTTGGGCTATGATGGTCCGATTGAGATGATTTTTGTGGTGATGTATTCATAATTGAATCCTCTACAACTTTATATGTATTAGGGGAAAAATAGTGATGAGGTTCAATTTGGTTGCGAGATAGTGATATATTAAGGGCTTGAAACTTAGGTTTACATAAAAAATATTGTTGTCACCACTTACAATGATCAAATTGTGTAATCAACACACTCCAACATGAAATTGAAACTAAATTGAGTGAGATGGGTCACTAATGGAGAGAGAAAGAGTATAATATAGGAGAGAGAAACTCAAGCTATCAAATAAACATTTATAGAGTTCCCCATTTTTAGAAAATATGTTCTTTTAAGACTTAGGTTATCTATTCTCATCCTGCCTAATTCATTATCATCATAAAGTATATTTAAATTAGGGTTTAATAAGATGCTACAAGTCATTAGAGTTACTATTATTATCATATTTAGGTCCATTGTAAGGAGTGGGACCCGAGAGGGGATCCACTCCCTACTTAAATTTGAGAATAAACTCATCTATCCAAACATACTTTCAAGCATGCTCGAATAGACACTTTTTTCCCTCAAATGATGACATACAAAAGAGGCCAAAGTATAACAGCAGAATAAATTTTATGAATATATTCAATTTATCAAAGTACATCATCATCTCCCATATAGGGCTACATGAAAGTTACAACATAAGGATCTAAGTAGAGGGATATCTAGCTATATCAAGTCTATCTCCTCAAAAGCTTCACCTAGTAGGTCCATGCCGCCAAGTCTAGTCTTCCAAGTGCTGCAATTGAGGTTGTGCCACCTATGGGTGGATTGAAAAACAACACCTAGGAGGAGGAAAAACAAAAGGAAGGGACATCAAAAAAATATGAGTATGTGCAGTAAATAACAACTAGGTAATACTTAAGATATAGAAAAGTCAAGGCAGGATATCAAATAAAGGAGAGGTTCAAAAGAAGAAGTTCTAAGAGGATTTAACATGCCAAGAGGTAAGGTATCATAGTAAAACAAATGATTGACTAAAGAAAAATCTTGCTATATAACAATCAATTATAATCTGTAAGCAGTGCATGTATACAATTAGACCATTTTTATTTATGTAGGATGGAGACTCGTAGATCTGACCCTAAGTCAGGTAGAAAGACACACCCTGGGCAGAAATGTGTGCCCAATATATATAATACGAGTGGAAAGGCACACTCAGGGTCAAAAGGTGCATCCAAACACTATGGCAAGTACATATGTACATGCTACTATAAATAAACCTAGTCTATTCACACACACAAGATATAAAAAAAAGATATAATTTCAATCATTATCAACATGACTCAAATAAGAAAATGAGATTATTTCAATAAATAGGCTAGATGACCTTCAACAATATAATCTCATGATATCAACAATAAATCAGGAATTAGTAAGGAAATAAGAAGGTATATTCAGAGATGAACAAGTTTATTCAAGAATGCCTCATATGGGAATTTTTTTTGGTGAACATATTAGTGCCTTAATAATAAGAAAATATGCACATACCTTAACTTGAGTTGTTAAATCATAGCTTGAATCCTAACCCTCCAATTCAATGGTCAACTCAACCTACATATAGGCTTGGATCCATCAGTTAGGGTTTATGTTCTAAAATATGCATGTATTGTGAAAACCCTAGAAATCCAAATCAATTGGTAAAATCCTAGACCAGTTCTTGAGATTGACCCAACATGGCCTTCGGGGTTTCTTCAAGAAATATCTTGACTCAAAATTATAACTTTATTAATTATTATATTTTCTTTCATGATCATAAGTGAAAACAAAACTCTTAAAACTCAAATCTTTTATAAAAACATAGATTGACACTGAATTAGATCTCAAAGAGTAAGTTTAAGCATCTGATCATGGATGTGCCTCCAATATCTCATATTTATCTTTTAAATCCTATCTTTAAGTATGAATGTGATATTATATAAATATTAAAACCATAAAAATCAGATCTTTAGAACTCATGAATTAAGTGTTGAAAAATGGAACAAAAGATAGAGAAAATTCTAAGGATTCCAATATATATATATATATATATATATATTTATAATTTTTGGAGCTTCCAATAAAAGGTTATGGTTTTTACAAGTTTTAGGGTATTTACCAATTATCTATGAAATTGTTTTGCAAAAGACCAAAACGACCTTGCATTATTTCTTGAAACTTTATAGCATGATAGAAAAAATCTCCAGGCTTTATTTACATATGCATGTGGCTAAAATCAAATGAAACATGGTCAATTACTAAAATGCCCATGTGAATGAAATACTGAGAATACATTGTATGAGGGCAAGGAGGTATTTTTCCCGACCTACCTCCCCTTACCCATGCCATGGTAGACAACTAGTGACTAGAGCAGGTGGTCGAGTTTTGGGGAAAACTCATCGTAGTCATAATCTGCTGATTCGAAGGTACAAAAAGGAAGAACGAAGCTACCCAAACTCACTTCCAAATGCAATTGAGGATTCACAATGTTAGCTACTCATGCGAGCATCACAATCTAGAGAAAGAAAGTGGCTTGGCGGAAGACCAAAATGCAACTAAGGAAGAAATTGGCTTGAGAGGAAAGTTTGTTGGGGTGAGACAAAACCCTAGGATAAGTTAGATATATATAAGATTAGGTTCCATGGTGTATGGAGTCGGAGCTCCAAATTAGTCTTGAGAAGAATATTGTGCATATCACATATGTTTAATTAAAAGATGAATTGTTGTGCTAGTTATATGTAGAATTGAATTGGCAATCTAAAGTAACTTGTTTCGCGAAGTTTCGTTGAGAAGTGAGGGAGTTATGCCCCAAAAAATAGAGCCTCTATGTACTATTCATATGGACAACTCTGACCATAGGTGGGAGATGACCCACGAATTGCTCAGTCTACAACTAGAGGGACAAGTGCTTGCAGCGGGTCCGAGAACCAAATGGGCAAAGTATTAAATGCCCAAAACTATAATCTTTTGATGAATTAAATGTACAAAATTTCTATAATTATTTGAGGATGCAAACGAAGTTTAAATAAACCCAAATTTGGTAGTTTAGGTAATTTTAGGGTGAGGAATCCTAGTTTAGCATTAGTTTTTTTTTAGAACTTTTCGTATTTTATTTAATATTTCTAGATATTATCACTTAGTATGAATTAGAGGCATCTAGAAACTCTCCAAAAATATGAAACTTGGCCTAAAATCAATACTAAATATGGGAAATATGATTATAACATTAATTGATTTTTTAACGTAATATTTAATATTTTTGGTCTTTAAATTATATTCTCTCTCCTACATAAGCTAAAATATTTAAGATTGTCCAAATTAGATGAAAATTCACACTTAAGCTAATTTTGGCATGTAGATTGCGAATTTGGAGTTTATTTCCACCTTTGGAGACTTTTAATAATTTATTTAATACTTTTGGATTTATCCTATTTTCTTTTACAAAAAGAATTAATATAATTATTATTATGCAAATAATGTGAAACTTGGATCCCAAGGCAATAGGCACCCAAGGAACACATTTTCACTATTATATTTTTATTTTGAGATTTCTTTTTATAAGTTATGGTATCATTAGGAATTTTGACACATTACCCTTGTATTTAACAAAATATTAAATAAATACTTACTTAATTAAGTCCTATTGATGCCACATTGTTATATACTTATTATGAAAAAAAATCACCTTTTACATAGTGAACATCTTTAGTTTATTTATTCTCCTTTACTAAAATTATATGACAATATTAATATGAAATTACCAGTTTCCACTTCAAAGCACATTGTTCATTTTTGTTTACTCATCATATTAGTAAAGAAAATACATGTAATATATTTCATGATGTTGGCATATAATCAAATTATTTTGTAAATGTGTGTTAATTTTTATACTTATTTGGGTCATTTCTAAGAATCTATATTCTCTAGATTTCTAATCTTGGAATAGGGTAAGATTCTAAGTTTTGGTTCGTTACATCCATAGAGTCACAACGATAAAAAATATGTTATACTCAATTTCCAAAGTAAATACATATGATTTTATTTGATATAAATGAAAAAGAAAGAAATTTAGTACTTAAAAGTATTTCAACGCGTTCCTTCCATATTTTAAATAAATTTAGAGTATTTGCACTTAATTTTTGGGCAAATTGATGAATTTATATGATTTTTCAAAGATTATGTTCTTTTCTTTATTATTTGGTAGAGAGGAAGAGAATTACCTTACAATGTAGCTTCACGAAAATAAGAAAACCATATAATGCTTACATGAATTCCTTCCCAGAAGCACAAACAACAAATTGGGCTGCCAAGCCTTTCTGGATGGCAAAACTTATGGATCAAAAAGAAATAAATGTTAAATGTAGAAGAAGGCAAATGGGGATTCCTATTTGTTATGTTCTGAATGCACTGAAGAAGAGAAATAATATTGTCAGAAAGAGAACCAAATGTATCAAAGGTTAAAGGCAAAAAATGATGGTGATTTGCCTCACAAGCAGCTCCATGCTTATAAACTTTTCTTATGGCGGCATCAGAGGCTTCCTGACGTATTTTAAAATTTCTTGATAGGACTTTTGTCAAGGGGGAAACTCTAGTAAGGTCAATACATGTGTGTTATCCATCCATCCAATCAAATAATTAAGTATAAGTAGGTAGTTGGGAGTGAAGACCATCAAACCTTGTGCCAAGGAAGGCAAAAGGTGCTTCCTTCATGACCTTTAACCCAACATGAGAGACAACATCAAAGAGAGCATCATGAATGACAACATGACAAAACTTATAATCAAGTCATATGAGGAAATAAATATCATGATTCCCGAAGGCATCGGGGTGTGCAATGTTACAAATAGTGCAACATTCATCACTGGCGTAAAAGGGGATCATGAGCTGTAATGGAGGATAGACCGATACTCAGTTGGTGACATAGACAAATTGAAGACATGAATGGGAACTACAAGAAGGAAGTCTTGTACATGGTTGGCTTATACGAAAGTAAGAAAAACTCTTTGATGCACAAATAAGCCACTTGTAGTGAATTGTTGGGTGACAATTTGTAGTAAGCATCTACTTAAATAGACTGGGTATTTCGGGTGGTAGAAAGCGTATGTGACAATTGAGACCAGAAAAATGACAACAAGATATTGCGTAAGAACTCATGTGCAGTGATGAAGGAAATTCCTACAGGAATAGAGCCAACACCACGTAGAATACAATCATGGAGTTATTGTGAGTGAATATTAGAGGAAACATAGGCATATTTGCAGTCATCCTGTCAAGACTTGAAGCCTAAACTGCTAAGATTTATAGGAAGCGTATCCAAGCACTACTGAAGATCACCAAATCCCAGCTCATCACCAACATAAATGCGAGCTAGACAACAACGAAGGCCATGATCAAAATCATCTAATACATATGCAATAGAAGTAGAGGGTGTTGTTCAGAGACCAAATAGCATTATCCAACACAAGACCGTAGAAAAAGGAGCTCACACTATGGATCTTGAAGTAAGGACAAGCAATCCATCAAGTTAAGAGTTTTGGCCACACATTTCTTGAGAATCTCCTTGACAAAACCTGGTTATGTGGAAACAGGACCACCTAGAATCTGCACTCCATGTTCTGGTCAGGAAATGTCAACAGGAAACAAACCCAACTCTAGATCTCATCTGAGGTCAGCAAAAGGCTAAAAGATCTCCATCTTCTTAGTATTAAGATAAGAACAAAGGTTGGAACTCAGGAAAGGATAAGAGTAAGGCCTTAGAAACCTTGCCAGTGTCCCTAATGAGGATTCTATCATCGACATAGAAAGCAAGTCAAGGCGGCATTCATCCTTCAACTATAAAATAAGAGGGTGGAGAGCCAAATAAAAAAGGAGGAACCCAAATGATCACCTTGTTGGACACTAGATGCATATAGAAGAGGCTCACTCTAATCTATGTAGAGTGGAGATGATGAGCTATAGTAGAACTCTACCTAATGTTCTATAGCAGGACAGAGAAGACAAACCTCTCGAATTATAGTAGATCTGTCAATCAAGTTGAAGGCATTACTAAAGTCAACCAAGGCCATCGTTACAATGGTACAATGTTTCCAGTCATGGAACAAGTGAGTGACTACATGTAGAAGAGCCTCATCACCACCAGAAATACCAACCCCAAATTGATGATCCTTAATATATAGGCAACATATAGAAAGACGCCATTTGTCACAACCTTAGAGACAAGGCGATGCCAGATCATACCCTTGACAATAAGTCAAATTACATTGTCTGCCTTAAGTAAAGGAAAGAAAGGAGCACTAGCAACATATGGTGCTAGAGAGGCAGGACAATGACTAGCGATCCAAAGGTTGACGATGTCGAAAACTACACTCAGAAACTCATCTTTACCAGTTGTTGCTGCCCCACACATGGTGTCAATAAGGTGTTATACACGAAGGCCGTCATGTGTACAAGTATTCCCTTTACAAAAGGATAAGATGGCCTCTTCAATCATAGAGATGAAGCCACAAAGAGGGAGCAACATATTCTACACCAAGGTGGCACCATTGGTTATGGAAGTTGTGTGTGCTTAGCTTCAAGATCTAGACGAATAGCTGCATTGACATGAAAAATACCACTAGATGATAAAATTTGGGTGGCAGAAGCAAATTGTCCATCTTTAATTTTGTACTTGGCGCGGCGAACCACAACTTCAACATATTGATCAAAAACAAAAGAACATTGGTGGGCAAATATCTGAGCAAGGAGCTTTTGAATACTGTTGGAACTTGAATTTCAAGTTTTGATAGATTTAAGGATCATAAGATGCTGAAGCAAGGCACACTTCCAAGAAGAGAGTTATTGAGCAGACTCAAGGTAGAAATGATAGATAACACAAACCAAGAGCAACAAAAGGCAGACCTAAGCATCAATGGAGCATGGGAAAATAACTACCTGGTGTAGAGCATCACAAAGGGTATTAGGGAAGGGAAGACTATAGAGGAGTGAGATACTCTTCACTATAGGAACACCCATGCAGAAAATAGAATCTAGAAGATTTGTACAGAGCATGAGGCAATCCGTAGGAGTAGGGGCCGACTCGTGTTGTTTATTGATGGTTTTGTGACTATTATTAACCTCCTATATTATTCTAAACTCATAATATTTTTTTAAGTCCATCCATTCCTCCATGAAAAGTTGAGTCATAAAGGTGCAAGAAATAGATCCTAGAAATCTAGGCTTGATGGGCGTTGGAAACCCAACTATTAAGTTGAATGGCCCCATGGAAGGATGATGAGGTAGAGATGTAGTGGCATCAGAGCCATCAAAAGCTTGACGATGACATGAATTAGACCTAGGTAGGGTGCCAAGGGTAGAAACCACAAATCCACCGCTTTGAAGATTGAAGAGATGTCACCAAATTATCCCATACATCAACATATTCCAGCACCTTACATATCTCACTGAATTGTGTAGGAAAGATAGATTCACAATTCAAATATGATTGGAAAAACTAGCTGATTGGAATGAAAATTATTCAAAGATGCACATTTCCTAATTAAGTAAAAATGTCAGCCCTGGATCTTAGTTGTCTCTTACCTAGATCCTAATTAAATGACCAAGGGTTATTGGATCCACCCAACTCTTTACAAGAGGGATACATGTATCCCAATCTTTTAGATCAAGGTCATGTGGTCAATACTCTAGATCTAACATATTTTGATCATCATCTTTACCAATTCAAGTGTGAGGGAGGACAACAAGCTCTACAAAAGAGCCCACCAGAGAAAAAGGGCATTGGAGGATAAGAGAAATCACTACAGTCAAGGGAGGAACTAAGTATTTTTGTGGTGGTATTATGGACTTGAGGACACCCTAAACTGCTCTCAAGGAGGTATGAAGGAGGGGCTCACGACATAATTGCTGGGCAATGGGGGTGTGTCGAGGGATAAAGGGGGGTTAAGAGGTTGTGGAGGATTGAAAAGGTTCTAGAGAGTCTAAGGTGAGCACCTAGAGGTAATGAGAAGGTTCTTTTATAGTGAGAGGGATTTAGGTTTTGGTCTTGAAGTCTCATGTTCATTAGATTGAAAGAGACTTATGGAAAAATGTCATTTTGTGGCATCTAAGGTACCAAGTGCGATAAATCCACCCACAATTGTGGCCATATTGGAGAGAGGGAGTCAACAATAAGGTCTCTGTGAGGTTATGATAATAAGAGAGAGAGGAGAAAGAGAGACAAGGTGTGTGATATTATTAGAGTCATTGTGTGACTTATCAATTTAGTGTAAGGTAGAAGATGACACCTGTATTGTTGGGTCATAATCCATTAGTCACTAATTATGATACCCCAATGATTTGAGTATAATGTGGACCAACATATGAGAAAAACCTTAGATCAAAGACCGAATTGTTAGGAATAGAAGGTCTAAGGAAATAAGGGAAAAATAAAAAGAAAAGGCAAAGGGTGGATGTTTTAAGAAAAACTTTGAAAAATCATATAAACAACTAAAAAGCCTTGATGGAACTTAGAACCTTTGATAGGTTATAGGGTCAAAAACCTATATAGATTTTTTGAGATCATATTGAGCAAGTTTGATATCTAAATAAACAAAGCAAGCAAAATTCCAAATATGGTTAGGGTTTCAAGTAACATAGGTGCATTTTAATAGTTTAGACCCTAACTTTTGATCATAGTGAGCTTCATAAGATCGTTAAACATGGGAAAGATGAGTTAAAGCAAATTAGATAATTAAGGAGTAAAAGAGTGATTACTTCTTTTACATTAAAAAGTTCTCTTCATCACATTGTTCCCTTCTTGAAAAGAATTTTTTTCCATAAAATTAGATATTCTCTAAACTTTTCTGAGGATTACATTTCAAAATGCTCTTTATTCGTTACTAACATTATCATCATTACTACAAAAATAAGTCCAGTCACACAAGCGACTGTATAAATCAACTTGATTTCATGACCAGGGAGATCAACTTGCATGTTAAATGATTATAGATCTTCATCTTAAGATTTAAAATCAGGTCCATTTAAGGGTAAAGTGGATGGAGAGCTCTACTATTTTTATAAGTGCTATGTATAATACAATTCTGACCACCTTAGGATTCTAAGGCTAGTATAAAGACCACTGACCTGACTTTATGGTTAAACATTCTTTCTTAATCTAATTGGGCACTTAAAACCTTAATCAAACCCCAATTTATGATTTTATATCCTGTGACAAAACTAAGTTTCAAGTTTGGTCTAGTTAGGACATTGTTTGCTTAAGTTTTACAATTTATTCCATATCCAAGGTTTTATTTGTAATTTTCACATGTGTGGTGTGCCTCAGAAAAGATCTTAACATAATTTATATAGTTTCACCTGTGAGCACCTTGATGCACCGTCAGATGTGTGGGATTTTCTAACTTAGGGTTCAGGCTTAGGATTTCTCGCCTAAGTACCCCAACTCGATGGTTTTTCTATATAAGTTAGAGGCTCCATGGTTTCACTATGAGTGTGAAGGATCCAATGGTCTTCTTATGTTGCATGAGATTTGATGGTTTCCTCTTGAGGCACAACAATCGATTGTATTCCATGTAGTTTACACCAACCTATGGTGGATCAGGGTTACATATATGGCCATGTATGTGCATGATCTGATGGATTATCTAGTGTTAGAACTCGATGGTTCCCTAGGTTGCCAACCGATGGATCTCCTAGGTTGACAACTGATGGCAGACCTATTTTACATGGATAGGAGGGTTTGACATTTGGACACATGTCATGCAAACTTTCAACCCTCAACCCTCCTTCCTCTCTCATCCTAGACTTATATACTCGTCTTTTTCCTCCCAAACAAGCTCTTTTGCACTCCTTCATCTTCTTCTTGTTGCTTGAGAGGTCTAGACTTCTTGCTTGATGGAAGAGAAGAGATCTAGAGGATGAAGCTTGGTTGCATGTTTTTCTAGGGTTGGTTCTACCCTCTCTAAAATTGTTTGGAGCTTCCTAACCTAGCTTCTTGCCCTACACAAGTAAGATCAACTTCCTCATCTTCATTTTTCTTGTTGTCCTCTTTCTTCTCTCTTCTTCTTTGGGTAGATTCATGGTGTTCTTGGTAAAAGTTAGAGCATGGAGATGAAGAACATCTTCTTTCCTCTTTTTTACCCTATGTTTTCCTTATTCTTGAAGAAAGGAGATCTCTTGGAATGTTTAAAGTGCTAAAGCTAGGGTTTCTCTTCTCTCTTTTAAGCTACCTTGATGTTTGGACGATCAATATCCTCCTTGAGGTGATATATATATATATATATATATATATATTTCATCCTATTTCTTGGTTACTCTTAACTTGCTATATATACAGATCTTGCCCTAAAATGTGGCAGTATGTAGAATGATGATCCTTTAGGAGCATATGTAGTGGTTTTTGTGTATGTAAAGTACCCCTTCATCTTGTGTACATTCTTCCTTGAAGTAAGCTACCTAAACCTTGAAAGACTATTAACCAATGGTTTCCTTGAGTGTAGAAACAATGACTTCTTATTAAGTATAATGAACTGATTTCCCTCTTGAATCATGGATTGATGGTTTGACCTCTCATGAGAAATGATGTTTTAGATTTTGTTGTTGATTTGATGGTTTACCTTGTGCCTTACAAATGATGGTTTCCTTAGCTTGACAAATGATGGTTCCAGTAGCTTGACAAATGATGGTTCTACTAGATTGACAAATGATGGTCTACCTAGCACATCAAACAATGGTCTATGTAGCACTTGAAAAATAATGGTTTTTACTTTGTGTAGAAGAACTGATTTCACCTATGTTCACAACTGATGGTTTGCCTATTGTTTACAATTGATGGATTGTCTATTGCTTGCAACCAATGGCTCTACTACTGTATGAGATGACTAACGCACTAAGTTCAGGTTACAATGGATTCACTAGGTACATGATGCGATGGTTTTGCTTAATAGGGAAACCAATGGTTTTATTTAATATGGAAACTGATGGTTTTATTGAAGCATATAATTTGATAGTTACATCTTGTGTAATATATGTGTCTATATTTGTTCTTAGTATGTGAACCAATGGTCTTGCTGGTGACCATGATTCAATGGTTTTGTTTTTGACTAGGTGCATCCATGATTCGATGGGGATGATAGGTATAAGAGTTTATGTTTTTACTTAAGTGTGTGTATGAATAGATGGATTACCTATGTTAGTTGATTTGTGATATCAATCCAATCCACCTTGCTAAATCTTAGTTAAGATAATTAAGTGGTGATAGTTTAATATATCTATCTTCCTCTAATGTGGTAATAATGGAGAAATACTCACATAATGTTAATGGTAACCCTACTATGTTACTTTGAGAACATAATAGCTCTTATGTATGATGAAATCTTATGCTAAATCTGTATACAACAAGTGTGTTTATAATTTGTAGAACCCTCTACAAAAGTATTGAAAGATAATGATGTTCTTGCAGGAAGTTTTGTGAATGGTTTAAATGACATTTGGGCATGACTTTAGCCCTAGTGGAGGTGTAATTCTCTTCATGATTGACAAAGGATTAGTAATCTGTGATGTTGTGATAAGGAACATAACTCATACATTTCATATCCCTTAGAGTTGCTATATACCAATGTTTTTGTAGAAATCTTTTAGGGTTTGTATATAACTTGATTGATGAAGTCTAAAATCACCCAATTGGCTTAACTAAACAAGTGAAACCCTAATCATGTAGTGCTTATGCCGTAGAACTATTATGGTGTCAGGACTTGTTGGATAGTAAAATGAGTAATTCTAGAAGGGCAACTCAGAGTCTTATACTGCTGAGTGTATGTGGGTGCAGGGAGGGTATATCCTCGTCATCCTGATCCCAAGGTTTAGAGAGCGTTCGAGGCCATGTATTGGATGAATATGAATATGAATATGTATATGTGATGTGATTGAGGACAATTGTGGTTGTAACTTGGATAATAGGGGTTGAATGCCTTGGTTTCTAGTGTCATGGCCTGTGTACCCATGGTGGACTAGGCTAATTGTAGCTTGACTAATATGCCACTATGACATACTCGTACTGACTGAGGGGAAGAGATCTTAGGATTCCAACTCTCCTAGATCTTGCACATAACTGATTGTGACTTCACAATGGTTAGTTGGAAGTTTGAGTGGTATGCCTCAAACTCCCCTATGCTTAATAAAAGATGTAATTCAGCCATGTCAAATATCTATTAGGGTTATTCAATGATTCACTTTGACTATAACCCTTGATTTTCTTCTTTTAATATGTAGTTGATGTATAATGCGGTAAGGGAAATCAACTGTACATATGGTGTTAGCTTTGTATTTTCTTTCGAATATTGTGTTAATTCTACAATTTTGTAATATTATCTACTTGAATTATTTAATTGCTTAATCTATTACTAGCAATAAATGTTGTTGATATTAATATATTTCATTGGGACACGGATCTCACCTCGTGGGTCACCACATATTTTTAGGTGATCGTTAGTGGCGTCGTCAAGCCCATGGTAGCGAGGAGGAGCAACATGGAGATGAGTAGAAGTAGAATGTTGGATAGTTTTTAGTGTATCCTAGAGTCATTCCTATACTCTCAGGTCTAGATGGGGATATTCTTTAGATGATATATATCAACTCGAGTGTTTGGCAGTATGCTGATGTTGCATACGATGTGTATATGTGGACAATGCCTTTTTATATAGGTTGTGGCTAAGGCCACTATACAGTTGTATAGATACATGTTATGATATATACTTTTATGTTAGATGTTGGACCTATATATAAATGTTCATGGACACACTTAAGAAGTTTTCTTTGGTTTTAATTATGCACCTTTTTAGTGATGTGCTTAATTAGTGATCGATCATGTTTTTGTTTTTATTTTTTAGTAATATCGTTTAGCGTGGAGGGTTGCCACATTTGGTGGT
Source organism: Alisma plantago-aquatica (assembly GCA_963693085.1). Taxonomy (NCBI): domain Eukaryota; kingdom Viridiplantae; phylum Streptophyta; class Magnoliopsida; order Alismatales; family Alismataceae; genus Alisma; species Alisma plantago-aquatica. The sequence continues at coordinate 712,473,473 of OY856412.1, read as the reverse complement.
AGTAGAGCTTAGGGTTCACTGAGTCTATATGGACATAGGACTTAGGTTTTGTGCCGATTCTTACATAATCAAACAAATTTGATCATAGCTTATGGTTATGCATATATGTCTAGAGAATGTGAAGAGCATGCTGAAAGTAGCTATGTGGCTCCAGGAGGTGATGATAGGAGGCTAAAACTAAAGGAAGAGTACCTGATACGGGGCCATAACATCCTGTATCACCTCTATTTGACCCTTCAGCTATGTCTAATCCTACCTTCCAGTCCATGTTTGGATATCTCATGCCAAAAATTATGCACTTAGTGGATAGGGTGTCTGTACCTCAACCAAGGGCACCTACCCCTAATGCGGAATCTCAGGGTCTAGGGAAGATCTTTGAGAGGTTGAAGCACATGGGAGACACCAAGTATGTAGGTGCAACAGACATGACAGACACAAATATGTGGTTAGCAACGTTAGATAAGGCATTTAAGATCCTGAACATCCCAGATGAGGACAAGGTGAAGCATGTAATTTACATTTTGAAAGGCACTGCTGGCCATTGGTGGGTCATAGAAGAGGAGAAGAGACCATGATTTGTAGTGAGTTGGGAGGAGTTCTAGTGGGAGGTTGTGATCCGCTACTTCCTAGAGATGTACCTGGATGAGAAGACATCCCCATTCAAACTATTGCGCCAAGGTTCATTGTCTATCAACAACTATGAGGTGAGGTTTATGGAGATGTTGAGGTTGTGTCCTCACATGGAAACCACAGAGAAGGAGAGAATATGGAGGATTGAGAAGGTTCTAAATTTTGAGTTGTCTACAACAACATCAGCTTTAGAGAATCAGACAAAGTTCTCTACCTTTGTGGAGCCCATGAGGAGGATAGAGAGGTTTATTGTGGATAAGCGAGTAGCCAATGCTAATAAGAGGCTAGCTTAGGGCCAAGGACAATTGTCTAGTAGCTTCAAGAAGTCGAAGTTGTCTTCACCACAATACTAGAAGTCACAATAGATATCAACTTTTTCTGAGCCATGAGCAGGAGTATAATCATAGTGGGTTCCCTAGTAAAGGGAGAGGTTGCGACTTTCCACCAACAAGGGTGAATAGTTCAACCTTAGTGTATGTGACAGGGCCGTCTAGGCCACAATACGATAGAAGGACATGTTTCAAACATGGACAAGTTAGACATGTGATATGGTCGTTCCCTATGAAGGATGAGGAAGTGATACAACATTCAAGGCAGAGTCACTGAGGCTCGTAGTAATAGCAACAATACAACAATGGTGATGGTAGAGGACATGGCCAGACATCATAGGCATGGTCATTAGGACTAACTAGCAGAGGTCAAGGATGATAGGAGGTGATGACTAGATTCTATGCCATGAGTTATCTGAAAGGAGTGGTCAACCCATGGGCCGTGATAGGTTAGATGGAACTTTTTCATTCTGATTATCTACTTCTTCTTTTATATCTAGTTTAGTTGATCTAGGTGCAACACACTCATTTATTACCAAAGAGGTGATAAGTAGTAGTTATATGCCTATTTGTACTAGATCTGATAGCCTCTTACTAGAAACCCCATTAGTTGGTTCTGCTGTGTTGCGGGAGGTGGGTCCATCTTGCATTCTTTCTTTTCGGGGACACAACATTCAAGTGGATCCCATGCTACTTGACATGCATGGGTTCAATGTGATCCTAGGGATGGAAACCTTGGAGAAGTAAAAGGTTTTTTTGGAATGTAGTTCTAAGATTGTGATGTTTTGTGATGGGGGTGTCTCTTGGACTTTTTAAGGAGATAGGAAGATTCTTTCTACATGTCTTGTGTCAACTGTGATAGTAGAGAAGTTGGTGAGTCAAGGATGTGAGGCTTTCTTGGCACATGTTGTCGATACCAAGGTGATGTTCTTAGTATCCAAGATGTAAATGTAGTGTGCGAGTTTGAGGACGTATTTCTAGATGAGTTTCTCAGTGTTTCACTTCCTAGAGAGATTGATTTTGAGATCAAATTAGTTCCTAGAACACAAGCCATAACTCAGACACCTTATAGGATGACACCAACTGAGATGAGGGAGTTGAAGAAATAGTTGTAGGAGTTGATAGAGAAGGGTTTCATACGACCGATCACTTCTCCTTTGGGTGCTTCAGTGTTGTTTGTGAAGAAGAAGAGTGGTTCTATACGGATTTGCATAGATTACCGCCAATTGAACAAGGTCACAATGAAGAACAAGTACCCATTGCCAAGGATAGATGATTTGTTTGATCAATTGAGAGGCTCTATAGTGTTCTCTAAGATAGACTTGAGGTCAAGATATCACCAGTTGAGATCAAGGTGGATGACATACCTAAGACTATTTTCAAGACTAGGTATGTTCATTATGAGTTTGTGGTTATGACGTTTGGGCTAACCAATGCACTCGCAACGTTTATGGATTTGATGAACAGAGTGTTCAAATAGTATCTTGATCAATTTGTACTTGTGTTCATAGATGATATCTTGATATACTCCAGGGACAATCAACAACATGAACAACATCTTCACCAAGCATTGGAGTTATTGGGGAAACACTGATTGTATGCTAAGTTCAGCAAGTGCGAGTTTTGGTTGATCAAGATGTCTTTTCTTGGTCATGTCTTATCTGTGAGGTGTTTGTGTAGAACATAAGAAGGTAGAGTCAGTGTTAGAGTGGGAGCAACACAAGATACCGACTGAGGTCTGAAGCTTCTTGGGTTTAATAGGATACTACATGCAATTCAGAAAGAACTTTAGTGTTGTAGCATTACCTTTGACCAAGTTGATTAGGAAAGTTGTTCCTTTTCTCTGGGATGACAAGTGTCACATTCTTATCAGTTGTTGAAGGAGAAGTTGAAAAGTGCTCCAGTGTTAGTGTTACCAGACCAAGGGAAAGGCTACATCATTTTATGTGATGCTTCAAAGAATGGTTTGGGATGTGTGTTGAAGTAGGACAAGAATTTGATTTCTTTTGCAACAACTTAAGAAATACAATGAGGACTATACAACTCATAACCTAGACTTATCCTCTATAGTTATTATTAGAAGATTTAGAGACATTATCTGTATGGGGGGAAGTCTTAGATTTTCATAGATCACAAGAACCTCCAATATATCTTCTTAAAGCAGGAGCTGAACATGAGGCAAAGAAGATGGATGGAGCTAATTAAAGACTATGAATACACATTGAGCTAGAAGTCATCTTTTTCATAGTTTGCAGATAAATCATAGTTACACTCCATAGCATGTCACAAGTGAGACATGTTAGTATCACTTTAACAGATGAACGTACAGTTAGAGGTTTCCTTGTTGGCAAGATTTTTGGTGCAATTGCATGTCAATCTGACATTGATACAGTAGATCAAAGACACACAAAAGAATGATACCATGATACAGAACATCAGATTAGAGTTTGGCAGCAGAAAGCATGATGGTTTCCATGAGTCAGATGATGGGACAATGTGATTTCCCAATAGAGTGGTTCCTGACATCGGTGGTCTGAGGGAGATAGTACTTGGGATGCTCATTCTTTGATGTATGCAATGCATCTCAGTAGTACCAAGATGTATCACAATATGAATGATTTGTACTGGTGTCTAGGTTTGAAGTGTGATGTGGTAGAGTTTGTTGCCAAGTGTTCGGTTTGCCAACAAGTCAAGGCAGAGCATCAGAAGCCTACAGGGACATTGCAACCTTTGCAAATACCACAGTGGAAATGAGATCATATAACCATGGACTTTGTGGTCTATCTTCCAAAGACAACCAAAGGTCATGATTCCATTTAGGTGATAGTTGACCAATTGACTAAGTTAGCTCACTTTTTTCCAGTCAAGACCACTTATATAACATAGAAGTTGGCTCAAATATACTTTTATGAGATAGTTCATCTACATGGAATACCAGTTACGATAGTGTCTGATAGAGGTCCTCAATTTATGAGTAGGTTTTGGGAACATCTGCATACAACTTTTGGGACACGTTGAGGTTTAGCATAGCTTTTTACCGACAGACAAATGGCTAGTTAGAAAGAACCATTTATGCATTAGAAGATCTTTTGAGAACATGTGTTCCTCAATTTATTACCATTTGGGATGTTCATCTGAGTTTGATTGAGTTTGCCTACAACAACAACTATCATAGAAGCATAGACATGGCACCATATGAAACTTTGTACGAAAGGCATTGCCGGTCACCCCTTTGTTGGTATGAGGTAGGTGAGTATCAACTTTTGGGTCCCGAGTTAGTTTAACAGACTACGAAGAAGATCAAGGTGATTCAACAAAGTTTAAGGTAGCTCATGATAGACAAAAGTCATATGCCAATAACTGTCATAGGCTACTAGAGTTCCAAATTGAGGACCACATGTCTCTCGAGGTTTCCCCTTGGAAGGGAGTTCTTAGGTTTGGTAAGAAGGGTTAGTTGGATCCATGGTTTATGCGACCTTACCCTATCTTGACATGAGTTAGAAAGGGGGCGTACAAGCTGGAGTTACCACTAGAGTTGCATAGGTTGACAACGTCTTTCATGTATCCATGTTGAGGAATTGTCACCCTATTAAAGAACAGATGATACATCCAGTGGAAGTTGATTTGGATGAGGATGTTTCTTATGTTGAGTCAACCATGTCATTCCTAGATAGGTGTGTGTGCAGAAGCCGAGGAAGAAGGACATAGCTTTAGTGAATGTGTTATGGCATCACTAAGGTGTGGAGGAATCTGCATGGGAGTTTGAGGATGAGATGGGTAGGAAGTAACCATCTTTTTTGCGTAGGATTTTGGGGGTGAAATCCCTGGCTGGGGTTTATGGGTGTAAGACCCCTGATTTGGATTTATGGTTAAACATACTCGCTTAATATAATTTAGCACTTAAAACCTTAATCAAACCCCAACTTACGATTTGATATCATGTGACAATGCTAAGTTTCAAGTTCGGTTCAGTTTGGACATTGTTTTCTTAAGTTTTGCAATTTATGTGCTTATATGGACTTTTATGTAATTTTTCATTTCTAGGGTTTTATCTGTAATTTTCACATGTGCTATGCGACTCATAAAAGATCTTAACATAATTGATATAGTTGCACCTTTGAGCACCTAGATGCACCATCAGATGTGTGGGGTTTTCTAACTTAGGTTTGAGACCTAGGATTTCTCACCTAAGTACCTCAAGTCAATGATTTTTCTTTATAAGTTACAGATCTAATGATTTCACTATGAGAGTGAAGGATATGAGGATCTTCTTGTATTGCATGAGATTCAATGGTTTCCTCTTGAGGCACAATATTTGATGGTTTCCCATGTAGTTTACACTAACCGATGGTGGATCATGGTTACACATGTGTTTATGTATGGGCATGATCCGATGTCTTATCTGATGCTAGAACTTGATGGTTCAACTAGATTGCTAATCGATGGCTCTCCTAGGTTGACAATTGATGGCAAATCTGTTTTGTATGGATGGGAGGTTTCGACCTTTGGACACATAACCTGCATGCTTTCAACCCTCAACCAACCTTTTTCTCTCATCCTAGCTTTATATACTCCTCTTTTTCCTCCCAAATGAGCTCTTTTGCGCTCCTTCATATTGTTCTTATTGGTTGAAAGGTCCGACCTTCTTGCTTGGTGGAAGAGAAGAGTTCTTGAGGATGAAGCTTGGTTAAGCTTGAGTGCATGTTGCTCTAGGGTTGGATCTACCCTCTCTAGAATCGTTTGGAGGTTTCTAACCTAGCTTCTTTCCCTAAACAAGTAAGATCATCTTCCTCATCTTCATTTTTCTTGCTACCCTCCTTCTCTCTTCTTATTTGGGTAGATCATTTGTGTTCTTAGTAGAAGTTTGAGCATGTTGATGAAGAACATCTTCTTTCTTCTCTTTTACCCCAAGTTTTCCTTGTTCTTGAATAAAGGAGCTCTCTGGGAACATCTGGAGTGCTAAATCTAGGGTTCCTCTTGTCTCTTTCAAACTACCTTGATATTAGATGATCATCATCCTCCTTGAGGCGATTTATATAACTTTAATCCCATTTCTTGCTTACTCTTAACTTGCTATATGTAGATCTTGCCCTAAAAACGTGGTTGTATGTAGAATGATGATACTTTAGGTGAAGTTTGAGCATATGTAGTAATTTTTGTGTAGATAAAGTACCCCTTGATCATTTGTACATTTTTCCTTGAAGTAAGCTACCTAAACCTTGCAAGGCTATCAGCTAATGGTTTCCTTGAGTGTAGAAACGATGGATTCTTCTTAAGTATAATGAAATGATTTCTCTCTTGAATCATGGATTAATGGTTTGATCTTTCATGAGAAATTATGGTTTACACTTAGTTGCTGATTTGATGTTTTTCCATGTGTGTTACAAATAATGGTTTAACTAGCTTGATGAATGATAATTCCACTAGATTGAAAAATGATGGTCTACCTAACACATCAAACTACGGTCTATCTAGCACTTGAAATGATGGTTTTTACTTCATGTAGAAGAACTTATTTCACCTATGTTCACAACTGATGGCTTGCCTATGTCCACAACTAATGGTTTGCCTATTGTCTATAATTGATGGTTTGTCTATTGCTTGCTACCTATGGATTTACTACTCTATGAGATGTTTATCCAACTAAGTTCAAGAAACGATGGCTTCACTAGGTACATGATTCGATGGTTTTGGATAATAGGGAAACCAATGGTTTTACTTAATATGGAAATTGATGATTCTGTTGAAGCCTATGATTTGATGGTTATGGCTTGTTTAATATACGAGTCTATATTTGTGCTTAGTATATGAACTGATGGTCTTGCAAGTGACCATGATTCAATGTTTTTGCTTTTTACTAGGCGCATCCATGACCCGATGGGGATGCTAGGTATCAGAGTTTATGTTTTTACCTAAGCATGTGTATGAATTAATGGGTTACCTATGAGAGTTGATTTTTAATATGAATCCAATCCACCTTGCTGACTCTTAGTTAAAATAATTAAGTGGTGATGGTTTAATATATCTACCTTCCTCTAATGTGGTAATAATAGAGGAATACTCACATAATGTTAATGGTAACCCTACTATGTTACTTTGAGAACATCATAGCTCTTATGTCTGATGAAATCTTGTGCTAAATCTATATACAACAAGTATTTTGATGATTTGTAGATCCTCTACAAAAGTACTAAAAGATAATGATGTTCTTGCAGGAAATTTTTTGAATGGTTTAAATGGACTTTGGGCATGACTTGATCCCTAGTGGAGGTGTGATCCTCTTCATGATTGTCAAAGGATTAGTACTCTTTGATGTTGTGATAATGAATATAACTCATAAATTTTATAACCCCTAAAGTTGTTATATACCAATGTTTTCTAGAAATTTTTTAGGGTTTGTATGTAACTTGATTAATGCAGTCTAAAATCACCCAATTGTCTTATCTAATGAAGTGAATCCCTAATCATGTAGTGCCCTATGCCATAGAACTATTCCAATTTCAGGACTTGCTGGATAGTATAACAAGTAATTCTAGAAGGGAAACTCAGAGTCATATACTATTGAGTATATACGGGTGTAGGGAGGGTATATCCTTATCATCCTGATCCCAAGGTTTTAGAGAAAGTTTGATGCCGTGTCTTAGATGAATATGAATATGAATATATGTAGGTGATGTGATTGAGAACAACTATGGTTGTACCTCAGACGATATGGTCGAATGCCCTAGTTTCTAGTGTTGTGGCTTGTGTACCCAAGGTGGATGAGGCTGATTGTAGCTTGAATAATATGTAATTGTAGTGGAGTCATACTGATGGAGGGGAAGAGATCTTAGGATTCTAGATCTCCTATATCTTGTACAAAATTGAATGAAATTTTTGCAGTGGTCAGTTGGAAGTTTGAGTGGTATACCTCAAACTCCCATGGCTTAATAAAGGATGTAATTCAGCCGTGTAGCATATCTATTAGGGTTATTCAATGATTCACTGTCAATGATAACCGTTGCTTCTTTTAATATTTATTTGATGTATAATGTAGTAAGGGAAATCAACTTTACACATGGTGTTAGGTTTGTTTGTTCCTTTGAATATTGTGTTAATTCTACAATTACGTAATGTTTGTTGGGTTTTGAGGAGGCAGAGACGTAGCGAAAACAAAAATTTTTCTCCCAAAACCCGGAACAAAAGGAATCACGTCAACATCTATATAATAGGAAAGATGGTTTGTGAATCATACCTTGTCCCGAGGCTTGCTCGGCGACAATACCACGCACCTTGCGCGGTCTTCACCTCCGGTAGTGACCTCCCGCCTCTGAAGTAGTCCACACGGACTACCCAAAACTCCACTCTCCTTGTCCCACAAGGAAGTGGAAGGAGTCGTACCCTCCTGTTGACGTACTAGTCGCCAACACACTCTCCTACTGTCGACTGCAACTGCAGTTGTCCTTCCCTTGCTGCACCTCCCTATGTGGGAAGCACTTGCTCGGGCTCTCTCTCGGTTACCAAAACCAGAGAGAACGACAACTTTGCAGAGCAATCAACATGCACTGAGTTGTACCTTGAGAAGCCCCCAATACCCCTATATATAGGTGGGTCATGGGACAAGGTTCTCTGTGCCCGGCAATACGGGACTAAAGCAGGAGTAGAAGGGTTCGGGATTTTCCACAAAAAGCAACTGTATCGCAACCTGAACCGATCGGTTCACAAGTGAACCGGTCGGTTGGGGACCTGAACCGATCGGTTCACCACTGAACCGATCGTTTGGGACCCTTGAACCGATCGGTTCACTCATGAACCGGTCGGTTGGGGTTCCAGGTTGGTTCCCGATTGACTTTCCTTGTTTCTTTCCCAATTGGTATCGAATACCAATATTATTCCCAATCAAATTGGGCAATTGAAACGAAAGGAAAATTCTTGCCGACATGACTTTTCCCAACTGGTCGGTTGCACCAGTTGAGCCGATCGGTTCAACCCTTGAACCGGTCGTTTCAACCTGGGCATGAGCCGATCGGCCTGGACACTCCAGCCGACCGGTTCAGCAACCTCAGCCGACCGGTTCATCACATGAACCGATCGGTTGGGAGCACATGTTGGGCAAAATCAGTCAATTGCGATTTCAATCAATCCGATACTCCAATCAATGCGTCCAACACCTTGAACCATACGATATTGAGCCATCGACTGATTGAGTGTTTAATTGAACTACTAAACTCCTTTAGTAATCAATCTAAACATTGCTTTGTGGACAAAACTCATCTTCCAGGTTAAATCCTATGTGTGTGACCCTGCAGGTCCATTTCACATTGGCAGTGAAAGTCCATAACACTTATGACTTCACAAGCAAAGAGCGGTGCCTAGTCACACATCATTGCTACCCAAGTGAAAGTAGAAAGTTGGAGAACAACTTTCATCCTACAATCCGTGAATGGTGTTACAGTGAATGTATAATTCCTTTGTCACTGATATCCAGAATGAACTCGAGGCATGGAACAGTCATCCTGTCAATATTCATTCATTTCCTTGATCTCAGAGTAGACCGAGTGAGATGTGTATGACATCAATATCACATATTGATTCACACGTGCATGCGCATGCCTTTCTCAATCCTACTCATCAAGTGGCCAAGGATATCAAACTCCCTTAGGAGGGACAAATCCCATATATATCACTCACCCCTCAAAAGCCCCATGTGTCAAAGCCACCCAATCATCACCTTTATAACAACCCATGTTTCAGGATTGCGTTTGATGATGTCAAAGTGTACCCAACGACATGTGTTGAGTGTAGTGATTTCAGGTCTAAGAATCACACTCACCACCATCACTGTGAGAGCTGACTGTGACTACCATGTCATGGTTCCATGTGTCACTCTCACGGTGGGTCTGTCCGGTACCTTGTTCTCTAACAAGTACCTATGTGCTTGGTTTGATATCACTATATCATGACTAATGAGATTCTGTCATCAACCAACACACAATCTAGTCTTTAGTGTTATTGATGTGTATGGTTATTTCCACAATAACAACCGACTAGGGACTATACAAGAATGTATACTCTTAACATCCGTATGATCTCATCGTTTAGGTCCTTAACCTAAAAGCATACGTCATTGAGTAAAACAATCTTTAGACATCTATCATGTTACACCATCATCTCAGAAACAGTTTAAACATATAGATTGGAAATTGCCTTTATTATTATTCAAATCATTTACAAAGTATCCCATTACAATCATCATATGACTTGCTCTATGGGCATACATACCAACAATGTAATTTGGTTCATCTGTTTAATTGTATAATCTGTTGCTAGCAATAAATGTTGTTGAGAGTTATATCTCTTGCTGGGACATGGGTCTCACCTCGTGGGTCACCACACCTATTTAGGTGGTCGTCAGCAACGTCATCAGGTCTGTGGTAGCAAGGAGGAGCAACTTGGATATCAGTAGAAGTGAAAGGTTGGCTAATTGTTAGTGTGTCCTAGATTCATCCTTGTACTCTTAGGTCTGAGAGGAGATGTTTAAGTTTTTGGTAGTATGCTGATGTTGTATATGGTGTATATGTGAACAATTCCTTTTGTATACATGTTGTGACTAAGGCTAGTGAATAGTTATATATATACCTTTTATGATACACACTTTAATACAAGATGTTAGACCTATATGTAGATGTTCATGGATATACTTAAGAAGTTTTCTTTTGTTTTAATTATGAGTTTTTTAGTGATTTGGTTAATTAGTGACATATCATGTTTTTGTTTTGTTTTTGAGTAATCTTGTTTAGCATGGCAGGTAGCCACAACTAGATTATGAAGTCCCAGTGGAGTGAAAATATTATCATTCAAGATGCTAGACTAAGCTGGTTATTCAACACTATACTTCCTTTATATTAGGTGAGCCCCTTTCCTAGGGCACATAAACATCCTAAATTCATAATCTCATTAAGAATAGAGTTACATCATGAGAAATTTAGGATGAGCCCCATAGGCTCTAATCACTCAAGGGGAAGTATACCCTAATCAATTACTTGATTTCCTTTCTCTAGGCATAATATTTTCATAACAATCTTCTCTTATACATGATGTAAGGCAACACATCACTTAAGAGGTTGTACAAGTGACCAACTTTCTTTCATCTTTTTAGGGTCTTGGGCATATCACGTACCCATACACAAAGGTCATACTAGCATCTACTCATTCATCAAGTTTTTCAATTAACCTAGGAATCATATAATCACGAGGAACTACTTACAAAAAAATGCTTCACTTCTCCTACTGAATAGTGTCTAATATTAGGACTATATATACTAGAGGGACATTCTTATATGGACATCTCTCCTTTACAAAGGATAAAAACATATCAATGTGTGGATCCTCATTATCCAAGATCTAACAAGGGAATACTATAGTTGTCCAATACCTAGTTCTCCTTCTTCCTAGTTAGCATGTGGTTTGAGTTGGTCCTCAGATCACATCACATATCTCACTTAGATCCTATGTATCAATATATGTATAAGTACTCATGTGCTAAATGGAAAAGCCAAAATACCACCTAGGATATTTCCTCAATATGATTTCCTTGACTACAATATGTTACCAAACCTACAAGGTGTTTCACATGTACTACTGGGGGATAATTCCCCACTTAGAATGGTTTTATTTGTCTTATCATCAACCTTCAATAGGTGATTATTTGTATAGCAAATTATGGTTCAAACCAATATAATTCTGGGTATGGTCCTACATCCTTATTAATTTTCTTTCACAACCTAAAGAACATATATTTAACTAGATCCCATTCACGTGCATGAACTATTATGTATCTATACCCATTATATGTTGTCGCGGTACTCCTATATCTCCTAATCATTTCATAAATTAAAGTCAACATAGTCATCATATATAAAACTAGTGTGTATTAAGGGTAACTAACCAATCTCTTACACCTACCAAGACGAAATAAATATTTGATTGCAGTCCCAATTCAAATTTCACACCATTTCGCATCTAGAGATGGTAGTACTACATATCATCTTATGGTTCTACAATAACATCCAATCATGATCAATGAGTGACACTTCATACATGACCATTTATTTTCTAACTATAGTGAGTTCTTAACCATTATCAATCCAAGGAGAAGTGTTCATTTGTTTGGTCCCTTGAGTTTATGCACAACCTTAGTCAGGGTTTCATATTTTGAGTTATACCCAAGGTGAGTTTCTTAAGCTTTAGTCACTCTGGATAGGTCATACCAGAGTCAAGGGACTATCTCCTTTTAGTATGATTCAAAGTCATACATCTAGATTATAAACTCAACATTTTTTGTCTTATACAGAACATTATTATGTAAGTCTTTCCATTTTTCATATATTTGTCATGTATCATTGGCCTTCAACCATTCCCTAAGGGTCTTTAGAGATCTATGTACTTTTGGAGCATTTTTACTCCTAACCCCTTGGGTGTTCTATACCTCTATAGTTTCCCTATTAGACCCTAGGTTTGACTTAGGGCTCTACCCAACATAGGGTCATCTGCGAAGTCATAAAATTTATTTTGTTTCTATCATCAATTATGGTTTATTTCAAAACAAGGGGTCTCTAGAATTGTCACTTGTATGTCCAATTGACTCATCATGAACCAAGAAACCCCTAATCTTACATGTACCATTTCATAACTTCCTATATTCTAAATAATTTATTCACATAATTTGTATCAAAGGTTCTCATATATATATGAGATTAAGAGAGAAAGATTTCTCCCCCTCCCATGCCCGTGGCAGAGGCTGAACACCTGGGAGGGTGGTAGGTTCTCATATATATATATTTATGTTTGTATATATGTATGAATGTGTATATATATAATGAAATCATTGTTCAAGCATAAAAATAGAACATTTTTAACACATATGTTGACAAGGTAGTTGTTAGGATTTCATGTCTCATATACTACTTCCATACCACCACATCTCATATATTAGGTTTAGGTCCTTCTAGGACATCCGCGATGATCTCAAAAATTTAAACCAAAAACAAGGTGGGTCAACTCATCTTTAGAGAAAACTAGTATAGTCTAGGGTGTTATCTTATTTCTCATAAATATAGGAGGTTAATCTGTTAAGACACATGATGTGTCCCTTTAAACTTCTACTTATTCTTCCTCTCTAAGTTCTTTCCACAAACCTAGGATGACCTACAACATTTCTGAAAACCACTCCTTGAAGGAGAGTTTGAGTCTCACATATTACCTTATACAACAAATAATCTCTTGTGTTTCACGTACTTTATAACAACTTATGTATACCTTACATACTTTCATGACCACTCATTTATACCTTACACATTTTAATGATTACATACTTATATTTTACTTACTTTCACACATAAAAGTCTACTCTTTCATACTATTGATAAAAAGGCATGTTACCAAATTATTTAGGACTTCATATTATGATGTTTTCATTTTTTTAATTAAGCCAAGTGGTACTTTTATTCATCCTACCCTTCTCACGTAGGAAAAATCAATCAAAAAAGGATATACATCTCCGCTCTCTAGGATAGTTAACCTGACGCCACATAAGAAGGAAAGATCTCAAGAAAGCAACAACAACTATCTATCTATCAAATGATATATGCCCAATCAAAAAAGGATATGATGTTTTCATTTGATCCACTTATCTGTGAGTTTTATAGTATGCTATCATGGACTCATCTATATAGGCTGGGATGGTCAAACACATGCTTAGACTTCACTATTTGTCCTACCAGGTCTTTTTATAGTTTGGCCTTCATCATGGCTCTAGGCATCCATCATTTATATATCACTTCACTCAGCCACACATTATTCCATAACTATCAAAGATAGCCAGGTCAATTCTAAAATATTATATACCTACACCTACAAGGTAGTACCCCAAGTAGTTGGAAGAATTGTGATTTTCCTTATAGGGTAGGTACATTTTCTCAGGATTCTCTTAAAAACTTGGGTTGTTGCCATGATATATTCTCATTCTGAGGTTGAATACACTGACTTATCATATGCCCTGATTTAAGTGGGATGGCATCTGTAATCTTAGAACTTTGGTATTTTCTATCCTTCCTTTCATACTTACATTTCTTATAGGGTTCCTGTACCAACAAATTGACCATGGATATTGTTGGACACTTTGGACTTCTTATTCTTGTCGATCCTCCACAAACCCTAATTATCCAACCACATCTTCCTTATGAAATCCTAAGGTACATTCTCACTAGAATGCAAACTATCAACCTTATCACAGTTGTAAATCCTAACAATTATAACCAAGGGCTTAAGGGTTGTAACGATGGTTTAAAAAATTATTCTTACTTCTTTTAGGGTATAAGAACTTCTCCAAATGTCATACACATATCTAGACCACCATATATATATTTATCCTTGTGTATAGGTTCTTTAAACTCCCTCTTGTTTCCTTCTCATGCTAGTAGGGCATATGCATGGTTATGACCTCGATTCTAGCTTGGGTAGGGTTGATATGGATGTTCTTGTCAACATAGATATTTTTTAACCAAAGTCTAAGTAATCATTGTTGTATATATTTGGAACAATTCACTCCAGCCACTCAAGTGTGTGAACGATCATAAAGGCATTCAATAGATATGATCCGATCCTTGAGAGGCCTTAGTCTAGGGTGTTATCCAAGTTTAGGATAATGGGTCCTTACTACAAAGTTAAAGTGGAAATATTATAAACATCAAAACTATATCCATTCACTACTAAGGTCTACACATGCTTATGTACCACCTTCCATTTTCTCCAAGTTAACCTCGATCAAGGTTTTAGGATCAACTACCTTCTTATTACTTCTTCTCTTTCTCAAATTTTCACCTAGTTGTAGGGTTAGCCATATACAAGTACTTATTTCTTTCATTAATCTTGTATACCCAAGATCATGGTTTTTTTATCAAGATCTAAGGAATATTTTTTTATAATTAGATATCCCTTTCCTCTATCCTATTCAAGTCCTTCATTGAATGATTGAGTTGCTTGTAATTATCCCTATATTCCTAAAATAAGAGAATCAAATTATAGGGTATAGAAAGAGGTGCCTTTAGGGTTGAAAAGAATAGAAATATGAAAGAGACAAAGTTTGTAAGGGAAGACCTAAATAGTATTTTATTTTAGGGAAAACCTAAGTATTTGTGTAGGTAGAGTACAAAGTAGCTTGAGTGATCCATTCCTAGACACCATTGCCTTTTGGAAATATCCTAACAATTCCCTAATGTTCGTAATGAGCTTTGAATTTATTAATTACTAAAACCTATTTAAGCAAATCTAACTAATACCAATTGCAACAACCCCCTTCTTATGTTATCCCCATGAGTGAGGACTAGAGAATCATTGACATATAACTAATATTTCCAAGACCATATTCAAAAATTAATCAAGATAATTAACAATTCCACTAAAGAGTGTAATATGATGTTCAATAAGACTATGCTCTGAATGAGGTATATAACTGGTAATTTGAAAGACTAAAATTTAAGACCTAAAATGAAATAATAACTACAAAAGGAAAAACTAATATATAATCCTGCATGGATGTAAAAAAAATCCTTTATTCTTTTATTGAGTTCAATTGGAATCGATTTTGCTTCTGAATCCTTAGCTTAACCTAGAATGATGAAAAACACATATTAGTATATTACTGTACTATGTACGTGAGTGCAACAAAAAATGTGCATCAATTATAACAATGCATATAGCAATAAGGGGTACAATATTTCCTTGCAAGTAATCAACTACACAATTTCATCGATAATTGTATTCCATAAATCATATATTTCATATGGTAAATAGAGTTTTCTATAAGATTTAACTCTTTCTCATGTTCTAAAAATGGAATTAACACTACTTTACAATTATGGACTCTAAGTTTTGTTGCAACATTGGATTCTTAATCATAGCGACTTCCAAGGGGCATACTCATATTAATATCCTTATGCAGTCATGATGTCATATTTAAATATTATTTTTGATCTTAATGGTACACATGTTTCTATGTTGTGCCATAAATTATGCAATCAATATAGTTTTTTCCCAAATGAATAAACTTCAAAAATTGGAAATTTAAGCATGGTTACATCATCTAATTAACTAACCCATGTACCTATTTTGGGGGTAAGGATCATCTAATTAAGTAATCAACCATCTAATTTAATATGCACCATAAATCACCACCAAGAGTTACTTCCAAAATTATACAAAGCCTAAGATAGGATTTTAAGTTCAAGAGAAGGTCTCTAATGTTTAAGGTCTGACTAGATATGTTGTTGATATCAATTTCTGGGTTTAATATAGTCAAACTCCCTATGCTAAACTAAGCATAAAGTCAAGGAAAAAATGATTCCAATTATCTGAAGTGTCATCTTTATCTTAAAAATAGTCATTTTTATAAAGATCAGACCATGAAGCCAAGTAAACATTTATAGAGTTCACCAATATTAGCAAATATGATCTTTTTAGACTCAGTTTGTATGTTCCCACTTTGCTCCATATCATTGTCTTTGTAAAAGTAACTCAACCAAAGGTAGGGTTTCAAATAATGATAGAAGTGACCAGAGTTACTAAAATTATCAGATATGGGGTCATATCATTATTTTAACATACCAAAACCTACAAAAAGTTATCCCAGTAGCCCTAACACATTGGTTGGAGTGAGGATAAATTAAGAACTAATTCTTAGCCATGTTATTTTCATATGGATAAAATTCATTAATACACAAATATATGAGTGACTATGATTAAATATTCTTAAGTATGTGTATTACATACAACACTTATAAATATACACTATTTAAGTACTTAAACCATATAGGTAATTCATCTATACATTGTTTAGGTGAAACTGTTGTTAAGAAAGTTATGTTTTAGGATAAAGGAAAATATTTTTTTCATGGTTAGTAAATGTAAGAAATATAAAAACAATCAGAATCTCAAAAGTAGTTAATTTTAATTTCTAATTTCTATATTGAGTATGCTAACACAAATGAGAATGATTGAGTAACACCAAGATAATAGAAAAATTAAATAGACATGCCCACATGGCCTTTAAAATTTCACATAGGCAACTCAATATTTCTACCTTACAATAAAAGGATATTAAAATATAAATTGAGTATGATTTAGTCGTAGATAGTTGGTATCTTGAATCATGTCCAACTTGTCCATGCATTCTAGTAGGAAATCAGATATATAAGTAATATCCTAATATCTTACTTTTAATTCCATGAAGAGAATACAATTGAATAATGATGTCATGGAAAGTACATCACTAAAGTCACTCATGAGTAATCAATATGATTGAATTAAGAATACAAATAATTGATTTAATTTTGGCTATATTTGGGCAAAACGAAGTAAATCACACAATGTTTATGTTTGAAACCACTCTCCTAATAAGGTAGTACTAGGAAGGATTTGTAATTTTTTGTGCAGGGAGAGCGACATGCATAGCAAAAGCAACAAATGAAAACATTTGTTTCCCCACATATCCATGAGTAGATCTCATCAACAACGATATAACAGGAGGGAAGATTTGTGAGATTATAGGCTAATGGTAGAGTAGATCCAACGATTAAGATTACAAGAATAAAGGTGGAGAAAGACGTCATTGACGTTCTCCCAATATAGTCATGAAGGCGTCGACATATCTATGTACTCTACAAAAAATATTGAGAAATACAATTCACGCTCCAAGATCCGGTGTGGAAGGATCAACCTTTGCGCCGATGTAGTATTGCACAACCTCTCCTCTCCCCTCTTTCCTTGAGGGTAATGATAGATGGTTAATGGCCTCTCAAAAGGTGTCTCTATGTGTCTCACAAAACCCTGACCGACATAATCCTATTTATAGTAATGATAGGAAAGTAGGATTTCTTATAAACCTAGAAAACAAAACGGCAACAACCGCATTTCAGCATGCTATTCATGGACAACCAATCATGCTACTTTGCAGTGGCCCATCGTAACTTTCAGGTGACTGGCCATTTTGAGCTAATTTACAATGGCCCACATGGATTTCTAATCGGGCAACTAGACAACCTAGTCAGTGGATCGGACTAGTTAAAAAATATAGAGTAATCCATAGATCAAGTCCAATTGGGTGACTGGACTGCAAATTCGACTAGTTGGTTGATCCAACCTATTTGATCAATCAAAATAGCCAGTCAACCCGATTAGGTGTGTCCAACCTACCTAGTAGGGTGACTGGACTTTCCACTTGGCTGATTGGGCTTCTAGTCAGTCCATTAGTGATTCAATTGATTTCCTAAACCTTTTAAAAACCAATTAATCATGTGTCCATTATTATACTCTTCTTCCCATTTATGCTCCAAATTATATTGGCAGGATGTTATAACATATTATGAATTCATAGACAATTACTAGTATTTAGAAAGACTTCATTGCCACTCAAATAGTTGGAGAAAACTTCAACATAATGTGGTGACCAATGTTATAGTGATTATATAATACTTTTGTCTCTTATATCTATATTGAATATGAGGATTTGAAGCATCATCCTATTAAAGTTTAATCTTTGTTTCTTGATCTGAAGTAGACTATTTTAGGTACATGTAAGCTCAACATCACATGTTGACTCACATGAGCATGACCATGCATTTATAGTTCCACTCATTAATTTTCCATGTATATCACTCCAATAGGAGGGACATATTTCGATCTACATCACTCATAGTATTTCACATGTGTCACAATGCACCCAAGAACTAATGTATGAAAACCTCTATTTAAGGTCATGTTGGGCAGAGTATACCGAGCAACATGTGATCATTGTAGTGACTTCTAGTCTAAGAACCATAATCATCACTGTTATATAGAGTTATGATTCTGATGCCATTCATGGCTTGAATGTATCATACTCAAAGTGGGTTTGTCCAATATAACTTATTCTCTAACAAGTATCAATGATTCTGTGTTGGTATCCAATATGATGACTAAAGAGAAATAGTCATCTATCAACATACATACTAGTCTTAAGTAATATATTGTCCTATAATACAAAATAATAACTGACCAGGGACATAACAAAAATTTGTACTCTTAAGTATACTTATAATCTCATGTTTGGGTCCTCAACCAAACCATATATCATTGATTCAAGACATTCATAGTACATTTTTATATTAATTTATTATCTTAGTTTTGAAGAAAACATAATAATTAGAATTACCTTTATGAATACTCAAATCAACTACAAGCTATGCTATTATAGTCATAATATGACTAGCTCTCTGGGCATACTACCAACATTCTCCTACTTGCACTAGAGACAATCACTGATGAACTGAAGTCCAATTGATCTAACATGACCATCATGCTTTTTCTTTAGAAGATTTCATTCAGTTGGTACTTTGCAAATTTTCACATCTCCTTGGTGTATGGTCTCTTGTATGAGATGGTAAAACTATCACATTTGCTTAGAATCCTGATGTGATATGGGCTCCTTAGCATGTGAAATAGTTCCATTATATTCTCAATATATCTCTACTACACCGTCAATGGATGGAACCACTCCTAGTTCACCAATGAACTTGTTGATCCATATAGCTTCCTTTGTTATACTAGAGGCAACAATGTAATCAACCTCTATTTTGGTATCAAATGTTGTCTCCTGCTTGAAACTTTTTGATCTCACAACTCTGTCATTTAGGCAAAACATAAATCCTGATGGTGATAATCATCCTTGTCAGTTTGGAAGGTTGCATCAGTGTAACCCTTTATAACCAACTCTTCCTCACATCCATAAATTAGGAATCGATCCTTCATTCTTATCAAGTACTTAAGGATGTTCTTTAAAATAGTACAATGACCTTCACCAAGATCTCACTAGTACCTACTCATCATGCTTAAATCATAGAAGATGTTCGTACATGTACACAACATGGCATGCATGACATATCCAATAGTAGATGCATATGGAATCTTATTCATGTATGATCTCTCTTGAAAATAGTTGGGACTTTGAGCTTAGAAAGACATATTCCATGAGACATGGGTAAGTTCCTTGTCTTAGACTCTTGCATGTTGAACCTTTTTCAACACCTTATCAATGTATGTACTTTGACTTAGACCAAGAAGCTTTCTAAATCTATTTCTATATATCTTTATTCGTAGTATATAACATGCTTCTCCTAAGACTTTCATGGACAATGTATATACTAACATTGTTTTAACCAACTGTGGAGTGGGGATGTCATTAACCATCTATAGTATGTCATCTACATACAATATGAGGAATACAATATTGCTTCCAATACCTTCTTGTAAACACAAGATTCGTCTTCACTTTGAATAAGGCCAAACTATTTGATTATCTCATCAAAACGAAGATTCCAACCCTGAGATGCTTACTTCAATGCATAGATTGACCTTGGTAGCATATAACTTTTTCAGGCTTCATTTTGAGAGATAAAACCTTCGGGTCGTCTCAGGTACACATCCCTAAGTAGATTATCATTGAGGAATGCAATTTGAACATCCATTTTCCATATTTCATAGTCATGATAAGCAATAATGTCAAGAATGATCCTAATGGATTTAACCATGAAAACAGGAGAAAAGGTTTCATCATAGTCAAAATCTTGAACTTGTTGAAACCTTTTGTTGCCAATTGGAATTTGTAGGTTTATACATTACCATCTATGTTGGTTTTCTTCTTGAAGAATCATTTGCGCCCTATGGGTTTTACCCCCTTAGGTGGATCCACCAAGGTCCATACCTTATCGGTGTACACAAAGTCCATCTTAGTCTCGTGGCTTCAAGCCATTTATTAGAACCTGATCCTTCAACAACCTCGTTGTAGGTTGTTAATTCAACATCAGCAATGACCAACACATCATCTTATTGAGTCATTAAAAATCCATATCTCTCTAGCTCAATATGTGTCATACTAGATCTTTGAGGTTCTTGTGTTATAGAGGGAACATGATATTCCATAAAAACTTTTAGTTCAACTCATTCCTTATCAATCTCCATCATTTCAATGTTATCTTCTTGGTCATGAACTTCTTCAAGTTCTATTTTCCTCCCTCTGGTTCCTTTGGAAATATATTCCTTTTTAAGGAATACAACAGTTCTAACAACAAATGATGTTAGATGGAATATATAATTAATATCCATTGGTTTCCTTAGGATTCCAACAAAATTACATTAGTTAGTTTTGGGTCATAGCTTTTTAGAAAATCTATTTCTAGACATAAGCTTCACATCTTCAAATATTCATAAAAACACATTGGGATGTTTCCTAATCCATATCTCATATGGTATCTTTTAAACCAGTTCAAAAGGTACATGGTTACATGTAAATAGTGCACTTTCTAGAGCATATCCCCAAAGGAACTTGAAAGAACATCAAAGATCATGATAGATCTTACCATGACCAACAAGGTGAGATTCCTTCTTTCCAATACACTATTATGTTGTGGTGTTCTAGGTGGAGTCTGCTGTGATACTATACCATAATCCATTGGAAGGACCTAAAACTCTTGGTTTTAGTATTCACCGCCACTATCTAATCGAAGTGATTGAATTATTTTGCCAAGTTGATTTGGTACTTCATTCATGAATTCTTCAAACTTTTCAATGGCATCTGACTTATGTTTCGTTAGATACACATATCCAAATATACTGAGGTCATCAATAGATGTGATGAAGTATTGTTACTCACCTTTGACATTTGTGTTTAAAGGTCCACATACATTAGTATGTATGATTCCTAATAAGTCACTTTCCCTTTCATTATTTCCAGTAAAGGATGATGAAGTATTATTACCAGATTGCTAGATGGGTGACTGATTCGGCCGACCTTCACAAGCATCTACCTCAAATATGTCTCCATGATTTCTTTAAGGACCATTTTGAAGGTGAGACCCACAGTTCCCTGAGCTGGTGTGTTGAAGAGCATTCCAGTTGCTCCTCAAAAAGGTCTTCCCATGTTGATGATTCTGTAGGAAACTTTGAGGATGAGGATTTTGACCTCCTTTTTTACTACTCCAAGGGTAAGAAGAGAGGAGGATGGAACACATGAGATGACATGGATGTACTTAGATGATGTTTTTTGCATTGAGTAAATGAGGAGGGTTTGTTTTGTGGATGTTCTTTATGAGAGGCCTTGGGCAAATGATGATGATATGATGTAATGTTTGATGATTCCTTTTTGTCCTGCGCGAGGGGCAAGATGAATAAGATCGACCTCATTTTATTAAAAAAATATTTCCAGTAAAGGGTGATTTCATCATCTTGCCTAATAAATTAGATTCACATGTCTCGACTGATTCAAAATCAAATGAGTCCAAATAACCATCTTTATGGAATCTAGAAATGCGCTTCTTTTATGTTCCTTTAACAACAATATCATAGTTAAGATTTTTTTGATTCATCAAGTTTAATCTCTTGGTATTTATGTTATATTCATGTGTCTCAAGTCTAACAAATATAGACCTTTATACATTGGGGCATTATCATGTGTCATCTCGTGAAAGAGAAATTTGACCTTTTTTATCATAATTTCAAACCTTTCTTGTCTAAACAAGATATATAGATAATTTTTCTATTTCTAGAAGGTATAAAATAGCACTTCTCTAACTCAATTTCCATCCTAGTGTGTAGAGATAAATAATAGGTGCCTACAATAGTGGCAACATCTCTTGATCTATTTAAAACACATAGTTTCACTTCCTCTTTCTTCAAGGGTCTACTTCTTTTTAGATCCAGTATATTTGAGCATATGTGAGATCCACATTTGGTATCTAATACTCATATTAAAGAAGTAGATAAACTTATTTCTATAACATAGATATTACTAAAGTGGATATCTCTATCCCCTCCTTCTTGTTCTTTAATTATTGTAGGTAGATTGGACACTTTCTCTTTCTATGTCTATATTGGTGAAATGGTGATTATTGTATTACTTTGATATTCCTCCTTTGACCTTAAGTGCATAAGACTTCGTGCAATCTTAGAAAATTTCTTGGCTTTGCCTTTGCCCTTAGACCTTCCTTTTCATTTTTTAACCATCATCATGGATTTGGGCTTGTTTTTCATTTGCCCCTTAGTTGTTCTCAACATTCCAATTAGCTCTGTCAGTTGTTTAACAAAATTATTCATGTTGTAATTCATGACAAATTGTTTATCGGAATCTGATAACAACTGTAGAATTACATCTATGAACAACTCTTAGACTAAAGGACATCTCAGTCCATCTAAATTTTCCATATATCCAACTAACTTGAGTACATGGGGTCCAACTAAATAACCTTTCACCATCTTGCACTTAATTAACACCTTGGAGACATCTTAAAACCTCTCTCACCTTGCTTGTTCTTGGTACATGTTCCTAAGATGTGTTATCATATTAATAAAATATATATTCTCATGTTTCTTCTGAAGCTCATAATTCACGGAGCAAAACATAAGGCAGTTGATGTCTGTGTCATCATTAGAATGCTTCTTATAAGCTTCCCTTTATGTCCTATATGCATTCAAGTTGGTTCACTTGTACTAGTGTATCCAAAATATAGAGCTTACACTAATGTGTGAGAACAATTCTCAGAGTCCTAAACCAGTCGTTGAAGTTATACCCATATAGTATTTATTTCTCAAGGACCAATTGTAGTGGAAAGGGGTTGTTATTTGTGTTTGTCATTTTATCTACAACAAGTATTTGCAGTAATAATTTTTGATTTGAAAAGGTATTATCAGTATTAATTTGGAATTTAATTAAATATCTCTTTGAATATTTTATTTTAAATTTTATCCCCCACTCATTATTCAGAAGATTTGCATCGTACAACCTTCAAGTGAGAAAAAGACTTGTATTTCACCAAAGCATGAGTCAACTTCGGATGATTACCCACTATTTTACTATTTACAACGTTTGTCAATTACATCTAATGAAACTTTTGATGGATGGATACACAATCCTTTGTCATAGCCATGTTTATACCTCTTGGTGTGTAATCCTTTTAAAGTCACCTAGTTAAGTCTAACCCAAAGGACAATACAATAGAATATGGACCCTTCTTTAGTAGACCCATATATTTATACTCACATTTCCACTAGATAGACATATACCATGCTTGGGCATGCCCATACTTTGTATATCCTATAACATACCAAATTCTAGACATATTGTCTTTTGATCCTCTTTCCTATCTTTTCCTTTCATTTCTATCCTCTTTAGCTTTTTTGTTTAATTTGTGGAGATTATGATGGTCTAATGAACATTTGTTCACCTTTTCTATCAATATTTGGGTTTATGCACAAATACCTCAGTGAAAGCTTAGAAATGGGCTCAATATGTAAAATGTCCACTTAAGTAATAAAAATGATAAAATATTTGATCCTAGAACTTTCTAGTGCTTTTTAGAATATGAAAAAGGAAATAAATCCCGAGTATAAATAAAGGAGATGATAAATGCAATAATTGGAGATAATATGGAATATATTGGGTAAAAGAAGATGATGAGGAGAATATTGTTCCAAAAATCATAAATGGAAATCTATGAAGATCATTTGGAACTAAATCTTGTTTTCTTGATCTAAAAGAAACTTAAGGGCCACATATCACCTAATTTGGAAGATAAATGCATATATTAAAGTCTTTATTAAAAGAAAATTGGAGATAAGCAAATAAAGTACAATAAAATACCTAATGTCCTCTAGTTGAAAAAATAACTCAAAATTCGTAATCTAAGCATGGAAATATCCTTTGGGAAAATTTGCATCTAATTTGGTCAATGTTTAATATTTTATTTTATTCAGGAGAGATACAATGATTTAAATACCAACAATATTAAATATATATTGAACAAAATTAACAAATGTAAAAATCATGTTACTCACATTTAGTATTACTTCTATACCAAGTTTCATATATTTACAAAGTGTCTAGATGGCTCTAATAAATTAAAGGATAAAATACGTGATAATATTTAAATGTATTAAATAAAATAATAGAAATCTCCAAAAAAATAATGTAATGCCTAATTCGTATCCAACATACTTAATATGACTTATGGTGAAGTTTCATAATTTTTGGAGAATTCTAGAGTCATTAATGAAGGACAAAAGAGAAAATGACATTTGAATTATTTAACCTATTGAAAGTCTTTAAAAGGCAAAACTAATTCCATATTCAGATTTTACACATCAAAATCAGTCAGGGTGTAGATTTTGGTTGATTTTGGAAATTGTTTGAGCCCTCAAAAGAAGAGACAACAATTCATTTAATAATGCATATATCACTATAGTCGAAAATATAGTTGGATAAGGATTGAATATGCGAGATTTAGTTTTTTGTACACTCATCGCTGATCGTGGATCTTGGATCCAATGGCTGCTGGTCATATTCTACCTTGGTTCGGACAAGGAAATAAAAATAAATTTGTTTGATTTTTTGTTTGCCATTATCTCCCTCGTTTCTCAACCAAATCACGAGTTCTTAAACTCGTTGGATTTCTTGCGAGATTTCGCACAACATTATCCCAAGTTTTATATATTTTCATTGAGTATCTAAGCTTTCCCAAACTGACCAAAATCTATCTCTTACCCCAAGTCAGAAAACCCTTGGTTACTTCTCCCCACCTATATATATCCCTACCCTCGACTTCTTGGAGGTCCTTCCAACTTTCCTCTCCAACCAATTCCTTCTGTTCTCATTCGTGTTGCTACCGAAAGTCAATTTTATGCCTGATTTTATGGCACCTTTCTCTCCCTCTTCTCTCCACCTTTGAGCAAATCGACAGCACCATCAGGTTAGGAATCTTCTTGACTTTCTTTCGCATATCTAAACGTCGAGTTTGGTTGAGTATACCAGTTTCACCCAATCTTGCCCGAGCACACTACTTGTTTCTGCACAACCATGGTGCAGGTGAAGGTAGGATATGATTTGTTGCATTTTTACCTTTTTACCACCATTTGATCCCTTGTTCTCTTTCTCTCTCACTCTCCTTTCTTGGATGAAGTGCCTACGTGGCACATTGTGATTGGTTCATATTCGAAAATCAATAACTCCTAAACCGTGCATCCAAAAATATATCTAAAATATGTTCTAGACTCATAAAAAGATTGTCTATCATTAAAAATGTTTTCAATGCCTAGTTTTTGAGTTTTTTTAGGAAGAGTTTTTGAGGATGATTTAATTAACTAAAATCACCAAAAATAACCCTAAAACTCCATATCTTCAAAATACATAATATTATATGTCATTTTGATAAGAAAATCCTAAATAAGACAATGGTGATGTTTTCAGAGTCTAAATTAGAGTTTTATGTGAAAAGTCCTAAATATGGGTTTTCTTTACCTTTATGCATGCACAAACCCTAATACATGCTAATACATTGAAAATAGAAAAAGTGGAACTTGGAATCGATTAAGTGCTGCAAGTTGAAAATTGGAATCAATATTAAAGGTATGTGCATTTATACCTTAAGTTTGGAATATTTGTGCCTTAACCTATACTTTTCCTCAATGAGGCTTATTTGAACCCTATATCCTATATTCATGATTCTTTTGTTGTACTTGCCTCATAATCTATTTTGGAATATTGTTATTGGGTCTTGGTACCCCTCTGTCATGTTCTATTTAAATGATTCTATTACTTGCCATTGATTCTGGCATGATGATTTTATTAGACTAACTAGCTAAAGCAATGGTACTTATGTACAACCACCCATAGTAGGGCATGTGTTCATTCTCCCTGGGGAACATCTTATTCTCCCCCACACAAATATGTGTAGGTGACTAGGAATGTCTTATTCTCCCCTCACCTTTTGGTTGAATGTTTGGTAGGTGCCTCAACCCTACTTAGTTAAGGTAGTCAATATTAATCATGCATGCAATTCTTTTATTATACTTTGTTTATGGAAAGCATCTATTGAAAGCTTCTTTTATATATGGTCTCATTCTCTTGTTATCTTCATCTTATGATGAATGCTAGCTTGTTTTTATATATTTTGCTTATATTATTATCCTAGAATAGTTTTGTGACACATACTTATTTTTCCTTTCCCTTTTGCTGGGTGCCTTCCTAACCACCCAGGTGATGAGCAAGTTGATGGATAAGACCTGAAGATCTTAGCTTTAGCATGGGTTTAGTTGGTGGAGTTGTTGCTTGGAGAATAGACTGTGGTAGTTAGACTTCCCTCTATCTAGATCCTAGTTTATGTATGTTGATGTAACCCTACAAGGGAGATTATTGATGTATTTTTGCACAATTTTTTATGAAATTGATTTGGTCAAAAAAATTTATTCCGCTGCTTTCCAATGTATTTTGTTTACCATAATTTAGTAAAGGGGTGATATCACACTCTTTACAATAGTAAATGCACATACCTTAATATTGATTCTAATTATCAACTTGCACCACTTAATCGATTCCAAGTTCCACTTTTCCTATTTTCAATGTATTAGCATGTATTAGGGTTTACACATGCATAATGGTAAAGAAAACCCATATTTAGGACTTTTCACATAAAACTTCAATTTATACTCTAAAAACATCACCATTGTCTTAGTTAGGATTTTCTAATCAAAATGACATATAATATTATGTATTTTGAAGATATGGACTTTTAGGGTTATTTTTGGTGATTTTTAGTTAATAAACCATCCTCAAAAACTCTTTCTCAAAAAACTCAAAATCAGGCATTGAAAACATTTTTAATGGATAGAAAATCTTTTTTTGAGTCTAGAACATATTTTAGATTTATTTTTAAATGCACAGTTTAGGAGTTATGAATTTTCAAATATGAACCAATCACAATGAGCCACGTTGGCACTTCGTCCAAGTAGGGAGAGCGAGAGAGCAGGAGAATAAGGGATTGAATGGGGGTAAAAAGGTAAAAATGCAACAAATCATCTCCTACCTTCACCCGCGCCATGGCTATGTGGAAACAAGCAGCTTGCTCGGGCAAGATTGGGCGAACCGGTATACTCAACCAAACTCAATGTTTAAATATGCGAAAGAAAGTCAAGAGGATTCCTAACCTAATGGTGTTGCCAATTTGCTTGAAGGTGGAGAGAAGAGGGAGAGACAGGTGCCGCAAACCCAGGCAAAAAATTGGCTTCCGGCAAAAACACGAACGAGAACAAAAGGAATTGGTTGGAGAGGAAAGTTGCAAGGACCTCCATGAAGCTGAGGGTAGAGATATATATAGATGGGGAGAAGTAAACTAGGGTTTTTGGACTTTGGGTGAGAGAGAGAGATTTCATCCGGTTTGGAAAAGCTCAGATACTAAATGAAAACACAAAAAATTTTGGATAATGTTGTACAAAATCTCACAAGGCATCCAACGAGCCTAAGAACTCGTGATTTGGTTGAGAAATGAGGGAGATAATGGAAAATGAAAAATCAAACAAATTTGTTTTTGTTTCCTTGTCTGAACCAGGATAGAAGACGACAAAAAACCGTTGGAACCCTAGATCCACGGTCAGCGATGAGCGCATAAAAAGCCAAATCTCGCATATTAAATCCTTATCCAACTATATTTTTGACTATAGTGATATATGCATTATTAAATGAATTTCTCTCTATTCTTTTGAGGGTTCAAACAATTTTCAAAATTAAACAAAATCTACAACAAGACTAATTTTTACATAATTAGTTTTGCCTTTTGAGGACTTTTAATAGGTTAAATAATTCAAATGTCATTTTCTCTTTCCTCCTTCATTAATGACTCTAGAATTCTCCAAAAATTATGAAACTTCACCCATAAGTCTTATTATGTGGGTACGAATTTGGCATTACTTTATTTTTTTGAAGACTTCTATTATTTTATTTAATACATTTAAATATTATCACTTGTTTTATCCTTTTAATTTATTAGAGGCATCTAGACACTTTATAAATATATGAAACTTGGTATAGAAGTAATAATAAACGTGAGGAACATGATTTTTACATTAGTTAATTTTTTTGATGTATATTTAATATTTTTGGTTATTAAATCATTTTCTCTCTCCCGAATAAAATAAAATATTAAACATTGACCAAATTAGATGAAAATTTTCCCAAAGGATTATTTCCATGCTTAGATTACTAATTTTGAGTTAGTTTTCCAATTTGAGGACATTAGATATTTTATTTCACTTTATGTACTTATCTCCCATTTTATTTTAATAAAGGCTTTAATATATGCATTTATCTTCCAAATTAGGTGATACTTGGCCCTTAAGATTCTTTTAGATCAATAAAACAAGTTTTAGTTCCAAATCATCATTGTAGATTTCCATTTATGATTTTTGGAACAATATTCTCCTCATCATCTTCTTTTACCCAATATATTCCATATTATCTCCAATTGTTGCATTTATCATCTCTTTTATTTATACTCGAGATTTATTTCCTTTTTCATATTCTAAAAAGCACTAGAAAGTTCTAGGATGAAATATTTTATCATTTTTATTACTTAAGTAGACATTTTATATATTAAGCTCATTTCTAAGCTTTCACTGAGGTTTTTGTGCATAAACCCAAACATTGATAAAAAAGGTGAACAAATGTTCATTAGACCATCATAATCTCCAAAAATTAAATAGAAAAGCCAAAGAGGATAGAAATGAAAGGAAAAGATAGGAAAGAGGATAAAAAAACAATAATACCAAAATTAAGTATGTTACATATCATGTTTTTACGTGTATTTCTCATTAAAAGCATTTTATACTTAATATTTTATTTGATGGGCTTTATATATTTATATACATATACATACCCAAACATCACATAC
Source organism: Alisma plantago-aquatica (assembly GCA_963693085.1). Taxonomy (NCBI): domain Eukaryota; kingdom Viridiplantae; phylum Streptophyta; class Magnoliopsida; order Alismatales; family Alismataceae; genus Alisma; species Alisma plantago-aquatica. Next base: position 712,443,733 of record OY856412.1, on the reverse strand, counting down.
TTACAATATATATCCTACACACATTATATTGACAATCATAATCACAATCCACGATCGTATAACATTGGTTATGGCCATACCAATGTAATCCTTTGGAGCCACAAAGGATTACTATCCATCTAAGGTCTATTGTATCATACACACCATCAACCTCTGAACCTAAATTTTGTGTTGCATCACATCAACAACTCCATGGATTCTCCTTGAATGTTCATGGTTGCATTGACACACCATGTCCTCCAATACTAATTCTATTCCTATTTTTGTTACATGATACACAAAAACCTCGAGTTGCATTCAAGGAGAGTAAGAAGGAATAAAAACCATTACATATGTGATAAAATGATGAGGATCATCATGCAAGCTGAAAGCTTATCAACCAAAAGAAGGGATCCATTAACATCCACTTCATGCATACACAAAATGGGTCATACTTAACCATGCACATATCCACTAAATAAATAAAAAATCTATGTTTACGTGTATGATTTATAGATATATCATATCCCCCCCCCCCCACACACACACACACACATATATATATATATATATATATATATATATATATATATATATATATATATATATATATATAATATAGTGGAAGGAGTGGGACCCTAGAGGGTATCCACTCCCTACTAAATCACATAAAAAGGAACATCCCATAAGCCAAACACCACTATAATTTTTCATCAAAGGGATGATAATCATTTTTATTCAAAAGTATGATTCAAGTAACCAAAATGTAGTAGTGAAAAACAAATATCTAACTATTATATTGCTTGATATTATCACTATACTTCACCACACAGGGAGATACATATGAAAAATAACTATACTAAGGGATCAATAGAGGGTCATCTAACTACCTCAAAACTATCTTTCAAAAGTTTGAGCTATTTTTGGTGAGATCCTGGTCCAACTTGGTTAACTTCTTCTTGACCTACACTCGGGTTTGGAAGCGTACCCCAATAAAAGGAGAAAAGTAGATACATCAACATAAACAATGGTATGTGCATACTAAATTGAGAGCAATATGAGCAGTAAAGGTTGTCAAATAAATAAGGCTTCTCATGCAAAAGGAAAGGACTACCCAATTGGACATAAAAGAATATAAATTTCAAAAAATGATAATGTGGATAATACTTGCCATGTAATAAAACATAAAGGTTGTTCTACATGAGCACATATAAATTTTTGGGCACAAAACCCATCACAAGAATTGTCACATGCTTGAATGTGATATAAATATAGCACTAGAACAATATAAGTAACAATGGCGGCCAAGGTTCACAACCTTGAAACCTGATAGAGTATGGCACACATCCACCTCCCAAATATATATAAGAGTGGGCATAAAACTCGAGTATGGGGCACGCAACCTTCATCCCAAATATATAACATGGGCACACAACCCAAAAACCAACGTAATTACACTACTCTAGGGCTACTGAATCACAAGGCATGCAAAACATAGAGGTAAGTAAAAGTTTGGTCTTTTATAGCATAAGTAAAGTTGCTATGACAATGGACAAAATAAACATCAACCACATAAGTGGGAAAAAGTGGTACATATCATCAATTAGGGTTTCATAATGAAGGAACGTACAAGCTAGAGTCAAAAGAAAGTCCAATGCAGTACGATGATCATATCAAAATCCAGTAGAATATTTGTCACACCTAAATTTTTGAAACCTATATAGAACATGATTAAGTTACTGATGAAACCAATACAAGATTGATTTAAAAGGATCCAACCCATTTTCATGATATTTTATTTTAAGGGAAAAAGATGTTGAGAGGTCTTTTATGCAATTGGTACTATTTTTATAATATCCTCAAAGTCTAGAAATTTGATATTTTATTTGATAATACAAGGTGATAATCAAATTAGAATAATGAAGGAAATATGACAACTCTAGTTAATGATTTAAGCCCTAGACCTAGTTTAAACCTTCCTATTAAGTAAGTAAAGTAATAATGATCAATTGCATCATAGGAAAATCCAATTGAGGAATTATGTCAGTTGATACCTTGATTTTTGTAATTGAGAGTAGGATTAATCTTATAGACCCTTTTGGACACCAAGGAATGGGCCAAGTGCCTTAGAAACCATTTCAAGTGCATTTGGGCTCATCATAGTTTACATGTGGGTCCCTAGAGTACAAGTTTGGGAGTTTAGTGTTTCATGTTCATGATAAATACTGAAGATATTTTTAGTAGATGTAGAATTGAAAGGTAAGATTATGGGTGAAATTTTGGATGATTATGAATTATCTGGTAACCTAAGTAATTAATTTAATATTTATCTAGTTTTTACTTGGAAGATAGGCTTGGTGTGTCTATCCAATTAATTCTCACCTGAAATGTTGTCCAATGCAATATAATGGAAATATAATGTAAATTCCAAAATTTGAGACCAAGAGGGGGTCATATTGTGGCCAATAGAATTACTCATAGAAAACAAAATTTTATGCAAAAGGAAAATAAAAAGGGGGCACAGACGAGAGTCCAGGACCAAAGGACAATGCCCTATTTTCAAGATCCAAATAGAGTCCTAAAAAGGAGAGGATGTCACGACTAATCTGAGGAAGTGTGGGGTTATAAAAGCCATATTTTGGAGAACCGCATGGGGAAGCAAGTTTGAATTTATGATTTTACCTAAAATTGATGGAGAGAGAAGGAGAATGAAGAAGCTGGAGGTGTCTGTGGCTAGGAGTTCTATGAATATGGAAACCTTCAGTCCGACCACCTTGCAGGTAGCAACGGTGCTTCCATGACTAGAGGGGAGCCTCCGAAGTCACTAGTCATATCACTGTGCATGAAGATGGTGTAGAATCAAGATTGTGGCCACCGAGAAGGAGGTGTGCCACCTTGCTTTATTTCAATTTCAGAATAGAGTAATATGGTGTGTGATAGAAGAAGAGGGACATAAGAGCCCAAGAGTCAAACCAGGCTTAGGATCCACATATCTAGCAACTAAGACCTGCCTAACATAGATTATACATGAAAGCATTGAGACTGTTAGATCCAATATTGGCGATGGATATTCATCAAGGAAAAGGTAAATTTCAATAATTTGTATCTCCCAATTTACACATCCGATTTGGACAAGTAAGGTGTCTATAGAAATCTCTTGATACCTACTATATTTTAAAATTAGGTTACAAGGGTTTGCTAGATGTCTAGTAATTGGTATAGTTTGTCTACTAGACGTTGTACATAAAAAATAACAAACAACCTTCAAATTTAATGAATAATTTACCTAATTGTATTTTTATATGTTCAACAAGATTCTAAAGCCTAATTTATCTTATTTGAAATATTATCTATGTTTTTTATATAAACCCTAGTAAGGACATTATGGGTATTTCACCCAATATTTCACAACGAACCGATCAGAGATTTCTACCTGAACTTTAATATGCATTGTTCTTACTATTTCTATAGTTTCTTTGGAGTTTCATGTATATTTATATCAATATATGATTTTTTTAGACTAAGTAGCTATTATACAAGATAATTTCTTATGATTTGTGAGACAACATGTGATTCATGCACTGTTTGGTAAAGAAAATGATTTTAAACTGTATTTTCCTCCGATATCAGAAGTAATTTATTGAGGTTAGTATATTTTATCATATCCAGGTCTTACTCTCAATATATTATGTATATGCTCGTATTAGTGCATAAGATGATTTTTGACTTATTTGAGTATAAAGATTATAGTGGTTATATAATGTAAATTTTGATATACGTTTAGCACTAAGATTCTGTTTGTGACTTATATTAGGTTTATGATTTTTCTAGATAGAAACCCTAATATGGTTTAAGGTGTTAAGGAGATGAGGTTCGAGAATTAGAAATAGATAGAGGGAACATATAGATAGACTTATAGAATTTTGTTAATGTCTAGGAAAATATGTTGTGAACTAAGGAATTCAGGCTATGTTAAAGATACCCTCAACTAAGGTAAGTGGGACATGCCTATTGTATTTCATTATTATTATGATACAACCTATCCATATGCAAAGTAACTTAGAGAATAAGTTACTTTCATACATTTCCTTATTAATGTGCATCTCATATTCAATAATTCTTCTATTAATCAGATATTGTTTAGATGAGCTTATGTTGTGAGGATATCAAATTATAGATTATAGATATTTAAGATACCTTTAGATGCTTAGTATTAAATTATTTAGTTCACATTATTTCTCAAGACTTTAGACACATAAGTCATATATCTGATATCATAATTAAACTAAGTGATCTATTAAATACGAGTTTCAGATTAAGATTCTTTAGAAAACATGAACCTAGATTTCAAATTTTATATTTTAATTACTCATTGTGAGTAGTCATGAATTAGATCTGCATGATCTGAGATTTTAAGACACAATACAAGTTTTAACATCATGTATATAGACTTTACTATCAAGTTTGATGTAAGTTTCTTTTCTGAGAATATGATGAGTTTATTTCATACACAGTCTGTAAAGGTTCTTATCTATCATCATTGTAATTGGATATCATCTTAGTAACACTCCCCACCTAGAAAAAAACTTACACTCATGTGATAAGAAAATCGAGGTGTTACAATATGGTATCAGAGCAATAATGTAGATGTCCATCATACAAATTCTCATATTCTTCGTTTAGATTGCAACATTAAAAGGCAAGTGAGACTAAATAGATTTCAAAAGATAGTTCATAACCCTAGTTATAAAAGAAGTGAGTGAAAGATAATAGATGTAAGGTTAAATAATTTAATCAGACAATAGAGGTTGGGCTATGAATTAGGGTTAGTGTCTAGATGCTTTAGAATTTTTATGTTAACTTTAGATTTGTTCATATTATTCCCTCTCATTTTCTCACATGTTTGTGGTACGGGACACAAACTTATGCGGTTTTATAGAGGGGTTGTTATATGCATAAATCTAAACTTACTATGTTTGTGGCACTCTTTTTGGTGCATATGGTATGGGACACGTGTACTGTCAGGTGAGGTACACATGATAAGACATGATACTTTTAGATGTATGACTGACCGACATGCATCAGGAGGTGATAGAAAAAAGTTGACACAAAAAGTTTCAGGTAGATGGTCACTTAAACCTAATTGCATACCTATAGGACCCTAGAATGCATACCAACAGTGGATATGCTGAAATATATGGGTGACTTGGTTCTAAAGTGGATTTATGATTGGAGGTAAATGAATTATTTTTCCTACTATAATCCATGATAATTAGGATTTTTCATGTTCATTAGAAACTCCATTCCAAGGAGGGATTACAGTTAGAAGTCTAATCATGATGGTTGTTAAAGAAAATACTTGAGGATAATAGGATTGATGTTGAATTGAGTTTAATCTTAAGGTACAATGATTGGTAGATGCAACTAAAAGTCGTTTAGGGTATACATGAGGATGCTTTAAGCATATGGTGATACAAGATATGTGATAGTGTGGATCGTTGGTTTATGATTGCAATAATATGGAATTCTACCCGATGTTGATATAAGATAGAGCTTAGAAAAGATGATTGATTAATGTCCCTTTGGATATTTCTAGGGGTAATAATGGTTATGTGGTGAGATAGTGACTGCAAATACCTTGGGCTTATCTAGCTAAGAGATCCATGATAAGACAAGGAAAAGTCATTTTGACCTAATAGTGTAGTATATAATTAGAGGAGTGAGTTTGAATGATTTTAGTGTGGGATTTCACAAACCAATGTATGTGGTTTATGACCATGAGTATTCAGTTATAGTTACACTTAATATATTTACATGATTCATACTACTCAGTAAGATGTCAATAATTTACTTGATATTATGACCTCAACCAGAATAATGTAGTTAAGATTGATTAGTGGATAATAAGGTGTTGGTGAATTAGTTTCAAAGTAAAGATATGTTATTATTTTTTCTCAAGATGATCATGATTTATGTTGTAAGTCCATTAATCTTTATGATTTTATATTTAATGATAAGTATTTACCAGTCTCAACATATTTACATGATTCTTAAATAAGGCTTTTCTAATCTTTGTGATGCAATGTTTTAAGATATTAAGAAAAGATATGTAAGCAAAATTTGTATACCTTCATGGCTATATTCTTACGGTGCCTACGTTCTCAAGTGGAGACATGTTATAAGATTTCTTAGAGTGATGAAGACTTAAGAATTTAATACACGATACGATTCTAAGAGTTGAATACCTTAAGCCAGAATTATGTTTCCAATAAAAGATCAATTTATTAAGATTTAAGATTAGGGTATGACCAAGAGGTTAGGTTGCATTATGAGATTTATATATGATCTGATTTAATGAAATGAAATGAGATAATGGAGTTTGACTCAGGCCCTAGTATAGGTCAACCCAATAGACATGACCCATTCCTTAGTGCAGGCCATGAGACCCAGGTACCAGGGTACAAGTCTCCAAAAAGATATATATATATATATATATATATATATATATATATATATATATATATATATATATATATATATATATATATAAGAAAAGAGCTAAGAGTAAAGAAAAAGTATTAGTTTATGTTTAAGATTCTCCTTCAGATTTCCATGATGGTTGTACATGATAGTTTGATAAGGTGGTCAGACATAGTTAGTTATCTAAGAGAAGGTCATACTTTGAAGGTAACTATGAGATTCTATGACAATCATCAAGAGGAGAGTTAGTGTATGTAAGGCATGAGAAACCCTAAAGTAGGCAACCTCCTATAGTTTAAATGAATTTTGAGGACAAAAATTCCAAAAAGGTGGGTATTATTGTCACACCCTAATTTTTTAAACCTATATAGAACATGATTAAGTTACTGATGAAATCAATATAGGATTGATTTAAAAGGATCCATCCCATTTTCATGATATTTTAATTTAAGGGAAAATAATGTTGAGAGGTCTTATATGCAATTGGTACTATTTTATAATATCCTCAAAGTCTAAATCTGATATTTTATTTGATAATATAAGTTGACAATCAAATTAGAATAATGAAGGAAATATTATGACTCTAGTTAATGATTTGAGCCCTAGACCTAGTTCAAACCTTCCTATTAAGTAAGTAAAGTAGTAATGATTAAATGCATAATAAGAATATTAAATTGAAGAATTATGTCAGTTCATACCTTGATTTTTGTAATTGACAGTAGGATCAATCTTACAGACCCTTTGGGAGACCTAGGAATGGGCCAGATGCCTTAGAAACCATGTCAAGCGCATTTGGGGTAATCATAGTTTACATATGGGTCCCTGGAGTACAAGTTTTGGAATTTAGTGTTTCATGTTCATGTTAAATAGTGAAGATATTTTAAGTAGATCTAGAATTGAAAGGTAAGATTATGAGTGAAATTTCAGATGTATCTGAATTGTGAAGTGACCTAAGTAATTAATTTTAATATATATCTGGTTTTCACTTAAAAGATAAGCTTGGAGTGTGTATCCAATTAATTCTGACATGAACTCTTGTCCAAGGAAAGATAATGGAAATATAATGTTAATTACAAAATTTGAGACCAAAAGGGGTCAATTTGTGGCCCATAGAATTACTTATACAAAGAAGACTTTTATGCAAAAGGAAAATAAACAAAGGAAGAAAGGGGGCACGGACTAGAGTCCAGGACCGAAGGATCGTACCCTATTTTCAAGATCTGCATAGAGTCCTCAAAAGGAGAGGATCTCATGAGTAATATGAGGAAGCGTGGTGTAACATCCCAGGATTTGAGGCCTCAGATAACATGATCTTAAAAGGAATGATTGGACTACCCATATCACCAAGGTGCACCTCCTTTTTTGGGAGCCCATCACTAAAGAACTCCATAGTTAAGTGTGCTCAACTTGGAGTAGTACTAGGATGGGTGACCAGTCGGGAAATTGATCCTGGCTTGCGTGTCAGTGTGGGAAAAGTGCACAGTTAAGGCTAGTGGTGGTTTGTGGGGTCAGTCGTCATTCGTGAAACTCTACTAGAGCCATGGCCAGTGGGCCCAGACGTTACAAATGGTACCTGAGCCATAACCCCTCCAGTAGGTGGGGCCCACATGGGCATGTGACATGCCAGTCTTGAGCCGTGCGGTCCAGGCATGTAGGAAAGGGATGTCCATGGTTGACGTAGCCACCCTTGCACTGGTATTCCATGATTGAGAGCTGGGTGTCCATGGGCCATTGTGGGTCTGCACTAAAATGGGGTCAGATTATGAGGCCATATAGTTGAGACTTGACGAGGACATCACGAGTCTAAGTGGGGGAGATTGTAACATCTCAGGATTTGAGGCCTCAGATAAAATGATCTTAAAAGGAATGATTAGACTACCCATATCACCAAGGTGCACCTCCTTTTCTGAGAGCCCATCACTAAAGAACTCCATAGTTAAGTGTGCTCAGCTTGGAGTAGTACTAGGATGGGTAACCAGTCGGGAAGTTGATCCTGGCTTGTGCTTCAATGTGGGCAAAGTGCACAGTTAAGGCTAGTGGTGGTTTGTGGGGCCAATCGTCATTCCTGAAACTCTACTATAGCCATGGGCAGTGGGCCCAGACGTTACACGTGGGGTTATAAAAGCCTTATTTTGGAGAACCACAGGGGGAGGCGAGTTTGAATCTAGGGTTTTGCCTAAAATTGAGGGAGAGAGAAGGAAAATGAAGATGTCAGAGGTGTTAGTGACTGGGAGTGCTATGAAGCTAGAAACCTTCAGTCTGACCACCTTATAGGAAACGATGATGTATTCAGATGCTTAGTATTGAAGTCAGAGGTGTCAGTGGCTACTTTTAGATGCTTAATATTCATTTATTCAGTTCAATTTATTTCTCAAGCCTTTAGACACATAAGTCATATATTTGATATCAAAATTTAACTAGGTGATCTATTATTAAATACACATTTTAGAGTAAGACTTATTTAGACAACAAGAATACAGAGTTCGGATTTTATATTTAGATTACATCTGCATACTTAATAAGAGCCTCATATCCAAATCCAGTTGCCTAGTAATTTAGACACATAATCCGATTCAAATTTTAGAGTTCAGAGTTAGATTCAATTTATAATTTAAGCACATAGATACAAAGTCAAAGATAAAAGATTAAGATTCAGAGATAACAAATTGAAAACATATTCATAGATAAGAGATTAAGATTCAAATATAAGAGATTGAAATTTAGAGATAACAAATTAAGAATAGAGATAGAAAATGACATTAGAACATTAATTATATACATAATAGGATAAGTCCTCACCAGAGAGTCCCGTGACGATTCAGGATGCATTGCGTCAGACACTGTGAGTGCCTCAGAGGGCACATTGTGTCAATAGAGGGTGTGTTGCACCGTAGAGGATACTTCAATGTCAACAAAGGGTGTGTTGCATCATATAGGATACAACGTCAACTGAGGAGGACTTATCATATAATAGAGGCCACGAATTAGATAAAAGACATAAATAAAAGGTGCATCAATTCAATATAAGTTTACAACTTTTAGATATTAGTTCAGTTTTTAGTTATAGTATATTCATGTTTATCTTTTTAGAAATTCAATGACACTTACTCTAACCTATATTTCCCTTTGCACATGGCTGGGAATGAGATGTCTGTAGGTACAAAACTTTAGGAGATAGTCATGAAAAGATGATCTAGAGACAACTTTCGGAGGTTTTCTTGGTGGGGTTCCATCTACATGATCTGAGATTTTAAGACACAATACAAGTTTTAGCATCATGTATATAGACTTCACTATCAAGTTTGATGTAAGTTTCTTTTATGAGAATATGATTAGGATTTATACCATACACAATTAGGATTGAAGAAAAAAATCTACTCATGTAATAAGAAAATTAGGGTGTTACAATATTCCACATGGAATAATTTCTAAGAAGAGAGAGATTGTGTAGGCTAATGTGTCAAGAGTGAGAAAAATAGGTTTATTGTTCCACAAGAATAATAGGGGATGCAAACATACCTTGACTTGAGAATTAAATCATAGATAGTCAACTCAACCTACATCTACGATTAGACCCATCAATTAGGGTTTATGTTCTTATATATATATATATATATATATATATATATATATATATATATCTGAGTCATCAAGGAGACTTCCTCTCTCCGACCCCTCATTGACTTGTGGAGGCCCAACACAGGAGGAGTAAGGTAAACCAAGTGCGCAACCCATTAGTTCAAGTGTAAACTGTGTTAGATATAAATCCCAGTTTTATCATCCTCATGAGGATTTGAACCTGAGACCTCTACCTGTGTTCATAGTACAATCACCAGTGAGATACACCCTTTTGGTATTCTTCTTTCCCCATTTTTTCTTAGAACACAAGAATATATATATATATATATATATATATATATATATATATATATATATATATATATATATATATATATAAAGAGAGAGAGAGAGTCAGGCTAGAATACACTCAAGTGTACAGATTGTACATATACACTCAAGTGTGTTTGCATATCAAGACTACTTTTTGCAAGATGTAAACCATTGATCTTCATTGTCACACTATAATTAGGATACATATAAATTTTGAGCCCATTTGGATAAGTGTAAGTCACTCATCCGAGGGTAACAAAATCGACACATGAAAATAATTTGAAATGCATAATTTTTGTGGTCTTTATAACATGTCCTATAAATATCCAAATGTGCTAAAAAATTTATATGAGTTATTCAAAAGATTATTAAGAAGATCAACCGATTAGATTTTTGAAAAACATATTGCGTCATGAAAAACTACTTGAGTGTATTCTGCTCCGAATATACTTGAGTGTATTCTAGCCTGACTCTCTCTCTCTCTCTCTCTCTCTCTCTATATATATATATATATATATATATATATATATATATATATATATATATATATATATATATATATATATATATATGGGCGTTCATTCATTGCCCGCGTGGGTAGCCTGTAATTTCGCTACCCGACAACCAAAAAAGTAACTTTTCTGGCCACAAAAGTAACTCTGCTGTCAAAAAAGTAACTATGGTGATAAGAAAGTAACTACATGACTAAAAGAGTAACTCTGTACAAAATATACAGCAGATATATATAAGGACGGGTTTTTTGATTTTGGTGGGGCAAATGATATCATTTTTGGATGAAATTTTTTGGGGAGCTACATAAAATGCTCCTCTACAATTATAAATTTTTTTTTCAAAAAAAGTGGTCGGAAGGGTGGGCGGATAGCTACCCGCGCGGGCAATAAAGATGGGCCCTATATATATATATATATATATATATATATATATATATATATATATATATATATGGTGAAAATCCTAGAAATCTTTCTTGAAAGTGGGTACAATGATATTGATCATAGATTAACTCTAGATTAACTCATCATTTGCTCTTTAAAGTGGGAGCTCCCACTTCTCTCTAGGGCTTCTTCCGCTGGGGGGAGGGGCGCCGCTTCCCTTCTGGCGTGCCCTCCCCTTGGCCTTTTCAAGAAGCGCGGTCAGAAGATGGTGGATTTCGCTGGAGAAAAGGGAGCTGGGCTCACGTGGCTGCTCTGGCGCTTTATTGGATCGTAGGGTCCCCTCGGCTGGCTGGAGTGGAAGGAGGAGGGTCGCGCCGCCTAGTCGAGATCTGGATCACGGGGGTGCTCGGCTTATGGTCGACTTCAATCGTTCAAGAGAGATGGTTGGAGGGAATCCGTCCTCGCCATGGTCTGTGACGACAACGTGTGGATCTGGATTTGCAGGTGAAGAACAGGCTGGTCGCTCGTTCTTCTCAGGCGCCTACTACTCCAACGACCGAGGTGTGGTTGGCTGGCTAGGCCGACGGTTCGGGTACCGCGACGCTCAAGGATGCGACGTCGGAGGCTATCAGGGACTGGGTCACCAACGTCGAGTCGACGCACTACATCCTGGGCTCCGTCGCCGGACCACACCCGTACCCGATGAAGGTCAAGGAGTTCCATGCCATCATCGGTCTGGAGACAAGGCGGCAAGCGATGGAGAAATGGAACGGGAAGCCTGACGTCCTCGTAGCTTGCGTTGGCAGAGGGTCGAATGCTATGGGCCTGTTCCATGAGTTCGTCGACGACCTCGAGGTTAGGATGATCAGCGTCGAGGCAGCCGGGTTTGGCCTTGACAATAGGAAACACGCCGCGACTTTAACCAAAGGCGAGGTTGGCATCCTCCACGGGTCTCAGAGCTACCTGCTCCAGGACGACGACGGGCAAGTGATCGAGCCTCATTCCATAAGTGCTGGACTCGATTACCCTGGCGTTGGACCTGAACACAGTTTCCTCAAGGACGTTGGGCGTGCGGAGTACTTCAGCGTCACGGATCAGGAAGTTGTGGACGCTTTCAAGTGGCTGTCGAGGCTGGGGCCTTCTGCAGCTGCGTACTGGAACACCCCCAAGGGTGCGAAGTTTCGACAGTTTGCAACGACTGATCCAGTATGCTCTCCTTAGCTGTGTGAAGGAACACCTTTAAGGTGTTTGACGTTCTGCCTTGTTGGCTAAATAGACATCCATAAATCCCTTTGTTTTGATTATGACAAACATTTCATTCTTATTAATCTAACGAGCTACTTGAGTGTGCAGGATTAAGGTGGATGACAAAGCAATTAGGGAAATCCATATGCTTACATGTTTATATTTCATGAAATGTAATCGCTTTGTAAAAACTTGTACAAATATATAATGTACAAGTACTTAGATTTTATGTAAATCAAGCGTTTAGATTCTCCCTAGCTAAACACAACATTTAGACAAGTCATCCCTTTCAAATAGGATCACATATGCACACTCATACATATAATTAGTGCCTAAATTGAAACATTGAAACAGGGTCAATCTCGGTCGACCAACTCCTCGACCGAGACACTCTCGGTCGACAATCTTCTCGACCGAGAAAGACCCAGAGTAGCTGTTAGACACAACTGACAAGGTAGTTGGCAGTTGGAGATAAACGTTGCAATACACATGATCCAGAGAGCCTGTCGGTCGACAAACCTTCGACCGAGTAGGTGTCTCGGTCGACCATTCCTCGACCGAGATAATCACTGACAGCAACTGCAGAGTAAATTAATTAGCCGTTGCTAAAGCAACAAACTTGTACCTAACGGCTAGTTAAGCACTTAGAAACCCCTAGAAGTTGTCTAGAACATCCTTAAGCATCCATAGGCCATTCCTATAAATAGGACAAGCAATAGGACACTCAAATACATCTTTTTACACACTTGAGTACTCTTTGAGCAAGCAATTACATTTGCAATCTATTGTGAGCAATTTGAGTATTATAACAACTGGCTACTTTCTTCCTTAGCTCAAATTCGTGTCCTATAGGCTAGCATCTCCTACCCACTGCAATCACAAGTCCACACACTTGATTAGGAGATCTATACGCTTGATCTAGGCAAATCAAGCCTTGAGCTACAAAGGATAAGTTGTAATTTCCTTTTTCCTTTCTTGTTCTCTATTACTGTTTGTACTCTCCTTGCTACTCCTAGGTTGGAGGCTGCGGGTTGGAGAGGGTGAAGATCTTCTTGGTAAAGAAGGAGACCTTGAGCTACTTCAGAAGGCTGGTGCAACGGGAGGTTACTTCAAGAGAGGAAGGCTACTTCAAGGGGGAGCTTGGAGTTACTTCAAGAAGGCTACCTCAAGTTGGTGCACCTACTTCAAGTGAAGGCTGTTCAAGGGGTGTAAAGGAAAGTATTGTATTTTGTATAAATCCTTGAATAGGTAATAAAATAAATACTTTCAAAATCCCGTTTGGGTAAGCAACCGGGTAGTGGACTGACAACTTTAGTATTTGCTAAAGTTGGAACCACTCTAAACACCTGTCTCCTTCTTCTAATTTCAATTGTGGTTGTTTTGAGTTAAATAATTGTTAAAATTGGTTAAAACTCTATTCACCCCCCTCTAGTGTTTTTCAATTGGTATCAGAGCGGGCTTCAAGGAACCCTAACCAGGTCTTGAAGAATGGAGGGTAGTGGTGATTACAATCGCAACAAAAGGTGCTGCTTGGACAAATCTACAACATGTTGCAATTGGTGCTTAGGAACAAGCCACACAACAACTAGCTGCCCATGGAGATCAAAGACAGAAGATGAACACAAGGATTGTCTTTTTGCTACAACTAGTGAAGAAGAAGAAGAGGTAAGTCTTTTTGATTTATCTAAAGAAGAACTAGTTGCTAGTCTTGAAGAGACACATAATAAATATGTTGAGTGCAAGAAGAAACTAAAGAAATCCAATAAAGCAAATGATGAATTACATGCTAAGCTTCTTGCCATTACATCTGAAAATGAAGATCTTAAAAAGATCATTGAAGATCATGATATTAAGATCAAATCTATAGAGGCAAATTGCAATCTACTTTCTTTAGAAAAGATTAATTTGCAGAATCAAGTGAACGATCTTAAAAAACAACCCATATTGTGCACCCATATAGATTATGACACTATTGTCAAAGAAAGAAATTCATTGTCATCAAATCTAGACCAAGCAAAACTAGATATCAAGAAGAGAATGGATGAGATTGCCAAGTTACAACAACAAGTTCGTAGTTTAAATAATAATGGCATTCTTGATCAAATCCTAGATAATCCCTATCATCAAATTGGGAGAAGAGGACTAGGTTACAAGCCTAAAGGAAAATCCTATCAACAACCTAGTTGGAGAAAGTCACAAACCCATCAATCTATATATGTACCTAAAGGAACATCTTCACCCAAGGACAACACAGAACACAACCATAGAAAAAGATATGAGGTTGACTCAATATGTTGTCATTATTGTTTGCGCCTTGGTCACTATTCTTTTTCATGCCCTTACAAAAGAAAAGATGTCAAGTTAGTTTGGATTCCAAAATCTCCAAAATAAATGAATAGAATTAAGTTGAGATATGACCAAAGACCTTAGTTGCATATCTCTATGTCTATCTCAACTCAACATAATGAGATAACAAATAAATTTAAGTATATAAATATTTAACTTGCATAATTATGTTTTATTTGGAAGCAATTAACAGTTCCAGGAATCTTGTCGGTCGAGAGACTGTCGACCGAGAACCCATCGGTCGAGAAATTGTCGACCGAGCATGTCACTGATCTCCAGTCCACTGCAAAATTGCTGAATTCCTTTTAAATTAATGAAATTGCTATCTATTTATGACTGGATATATTTTGGAAATCATCCCTACAAATTTGAATGAGATTAATATTAGTTTATTCCCTAAATGATTTAAGTTTAAACTGAAATTCTGCTTAGTTCAATGAAAAGAAAATTTCTATTTTCACATGATTTTTCCTAAAAGTATTTTTTGGTCTATCCATATACAAATCATGTGATGGAATTATCATATGTTGTTATTATCATTACATCATGGATATGCTTTCACTATTTGGTACGCATAGATAATTGTATGCATGGATCCGTGATGATATATATCGGCAAGCAAAATGATTTATTGGTTATATGTTATTGCTTGCAACACATAAGATAAAATTTCTAAATTAGTATCTTTGAAGACTTGAGATATTAATTGTGCCTTCATTTAAGAATCATATTAAGTAGTATGCTTTAACTTGATACTTAATCAAATTTTATGCAGATATTATACTCGATATATTCAATTTGAAAATCTGCAAATTTGCATCTTGGTTAAAATGAAATTTGACCAAGGGGCGCTATGGTCGTAGTCAAAATTGACCTAAAATAAGTTTGACACAATAACTATTTGAATATCATTTTATTGTGATTAAAAGCACAATTAATTTATGATCACAAAATTGTCCCAATATTGTCAATAATACTCCCTTAGAAAATATATATATGCTCTACAAATTTAGTCTATCATTTGCATTAAAAATCAGCTTAAAAATTTGTACCCAGTAAGTCTGTCGGTCGACGAACTCTTCGACCGAAAACCTCTCGGTCAGCCCACCTCTCTCGACCGACAGAATCTAGACAGACCTAACATCGGACACACTTCCGGTCGACAATTGTTCGACCGAGACAGTGTCGGTCGAAAATTGCTCGACCGAGAATGAGCCGTTGGGATATGACCGTTGTAATCCGACCGTTACCGTTGACGGCCGACCGTTGCAAGTCGACCGTTGGACGGTCGAGTGGCGCGTCTGGAATATGACCGTTGCAGACGCTCGGTCGACAAATTGTCGACCGACCCGATCACTGGATTGCTATAAAAGGGACCAAAAACGGGTCACTTCTTCACACTTTCATATTCTTGCTTCCATAGGTTCTCTCTAGTGCGTTCTTGTGCAAACCTTTAGCATCCTCATCCCCAAGACTTCCTTGCTTCTTCTCCACCTTCAAGCAATGCAATGGCCTCATCATCTGCTCATGGGAAGAAGAAGGTCGCCGGCAGGAAAGGAAGGGAAGCTACTCCACCATTGACGATCATCAACGACATTGCCTTCGTCGACGGAGATGCTGGTGATCGCTATCTACGGCTCTCCTCCAAAGCTCCTCTCCCATGACGACCAGTTGAAGTTATGGACTTCCTCAACATCGTCGACTTGGAGGATCTTTTTGAGGTGCAAAAGTTGAAAGAATTCATCAACCCTTCTTTCCCTTCCTATTCCACCAAGGTAGTGAATGAATTCTATGCTAACCTCATCTCCCATTCTGAAAATGAAACCATCTTCTTCTATACTATGGTCAATGGGCATAGCTTTCGATTCACTGAAGAGGATATTCTTGACATGCTAAATATTGACCTAGATGAATATCAAGACACCCTTGACCTTACCACTGGAAACCCACTTAATCAATTTTCCCAAGAAGACCATACCGTTAGTCTTAGTGACATCAAAAGAGCCATTTTTCAATCAAATACTACTTGTCACGAAGATAGGGGAACCTACTACGCCATAAATCTTAAACCTGCATGTAGGATTGTCAATCTTATTGTTTCTACAAATATACATCCTAGAGCCAATAAGTCTGAAGTTCCAATTTTTCATATGTGCCTAATCTATGCCATCATAAACCGTATTCCCACAAATTTTATCCGCATAATTCTTAAGAACATGCTCGAGTTTTCTGGCAATCCACCATATGCTGATTTTGTATGCTAAATCACTCAACACTGTCTTAAGTTACAAATTGAGGATATGGGATATACATGGGAGCGTAGACCACAAAAAATAAGTAAGAATACCGTAGAAAAAATGGGAATTGATTTCGGTCATAAAAGGGCTAGGGTAGAAGGAGAGACATCTAGTCAAGACATACCACCACCTCCTCCTCCTACTAACCCATCCTATGATCCCATTCAAAACACCCTTACTTATATTGCGGGTTCCCAATATCATCTTAGTAGACAACTAGATTATAACCATCATGCCATGACTTATATAAACCAAAGAATGCAAACCCTTTCTCCAAACCAACCTGACGAATATCCGTATTCTTTAAATCCTGGCATGCTCAATCCATATAATCCTTCTTACAACTATTATCAAACTCCACCTCCACCATCTATGGATCTTAAGCACACTCAGTTTTCATCCATACAACTGCAAGATATTGCTGCTCACTTCCGATTTGATCGAGTTCCTACCTTCTTGGAAGCGTATGCTTTAACCAAGACAGGTGCTCTGGATTGGCAAACTTTGGTTAGATATTATGGAGCTGAGCCGTTTCTTGGGAAAGACCCTGATATTGATGTAATTCTTAAGTCTTTCCAGTGAGTTTTGGAGTTGTATTAGTTGTAATGATATCTTTGAATGATTGTAATAAATGGGTCATCTCTATATGATTTGATTATCTTTCCATGCTTGTAATACATTCCATGTTTTTAATGAAATTGGTTATCTTCACTTGTTACAATGGATATTCTTCTAAAAGCATATGAGACATCTTCTAAATATGGATTATAAGACTATCATAGTAGAGCATACAAAATAAGGGGAGTAATAAATAAACATAAATAAAAAAGAATGCAAATCTTTAAAATTGTGGCTAAATTGACTATCTATTGCAAAGAATTCAAACTTTTATTTGGGATATCTATCTAAGGGGGAGCATAGTATAAAATTACGGGGGAGAAATACTATAAATTATTCAACTTGGATATCTTTTTGAAATGACAAAGGGGGAGAAAAGAATATAAAATCAAAAATATACATGAGTTTCATAACATCTTGGCCAGCACTCACTTGCAAAAACAAAAATGGCTACAAAAGGGAAATCTTCAGGTATGAAACTCATATGTTTTATATTTCCTTATTTTTATTTTGGAAATGTTTGTCATCTTCAAAAAGGGGGAGATTGTTGGCTAAATAGACATCCATAAATCCCTTTGTTTTGATTATGACAAACATTTCATTCTTATTAATCTAACGAGCTACTTGAGTGTGCAGGATTAAGGTGGATGACAAAGCAATTAGGGAAATCCATATGCTTACATGTTTATATTTCATGAAATGTAATCACTTTGTAAAAACTTGTACAAATATATAATGTACAAGTACTTAGATTTTATGTAAATCAAGCGTTTAGATTCTCCCTAGCTAAACACCACATTTAGACAAGTCATCCCTTTCAAATAGGATCACATATGCACACTCATACATATAATTAGTGCCTAAATTGAAACATTGAAACAGGGTCAATCTCGGTCGACCAACTCCTCGACCGAGACACTCTCGGTCGAAAATCTTCTCGACCGAGAAAGACCCAGAGTAGCCGTTAGACACAACTGACAAGGTAGTTGGCAGTTGGAGATAAACGTTGCAATACACATGATCCAGAGAGCCTGTCGGTCGACAAACCTTCGACCGAGTAGGTGTCTCGGTCGACCATTCCTCGACCGAGATAATCTCTGACAGCAACTACAGAGTAAATTAATTAGCCATTGCTAAAGCAACAAACTTGTACCTAACGGCTAGTTAAGCACTTAGAAACCCCTAGAAGTTGTCTAGAACGTCCTTAAACATCCATAGGCCATTCCTATAAATAGGACAAGCAATAGGACACTCAAATACATCTTTTTACACACTTGAGTACTCTTTGAGCAAGCAATTACATTTGCAATCTATTGTGAGCAATTTGAGCATTATAACAATTGGCTACTTTCTTCCTTAGCTCAAATTCATGTCCTATAGGCTAGCATCTCCTACCCACTGCAATCACAAGTCCACACACTTGGTTAGGAGATCTATACGCTTGATCTAGGCAAATCAAGCCTTGAGCTACAAAGGATAAGTTGTAATTTCCTTTTTCCTTTCTTATTCTCTATTACTATTTGTACTCTCCTTGCTACTCCTAGGTTGGAGGCTGCGGGTTGGAGAGGGTGAAGATCTTCTTGGTAAAGAAGGAGACCTTGAGCTACTTCAGAAGGCTGGTGCAACGGGAGGTTACTTCAAGAGAGGAAGGCTACTTCAAGGGGGAGCTTGGAGTTACTTCAAGAAGGCTACCTCAAGTTGGTGCACCTACTTCAAGTGAAGGCTGTTCAAGGGGTGTAAAGGAAAGTATTGTATTTTGTATAAATCCTTGAGAAGGTAATAAAATAAATATTTTCAAAATCCCAGTTGGGTAAGCAACCGGGTAGTGGACTGACAACTTTAGTATTTGCTAAAGTTGGAACCACTCTAAACACCTATCTCCTTCTTCTAATTTCAATTGTGGTTGTTTTGAGTTAAATAATTGTTAAAATTGGTTAAAACTCTATTCACCCCCCTCTAGTGTTTTTCATGCCTCTGTGAAAGCAGAAGCTGCTGATCTTTTGGATAACGAGTTTTTGAGGATTCATGGTCCAAAAAGGAGAAGAGAAAGTAGCAAGGGAGAGTAGGGAAACATGCTGTATTCAACTGTTTCTTCTGTTCGCCTCCTTGCCTTTTGGCTTCTGGTGCACATAAAGGATTGACCACTTGGACCCTAAATGGTGGCTTCATAAGCAGGTTGTCTTCTGCTAGCTCTCTTTTCTGCACAACTTCAGTGATTGAGCTAATTGCCTGTGTGTGAATGGATGGCTCGCTGTGACAATTTGGGATAATGTCTCCATCGCTTGAAGGCCATGTTTGGTTTTTCCTTTTGACTACTGGATGATCCAAGGCCTGGGTTTGGTTGAAATATGCCCAACTATGCTGTTCTTATGATTCCGGAAGTGCTGAAGTTTTTTCGGCTGCCCATGTCGTCACATCTTCAGAGAATGTTTTAATGCCAGTGGCGGACTGTGTAGTCTGGGATTTTCTATGGCTTTCTTCTATTTCTTCTAGTCTAGTGTGGCTGAACAACATTCTTCTGTTACCTAGTTTTGAAGGCTATTGGGGGCTCTTAGCCTACATATATAGTCTTTGTTTTTCTTTTGTTCTCTGGGTGTTCTTACATCCTAGTTGTAATGAGTTTTTTTATCTCATGTTGATGTAATGGGGTACTTAGTGCCCAAAGTTTTTTGGTATTAATAGTAACACGCTTTTTGGACAGACAAAAAAAAAGAAAGTGGGTACAATGATAATGATCATAGATTTGATCTAAGATCCATTTTTTACCAATTAAATTATTTATTTAATAATTATTAAGTGAATATGGATTAGTAAACCCTAAATATAATTCTTTTAAAACTTTTAAATTAGGCAAAGAAAATTGAACCAAAAGATAGATGATAATTTTCTAAATTTTACGAGTATTTTTGCTTTATTTTTGGATATTCCTAGAATTAGTTATGAATTATTTAAGTATTAGTCAATTAGAAAATTTGTTTAATCCACATGTACCAAATCTAGATAAAAAGATTACTGATTCAACCTTATATGGGTTAGCCACTTCATCGTGGCCCATGCCAACTATGCGCTCAACTCAACACGAGTCAAAGCATAAAAGGACGATGAAATGACACTTTCACCACCGGTGGCAGACCTGAAATCGAAGGTGAGTATGGGAGGTAGGTAACTCTAGAAGAGGTTATCTTCTCCCCTAACTGGATGACACCACAATGGAGGTGCAGTGGAGCAAATTGGGCAAAAACTAGACAAATGATTTCAAGGTCTAAAAACTCATCGTTTGAGAAGAACAAAGACTAAGAAAACTCACCGTGAAAGGAATTGAGTCAAGATGAAGCCGACGATCAGAACTAGCCACCCCAAGTTTAGATCAGTAATTTGAGTCGATGGTGGGAGAAAAGGTGGCATGTAGAAAAATTGAAGCCAGTGAAGAACCGTTCTCGCTGATACGAAACTAATGGAAGGGTCTCCTATTTATAGGGTTGAGTATAAGAGCAAGAACCTCTCTGATTTAAGAAGACTTGCACACCAATATTGGGCATTTTGCTTTATAATGGAAACTAGTGCTCGAGTAAATGCTTGCTATATGCAGAACTTGCTCATGAATATAATGGAGAAAGAATCATGAAAAATAATTAACTGAGTAGAGAGAAACTGCTCATTGAAGTTTCCAACAACTCCTTGTTCAGACTCACAATGAGTTCAGGGAGGGTGAAGATACCCTAGCCGTAAGATCATGTAGGTCTATCCTGGAAATGATCCTAGTCATCCATCCACACATAAAAAGAAAAAGAAAGGAAAATCGGCCACGTGACTGCATTATTGTGAGAAACTTTAGCCTAAAAGAAATAGGAAGAAAGTGAATGTGTTTTATTACTCTTTTCCTTTTCTAATCAAATTGGAGGTTCAAACCAAGTCCAATTAATACGAAATTTGACATTTCGGCTAATTATGACATGTAGATTTCAATTTTGACATTAGTTTTATCTTTTGAATACTTTTAGTAATTTATTTAACACCTTTGGCTCTTATTATTATTTTCTTTTCCAAATAGAATTAAGATAGTTATCATTATGCAAATGGGATGTAAAGAACATATTTTCACTATAGTAATTTTATTTTGATTTTTCCTTTTTGTGAGTTATGGATTAATTTCATATTGTTATGAAAAGACTTATATATGATTATTATGCAAAAAAATTCACCTTTTACTCAATTAATATTTTTAATTTGTTTATTCCACTTTACTTTATAGGATTGCACATGTAAACTCCAATTGTCATTTAACACATGTATGAATCATATTTTCCTCCTTAATGTGAGTATTAGTTAGCAAAGCAAATGTATGTAATATATTTCAAGAATTAACTTTCATGTTAGCATATATTTAAATTATTATGTAAATCTCTTTTAATTTTATCCTTGTTTGGTCACATCTAGAGAACGAAACTCATTAGTTTTCTAATCATGGTATAGGGTAGGATTCTAGGTTCTATCTCGATATAATAAGAGTCAATATTTTCATATTGGACAATCTATATGAAACTTTGACATCCATGAAGATAAGGGGGACACACAGAGATGATATACAAAATTTTACTTCCTTACACTTGTAAAAATCAAAGTTTCCCTTTGTCTATCCCATCTTCCAAATAAAAAGTCCATGTTGAAACATATGTAGGATTTACCTGATATAGGAAATTAACACTTAATCATTCACATCACATTTAACGACAAAAGCGACATAAAACCAAATGCAACTTTATTGATTATAAATCTTGATATACCGTAGATTGACATTGCTCTCATATCATTATAGGATTCTATGAAGAGAGAGAGACTGGTGCAGAATAAGCAACACACAAAAAGTTTATATATCTCCATGTATCCATGAGCAGATCTCATCCACAATGATATAACAGGAAGGAAAGTTTGTTTGATTATACCTATGTCGCAGAGTAGATCCAACAATGGAACTCACAAAAATAAAGGTGGAGAAAGATGTCTTGATGTTCTCCCAACATAGTTGTGAAGGAGTCTACATATCTACGATGTCCACACGAATAATGGGAACTCCACTTCGTGCTACACAAGTTGACATGGAACGAGCAACCTTTCTATTGGCAATGTTCTAGCATTACACAACCTCTCCTATCTCCCTCTTTTCTTGTGGGTAATGGCATCTGGTCAAAAAACTCTCAAAAGGTGACTTTGTGTGTCTCAGAAAACCGTAGCCGTCATGCCCATTTATAAAAAGGTCGGGAAGCAAGTTTTGTAATAAACCCTTGGAAACAAAAAGGCACTAGTTGCTTTTTAGTGTGTCGTTCAAAGAAAGCCAGTTAGGTGACTATCTAGGTTGGGATACTTTAGAGAAGCCCACCCAGACTTCCAATCAGGAAATTAGCCAGTCTAGTTGACCGACTGAACTAGTTCAGAACATTTTGGACCAATTTGTTGATCCAGTCCATTCAAGTAGTTGGACTAGTCATTCGACGAATTATCTAATTTAATACAATCAGTCGATTGGGCTATCCATTCGACGGATTGGATGAATCTTGGCCTATCCAATTAGGTGGCTGGATTTTCTAGTCGGGTGACTAGATTTCCAACCAGTCCATAATTCAATTGATTTCCTAAACCTTTTAGAAACCAATTGATCATGATACCATTATTATACTCCTTTTCCCTATGCATCCTATATGTGTGATGCTATAGGCTCCAAATTACATTGGTAGTGATGTCCATAATCATATTATGACTTCATAGAAAATGATTGGTGTCTATGAAGACTTGACTTCCACCGAAGTAATTGAAGAAGTTGGTGAAAGACTTCAACTGTTATTGTAACTAGTGTTACCATATAATCCCTTTGTCTCTAATATCCAGTTTGAATCTGGGGTATGGAAACAACATCCTCCTATAGTCCAATCTTTGTTTCTTGATCCATAGTAGACTACTTGAGACATATATGATCTCAACATCACCTATTGACTCGCAAGTGCATGTCCATACATTTGTAGTGTCACTCCTCAAATGGCCTTGTATATCACTCCAATAGGAGGGACAAACTCCATCTACATCACTCACAGTAATCCACATGTGTCATGGTGCACTCAAGCACTATATGTATGAAAACCCTTATTCAAGGTCGTGGGGGACTATTTCCAGAAGCCATGACCAAGGAGGTCTGAATGTTAGCAAGGTGGAAAACATCATCGACACATAAAACCTTTGGAGGCTGGATAGGTTCCTTACTGAAGAGGAGGGGGTCTGGGTTAATTGGTTGAGGCGCCACTATGGTGTTGTTCCCCTTCCTTGTGCTTCCTCTTCCAAAATATGGAGTCTTTATGCTCCTCTTAGTGGTAGGCGGGGCACCTGTACTCTATGGATGCTAATGGTTTCTACAGGCTCATTAGACAGATGAAACCGTGGATCCACATAGATATAGGGACCCATGTATCCTGGGCCAAGATTTTGGGGGAAAAGGCTTCGTACCCAAATGGAGTACAATCTGCTATAAAGTGATCCTGGGGAAATTAACTCACCAAGGATAGACTGAGGAGATGGGGTATAAATGCAAACCCAGTATGTTGCTACTGCAATGAAGAGGAAAACCACGAACATCTATTCCACAAATGCAGCAAGTCGAAATATGTTTGGTCGCTGGTGTGGCTCAAGAACGGGTGGGGGCCTTACAAATCAAACAACCTGCTGGATACTATGGAACATATCAGAGGAAAATGCTCAAATCTGAATGAACTGGCATTTGGCAGGCTCTACCTTACAAATGTCTGCTTCAACATTTGGAAGGTCAGAAACTTGGCTATACACAATAGAATGAAGAACCTAGACATCTTTCACCAGGTGAAAAGAGACTTAGGAGCTGTTGTTAGGGCCAAAAAAGGCCTTGTCAAAGGGCTAAGCCATGTAGTTAGATTACACTGGGGTTTTTGTAAAGATAACCCATGTATACTTTTGTTTATGACATGCTCTTGTACAGTATAGCCCTGCTATACCCCCATTTTTGGCAATATATTTACCTACTTCCGAAAAAAAAAGTCATGTTGGATAGTGTTGAAGTATATAGAACACCATGTGATCATTGTAGTGATCTCAGGTATAAGTACCACAATCACCATTGACACACAAAGACATGATTTTGACTACCATTCATGGCTTCCATGTATCTTACTCAAAGTGGGTATGTTCAATACAATTTGTTCTCTAACAAGTACCGATTTATCTGAGTTGATATCGAATGTCATGATGAAAGAAACATAGTCATAACTTGTCATACATACTAATCTTGTGTATCGTTGTTGTCCTATAATATCCACAACAATAAGTTACTAAGGACATAACAAGAATGTGTACTATTAAGTATACATATGATCTCATTTTAGATCATAATCCTAAACCATATATCATCACGTCAAGACATTTTGAGGACATTATTATATGTATTCATTATTTCAATACCAAATACAACATAATAATTGGAATTACTTTATTAATATTCAAATTAATTACATCGTGTTCCATTACAATCATCATATGAGTGGCTATAAGGGCTTACTACAAAACAGTCTCCCATTTGCGCTAGAACCAATCACTAATGAATCTAAGTCCAAGTAATCTAGCATAACCATCATGTTTCTATTGTGAAAGTACTTTAATCAGAGGATCAACAACATTGGTTTTAGTTGGTACTTTGAAAATCTCCACATATCCTCGATGTAAATCTCTCATTTGAGATTGTAACTCTATAGTAGATGCTTAGAATACTGACATGATCTAGATTCCTTAGCCTATGCAATTGGTCCATTGTTGTTGTAATATATCTCTGCTACGTCATTTATGAATGGAACCACCCCTTGTTCACCAATGAACTTCTTGATCCATGCAACTTCCTTTTTATTCTAGAGACAACAACAAATCAATTTCTGTTGTAGAATCAACTATTGTTTCTTGCTTAAAACTTTTATAGCTCATAGCTCAACTATTTAGGCAAAAACAAAACTTGATTGTGAGCAAAAATTGTCCTTGTCGGTTTGGAACCTTTCCTTGATGTAACCATTTACAAGCAATTCCTCATCACTACCATAAATTAGGAGCTAATCCTCAATTCTTATCAAGTACCTAAGGAGTGTTCTTTACAACAGTCTAGTGACCTTCACTACGATCTGACTGGTACCCATTCGTCATTCTCAAAGCATACAAAGCACCAGGACATGTACACAATATTGTATACATGATAGATCCAATTGCATATGCATATGGAATCTTATTCATGCATGTGATCTCTTCATAATATATAGAACATACATCTCTAGAGAGATTTGTTCCATGAGATGTGGGTAAGTTTCCTCTCTTTGACTGTTGAACCTTTTCTACACCTTTTCAACGTATGCACTTTGACTTAGACCAAAAAGAATTCTAAATCTATCTCTATAGATCTTTATTCTTAGTGTATGATATGCTTCTCCTAAGTTCTACATAGAGAAGGTATTTTCCAACCATGTTTTAACAAACCATATAATAGAGATGTCATTCTTTATCAACAATATGTCATTTATGTACAATATGAGGAACATAATTATGTTCCCACCAAACTTCTTGTAAACACCAGGTTCATCATTGTTTTGAATAAAAACAAACTATTAGATTGTCTCATCAAATTGATTAATATTTCAACGTTGAGTGCTTGCTTCAATCCATATATTGACCTTTGTAGCTTATCGACTTTAGTGGCTTCATTTGGAGTAATAAAACCTTCGGGTTATGTCATGTTCACATCCTCAAGGAGAATCCAATTTATGAATGTGGTTTTGATGTATATTTTCTAGATTTCATAGTCATGATAAGATGCAACGTCAAGTATGAACCTAATGGATTGAACTATGGAAATGGGTGAAAGGTCTTGTCATTTTGAACACCTTGAACTCATTTGAAACATTTTGTTACCAATAACACTTTATAGGTTTCTAGATTACCGTCTATGTCAATATTCTTCTTGAAGACCCATTTTCACCCTATGGGTTTCATCCCCTGAGGTGGATCTCATGCAATATGAGGAATCCAATTATGCTTCCAATAACCTTCTTGTAAACACAAGGTTCATCTTAATTTTAAATAAGGACAAATAGTTTATTTGTCTCATCAAAATGAAGATTCCAACCATGAGATGCTTGCTTTAATGCATAGATTAACCTTGGTAGCTTACAGAACTTTCTGGATTCATTTTGAGAGATAAAACCTTCATGTTGTGTCATGTACACATCCCTAAGTAGATTCTCATTGAGGAATGAAAATTTAACACCCATTTGGTAGATTTCATAGTCATGATAAGTAGCAATGTCAAGCATGATCCTAATAGATTAACCATGGAATCTGGAAAACAGTTTCATCATAGTCAAAATCTAAGGTTTATTGAAACCTTTTGCTGCAAATTGGACTCTGTAGGTTTGTACATTACCATCCATGTTGGTTTTCTTATTGAAGAACCATTTGCACCCTATGGATTTTAGGGTTTAGGGTTTAGGGTCCTCACAGGTGGGTCCACAAAGGTCCATACTTTATTGGTATACATGGAGTCCATCTCAGATCTCATGACTTCAAGCTATTTCTCATAATCTGGTTTCACAATAGCCTCATCGTAGGTTATGGATTCTTCATAATCAATGACCAACACATCAACTCGTTGAATCACGAGAAATCCATATCTCTTTGGATCAATACGTTATGGAGGAACTTGAGATTCCAGAACAACTTGGGACTTGTTCCTTATCAACCTCCATTGTTCAATGTCATCTTATTGGTCTTAAAATTCTTTAGTTCTATTTTCTTCCCACCAGTTCCTCTAGAAATATATTCCTTTTCTAGGAATACATCAGTTCTAGCAACAAATAGTTTGTTGTCAAATGGAATACATAAGTAATATCTATTGATTTCCTTATGATATTTAAAAAAACTGACATTTTTCATATTTGAGTCCAAGATTTTCAGAAAATCAGCTCCTGCCATAAGCTTCACATTCTCAAATTTTCATAACAGACATATTGGGACATTTCCCAGTTCATATCTCATATCATGTCTTTTGAATTTATTTAGAAGGTATGTATTTAAGTCTAAATGTTATAGTTTCTAGAGTATATCCCTAGAAGGAATTTCAAAGAACATTAAAACTCATCATCGATCGTACCACATGTCCAATAAGGTACAATTCCTTCTTTTAGACACACCAATATGTTTTGGTGTTCTAGGTGGAGTCTATTGTGATATAATATCACAATCCCTCAAAAAGGCCTCAAACTCTTAGCTTAAGTATTCAACATCTCATTCTAATAAATTGATTTAGTTCTTTTACCATGATGATTTTCTACTTCATTCATGAATTCCATGAACTTTTCAGTGGATTCTGACTTGAGTTTTATTAGATTCACATAGAAATATCTAATAAGATCATCAGTATATGTGATGAAGTACTGATACCCACCTCTAAGACTTGTGTTAAAAGGTCCACATACACCAATATGTATCAGTCATAATAAGTCACATGCCCTTTCAATATTACCAGTAAAGGGTGCTTTCGCTATCTTTCCTAATAAACAAGATTTGCATATCTCAATTGATTCAAAATCAAATGAGTCTAGATAACCATCTTAATGGACTCTAGAGATGCGTTTCTCAATTATGTGCCATGGATGATAGTTTTATATGTAAGTTTTGTTTGAGTCATCAACTTATCATCTCTTATATTTATATTATATTATGTGCCTCAAGTTCTAATAATTAGAGCCGATAAGACATTGCTACACTACCATCGAACATATCATCTTTAAAAATACAAATTCAACCATTCTTTATCAGAAATTCAAAATTATCTTGTCTATAAAAGATAAAAAGATAACATTTCTATTTATGAAAAATACACGATAGTAACTCTTTAACTCTATTACAAGCGTTGTGGGCAGATATAAAAAGTAGGTGATTGCATTAGTGTCAAAAACTCTTGTTCCATTTGTAGCATGTAGTTCCACCTCTATTTCTTCAAGGGTCTATTTTATTTTCAAATCATGCATATTTGAGCATATGTGAGATGCACATCTTATATCTAATACTCATGTTGAATAAGTAGATAAGTTTATTTCTATAACATATATACATGAAGTGGAGATCTCTATCCCCTTTCTTGTTCCTGAATTCCTATAGTAGGTGAGGATAATTTCTCTTCAATGTCCATCCAAGTGACAATTGTCTCCATTAGATACACCTCCTTTTGTCTTAAGTGCAGAAGACTTGTGTCCAGTCTTAGTTACTTTCTTGGTTTTACCTTTGCCCTTGGACTTTCTTTTTCCTTTGTGACCATCAACACAAATTTGGACAAATGGACTTGTCTTTCATTTTCCCCTCGAATGATCTTCACATGCCAAATATCTCTATCAACAACTTAACATAACTATTTATGTTGTAGTTCATGACAAATTATTTACAAGAACACAACAACGATTGCATAATCACAACTATGGCCAACTCTTGGCCTAAAGAAAATCCTAGTCTAGCTAGATTTTCCACATACCAAATTAACTTGAGAACACATAGTCTAACTACATCACCTTCCGTCATCTTGTACTTAAACAATACCTTAGAGACATCATACCTCGCTTGCCTTGTTTGTGCTTAGTGCATGTTACTGAGATATGCTATCATCTCAATAACATTCATATTTCCATATTGCTTCTGAAGCTCGTCATTGATGGAGCAAGCATAAGGTACTTAATGTCCATCATTAGCGTGCTTCTAATAAGCTTCCTTGTCCATCCTAGACACATTCAAAGCTGGTTCATTTAGTCTAGTGTATCCAAAACATAGAGCTTACGCTCATGTGCGAAAACAATTCTTAATGTCTTGAATCAGTCGTTGAAGTTATTCCCATTTAGTTCTTTTTTTATCAAGGACCAATCATAGTGAAAAGGGATTGATGTTTGTATTTGTCATTTGATATGCATGACATAGTTGCAACAACTAATATTTGATATAAAAAGTTTCTATTGATATTAATTTGGTCTACAATTAAATATCACTCCTACTATTTGGTTTCAAATTAATAACCCTCACTATTAATTTAGAAGATTTGCATCTTACAATCATCTTTTTTTTTGAGGAAAAGGTTATGTCATATATAGAATGCACATCAAGCAAGCAAAACCTGCTTATGTGAGTACCTTACAGGATGTTGAGAATATAAAAAAACTAGAGAATAAAATTGAAAGCATGCAAGCCTAGATAAGATAAAGCAATGTTTTGATAAAGTGGGGGAGGCACCCCTTAACAAGCCTCTAGATGTTATAAAGAAGATAATCCCAAGTTTGTTAAAAATGCATCCGCCCGAGAAAGGAATCACAGTTGTTGCTGAACTATACTGACACCTATTTCATCGTCCACCATAGATTTGAGATCACACAGAAATTTTGCTTCTGATTCTCCTTCATCAGATTCGTCATGTCCACCATCAGCTAGGTTACCTGCATTTTGTTAGAATATAAAGATCTACATCTATTTGTGATATAATATTTTGTTCCAGATTCTTTTTTTTTGTTGAAAATTCTGTTGTTTCTTTCTTTCCAAAGATTCCAACTGATTGTGGTGAAAATATCACTGCTTTTGAATTTTTTGTAAAGTCTATTCAGTGTGATTTGTAAGGGGAAAGTAGCTTCCTTGAGGTTAGGAAGGCAGTTTCGTGAAAAATGTGTGAAGATATTTTTTGTATCTTACAATCATCTAGTTGGACAAGATTTGTATTTCACCAAATCATGATTCAGCTATGGTTGATCGCTTCCAACTTAACTATTCATATAGACAATATTTGCCAATTACATCTAATACAACTCTTGACAGATAGATACATAAGCCTTTGTCATAACCATTTTTATACCTCTAGGTGCTTAATCCTATTATGATCACCTATTTAAGTCTGACCCAAAGGTCAACATTATAGAATATATCCCCTTCTTTGACATAACAACATATCTATTATCATACTTCTACGACATAGACAATGCAATATGTATTGGCGTGCTCACACTTTGTCGATCGAAATTTTCATGTGTATTGCACATTCAAAAGCATCTTAGACTTCGTTAGAGTTATTGTTATTTAATTTGTTATATAAATTGACCTAAATATGCTTGTTCTATTAAGATTAAGCTCGTTTCTTTGTATTTGCCTCCTCTCCTAAATATAAAAGGAGAGTTTGTTGTCTATTAATAAGAAACATCTCGGCGTCCTTTCTGTCTTTCATGAAAATTCACTTGTCATCTCAGCCTTCACCAACCTACGTCTACCAACTACCTTTGCATCCACACATGCCCAGATCCAACCCAAGGAAATCTCACTTCCATATGACAATTTTGTTTCACAACATCATATCCAGCCCCCTCTGCTCCTTAAGCTGCGGCTGGACAACAAACAATGTCGTCGGGCTACTTCTACATGCTGATTCCAGCAATGCTCTAAGCTCCAACAGCGTGCCTGTTCGCTGGCAAAGCCAAGGGAAGCACGATCTGCAATCCCATTGACCACGCTGCTTGTTGTAACTTCTCTTGTCAAGCCATCTAGTCTTCTCTATTTCCTCCATATATATCGATGGTTCTCCCAAAAGACCACCAGCATATACCTGGATCTGCCCAAGCACTTGATCTGCATAGATCCATCATCCAACAAGCAAAAGGAATAAATCGACGAAGAACGAGCAACAATGGTCGGTCAGCATTTTCCCATCATCCTCACGCCTTGCTTCCCCTTCTCTCCTCTCCCAAAACCTGAGGGCTTAGTGGCCCGATGTGGTAGGAGTTTGTGCTTCTTGGTATGTCCGTTGATCTGATGTACGCCAAGGTTAGGATGGACGAGCACCTGGCACTCCAGCAATCCTCCGCCTCCGGTCTTAGGAGCATGCGCGCAGCACCTCATCTTACAGTTGTCCTATTCTTCATATGCTACCACAGGCCCTTCTACCACGACATCTCAAGAATCACAGCAGCAGCCAGCGTAGCCTGCCTGTGGACTGCCGTGAGATCACCGAGTCTAGGGAGTCCTTTTGTTCATTAATTTTACTGGTTAACCAAATGCATAGCCGTCCGCAGTCACATCCCATCCTCTTTTATTTTACAAGATCGGATTGTCATCTAATAAGATGTTTACCTGAAATTTGTGTGGTTCCGAAGTTACTTGTCTTTCTTCGGGGGTAGAACGGCCACACGCAGGATGATACACTAAAATACAATACGGTTGGATTGCGAATTGTATGCGGCAATGTCAAGAAAACAGGCGCTCCATCGGGAATTAGGGCTGCCCTCACATGACTGAAACATTATAAATAACAGGATGTGTACGGAACAATATTTCATCAAAGTACGGACGACTGAAGTGAAGAGCCCAACTTTGGCTAAAAAACCTAAATGTGCATGTTCTTGAACTTATTGCCCAAAATAGCACATTTGTGGAGTAATGTGTCACCTTCTGGGACGCATTGCTCTCCCGAGAGGTAATGCGTCCTGGTTCGGGACGCATTGGCCCCACAAGAGGGCAATGCGTCTCAGTTCAGGACGTATTGGCCCCACAGGAGGGCAATGCGTCCTGAACCAGGATGCATTGCCCTCTTGTGGGGCCAATGCGTCGCGCGCGGAGACGCCCAACGACTAAATTTTGCCACATGGGCAATGCGTCCAGGACGGGGACGCATTGCTCCCACACAACACCTGGACCGACGCAACTCAACGACTATTTTGTCGCTGGGCCGCGGCGCGGTGCCATGTGGGAGCAATGTGTCCCCAACTGGGACGCATTACTCTCCTATAAATATTGGGCAAAATCAGCCCCCCAAACTCACACCAATCTTCATTTCCTTACTCTTACTCTCTACTCCCATTGTTCTGGAGTTCTTGCTCGGATTTCTATTGGTTGGAGGCGATTTCTAGCTTATTTCGGGCGATCTTGGAGCTGCTATCTTCTTCGTTTCTTGTGTTGGTTAGAGGTGATTCTACTGCTGCTCTTCTTTCTCTTCTCGTATTCTTTGATTGATAAGGGAGAACTCTCCATTTGAGGTATTTTTTCTACCAAAATTTAAATTTCTAAAACTTGAACTTTAACATTAGTATGCAATATTACAACTGAAATAATTGTATTGCTACTCCTTAATTCCACATTACTGAAATAATTATGTCGAAAATGACAATTGAAGTTTAATTAATACCTGAAAAATTATTGTTCAGAATTACAAAATTGTTGTTTTGAAATATTAATGTTACTGAAAAAATAGTAAAATTGTTGTTCTGAAATGTTAATGTTACTGAAAAATAGTAAAATTATTGTTGAATAGAAATGTTAATGTTACTAAAAAAATAGTAGAATTGTTGTTCTAAAATGTTAATGTTATAGAAAAAGTAGTAAAATAAATTTAATTCCAAATTCAAAATTATAGTTCTAAAATCTTAACTACTCCAATAAAAATGATGTCATTGTTCTAAAATATTAATTCATGTTAATATAATGTTCGAAAATATGAATGATTGTTTTACAATGATAGGAACTTGGCATCTAGTTCAAATTCATGAATTGTCAAGATGTGATATGATGGTCAATTTCTCTCTGATGAGTCTTATTCTAGTCGATCTGTTAGACCCATAAATATTTCACTTATTAATATCCTATTTGAACTAAAATCATATATCTATACAACACTTGACATCAATCCCAACCACTTCTCTATCAAAATATCCTATCTTTTCCCTGGAGAAAATCATATGCTCGTACAAGTTGATGATAATGATGCATACAGAACCTTGTTATCACTTTCAGTTGATGCCTATATTGATGTGTTTCTTTAAAAAACATCTATCCACCAACATCCTTGTTTCATGGGTCTATTGAATCAATTTCAATCTCAATTCCCTCATAATCATTTATGGAGTCAACCACCTCAATTCTCTCAAAGTCATTTAACTGCTGAATGGAGTCAACCACCTCAATTCTCTCAAAGTTATTTAACCATTGAATGGAGTCAACCACCTCAATTCTCTCAAAATCCTACTACTGAGAATGTTGGTGTTGAGGTTGACGAGGGAGATAATGATAGTGATCATGAAGGTGATAATGATAGTGATCATGAAGGTGATAACAATAGTGATATTAAACGTGGTAATAATAGTGAACCACCTGAGGAGGAGTCATTGACTGAAACCGATGATGAGCACACACATCCATTCCCTGACTCTATTGCAACATTGAGTTCTATTCCATCCATATTTGACAACTAATGGCTCCAACATGAACACATTGATTCCAACTATGAAGCTTTTCAAGATGAGGATTGGGTGGAAGATTTTCGTCATGGATTCCATCTCAATTACAATCCTTCCAGCACTGTTATATATGAGGGTGCTTTATTTGCATCCAAAGTTGTACTGGTTGAGACACTCCAAAAATGGTCGATACAAAAGAATGTCCAGTACCGTACATTACGCTCAAATAATCATCATCTTAAACTTGTTTGTATCCATGATCAACGATGTCCTTGGAGATTGACCGATTGTCAGTCCAAAAGAGCAGGTGGCATGTGGAAGATAAAACGTTGTAAAGCAGGCCACAATTGTGAATTAACTGTTATGAATCATGATCATCACCAAGTCACAACATCTTATATTGCTCGAATGATAATGCAAATCCTAGTATCACGATTGGATATGTCAATACGAGAAATTCGTGACAAGGTGAATGCTGAACTAAGGCTCAATATATCTTACAAGAAGGCATATCCAGCGAGGAGGAAGGCTGTCTGTAAAATATTTAGAGACTGGGAATCATCATATCATAGTTTGTTGCCATTCTTGATATCTCTGACACAATATATTCCAAGAACTATATATGCCCACCTTATTGATGATTATACCCTTCAAACTGAAGGCACTCGTAGATTCAAGCGGGTGTTTTGGGCATTTGGTCCAGCTGTGAGGGGTTGGGCCTATTGCAGGCCTGTTCTTACTATTGATGGCACATTTTTAACAAGAAAATATATTGGCATACTTCTCATTACATGTGGCATAGATGCTGATAATGGTCTATTTCTACTTGCTTTTGCTGTTGTCGAGAAAGAAAATAAGGACTCCTGGGAGTGGTTCTTTGGTTGTCTACAAACTTGTATTCCAATCATTCCATGATGTAGAAACTTGTTTATTATTTCTGATCGAATGAGTGGGATTTTTCCAGTACTTGAATCAAAATTTGATTGGGCTCAACATCGTTATTGTATTCGACATCTTCGAGAGAACTTCCATAAGTAGTTCAAGTCCCAGGAGTTGAGGGATCTTTTGTGGAAGATGGGATCCACAACTGATACACATGAATTTGATCGTCATATGACTGTTATAGAAACCATAGAACCAGCAGCGAAGGCGTATTTATTAGGCCAAAATCCAGTACTTTGGTCTCTCGCATATGATAGAGGTTGCAGGTACGGATCATTGACTAGGAATCATTTTGAAGGGTGTAATGGAGTCTTAAAAGGTGTTACAAGTTTGCCAATACAGGCGTTAATTGTTGCTACATACTATCGCTCCGTGACAATGTGGTTGGAGAGGCGTAATCTCACAAATAAATGTGCACAAGATGGACTGAAATGGCCCTTGAGGGTTCATGATAAGCTTTATAATGTTCGAGAGGATGCAAAAAAACTGACAATATATATCCATGTGAACAATGATGAATGGCTTGTTGGTGGCATTAATGGACATTATTTCAAGTAATAGTGTGTCCAAATGGTGGCAGTCAATGCAGTTGTGGTTTTCCACAACAATGGCATTATCCATGTTCTCATGTTTGGGTAGATGCAGACTCTGTCAATTGGGATCTTAATGTACGTGTGAGCGCATATTATACAAACGAGGCTTATCTAAATGCATACAAAACTGAATTTTGTAGTATTCCCGACAAGAGGTATTGGCCTCAATTTGATGAAAGTAGAGGTATTTATCCCTTATTACCCCCTAGGAAATGAAGGCAAGCTGGAAGACCAAAGAAAAAGAGAAGGCCTTCCACTATGGATGTTGATCCAAATCAGTATACATATCACTGTCATAAGTGTGGTAGAAGGGGCCATAATAGACGCACTTATCCTAATGTAATATGATGTATGGTCATGTAATGTTTGCTATTTCAATTTATTCAAGGCATGTAATGTTTGCAATTTTAGTTTGTTCAAGTCATGTAATGTTTGCAATTTCAATTTAATCATGTAATGTAATATTTGCAATTTCAATTTACTCAAGTCATGTAATGTTTACAATTTAATAATGTCGTGTAATGTTTGCAATTTCACTAAAAGAATGAATTTATAATGGGTTTTTTATAGATGGCTCATCGAAGGACATGGACATTTCACATGTCGGTAGAGCTAATCCAAATAATAGCTACAAAGTGCCTACAGAGAAAAATGGCTTATCAAACTCTATTGGCTGATGACTGGAATGACGTACCAGATTTGTTGTACAACAAGATAGGATTTATAGTGACAAAAGAACAAGTAAAATTTCATTGGCAATTTTTAAAGCAAATGTTTGACATATATGAAAAACTTCTTGAGCTACCTGGTTGGTATTGGGATCACACTAAACAGAAAGCAATGTCAATGAATGAACAAGTTAAAAACCAGTTAGTTGTATCACATCCAGAGATACATCGAGTTGTACATCAAATGTGGTCATTTTATGAACCTCTAGATGAGATATTGAATCAAATGCAGTAACTAATTATTGTAATATTTCTCTTTTAGAAGTTCATGTTGTATTTTAATATTATTTGGTAGTTCATGTATTTGAATTAATTTCATCTTATGTAATAAAGAATCTTGACAAACTTATATGTTGTACAATATTTGTACTTTTCATTTAATGTAATATTTGCACTTTTCATAGATATGGCTCCTACACAAGCAACCTTCCGACTCTCCCAACACCACATCATGTTGGCACAATGACCTATTATTGACCCAGATGTTTTAGAAAATATTTCTATGGTTGGTTTTGGGCTTGTTCATAGGCTACCCTCTATCCACCCTGACCCCACTTTAATCATTGCATTAGTTAACCGGTGGG
The DNA here is from genome assembly GCA_963693085.1 of Alisma plantago-aquatica. Classification (NCBI taxonomy): domain Eukaryota; kingdom Viridiplantae; phylum Streptophyta; class Magnoliopsida; order Alismatales; family Alismataceae; genus Alisma; species Alisma plantago-aquatica. Next base: position 712,406,839 of record OY856412.1, on the reverse strand, counting down.
ACATTACTAGCAATACTTTTAGATTTCCCCTGTTTGAAATGATTGTAACACTTCAGGATGTTGTAGTGCTTCTAGGTCTTAGGATTTATGGCCCACCTGTTATAGCTTCTTATCCTATAGGTGTAAATGAGGGGCATTTTTCTTCGTAGTCTCACCTTTGTGAGAATTTCTTAGGAGATGCACCAGATGAGATGTCTAAGGGGCATATCTCCTTGATTTGGCTGTGTGAGAACTTCATGGATATAGATCTGACCGTGGGTGATGAAGAGCAACAACTAGAACTGAAGACAAGGTACACCAGGGCATATCTCTTATACTTCTTAGGTAGTTACCTTATCCTAGATAGTACCGAGGATAGAGTGCATGTTAGGTACCTCCCTCTTGTGTCTTATTTTGCACGTTGTGGCACTCTATCTTGGGGTGTTGCAACTCTAGCTTATTTATATAGGGAGTTGTATAAGGCTACCACCCGGTTAAGGAGAACTGCTCATCTATCAGGTTGTGTCTGTCTATTGCAGCTGTGGTGTTGGGAATTGGACGCCCCAGTTCAATTGTTATGCACTGGGGGAGTGGCCAGAAGATGTTCCATTGGGTTATAGGTAAAGATCTACACAATTAATTTTTATATTTGTCCAAACATTATGTAGTGTTTATCTAAATATAGTTTGTCAATTTAATAGGTGGCCTATCTTTGTCCAAAGGAGTGACACTATCAGGGGAACAATCTAGTTTTACGATTCTTCATTTGACCAGATTTTACCCTCACAGGTATAACTTACTTATCTCTACTAACATGTTGTATGGTATATGTTTTATTTATTTACAATTTACTCCGTTTTATATGATACATATTGTCTATATGAATAACAGATAAATTTGACTCCTTACAGTGTTGATGTTCTTAAGAGATTGCCTGCCATTTGTAGAGAGGGTAGTGATGTTTGGTTGGCACGAGTGTCTTTGCTGTGCTACACAATAGTGGAGTGGCACTTCCCCGACAGAGTACTTGGACAGTTCGGCTTTGTTCAAGTACAACATATTCTTGAGTTGTCGCGGCTTAGCCGGATTGATGGGAGGGGTCATGCGGGTGAGGCTTGGCTGCTTCATTATAGGCGGGAGGTGCAAATATGGAAAAATAGACATGAGAGCTTAGTTCCCGCTCCACCAACTGATACAACCTTCAGTCCTCAGGTTCACTACGCATGGTATCATCCCCAGTACATAGTTCCCCCTCCACCTATGCCTCTGGTCACATACTACCCGCAAAGTTATCTCCGGTAAGAATTTGTGAGTATCATTATTATTTCTTTTACAAACTGTTATTTTTATCATTGTTATTTATAATATATGTAATTGGTCTTTATTATGTGTACATACTTTATTTTACAGGTGCAAACACAGGTGGCGATCTGAGCAGCTTTAGAGCACGCCCCTACACAGATCAGAGACGACATCTATAACATCCATGGGGCTTACTTTGACAGTCTTCCAGACTATACTCGGCCGTGGGATCCCATACCCACTCATACCACAGCCCCTGAGCCCACTCCTACTCCTACTCCTATTCTTGTACTTACTACTCCCGAACTCACACTCCCACTTCTCAATTCATGGGATGGGGACATACAAGCCCATACTTTGGAGGAGCTGGTTCTTATTCTTCATTTATCACCCCACCTCAACCAACATCCTACCATGGAGCAATTTCTTCTTATGTTCCATACACTCCATTCCCACCACCAGTTATTCATGAGAGCCGACCACCACCTTATGCCACATATTCACCTGCTCTATTTGATTTCTCACGATGCACCTCACCTGATGCTTCATATCCTGGTTTTCAGAGACCCCTCACCCCACCTCCACCTTTTCATTTCTATCTTGATGTTCGCCAACATCCTCCTACGCAGTTGTCCCCAGTTCAGGCGTCTCCAGATGACATCGGTACAGAAGAGCCAGATGTAGAGGGAGGTGGGCGAGGACATCGTGGGCGAGGAGGACGGGCTTAGTTTTTTATATATTGTACTGTGTTGTATGTATGCCTTTGTGAAGACAACTATTGTATGTGGATCTATCATATTATGATATCATATTGGTTCATTTTGAATCTATCATATTGTTCTGTTGTGTGTTGTGTATTATTTTCTCGTCATGTTGGTTCATGTTTTAACCTTGTTTTTAATTGCTATCTTTTTTTTGGATTAAGTTCTTATTATATAATCAATTAGGAACCAACTGATGTTGATTTCAATACCACTTATATATTTCATATGTATGCTACGAGCTATTGAAATTGACAAATTTATAATAATTGGGTATATTATAGACATCCAAATACAAGTAAACGATTTGTAAATGTATAAATATAATCAATATTATTAATATACATATCAATAACCATGAAAGAATATCAGTGACTGTAAAAATATTTTAAAAAATATAAAGCGTCATGCATGGGGACGCATTGATGCAATGTGTTCTGCATGAGGATGCATTGGTGCAATGCGTCATGTATGGGAATGTATTGCAGCAATGCGTCCTGTATGAGAATGTATTGCAGCAATGCGTCCCCGGCTGGGACTCATTGTTGCAATGCATCCCAGCAGACACATTGATCCCACAAGAGGACAATGCGTCCCAAACTGGGACATATTGCCCTCTTGTGGGACCAATGCGTCCGATGCTGAGATGCATTGGCTCGCGAGACAACAATGTGTCCCAAAAACGGATGCATTGCTCCGCAAATGTGTCATTTTAGGCAATAAGTTTAAGAACGTGTCATTTAGGGAATAAAATACGGCAAATGTGCCATTTAGGTTTTTTAGCCCCCAACTTTTTTCAGGAAACATGTATGAAGGAAACGAATTTTACGAGAACACGAACGATGGAATTTAAGAGCCCAGCTTTTACGGGGTATAAGATGGAGGGAAACGAGTATTGGTGTTTAGTAGAGTAAAATAGTAGATTTTGTTCTCCTTCTCCATTGTCTTATTCCTTCGTCATATCTATTACTTGTATATTCTGTTTGTCGTTGGTGGGGCGATACAAAATTGAGAAGAGAGGAAAAGATGAAGACCGAATGATAAACATGTCAAACTCAGGCGATTGTTCAAGTCTCGAGACTATTATCCAACGATCCGTTTTCAAACTCACTTGATTTGTTTTAATTCGTGAAGCATCTAGTACTAAAACATCATCCTGAAGCACTGTCTATTGATCATTACGTAGAAGATCATGATATCTCATTATGTTGCGTAATTTTTGTGTATTCATCCATGTTGACACTTGTTATGGTACGTCATTTTTATAGAAGTGCCCACCTATTATAACACATTACTACAAAAGTGCTCTTATCTAACTATTATGTATTATTCAGGTGTTGGTATTTTTTATCCCAACTATCGTACATTATTCTAGAGTTGATGTTTCTTATGCAAAATTTCTTTGATGACAATAATCACTCAGATGCTTCTTAGAAGCATGTTCCACCATCTGTTATGTTTTGGATGCTCGTTAAGGTTTCAGAAATTAATTTGTGATCATTTCTACTAGTCTGACAAATATCAATTTTAAAGAGAGCCTACTCTGATTATTGCTAATGCCTTAATGTTAGTTTCATCAAGGGGTGAAGACTTGTTTGTTGCTGCACGATATGTTCTTTAGGAGGGAGTGTTAAAAGTGCTTCAATTGTTGTATTGTATTAATGTAGGGAGAGATATTTTTTGTCGTGAATATATGTACGGGCTATTTTATACTTTCATATATTAGCAAGCTCGATGTGTTTCACCCAAACTCCATCTTGAGAGGGAGTGTTAGAATTATTATTATTTAGTTTATTATGAAATGAAACTAAGCATGTTTGGCCCATTAGGATTAACTTTGCTTCCTTGTACTTACCTCCACTCCTATATAGAGGAGTTGACTTTGTCGTATATTAGGAAGAAACATCTCATTAAACCTCACATCTTAATTTTCACAACCTTAATTTTGTTAGGGGTTTTATATATATATGTGAATACATAATACACATTATTTTTGTGAGAAAGTATGGAGGCAGACAATGTAGCAGAAACAACAAGAAAACAATTTATCTCATAAAGCATAATACATGTGTAAAGAGGGTGTGTGAGGCATACCTTGTCATGGAGTAAGTCCAATTACGTCCTTGTGCGGTGGTGTGAGTCTCTCATAGTAGTCCATAGAAGGTCCTCAAAAATGTCCTCCCAACACAATCATGTAGCACATGCATCTAGACGTAGTCCAAACGGATAGATATAAACTCGTCATCACGATGCTTGAGCCGGTGTGAAGGAGCAACCTCTCCATTAGGAACATGCTAGCTTGCACTCTCATTCCTTATCTCTCTCTCTCCTTTGTGGGTAATGACGGCTAGAGTTCTCATGTGCAAGAGAGTATAAAAATGACCTGGCTGTCATGCCTCTTTAAATAGGAGAGACAAGGAAAAAGGATTTCTAAAATCTTAAGAAACAAAAATATAGAAAATGCATTTGAAGTGACACACTCGCCAACATCCAATTAGTCAGTTGGACTGAGTTGGAACATTCTAGAATTATTTCACTGATTAATTGATCGATTAATCACATTAATTAATTGACCAATTTTCAATCACCCAACTGGAAACTCCAACCGATTACTCAGAGAAAGTCAGTCAACTTATCATATGAGTTGATAATTTTAAATCCATTGAATCATCTTAGAATTTTTAACCAACTATTTAGGATTTTTGTACAATATTGTTATAGTTGATTACTTAAACATTATAGTATTAAATTTGACTTGGATCATTTCTAATCATGTCTACAACTATATTGTTATTTTGATGTATCCTATATATGTGACCCTATAGACTCCACATTACGTTGGTAGTGATGTCCATAATCAAAGTATAACTTTATAGGCAATCATTTCTTTCTAGTAAGACTTCATTGCCACCAAGTAATTGAAGAGGTTGGAGAACAACTTTGACCTAGTATTCTGACCAGTGTTACATTGATCACCTAATCCATTTGCCTCCAATATCCATAATGAATTTGAGGCATGGAAAAGTCATACTCTTAATGTTCAATCTTTGTTCCTTGATATAGAGTAGACTATATGAGATAAACACAATTTCAATATTATATATGACTCACATTAGCATCACCATGCATTTCATAGTCTCACTCATAAATTGGTTGGGTTATCACTCCAACAGGAGGGACATATTGCATTTGTATCACTTATAATAATCCACATGTGTCACAATACACCTAAGGACTACTTGTATAACAACCCTTATTCAAGGTCATGTTGAGAAGTGTCAAAACACGGTGAACAACATGTAATCACTATACAGACTTCAAGTCATAAGACCACAATCACCACTGTTACATGGAGGTATGATTTTGAAATTTTTATTGGCATCCATGTACCACAGTTAAAGTGGGTTTGTCCAGTATATTTGTTCATAACAAGTACATATGTGTTTGACTTGATATCCAATATCATGACCATGTAGTTTTCAGTCAACACACACATACACTAGTCTCAATGTATTATTTTCATCCTAATTTCCATAATAATATTTGACTAGGGACTTAGAGAAGAATTAACTCTTAACCTACACATGATATCAATTCAGGTCCACAACCTTAAATCACATGTCATTGAATCATACATTCTCAGGATATTATTATATTTATTCAATATCTCATATTGAATTAAACATAATAAATGGAGTTGCCTTTATTAATAATTAAATCAATTACAAAATGTGTCATTACAATCGTATGATTGGCTCTCAGGATATACAACCAACAATGTCCACAATCACAATATGCAGTTCACAATCATATAATATTGGTTAGGGACATACTAATGTAATAAATTGAAATCGCAAATGATTACTATCCACCTAAGGTATAATTGCATCACATGTATCATCAACCTATGAATATATATTTTGTGTTTTGTCACGTCAATGACTTTATTGGTGCTCCTTGTATATGCATGGTTGCCTTGTCTTACCAAGTCCTCTAATAATAGTTATATTCCTACCTCAATTACATGATATGTAGAAATTCTGAGTTACATTCGAGGGGAGTAAGGAAGAATAGAAACTATTACGTATGAAATAAAAGAATGAGGAACAACATGCAAGTTGAATACTTCAGTTTTGGATCTATAGGATTGATTCTGGCTTTTGTAGGACTACGGAACCAACTATGGTTTCTCTTCGATTGCCCTAAATGTTGGAAGGAAAATCAACCAAAATGAGGGATCCATTCACATCCACTTCATGCATACACAATAGGATTATTTGGCCATAATCATGAATACCTCCACCAAACAAAAAAAATCTAAGATGACATGTATGATTTATAGATATATAATATCTAATACATAGATATTAAAGATTGTATATTTTCATATGGATCATCCTAGGAAACATTTTTGACATCCACATAGATGAGGAGGGGTATGCAGACAAGGTATATGGATGTTTACTTCTATACACTTAATAATTTTTTTCCTTCGTCGACCCCATCTGCCATATAAAAAATCCATGAAGCAATGCATGTGAAATTTACAGGATATGCATATTAACAAGTAAGCATTCAAATCACATGTCGCAACACCAGTGGCATAAAAGTAAATCCATCCATATCGATTATAAATCTTGATATATTTTGGGTTGATATGAATTTGAAATCACTACATTATTTAGTGGAGAGAGGAAGATGTCCATTGGAAACAATAGAAAAATACTTCTCCTAGTATCCACAAGAAGATCTCATCGATAAGGATATAACAAGAAGGAAGGGTTGTGAGATTATACTTGTGTTGCAAAGTAGATCCAATGACATAACTCACAAGAATAAAGGTGGAGGAATATGTTTTTTATGCTATCCCAAAGTAGTCATGAAGATGTCTACATCTCTATTAGTCTAAAGTGGATGAGGGGAACTCCACTTCTACTCTAAGAGCTGGCATGGAAGGGGAAACCTTTCTATTGGCAATTTGCTAGAATTCCACAACCTCTCATCTCTCCCTATTTCCTTATAGGTAATGATGGATGGTCGAAGGCCTCTATGTTTGTAATAATCTTTATTTTATGCCCCTATTTATAGGAAAATTAGATAATCGGGGTTTCTAATAATCCTTGGGAAATGAAAAGGCAGCAATCACTATTCAGCTTGATGTTTGCAAATAGCCTGTAAGGCGACTGGCTTGGTCCAAATGGGTGACTGGAAAGGTTGGGCTATTTTACAGTGGCCCGCCTAGACTTCCAATTGGGATACTAGCCAGACTAGTTGGTCGACTAGATTGGTTCAAAATATTCTAGTCCAATCCATTAATCTAGTCCAATTGGGGGATTGGACTAGCTAGTCGACCAATTGGATGATATAATCTAGTTGGTTAATCAAGCTAGACAATCAATTGGTTAGTAGATCTTGGCCTATCTAGTCGGCTGACTTGATTTTCCAGTCAGCTAATTGGGCTTCTAGTCAGTTTGTTAGTTATTTAGTTGATTTCCTAGCCCTTTTAGAATCCAATTAACAATGTTCCCATTATTATACTCCTCTTCCATGTACGTCCTATGTGTGTGGCCCTACAAGCTCCAAATTACATTGGTAGTGATTTTCATAATCATATTATGACTTCACAAACAATTATTGGTATCTAGCAAGACTTCATTTCCACAAGTGAATGGAGAAGTTGGAGAAAAACTTAAACATAGTATTATCACTAGTGTTACACTGATCATATAATCCTTTTGTCTCCAATGTCCTAATCGAATATGAGTCATGGAAGTGTCATCCTCTCAGAGTTCAATATTTGTCTCTTGATCCAAAGTAGACTATTTGATATACATGTGAGCTCAAAACTCACATGTTGACTCACATGTACATGGCCATGCATTTATAGTCTCACTCATCAAGTGGACATGGATATAGGAGGGACAAATTCCATCTGCATCACTCACAATAATCCACATGTGTCACAGTGCATCCAAGCACTAAATGTATGGAAACCCTTATTCAAGGTCATGTTTGTAGTGTTAAAGTATATCATACAACATGTGATCATTATAGTAACTTTAGGTCTAAGGGACACAATCACCATCATCACACACACACACACACACACACACACACACACACACACACATATATATATATATATATATATATATATATATATATATATATATATATATATATATATATATATATATATATGACTACCATGCATGGCTTCCATGTATCATACTCGAAGTGAATCTGGCTAGAGCAACTTATTCTCTGATAAGTACATATGTAACTGAGTTGATATCCAATATCATGGCCATAGAGATATAGTCAACACTTAACATACATACTAGTCTTATGTATTATTTTTATCCTATAATATCCATAATATAACTGACTAGGGAAATAACAAGAATGTGTACTCTTTAAGTATACATATGATCTCATGTTAGGTCCTCAACCCAGACCATATGTCATCGAATTCAGACATTCTTAGAACATTATTATATTTATTCATGATCTCAATATTGAAGAAAACATAATAATTTGAATGGCCTTTATTCATTTTTGAATCATTTACAAGGTGTGCCATTACATCACCATATTACTAGATCTTAGGGCATACTACCAACATAATCTAATTTCCAAGTATAGAAACAAGATATAAATTATGCTAATATTATTTTGATAATTCTAGAAGACTATAATTTATTAGATGATCCGACAAACATTTCTATAATGATTGGGTTCTATGGGACCTCATTAGTATAAATCTCAAATTCATATTAACTAGGTAATGGTAGTTGCCTTAAATAAATAATAAATGAGAGAATGCATAAAGGAAAGAAAGTGTGATTATTTTCATTCAAATGAAATATATTCTTGATTTATTATTATGTCATTCCAAAGTTAGTGATTCTTAGATTTTCCTTATATGCGTTATTTTTTCCACCCTGAGATCATGATCATATGCCCACTTGATCATCTCCGACCTTATGTAAGAGACTAGTTACCCATTTGTAGTGTATGACTGATCTTCCTCTCCCCTATATCCCTTCTCTTTCCATAGTTCTCAGAGATTTTTACTTGTATGGATTTGGGAGACCCTAATGGGTTTTAAAAACCAGAACTCAATTTACAGGGTGTAATGTAGATATTTTCCATTTGCATTGTCTCCTTTCTTGATTACTTAGATCTGACTATTCCTAATTCCATAAAACCATATAGAGCCTTTTGCATCGCCTACCTTTGAATGCCCATACTCTTGCTTCAGTTTCTTCTAATCCTACTTGGTTGTCTCAACTAAACCTTGTCCTCCATGCTTGGTTGTTTGAGGTGACAGATTTTTGGAAAGAAGTGGTTTCTATATTTATCTCATCTTCCCTTCCTTGTTTCCATGGTGAGGGTGGTTGTGTTTGCTTTTGGCTACCCCAAAATCAGAGTGAAGGGACATTAGGACCGAGGAGACTTTGGGAAAGTTTAGATTGCTAGCATTAAGTAGAATCGAAGGTTGATATGGGGTTGTATCTCTGGGACTTTTAGTTTTCTAGAACTGGAGAAGTTCTATTGAGGTTGTTGGTTTAGCCCTTGCTCTTATTTTAGTCATCAGGGGTATTTTTTTCATTTCATCAAGTTTGGTTTTTTATTGCATGAGTTTTTGTATCACCTATATATGACTTCTTTACCCTACCACGCACATTATTCTAAAAGTGTGATGTGGGGGTATACCTGTCAAGGTTTGATTTGTAAAACTTGATGTCATTATTTATATTTTGAAACCCATAACTAGTGATTGGAAGGTCGGAAAAATAAAATAATATATTTTGGAGCTAAGAAAATGACATATTTTGGAGCTAAGTCAATTTTTGAATTTTCTTTATAAATCTCATTAAATACGTTAATCCAAATGAGTTCATAACAAACTATTATGGTGTTGAAACTTTATAATGAAATATGATAAAAGTGTAATTTATTGATTATCATGGATTATAGGACCTTCTTAGATTGTATTTTTTAGGGTTAGAATATTTAGTGGAATATTAATCCTAATTTTATGAGAACCTTTTTACTAGGTGATTTGGTAGCTTCATGTGGATCTAGGGTTTGGCCCTAGACTTTCTAGGACTAAGTATAAGATATATGCATCTAGTCAAATTCTTTTATGTTTTATGATAACCAAAACTCTACTCTCCTATATTAGGAATCTCTCTTGTATATGATTATCCTTTTCTTAACTCTTGTAATGTTGAAAAAAATTCTTTGAGACTTTTTTTAATCGATAACTAAAATTTGTGAATTCATTATTGATAGTCTTCTAGCCTATATATGATGTATATATGGTTGTTCGCATCCTTTGTACTTGAAATCAAATAGGCTAAATTTACAATTTTCTTCCCAACTATGTGTGGCTTAGAATAATATTATTTACATTACCAATACCTCTGTACCACCATAATATTTGTTGGGTGCACTTTTCCTCCCAAAGTACATATTTCCACTCATTTATATATAGGGGTGCATATATCTACCCAAGATGTGCCTTTCCACCCAACACCTTTAGCTTGAGATTTTATGGGTCTTGATCATTCTCAAATAATTTTATTTTGATTGTTTTCACTGCGCTACTTATGATTGAGATATTATTGATGTGAATTATTAAGGAAAGAACTCTAATTTGTTAATCATTTTTTTATTATTAAATGCCTCATTTACTTGACTCGATAAATATCTTGGATGTACTTCTTGGATGGATGAAGGTTTGATGCTTCCTAGTCCCTACACAAGGTTGGGTACATATTGTTACAACCTCAATTTTGCATATGTTTCATAATTGAAATGTATTGATTTTATGAATTTGGACTTAATTGAAAAGGTTGTATGCTTTGCTTCAAAGGATGGATTTAGTTGCAATTATCCTTTTGATAGGAATTTCGTGGTTCCTATTATTATGTTAATCCAATAATGGATATCAAAGAGAAGAAAAGAAGAAATGTCCAAATAATTGAAAAAGGATACAAGATAATGAATATTAAGCAAAATAATTATGAGAAATACATGGAAATCTCTAGAAAGTGGCATTAATGGCCACAACTGAGTAAATTTCGTTTATATGTGATTTCTAATAAAAGAAATAGGAAAAGAGGCAAGGAAATGAAAGATAATGAGAAATCCTTGCAAAAGAATATTTTAATAAAGAAATAAGAAAGATAATGAGAGATAATGGATGTAGATACATCTAGAAGGATAATATCAAATAAAGCATTATTAAGAAGGAAAGTCAAAATAATGATTAAAATATAAGAAATATGTGGAAAGTTGGATAATGGAATCATTATAAATGGGATTTCGACTCCACATAGTTTTTAATAGTAAAACGAATCAAAATAAAGAAAATAAAAGATTAAGAGAGAGAAAATATGTTTAAAATAAGCTTTATTAAAAGATAACTTAGCACACAAAGATAATACATTTTTCCTTTTGAGTTTAGGACTCAGATTGGAAACGTGAGTAGATTAATTCATTATGGACTTTCCCTCAAAATTTGGGATTAAAAGGATATACATTATAGGAGTTATGGATTTTTAAAGAATCCATAAAGTGAGGGGATATCATTTAAATGTCACAATTTGAATCTGACTTATGTTCTTAGACGTGGCTCGTTAGTTGTTGGATCTTGATCCAATGGTGGCTGCACTCCAATTAAGAACAGGAAATAAGAACAATATGTGTGCATTTCTAATGTTTTGATCTCTCTCCAGACTCCACCTTTGGACATGATTCTTTATCCTTTGGCTTCGGGAGGTCCTTAGAATCCCATCCATGCTGGGTTTTGCTATCAGGCGTGGAGTATTGGGACTTTCCCCAAAGGGCTATGTAAACTGAACTCTACAGGGAATTGGATTTAGAGCCATGGTTATATAAGGGGGGATGAGTCCCCTAAGGAGAATCCAAACCATCTAAAACTCAAATTGAACTCGGGAAACTCCTCTCTATTCAGTTTTATTCCCCACACCACCGGGCTACGGAGTGCCCTGCCTGACTTCCTATCTGCCGGCCGACTTGCAGTAGGGCCATTCCAACTATGGGATTTGACCACCAATGGGTCGATCGATTCCGATGGGCCTGGGCAGAAACTTTGGCTATGGCTTCTTGGTCGCCAAAGCTCGTGAGCATGGAGTCAACTCAGAGGTTGACTTCCATCCCTGGCGGCAAGAACGCAGATCGCGCCCCACGCGAGGAAGATGAAGGACAGAGTCAAAAGACTCTTATGGCCCCGTACTAGTATTCAAGACCCAAGGATAGGTAAGTCCTTTCACGGTAGCCTGAGTTGTTTCTTTGATAAATTAATAACAAGATATAAAGATGACATGGCGGCCTTTGATCTGGCCCAATTATCTTTATCTTGCAAAAATGATAGAAATTGTTAGGATGCTTGGATGAAAACAAGTTATATATGAAAATTGATCCAGAGGATGAGAGGAATCCAATAAAAATGATATTAAAGCTTTATTTCGTCTCTAATTGAAAAATTACATTAAGTTGAGGAAAAGTGCATTAAAGTTAGGTTAAAACCCCTAATTGTGATTAAAGGTTGAATCTAGTATGCTTAATGGGTTAATTTAAGTATTAATAACTTGTTGAATGATAATGTTATATTCGAACCTGATCTAGATGTGAAATTGCATGTTTGAGGGTTTTAAACCAAGAATACATAATAATGCAACTAGAAACCCTAGTTTAGGGTAAAAGAAGAGATGATTATGTTTAATTCAAAATATATGGAAATATGTTGATAAGTGTTGATCCTAAGCCTGTTAGGAGAGATAGGATAAGGTGAATAGGGTTTATGAGTAATTTTGCTTATTTAGGGTTTGTAGTGATAAAAGTGATAGCAAAACCCTAATTGTAAGTGAAACCCTAAAAGAAAGTAGAAACCCTAAAGAGAAAGTTAGATTGGATAGATCTTGATGACATGAGTAATAAAAGGGAATTGTATGATTATTTCAGGATCTTGTTGTGTGTGCTTGCTTGCTTGGATTTCTTACATGCATGGAATATTTCTATCTCAAATCAGCAGAACAGGTATGCAGTTACGCTTATGGTTAATCACTTTAGTTTCACGGTGATTCCCGATTGTTTTATTGGTTGCCTAAAAATAACTGCTTGAATGACTTTTATTTCATGCAACTATAAAGTGACTATGATTATCACCATAAGTATGTATACATGACTGGCTCAGATCCTGGTCCTCCTCTGTGGCTTTGCTAATGATGAAAAGGGTAATCTGGTAAGGGGTCTACTTGTTAAGTGGGACCATCAGGTTATTAAGAGTTAGGGATTGGGCTACCTATGGGTAGTGCCATGCGACTCTTTAGCACACCATGAGTTAGGGATTGGGCTACATATGGGTAGTGCCATGCGACTTAACCCTAGATATTGATCTACCTGTTAGGTAGGATCATGCGGGGTTTAATGGGGATCTACCATAAGGAAGGTAGCATCCAGGTCCACTGCAGGGACAACACAGAGGCTAGGGTATGTATGGATTGAGCAGTTATGCTTAAAATGTAAAGTTTTTTGTTAAATCATAATTGACTACAATATGTTGTTATAGTTAATTGCACGATTATTGTTTCCCCCACATACCGACATATTTAATGATGTTGACCGACATTCTTTTTGTTGGCATTTTAGGTACAAGTGAAAAGGACAAACAGTAAAGTGGCATATGTGGAATTAAATAAGAATTAATGTACAAAGGAGGATTAGTTTGAATAGACTCTAGATGTGGATAGAAGTAGATATCAAAGTTTTTGAAAAAAGGTATGAAAAGTTTAAATTTTATTATAGCCTTTCAGTTTAGTTTGGTAGAATTTGATAATTATTATCGATTATTTGTCAAACCTTTGATCATGTTACTTGGGATAACGGCTCTGACCTTCGGGTCTCCCTCAATTGGGGGTTACCGAGAGGCGGGGTCGTTACACATATCCTTTCAGTAACCATGTTTGGATGAAGCTAGAGATCAAGAAAATGGACACCAACAACAATTTCCTATGAATCATGCATCCAAAATGGAGACGGATTGAGAGGAATCAGACTTTATATTTATATCTTATACTTCATACACCCACAAAAATAATATGGTAATTTGTGTAGTAAATGGGGTCAAACATAGGGGCAAGGGTGAGAAGCTGCTTAGGATTAGAGATCTTAGCTTAACTATCTAGATCAAAAAGGAAGATTAATTGCTCTTTACAAAACTAAGTGACTAAACAATATATATGTCAACCAAATCGACATTACACTAATTTATCAAAAGAAAATAGAATATAGATCTATTTGATATCTTTCATTTTATGGATATAACTTGAATTTAGTTTAATTTTCACCAACATACAATACTCACACCCACCGTATACCATTACCATAGTTTATGAGGAATCGACATTAGTGACTAATCCTTTATCTCTTAAGATTGGGTTAGATATAGACCATAAACACATCTCTCTCTTGATATAGAAAACAAACAATTGAATAGACAGACATATGATCATTAGCTCTAGTATTCCAACACTTATTTGCATTCATACTATTCCTTAACTCTAGATCTGAATTAACACTACTCTTTTGAGGAATTACAAATGAAACATTACAAGATGGTAGCTAATCATGTAAGTGAAGCATTCAAGAACAAGATTAAGAAGATAAACTTTCCTAAGAGTGTCTACATTCAATGGAATATGAATATGTACATGTTAGGAGAGCCTTAGTGTCTACTCCTATAGACACTCATGTTAATGAGAGATAATAGATATTTATAGATTATGGGTCCATAGACCAATGAAAAATGGAAGGTAGATGAAAAAAGTGGGGATGGAGGAAACACAACATAACAATAGTCTTTCTGAGTGCACAGAGAATAGGAAAAGCAAGAGGTACTTGACGTTGATGGATACCTCATCTTCTCTTGGATGGTGATGGTGAATGATATGATGGCCTCATCAATCCTTCTCCTCTCAAAGATAAATGTAAAGGCCTATGGAAGTATAGACAAGTAGTGAAGAATATTAGACTCTCATCCTTGGCTACTGATGGGTCCATGGAGAGATCAGATCTGGGAAGCACTTCATCTCGATGATGGAAGTATATTTATGTAAGAAGTGGGGCCCGAGAGGGGATACACTTCTTACAAACTTGAGGAATAAAACCATCCATTTCGAAACATACTAAAATGTTTTAAGGGGAAAATGCATTTCATTTTTATTTATCATAAGGTATGTATCACAAAGGATATGGTTTATAAAGTAATAGAAGCTATAACTATGCAGATTATCATAAGATTTAAATTTCTCTTCACAGAAAGGGTGATATTACAAAATTAAAAGGATACTATTAATTATACATAGGACCAGTTGTAGAGGAAAATGTGGCCATTCGAAGCTATCCTCAAGTCTAGTTTCATGTCTATGATCTTTTGGTATCAGTGTCCTCCATAGCACTTACACCTGGGTGGTTTGGGAACAACACCTAGAAAAGAGGAAACAAAAAGGGTATGTGTTAGTAAAAATGGGTATTTATGCAAAATATAAAGCATTTGAAAAACTCCCTCTATGTTTTCGTACATTTTATGCAAATGTAGTCAGTCCCAAGCCTAGGTAAAGGAGGATTGTTGGTAGGTTGACAGCCAGCCATAGAAACTTTGTTGCTCTTTCTATTGCATGGATCGTTATAAAATTTTCATTGGTGCATCCCTACCTAGTGACGTGTTACATCGACACCCGGGTGCAGTGACAAATATACAAGGGGTTTTGATACAACAAAACCTAGTTGTGTTAAAGGATAGGCAAGGGTTTCCGCATCTTGGATGGGTGTGGGTAAAGAAGCTAGTCCAACTACATCATTTCCCAGATGTAGTGAAAATTGTACAAGGGCAACATTTTTTATGAAGGTAGGTAAAGAAGCAAGTTCAACAAAAAAGGATTAGAGTTGGATCTTAGAATATCTACTCATTGGTAGGGAAATATTTGGAGATAGTGGATACCATGCTAAGAAGAAAAGTCAATATAGCTTGCCTGCAGGAAACCAAGTGGACATGGGAACATTATAGGCATGTTAGAGACACATAGGTATAAAATCTAGTATACATGTATTAATAAACATAGAAATGTATGTATTATTGTTGATAAGATGCTGAAGGATGATATTGTCAAGATCACTAGGAGGGGTGATAGAATCATAGCTATCAGTTTTGTTCTTGGGGGAAATATTTTTAACATTATTAGAACTTATGCCCCCCAAGTTGGCCTTAACAAGGAGGCTGAGAAGGATGTTTGTGATTACATGGATGAATTGATGATGTGGGAATATTGACAGAGGAGAAGACCATTATTGAAAGTGAATTAAATGACCATTTAGGGAGTAGACGTGTTGCATATGAGAGATTTCATGGTGATTTTGGATATGGCTGCAAAACAGAGAAGGATAAAGGATATTAGATTTTACAGTTGTATATGACATGATTTTGGCAAACACCCATATTAAGAAAAGAGAATCTCATAAGATTACTTTCAAGAGTGGGAACAATCGTAGCCAAATTGATTACCTCCTTATGAGGTAGTTGGATTGTATATGCACAGATTGTAAAGTGAACCTGACGAAGAACTCATGACCCAACATACGTTGGTTGTTTTGGATATTATCATAAAGATCAATGAAGGCAAGCATTAACAGAAAACAAGATAGGATCAAGTGGTGGAATCTTAAAGAAGAAAATGTATTGAGTTTTCATGATAAACTCATCAACGAGGAACTGGAACTTGGAGTCTGATGTTAAGACTATGTAGCATAACATGAATTCATGCATAACAAAAACTGCCAAAGATGTTTTGGGGGGTATAAAGGTTGTGGGCCTCCATAGAAAGAGACCTGGTGGTGAAATGATGAAGTACAAAAGGCTATTAAACTGAAGAGGGAGATCTATAGGAGCTTGCCCAAATCTTGAGATGAGGTAACTTTCCAGAGATACTAACAAGCAAAGAAAGAATCTACAAAGGTTGTTCAGGAGGCAAGGTCTAGATACGGTTATGATATTTATAAGAATTTCAATACAAGAGAAGGTGAAAAAGATATATATATATATATGTATATATATATATATGTGTGTGTGTATATATATATATACACACATACATATAGAGAGAGGGAGTCAGGATAGAATACACTCGAGTGTAGTCAAAGCAGAATACACTCAAGTAGTTTTTCATGATGCAATATCTTTTTCAAAAATCTAATCTATTGATCTTGTTAAACATATTGTGAATAGCTCATATGCAAAATTTGAGCACATTTGAACATTTATAGGGCATGTTATAAAGACCGTAAAAATTATGCATTTCAAATTAGTTTCGTGCATTGATTTTGTTGCCCTTGGATGAGTGACTTACACTCATCCAAATGGGCTCAAAATTTGTACGTAGCCTAGTTATAGTATGACGGTCAAGATCAATGGTTTATATTTTGCAAAAAAATAGTCTTGATATGCAAACACACTTGAGTGTATTCGTGCAATCTGTACACTCAAGCGTATTCTGATATATATATATATATATATATATATATGTGTGTGTGTGTGTGTGTGTGTGTGTGTGTGTGTGTGTAATGTCTCATTTAAGAGAAAGGAAAGGAAGAGACTTGATTCAAGTAAAATGCATCAAGAATGAAGATGGTAGAGTGTTGGTGAAGGACGAAGATATCAGGAACAAATGGAGAAATTACTTCCATAAGCTTTTGAATGGGGATACTATAAATAATGTTAGAGACTCATGTGAAACAAATGCAAGAGATATCATTTACACACGACGAGTTTCACTATTTGAGGTCAGGAATTCTTTGAAAATGATGAAAATGAGAAAGGCATGCAGACCAGGCAATATTCTCATTGATGTATGAAATAGTATGGGTATGAGGGAGTTGTGTTGTTAATAAATTTATTTAACAAGATCATGAAGACCAACAAGTTACTAGATGAGTGGAGAAAAATACTATAGTCTCCATATACAAGTACAAAGGTGATGTTCAGAGTTGCACAAACTATAGAGGTATCAAGTTGATGAGTCACATAATAAAGCTTTGCAAAAGGATTATTGAGCAGAGCCTAAGATCAATAGCACGGATATCAAACTACCAGTTTGTTTTCATGCCTGGAAGATCAATAACATATGTTATTTTTCTGACAAGGGAGCTTATGGAGAAGTATAGAGAAAGCAAAAGAGATCTTCATATGGTTTTTCACTACTACAGAAATGGCTTATAACGTCACATTTACAGGCATCCGTTGTTAACAAAAACCGACGCCTAAAACCTACAATGTCAGTTCAATACAAAAATTGACATAAATCTGTGGGGAGTGGCCAGACACGGGTATTATTTTTTATTTAGCGTCGGTTCCTCAATAAGCAACCGACGCCCAAAATCGACTGCCAAATCTAAAATTTCCAATGAAAAAAATTACCTCCAAAATTTAACATACGACGCCGGTTGTTAACAAACCAACCAACAACTAAAGGTTTTTCACGAGATAAAAATTGGGCCCATTTTTATCGTCGGTTTTCTTACGATAACTGACGTTGATGTGTTTTCGTACGCTGTTCCTGCGAAAATTTTCACCCCCTTTGGCGTCAATTTTTTACGGCAATCGATGACTATGGTCAGAATTTGAGAATTTTTTTTTGTCGGCATATGTAGATGGACGTCGGTTTTTCTAGTTGAAACCGATGACTATCATTGAGAAGAGGTGTCAGTTTTTTTTGTGGTAACCGACACCTACTGTTATAAGCGTTAGTGTTTTTAATAACTGACGTTGATGGTTAACTTAATAGCACCCACACGAAGTTAACTCTTCCCCTTTCTCTGTTTCATCCCCACGAGAATAGGTCTGGTGATTCCTCGTGCGCCTCCGCCCACCGCTCCTTGTTGATCCGTGCTCGCTGCCGCCGCGCCACTCCTTCTCCTTGCTCGCTGTCATTGTCGCCCTTCTCCCTGCTTGCCTCCGTTGGCGTTGTGCTTACCGACTCCCTGCTCGCCGCCGCCCTTCTCCTTGCTCTCCGAATCCCTATTCACCGCCACCCTTCTCCTTACTCACCGCCACCGGCGGCGTTGTGCTCGTCGACTCCCTACTCATCACTGCCGACTCCCAATTGTAACTTGCTCGTCCTCCTTCGCCTGCTCCCTGCCCTCCGTCGCCCAAGGTCAGCCCCCTGCTCCATGTCCTCTTCCTGCTCCTAATTCTTTGAGTTTACTTATTTAGTTGTTGTTATTGTAAATAAACCTAGGATGTGAACAAATCTTGTGCTTGCATATATTTGTGCTTCTAATCCTCATGTTTGACCTATTTCAGTAAATTTTGATGCATGTTGAAATAAGATTCAAACTTGTCCATTCTAGCATCCTAATTTGATTTGATTATGTGCTTTCAACCTTAAAACATGCATATTAAAGATACATTGATGTCTCAAACTTAACTCACATGTGGGTCTTCTATTTCTAAAATGATTATATCTTCAATCTACTTTTTTTCACCTTTATACTATATGTATTGCCTCTAAAATAGAAGATCTATTTGGTAAAACTATCGACCTTTGTCCAAACCCTAAAGTGGACTCTATGAACACAACCAATTAAAGTATCATATTAATATATAATAGTTTATTTATGTAAGTTACATAGAGACATGCATTTTTTAGTAACAAAATGATCAAAATAACCCCTATTATATTTTGCTACTGTAAAAAAGTAAACCCTAGGAATTGATAGTATAAATGCATCTAAACATTAATAAGATATTAATGTGTCACTTGGAGAGAAATGGACATATTCCAATTTAAGTAAAAATTACATAGGACATAATATGAAGTAATGATTAGTAACATAATGCGGTGGTTATCTATATGAAATTGATTATATATGCAATTCAAGTAGAAATACTAGAAAGAAAGATAATGAAACAAGAATGAAATTAGGGCAGCTGTGGGGTGTCCAACCTTTGTGCCCCAGCCGCCACATATGTATATATAGGTGGTGGGAAAACACTAGGGTGAGTAGGGGTAGGATATGAAATTCAGTGTAAAGTTTAGTAGGGTTGGCGGGTCACCACAGTCGTGATGATGTACCACGACCGTGGTGAGGGTAGGATGGAACGGTCGTGGGGTAGGAACATGGTCGCGTTGGAGTAACACGACCGTTTTGGAGGAGGAGGGCATAGTTGTGAAATAGCAGCACGGTCAAGGCGATCTTCACTGGCCACGGTCATGGCAATCTAGGTGCAAATCCCCTATTGTCTTTGTTGATCTTTCACAATAAATGCCACGGCTGTGTAGATGGCCACGATCATGGTGTCTTCAAAGGGCCACACTCGTGGCGATCTGAGTGCATATCCCCTATTGTCTCTATTGATCTTTCACAATAAATGCCACGATCGTGTGGTTGTGCCCACAACCGTGTTGGGGTCGGCATCACTTGATTGTCCTTCAAACTTCATCATTTATGGATGTCTTTGCTTGATGACGACCCTTGGCCATTGGAGGTAGGTTGAGGGATATTTTGGGGCCTTCTTTGGACCCCCCCCATGAGTGGAGGAACCTTGAAACATGCATGTTAAAGATAAATTGATGTTGAATCTCAAACTTAACTCTAATGTGGGTCTTATATTTCTAAAATGATTATGTGAACTCCTAAATCAGTGACATATATTATTCTTTGTGCACCCAAATACCTTGTGAATCATGTATGCTCCCTAAGGTGATTAAATGCCTAAATCTTGACTTGAAATATGACCTAGTATGTATGTTGATATATGAAGATCTAGTTAAAACTTCAAGATTGACCCCTAATTAATACATTATAACAAAATTAAATCATGCATTTGTGTTGTTGCAGGTGTTGTTGACTTGCTGTTGATTTGCATATATTTCTTCTTCAGCCTTCAAGTGAGGTATACTATTCTCACTCTCCCAATGTTCCATTAGGCTCCATTTTGATTCAAATCTTTGATATATGGAATCATGGTTTATTTACTGATTATTATATACTGACAAGCATGATTAAATGATATTACACAAAACTTAGGATATGAATGATGAAACTAGGATTGTAGGTATAAGAATGACAACATACATGTATTTGTTGGCCTAGAAACCCATTCAAGATTTACTCATTAGGAGTAAATCTTGGGTAGTCACCGATTTGGGACTGTTCTTGAACACCTAATATCACTTAGGATGTAAGTGTATAATTTGTATTGGGTTTTCAAGAAAATTTCAGTAGCATTTCCCCGTTTGTTCTCTAAGTACATATGTACTTGGAGAACAGCGGGGAAATGCTGCCGAAATTTTCTTTAAAACACAATACACATTATACACTTACTAGTGAGATTAGGTGTTCAAGAATGGGATAGGTGGTACACATTTATTATATATAAGAATGACAACACATGTATTTGTTGGCCTAGAAACACATCTAAGATTTACTCATTAGGAGTAAATCTTGGATAGTCCCCGATTTGTGACTGTTCTTGAACACCTAATCTCACTTATGAAAGGAGAAGAAAGCTTTTTGTGAATGCTTGGTAAATGTTAAGGTGCCCCAGGGTTACTCATCCAACATCCGTAGATTGTATTCAATGAAAGATCTGAAGTTGATAGGTCTTAAATCTCATGATTGTCACACTCTAATGCAATATATATTGCCCGTGGAAATTCAATCTATATTTCCGAAGCATGTAAGGTTTGCAATCACCAGACTTTGTTTCTTTTTAAACAGTCTGTACAGTAAAGTTATTGACCCTGATACTCTAGATAAATTGCAAAGAGAAGTGGTTGTTATCCTATGTCATCTTGAGATGTATTTTCCTCCTTCGTTCTTTGATATCATGGTACATCTTGTTGTCCACTTGACTAGGGAAGTGAAAATGTTGGGACTATTTTTCTTGCATTGGATGTATCCCTTTGAACGATACATGAGTGTTTTTAAAGGTGATGTTCGAAACCGTTATCGGTCTCAAGGGAGTATTATTAAGGGTTATGTGGCGAGAGAGGTTATGGATTTTTGCAATGACTTTCTGAGTGCTAATGACGCTCATGTAATGACAAGAATATTGAGGAGCATTTTGGCAAAGGAATTTTGGGATCACGGATGAAAGTAATCAGTCGTGAGCAGTTGGAACAAGTTCACTTGTATATTTTACACAACATCGACGAAGTGAGTGTTTATATCGAGGAACACACCAATTTTATCAAGAGACAATATCCTCGAGCCAATTCAATGTGGCTTGCTAGAGAGCATAACAAGACATTTATTAAGTGGGTTGAAGATAAAGTCTTACATCAACTATCTCAAACACCAGATAATCTTACTAAAACTATCAAATGCCTCGCCTTTAAACCAAAATTGAATGTTATGTCTTATGAAGGGTTTGACATAAATGGATTCTCATATTACACAAAGCATCAATATGATAAGAGTGTCATCCAAAACAGTAGGGTCACCCTTCAAGAGTCTTCATTGATTTTTGCAAGTGTAAAGGATAAGAGTCCACGTGAAGCTAAAATGTCATATTACGGTGTCATTGAAGACATATAGGAGTTTGACTATGTAGATTTTAGAATTCCGCTCTTTAAATGTAATTGGGTTGATAACACCAAAGAAGTTATAGTGGATGAATTGGGTTTCACATTAGTGAACTTTGAAAAGATTGGCGAGAAGGGTGAACCATTCATATTGGCATCAGAGGCGAAACAAGTATTTTATATCGATGATCCTGCAAATGATAAATGGTCGGTTGTTCTTCATGGTATAAGATAGTTCATTGAAGATCCTATAGATGAAGAACAGTACTATGATAAGTATAATGACTCCAGTCCATTCTCAGTTGGGTTGCCAACACCACCAAATATTGAAGCTAATGATGACTTGTATGTGTACGGAGATCACAATGAAGGATTGTTAATTGTAAAAGATCGCAATATTATAGGCATGCATGTTTATATATTTTTATATTTTATATTTTTCTGAATGTGAACTTTACAATGTGAATGTGAATTTTACAATGTGAATTACTTTACAATGTGAACTTTACAATCTAAATGTGAACTTTCAGATGTCTGAGCATTCATATGATGACCGTGTTGATGATTACTGTGAGGGTGAGGACATCAATGTGCCGCCTCACAATGTAAGTTTTAAAATATATCCCGCCTCACATTTATAGTTATATCCTATAAGTGTGTTTTTTTGTAAAATTTTAGGTTGGTGATGTACCCCCTGAAGAAATTGGGCCACTTGATGAGCAGCAACAAAATTGAGAAAGTGAGGGGCATCACAATGATGAACAAGTTACTATAGCAAAGGGGCAATGGACCCAAACTGGTTGTGGATTTTGATCATGCAGGATATCTAATTGGAGTGAACCGCAACTCATTTTTTCATATCTTGGGGTTCTTATTCAAAGCCATTGTAGTCCTATTTTTGAATCTTGTCATAGAGTTCCTAAGGGGAAGAAATACTTAATCTGGAAGGAACTATGCATGAGTTATCATTATTTGCAATTCTATTTTTGTAGATTACTAATTTTTAGGATACTAGTTAATAGCAATTCTATTTTGTAGACTATATCTGATCTGGATGAAAAACTACATCATAAATGCATGATGCAACGCTGTGGGAGGGTCCTAAGGAACTATAGGACAAATCTCACCCGAGATTACATACACGACGCTGAGAAGAGGTTCTTGATTGATTTCCAATTCTAGCCATTGATCACTTTTTGACTAACTCTACACTAATAATTTTTGTTTGTATTCTCTTTAAAAAATAAATTTAGGAAGAAGGCAACCCCTGAGAAATGGAACTACCTGGACCCCAAAGACTGGGAGGAGTTTGTTACCCAAAGAAAAATGGATGAATTCAAGATATTAAGTGCCACTCCCAATTTAATTAATATATGTTCTTATGTATTCACCTATTCAAGATTAACCTTTAGTGTTACTAACCAAATCAATGTGCTTACTAACAAGGCTATCAGTGATGCTCAAAGAGTGAGGCGTGCATTGAATGTGCATGACAACACAATGGGTCCAAGAGGCTATGCAGGCATTCGCCAAAGACTACATGCTGAGTATACTGCTCAGTCTACTGCTCAGTCTGCTGTTACTCAGGAGTCATCTACTATTGGTCCTGCACCTCTGCCTCCCCATGCTATGTGGATAACTAGGAGGCAAAATAAGAAGGGAGATATAATGAAGCCCACAACTACTGAGGCGGCTACAAAAATGGTAAAATTCAACTCTTAGAGCAATCAATCAATATTGGTTATTGTTATGTTTACTTACCAATTTCTGTTGATGGCGATTAGCGGGAGCTGCACGAGCAGAGGAAGGAAGGCAAGTTCATCCCTGAGGGCACAAGGGATGAATTGACAGTTGCTCTAGGTAACCTAGAGCATCCTGTATGTGTTAGGGATGCAGGCGCTGGTGTGGGCATCAAAGCATTCTTTGGGCCATCCCAGCGCAAACCTGTCCTAAAAGTGGGACTTTTACAAGTTGAGGTAGCATATTCTTTTTTAGAATATTATTGCAAAGGGGAATTTAATAATCGATAGTTATCATTTCTTTTATCCATGTATAGGTAGATGAATTAATTGAGAGGAAAATCCAAGAAGTAATGGTGAAGTGACATGCATCTCAAACGGCCACTCAGACGGTACATGTAATGTGTTGCGCTTCTATTACTCCTACTACAGAGGTTGGGAGTAATCATGTAGACCCACCACCTAGCACATCCTCTGTAAGTATTTTTATGACATAGTAGCTAGTCTTTGCAGAGTCTTTTCAAGATGATATATTTGCATATATATGCATATAACATTCTTTACGTAAATTTGTAGGGGTTGAAGCCATGTCATCTAAAAATTTAAGAATATGTCATTGTAGAGGCGTCAGCTTACCCACCTCTTCCAGGGAAAATGTTTCATGGGACTCCAGTACCAGATGGTGCAGTTTGTGTGAGCCAGATAAGTGTAGTCCCCAAATGGAGGGATCTTATATTGCCATATGCCCACCCAGATTCTGAAACGCTTGGTGAGGCAGATGGCAGAGCGATATTGTGGCCCAAAGCAGATGTCGTCTATACTAATAATGTATGCTAAATTTACATTATGTTAATTTGTTAGTGTGTACGTATATATGAGTCAATTGATATGAAATTATATATACATGTCAAAAGGAAGACACTCGCTACATCTCAGCCTCCACCTCCACCTCCTGAAGTACCAAGTTGGCTGCCAAAGGATCTACATACCTCGTTAGGTCCTAATTGTAGGGGTATGGCAGATTGGATAGGAAAATATGATCCAAATTGCCCTGTAAATGTTACTATTCCAAATGAAGTTGCATGTCAATCATACGATAACAATCTATTTATATAATTTTTGTATATGTATTAATGCATATGTAATATAAGTTTTGCATACGTATTAATGCATACGTATTAATGCAGGTCAATTATACGATAACAAGATATTTTAAAGTTGTTTCGTTAGGATTGGCTGAACACATCTATGATAGAGTTGTGGATATGGTGAGATCTTGTTTATACATCCATATACCTTGTTTTATATATGGTGATCTAGTTTCTTATATATTAATGCATACATAATACATGTTTTGCATCCATTTACACACGATATGTACATATTTTTCATTTCTCCATGTGGGATTTTTAGTTCCATCTTTGATTAGTCTTATAGTTAAACACCCTAGGTCAGTTACTTCATACTGTTGTGATGTTTTTAAATATTTTGGTAAAAACAAGAAGACGGTGATAATAGCTCCATTCAATGTCGGGTAAGTTTACTTTGCTTATAATTTGGACTTAAGAAAATTACATTTTTATTGTGAGTTTTGAGTTATTAATTTATAACTTTCTTACCTTTAGCGGTAAGCATTGGGAGTTACTAGTTATTGTCCCTGAGACGTTCACTATCTATTATCTAGATCATGCAAGGAAGGAATTGAATATATATGGACACGCAAGGAAAAGGTCATTATTCCCGTGAGAAATATTTCATATTTTTATATCCGTTAACATATGTTATTACATTACTATTTAATTATGCAATTTAATGTGTTACATTAACATGTAGGGATTTACAAGAGTACGCCAAAGCTGGAGGAAAGATCCCCAAGAAAAAGAACCAACCACTGACTTGGCAGAATGTGAAAGTAATTTCCGGCTCTAATGTATATATTATTGATGTGAACTGTGCTTATTTGTATTTTTGAATATTTTGTATGTTTCAATTTATAGTGTGCTACACAAGATAACAGTTGGGCATGTGCATACTATGTGATGTGATTTATGATTATAATTATCAAACATGCCGCAATAGAAATCGATACCATACATCAGGTATTATATGTAGTCTCATTAGAAAATATGAAATATACCAATATTACTATATATTATTAATTATATATATACATCATTCTCTTTGCAGGTGATTAAAACTGACTTCACTACATGTGAAAGTTATTAGATGTACATACTCCCTATATGATGGCTGAGTTAAATGATGTAAGAGAACAATGGGCAGAACCCCTACAAGTAGTGAGAATTTTTAAATATAACTGGGATAATGATGATGATGAATAAAGAATGATATTTTTAAACTTTATTCTCATAATTATTTTTGTGTGAATGTGAATGACTTTTTATGAATTTCTATATGTGTGAATGTGAAGATGATCAATACATGAATGTTTCTACATGTGTCTGAATGTGAAAAGAGATGAAATGAATGGAACTGCAGGTTGCTAAGTGTGTGAAAATGGAGGAAATTTGAAATGGAACTACTGGTTTCTACATGTGTGTGATGAAAAATAATATGAATTAAATGTGCTTATACATATGCGTGAATCACATGATAAATATATAATATTGTCTATCTTGTTAATTTTGTAGGTTTGTGGCATGTTGTTGGCTGATATCAATGGATGTTGTAAACTTGTAGTTCAGAACTGAACTGCCATACAGCAGGCTTGCAAACTGATAAGAAAAAAAATCAGAACATAGGCGTCGGTTATTTATGTAAAACCGATAACAAAACACATATGCGTCAGTTGTTAGTGTAAACCCGATGTCTTTATCCCCTTCTGGCATCGGTTATCCATACAACCAACGCCTATTGCGTCCAGGTAACACGGTCGTGCTAGGTAGCATGGTCGTTGTGATAGGGGATATGGTATCAGTTATTAGTATACAAACCGACGCCACCCAGTACGGCTGTGGCGGTAGGGGATATGGCGTCAGTTATTAGTATACAAACTGACGCTGATGGTGTCAGTCATTAGTAGATTCTGGCCAGGTACCACGGTTGTACTGGGTAGTACGACCGTTGTGGCTGTGGATATGGTGTCGGTTACCTATATAAATCCAACGATGATGATGACCTTGCTGGCACCTTTTTGGTGGTGGGAAGGGGTATGACGTCAGTTGTTACTTAATAACTGACATTTTTAATTAGGTTATCGTGTCGGTTTTCTTTAAGAAGCGACGTTGATAGTCCCCTTGCTGGCGCGTTTTTAGTGGCAGGAAGGTTTATGACGTCGGTTGGGGGATCGACGCTGAAGGTGTCGACTTTTAGCAACGCCCACTTGGGTGTCACTTGGAAACTGACACCTTAGGCCTTAAATAACCGACGCCAAAGGTTATTTCTGTAGTAGTGTTTATTGATTTAGAAAAGACTTATGATCGAGTACCCAAGGAAGTGTTGTAGATGGTTTTGGGGAAAAAGGGTGATCCAATCCAATACATTGACTTGATTAAAGACATGTATGGTAGCTCTATTGCAAGTGTGAAGACTCATGGAGGAGAGACACCAAAATTTCCCATCACAGTCGGGGTACACCAAGGATCCACACTCATCCCATAACTATTCGTTCTTGTTATGGATGAGTTGACAAAGAATGTTCAGGATGATATTTCTTAGTGTATGTTATTTGCTGATGATATTGTATTCATCAGTGAAACTAAAGATGGATTGAATGATAAATTAAACTTTGGATAAAGGCATTAGAATCAAATGTATTGATGATTCATAGGATTGAAATTGAGTATATGCATTGGAATTTTAGCCAATCTCACATTGTGAATGGTGGAGCCAAGTTGGATGGAGTATCTATACTGAAATGTGATAAATTTTGTTACTTGGGTTCTATTATTCAAATAGATGGGGATGTTCAAAATGGAATTTGTCATAGGATAATTGTTGAAATGGATGAGTGTAGTTGGAGTATTCTATGATCGAAAGATTCCACATATTAAAAAGCAAGTTTTATAGAACATCTATATGGCCATCCATGCTCTATGGGAGTGAATATTGGGTAGGGAAGAAACAAGGTCTCAACAATATGAGTGTGGATGAAATGTGTATGCTGAGATGGATGTGTGGGAAGACAAGAAAAGATCACTTGAGAAATGACTATATTAGGAATAAAGTGAGGGTGACAAGCATTAAGGACAAGTTGCACAAGGGCTGACTCAAATGGTATGGACATGTGCAACAAATTCCAACTAATGTTCCTCTATGAAGCAATACTATTGAGTCAAGAACAATACATAGAAGAATAGGAAGGCCTAAATTAATATTGGAAGAACTTATAAAGAGAGATTTTGAATCTCTACAGCTCTACCAGAATATGACCCATGATAGAGTTGAATGGAAATGAAGGATTCATGTAGTCGACCCCAACATAGTTAGGATCAATGCTTAGATGATGATGATGATGATGATGATGATGATGATGATCATGTTCCCACAATAGGGGATAATTGCATTTGGGTATGTTCAAGAGAAG
This sequence comes from Alisma plantago-aquatica, assembly GCA_963693085.1. Taxonomy (NCBI): domain Eukaryota; kingdom Viridiplantae; phylum Streptophyta; class Magnoliopsida; order Alismatales; family Alismataceae; genus Alisma; species Alisma plantago-aquatica. The sequence goes on along the minus strand of OY856412.1, from coordinate 712,377,897 downwards.
TGTACATCAAAAGGATGAGACATTTTAAATAGAAGAGCGCAAAGTAAGATGAATAAGATTCTTGCCATTGAAATATTCCACAATTTATAAAATCATACAATTTCATGCATATATAGTATAGACTAAATCTACCTATGTAGCATCGAGACACCACTGGGTCATTGTCCTAAAGTAGGTATAGTAGATGCACACATGGAAGAAAAGACATGCCAAAATATATATAATAAGGGTGGAAAAGGCACACCCTAGACGGGGAAGACATGTCCTAATGGCATTTCATAAGAATCTATGATAGATAAACCAACCTAGAAACCATGCATGCATAATAGAGTGCCAAGAAAATAAGGTTTAGTTAATATCACATTCCAAGAACTTTTTCGCACATTCAATGATAACATGTTAGGCATTTATAAATCCAAATCAACAAGAATGATGTCATATCACAAATTAGATAGCAGTTCAATAGTTTGCATTCAAATGATGGGATTAAAAGGAATTTATACAAGATAATTTGTCATTATTGAAATATAGGTTCATAGTCATTCTAGTGCCCAAATATAATATGGGGTTGTACATACCAAATCTCCACGACTAACCCTACTTCTAGGGGTGAAATTCAAGATGCATGCTTATTTACCTAAATGTGTTTTATACAACCATTATTCCTAAGAGACCAAATCATAAACAAAGGTATATGGAAACCTAGTATTAGTTACATAATGTGGAGTTAGGGTTTTGAAATATATATAGGGTTATGAGTGGGATAGAATTATTTAACACACCCATTCTCATTTTACCATATTCACTTATTAAGAATTATACTTACAAGTTTTAAGGTTTTTTGTTTATTTAAGGAATAAGGTGCATCTATTACATGCAATTCTAAATGGAGTCTCATATAAGTTATGTTTAAATTATATGAAGGTATCCACGATATTATTCTTTAAGGTAAAATATTCCTTGATAAAGATATGCACAATTAGGTGACTTATTGATTAATATTGGATTGTCTTAATCATGTTTTAACCATTCCTAGGGTTTTAGCTTTCCAACATAGCATTGTATATCTACTAGAGCTATTTAATTCGTTACTACTTCATTATATGAAAGTTCATTCTACCCTTTCATGATTAAAACCATAATATGTGTCTCTATTGACATGTATCCTTAGTTGTTATAACATCTTATTAGGATTCACTAGATTCATTTTTTATTCACATGCATTTATATAACAATAGTATAGTTCTATAGAGATGTCAACTACTTATGAAAAGTTTTCCCTAACATGGAGTTACAATGAGCATTATGATTGGACGGATGTACTACTTACCAGTATGTATAATACTACATATATTAGAATGCTAATGATGACTAATACATTCTGGTAGTACTCCATTTTAGCTCATGTATAGTAGATACTAATGGTAGTCAACAGACCTATCTGAAGGAAATAAGAAGCTCATTATGTTAGTACATTACATAAATACATAATTTTTTTAGTTCCATAGTAACATGAGTTTATATTTTGGATTCCTTGACAAACTATTACATTACTTATATCTAAAATATTTTGTGTTAGTATGACTAACCCATTGACGTTCTTAGTCAAGTGCAATTAATTTATTTCTAGAAATAGAGTTACATGAACCCTAATGCTTACCAATTTATGGAATTCTACTCATCTTGAAGGATCAGAATCAAAATCATGTCTTGCTAAGGAGGTTTCCCATGATTAGCCTTTGTTTCCCCATTATTAACCAAGGATAGACCAGTTGTTACAATGCTTAGAGAGGACGTCAATAATGTTCTCATGCCATTATAATCACTGCATTTGTTGGAGTTATATCTGCAGTTGCAAACTTCACTACAGTGACCAGGGGAGCTTCCTAGCATCTAAGGTGGAATAGATCAAGGAAAGATTGCATGAGGTTCTTTGAAATAGAGATTGTAAGCTTGTTGTCATCTTTTAGCAGGATGAGGATGGTTTTTGTGGCAATGAGGGGAGTTGATGTCAGATGGGGATGTAAATAAGATATGGGTGTGGTCTTGATGATGGAGAGGATTAGTACATACTGCCTACAACAACCATGATAGGAGGTGACACCTACAAACTATCACAATTTTGGGGTTCCTAGGGAGAGGATGGCAGGAGAAATGTTTGCATACTATAGTGTGAAGGTGTCCGAATAGGAAAGAGGAGGGGGAGGTGGAATTAGTCCTCATCATTGCACCTCTGGCCAAGTTAGTTGTAGGCAGAGGCTTACATATCATAGTGGGGGGAGGAAAAGGAAATAGAGATGGAGGGAGGATGCAAAGTCTTGGCTGAATGAGGTTTTATCCAGTGGGGTCGGTGGTGCTACTTCTTCACTTGAATTAGTGACATGTGATCGTGTTGTAGGTGGTGAAAATACCTATAGTTTGTGGTGGATGTAGCCGATGGTGGTGAGTTCATGTAGACATGGTGGTTGGCACATGGTGGGAGGAAAGGGCGAGCGGTGAGGCCAGGGTTAAAGGGGTGGAAAGAGGCAAACAATTATAGAAGGGTAGGAGGAAGAGAAGAGGAGAAATAATGTGAAAGATAAAGGATAAGAGACATCGCCGATCACTAATCAAGAAAGTTGTTGTTCCCAGTTTGATGGTCGTGTGGGTGTAGGGCCATGAGTGGGAAGAATTTGTTACTGAAAAACTTGTAATAGATGACTAAGGTAAATGTATGATATAAATTGTATTGTTGGCATGCAGTTTGAACTAATTAAAAGAATGTTAAATAGTCTAAAATGAAGTGAAAATTTAATACATGTAGAATAGAGGTTAGACAACCTAAATAAATTACTAATCTTGTAATTTAGATGGCTTAAGGCTAAGAAATAGGTTAGGATCAATATAGTCATTTTAGGTAATTACATGGGTATAAATGTTGATTCAGTCTATAATATTTTTACCAAATCTAAATTTTATAACGCATTACCCTCATATAATGTTTTGCAAGAATTTTAATGATTTAATATATTTAGGGGTACAAATTTATAAAAAGAATTTATGGAAGTTATTTTAAAATATTTATATACTTTTACAACAAAAATTGGAGATATAGTAGAATATGCATTATATGACATGAATAAAATATTAGATTGGGATGTTAGGCTAACTATGACATAGCTAGGGAAAAAGGTCATTCTAGATGTAAATTAAGCCTAGTAAAAGTGTTACAACACTAAATTTAAGCTAATTGTTTATATATTCATTACAAATAATTTAGTTAACCATTTGAGGTCAATTTAATTGTTTAAAATATTAAAGTTACCAAACTCAGGAAAGAAGCCCCTTAGGGGGATTGAGATCGGGAAAGAAGCCCATTTCCATCAGGAAAGAAGCCCTTTTATGAGGTAAAACTATTTATGTAATGCAAGCCCACCCCCTAGAAGAATGGAACAAGGGTCAAAGCTCAACTTTGATCCACCACCGAGGTACTTCAAAAGGGGCTTTCAATTAGCTGAACCTGTCAGCCGCACGTTAAAAAAATAATGTTGCAGTTGTTTCTATAATTTTTCATTATTTAAGAACATTTGTATGCTATTATATATCCTAAACTAATATGTCTAACGACATACATTTACATGGGAACTAACCTGAGTCAGAACTGAATCCAAATCAAGGAATTAAAACCAAATCCTAGAGGTAAAATATTAAAAAAGGAAAGTGTTAATAAATACATTTAGGTTTTGATATGTTACAACACTCCACCTGCTAAAGACATTTCATCCTCGATTTTTACCAATCCACATCTTATGTACTCAATCACACCTTCTAGTTAATTATAAGGATTTAGGTCACTAGGGATTTCTAAAGTCTTTTATATTCCACCACACAAGAATAAGTAACCAAATTTACATAAGTATGATATCCAAGCAATCATATATATTCAATCATAGGTTGAACAGGGGTTATAGATTCCAATAATTTTTAGGAAATTTAGAGTACAAGAACATCAAATTCAAACTTTTAGTAATTTCTCTATCTTTTTTTATTACCTACATTAGTAATTGGCCCTAACTTTTTCACTATTTCATATAAGTGAATATAGATTCAAAAACTTATTTTAATCATCCAACTAACATTCAAGGTGGTCAAATTAGCAAGGCCTTCCCATTTACCTTGGTTAGGAGTTAGTTACATGTCTTTGGTTCTAGAAATTACCCTAGTATTATCTATCACAACCACATTTAAATTCAAAGAGTCCTTAATTTAATTTCCATTAGTAAAAATAAAGGTGTATAATACTTCACCCCTTACAAGGTTTAATATATAACCTAACTAATCATATAGAGAGATGTCAAATGTGGATCAACTAGGTTTGATACATCCAAAACTTCTTCTTTGAACTATCTAAATTACTTAAGCCTAATGTCTTATGGTTGGTCAAGACAATTGTGGGTTTCTAAATGTAAAGGGTTTATCTACTATTCAAACTTCCTTATAGTGGTGTCTAGGTTCCAAAATCATTAATAAAATCTGAAGGCTTTACTTTTTTTGCATATAGTCTAATAGAAAAAATAAATTTAATGGTGAAAACTCTACTATGGAACTCCAAAATGGTGCCAAAATTGATCTAAGAACCAAGTCAACCACTTTCACATACACTATACAACAATTATTATTCCATCATCTGTTCATCCTACTAAAAGATATAATAATTAATAAAAGTCAGAGGGAACAACAAAATATATTTAACCTATATCACATGAGGGGGAATTGTTTCCTATTACATATGGTAAACTACTACTAGATCCTACCAATGCATGGCATCCACCATTTCCTTTTGAGACTAATCATTATTTGCACTATATAATCTTGAGACATATGGAATTAATATGAAAATACAACATTTCAAGGAAAATATTTAGAAATTTCCCATCACTTGTTTAAAACAATAGTGTTTTCATAAGACAAGATGGTTTATATGGTCAAACTACTCATCATCTCAACAACTAGGTACTCAAGAATTCGCATGGCCCAAATTTAACTAGGAATCTATTTACATCTTGAGGGTGAGAGAGGTGAATTCTTAAGAATCCTTATTGAACACCTATAAGTATTGTCAACTAACCTTCATATATGTATCCCTGTAGGAATTCAAGGGTTTCCACCATTTCAAATCAAGGAAGAGGAGGTTCTACGGGGAATAAGTTGCGTGTGTCATTGGGTCTTCCAGTGGCAGCATGGTTAATTGTGTTGATAACACCGGAGCTAAGAATTTGTATATCATTTCAATGAAGGGAATCAAGGGTCGTCTCAACAGACTTTTGTCTGCATGTGTGGGAGACATGGTCATGGGGACTATGAATAAAGGGAAGCTTGATCTAAGGAAGAAGGTCATGCTTGTCATCATTATTAGGCAGCACAAGCCATAGTGCTGAAAGGACTACTTTAAAGATAATGTTCGTGTCACTGTGAACCCAAAGGGAAAAATGAAAGGTTCTACTATCATCGGTACCATCAAGAAGGAATTTGTTTACTTTTAACCTAGGATTTCCAGTTTTTCTAGTGCCATTGTGTACTCCTTGTATGATACTTAGTTGGGTCAATGAGGAAATTTTTGATGCTAAAACGGACTTTTTCCTTTAGTGTTACTTGCGTATTTTATCAAACTATGTAGTTCATCAATGGTTTTTCATATGGTGTTGGTTGAGTGCCAAAAAAACCTCATATATGAGGCATCTTAAGCTCGATTGGGATAATGTGATTCCCTTAGGTATTGGGCTTAGGGCAAGGTTGTGTTGAGGCAACTCTGTCTAGAAGGTAAGGTCTTCCCTATCATGATGGAGTTCTTTATCTTTTCACTTATCAAAACTAAAATATCAAAAGTCTAAATCTAGAGTCGGGGTTAACAGTTTGTTATCCATGTATGATCAATCCTTATAGTGGACATAGTTCATAAATGCTAGAAAACAACAAATAAAATGGCTTAAGGTGAGAACTAGGGTTAAGCCCAACATAAGTGTGTAATTTATCATATACTTCATAGTAGTTGAACTAACTTCCCTTAAAGCGGGAGATAGGAACCAATCACTAAAGATTATACCCTTATATAGTTGAATTTGTACCTCCATAGAAAGGGTAGGGATAATTACAATTACTCAAAAGTGAGTCTTAACCACAAAAGAGATTTTAGGAAGTGTATATAACCAAAATAGTTTGGGATTTAAACCCTAATTGGCATTCCACATTTCATGATTAAGTTCATCACCATATTATATAGTTACCTAACCAATGAATTGAGGTTAACTTGAAAATGTTAGGTTACTGACTACTTTGGCTCTGATACCATGTTGTAAGGAGTGGGACCTGAGAGGGGATTCACTCCTCACTAAAATGAGGAATAAAACATTTGCAAATATATTAAAATGTATGAACGAAAGGATGCATGTCATTTTTATTTCTAATTTGGTATGCATCATAGAGTAAAATTTTTATAAAGAAGTGGCATATATAACTATTCAAATTGTCTCAAGATATTTCATATAAATTGATCTTCAACCTAAGGGTGATATTACAAAGTAAAAGGCTACAATTAATTATATGTACGACCAATTCTAGAGGGAAACCTTGCCATTCAAAGCTATTCTCAAGTCTAAGTTTCATGTATATGATCTTCTAGTATCAATGTCCTCCATTGCATCTACACCTAGGTGGTTTGAGAACAACACCCAGAAAAGAGGAAACAAGAAGGATTATGCATAAGTAAAAATGGGTATATGTGCATAATTAAATCATTTGAGCATTTTAAGAACCTTAAGTACAAAAGAGGGTGTTCCCACAAGAGGGGCTAATTACATTTAGGTGTGTTCAAGAGAAGTGTACATCAAAAGGATGAGGTATTTTAAATATAAGAGTGCAAATTGAGATAAATAAGATTATTTCCATTAAATCATTCCACAATTCAATACATATATATATATATTTGTGCATATATAGTATAGACTAGATCCACCTATGTAGGGTCAAGGCGCCACTAGTTCATTGGCCTAAAGTATGTGGGGTAGATGCACCCAAGGCAGAGAAGACATGCCCAAATATATATAGTAAGGGTGGAAAAGGTGCACCGCAGATGAAGAGGATAGATCCTAATGGTTATACATAAGCATCTAGAATTGATAAACCAGACTAGAAACCATGTGCGCATAATATATTAGCAAGACTATAAGGTTTAGTCAATATCACATTCCCAGAGATTTTATGCACATTCGTTGATAACATGGCAGGAGGTTATAAACCCAAATAAAAAAGAATGATATAATATCACAAATGATCTAGAAGTTCAGCAGTTTCTATTCAAGTGATGGGCTCAAAATGAATTTATACAAGAGAATGCCTTATTATTGAAATATAGTTTGATAGTCATTTAAATGCCCGACAATAATAGGGGGTTGCACATACCTGAATCCACGAGTAACCCTACTTCTAGGGGTGAAATTCAAAATGCATCCTCCTTGACCTAAATGTGTTTTATATGCCCATTAATCTAAAGAGGCCAAATCATAAGAAAAGGTATATCAAAACCTTGTATTAGTTACATAATGTGGATTTAGGATTTTTAAATCACTAAACTACCCATATATAGGGTTAGGAGTGGGATAGGATATTATTAACACATACCATTCTCATTTTCTCATACTCACTTCTTAGGAGTTATATTTTCCAGTTCAAGGTCTTTCATTTATCCAAGGCAAAAGGTGCATCTATTACATGTGATTCTAAACGGTATCTCTTATACGTTATGTTTCAAAAGAATGAAGATATCCAAAATATTACTCATTAATATACAATCTTCAGTGATAAAGATATGTACATTTGGAATTAGGTGAATTATTGATTACTATTGAATTGTCCCAAGTATCTTTATTATCCAGGCCTAGGGTTTTATCTTTCCAACATAGCATTCTATATCTACCAGAGCTAGTCATTATGATTTCATTATGTGAAAGTTCCATTTTTTCCTCCATGATTAAAACCATATTATGTGTCTTTATTAACATGTATATTTAGTTGTTATAACATCTTATTAGGATTCACTAGATTCAATTTTCATTGATCGGGAGGCAGTCATACTAATTATAATAATGCACATGCATGTATATAGCACTAGCATAGTAGTGCAAATTATGGGATTAAGAGAGAAAGATTTCTCTCCCCCTCTCTCATGCCTGTGGCGGAGGCCGAACACCCGAGAGGGTGGTAAATCAAGGTGGAAACTGGGATTTGAACCTGGGTCCCTTCATGAGGAGACACCGTGCTTGACCACTTGAGCCACTCTTTGTCGGCACAGTAGTGCAAATTATAGATGTCAACTACTTGTCAATAATTTTTCCTAATATGGAGATACAATGAGAATTATTATTGGACTGAGGTACTAATTACTTGTATGTATACTATTACATATATTAGTATGTGACCGATGACTGATACAGGCTGGTATTATTTCATTTTATCTCATTTATAGTATATTCTTATGGCAGTCAATAGAGTTGCCTGAAGAAAAACAAAAGCTCATTATGTTAATATCATACATAGATACATAGTAAATTTAGTTCTGTGGTAACTTGAGTTTATGTTCAGAAATCCTCAAAAAATGATTACATTAGTTATATGTAAAATATTTCTTATTAGTATGACTAACCCATTGTACACTCTTAGTATAGTTCAATTAATTTATTTCTAGAAACATAACTACATGAACTCTAATGCTTACTTACAAACTGTTGGAACTCCACTCATTTTGAAGAATCAGAATAAAAATAATGTCTTGCCAAAGTAGTTTCCCAAGATCACCCTTTGCTTCCCCATGATTGGATAAGGATACACCAATTCTTGCAAAGTTTAGAGAGGACAACAAAAACATTCTAATGCCATAAGTGTGTTATCTATATCTGCAGTTGTAGACTTCACTGTGTTGAGCAGAGGGCTTCCTAGCATCGAAGATGGAAAAGATTGAGGCAAGAGTGAATGAGGTTCATCAAAATAGAGACTACAAGTCTATTGCCATTTTTCAGTAGGTTGAGGATGGTTCCCTTGGTGACAGTGGGAGTCAATATCATTTGAGACATGAAGAAGATAGAGGTGTAGTGATGGTGGATATGGATCATTACATGGAGTCGACGGTGGCCATGGAAGGAGGTGATAGTTGTAAACTATCTCAGTTGTGGGGTGCCTAGAGAGAGGATGACAGTGCTTGTAGACTATAGTATTTAGGAAGTTGAACAAGTGGAGAGGAGGGGAGATGCTCTCAGTCCTCATCAGTGCCTCTACCGGCCAGGCTATATGTAGGCAGAGGTTTACATATCATGATATCATGAGTAAGAAGAAAACAGAGTTCAAGGGAGGATGCAAAGTCTTAATTGAAGAAGGTTGCGTCTAGTGGGGTCAGTGGCTACTACTTCTACATTTGAATTAGTGACATGTGATGGTGTTGTAGGTAGTGGAGATGGCTTCCATCCATGGTGGATGTAGCCTCTGTGGTGACTCCCTATGGCCATGGTGGTAGGAACTAGGTGGGAGGAGAGGGAGAATGGTGTGGCTAGCATTAGAGGGGGTGGACAGAGGTATAGAATTATATAAGGGAAGGAGGTAGAGGAGAGGAGAAAGAAGACATAGAGAAAGGAGGAGACACGACATCTATTAGTAGTCAAGAAAGTCGTCATGCCTAGTACGAGGGTCACACAAGTGTAGGGCCACAAGAGGTAAGAAGATGTGACTAAAAAATGTAATGGATGACTTGGGTAAATGTATGATATAAATCATCTTTTTACCATGCAATTTCAATTAAATAAAAGAATGCTCAAACAATTTACAAATAAAATGAAAAATAACATAGAGGTACAATAGAGGTCATACCACATAAATAAATTATTAATCTTATAATTTAGATGGTTCAATGCTATGAAATAGGTTAGGGTCAATATCGTCATCTGAAATCATTAGATAGGTATAAGATTTAATTGAAACTTTAATATTTTGATAAAACCTAAATTCTAAAATGTATTGTCCTCATACAATGTGTTACAAGAATTTTAATGAGTTCATAAATTTAAGGGTCTTGATTTATAAAAAGTGTACACAAAATCTATTATTTATGATATATATATATATATATATATATATAGAGAGAGAGAGAGAGAGTCATGATGGATTACACTCGAGTGTATTCAAAGTAGAATACACTCAAGTAGTTTTTCATGATGCAGTATTTTTTTCAAAAATCTAATCCATTGATCTTCTTAAACATGTTGTGAATAGCTCATACGCAAAATTTGAGCACATTTGGACATTTATAGGTCATGTTATAAAGACCGCAAAAATTATGCATTTCAAATTAGTTTCACGCATCGATTTTATTTTCCTTGGATGACTGACTTACACTCATCCAAATGGGCTCAAAATTTGTATGTAGCCTAGTTATAGTATGACAGTGAAGATCAATGGTTTACATTTTGCAAAAAAATGTCTTGATATGCAAACACACTTGAGTTTATTCGTGCGATCTGTATACTCGAGTGTATTCTAGCCTGACTATATATAGACATATATACATTATATATATACATATATATATTGTATGTATATATGTATATATATATATATATATTTGTAATCAAAATTGGAGATAGAATATAATAGGCATTATATGACATAAATAAAATAGTAGATTGGGTTTAGGGCTTATTATGACACCTAATTATGCTAGGGGGAGAGTACATTCTAGATGTAATTAATCTAGTAAAAGAGTTTTAACACCAAGTTTAAGCTAATTATTTATGTATTCATTACAATTAAGTGAGTTGACCATTTGAGGTCCAATTAATTACTTAAAATTTTAAAATACTAAATTATCATCTATTTAGATTAATTAGGCTTTATTCAACAATTTATCATTATCTAAGCACATCCAAGTATTATTATCTAATCTAAATTAGTATGTATAATGGCATACATTATATACTACATGGGATCTAACACATGTTACAACCTAATCTAGATTGAGGAATTAAAAGTCAAATCCTAGAGGTAAAAGAATAAAAAAGGAAAGTGTTAAAAAATATTGGTACGTTTTGGTATGTTACAACATTCCATCCCTTAAAGAAGACTTCATCCTCAAAATCCGTCAGTCCACATGCTATGTACTTAGTCACATCTCCTAGTTAATTATAAGGTTATAGGTCACAAGGGATTTTTAAAGTCTTTTATCTTCCACCACACAAGCATAAGCAACCAAATTTATATAAATATGATCCCTAAGTGATAATTTGGGTTACATCATAGGTCCAAGTTGGGGTTATCAATCCACTAATTTTTAAGAAAGTTTGAGTACATGAAAATTGAGTTCAAACTTTTAGTAATTGCTTAAACATTTTGTTACCTACCTTAGTAACTTACCCTACTTATTTAATCATTTCATATAACTGAAGATAGATTCCAAAACGTATTTTAATCATGCAACTGATATCCAAGGTGTTCAAATTTGTAAGGCCTACCCATTTACCCTGATTAGGTGTAAGTTACATGAATTTGGCATTAATGCTATAAATTTCCCTAGTATAATTTATCACAACCATGTTTAAATTCAAATAGTCATTAAGTTAAGTTCCATTAGTAAAAAAAATGGCATATAAGACTTCACCCCTAATAAGGTTTAATCTATAACTAACTAATCATCTAGAAAGACACCAAAGGTAGATGAACTAGGTCTGATATATCCAAAGCTTCTTCTTTTAACTCTCTACATCACTTATGCCTAAGGTCTCATGGTTGATCAAGCCAGTTGTGGGTTCCTATACATAAAGGGTTTCTTTAATGCTCAAAATTCCTTATAGTGGTGGCTTGGCTTCAAAAACCATCGATAAAATCTAAAATCTTTTCTTTTTTTACATACAGTTTAATAGAGAAAATAAGTTTGATGGTGGAAACTCTATTATGGAAATCCAAAAATGGTGCCAAAATTGATCCAAGAACCAAATCAACCACTTTCCAATACACAACACAACTAATGTTATTCCATCATCACTTCATCATACTATAGAATCTAATCGTTAATACAACTAAGAGGGCATACCAAAATATCCATGACCTATACCATATAATATGGAATTGGTTCCTATCACATATGGTGAACTTATATTAAATCCTACCAAATCATGACATACATCCTTTTTCCATTTCAAACTAATCATAATTTTCACTATATAATGTTGATACATAGGCAATTCATATGACCAGATAACATTTCAATGAAAAGATTTAGAATTTGTGCATCACTTGTTATTTATAACTATAGTGTGTTGATTTCACAAGACTAGATGATCTATATGGTCGAACGACTCATCATCTCAATTATAGGCACTCTAGAATTCACATGCCACAAAGTAATACCTAGAAATCAATTTACACCTTGATGATGAGAGAGGTGAACTCCTAAGAATCTTTATTATACACCTGCAACTATAGTCAAGTAACCCTCATATATGAGGCATCTTAAGCTCGATTAGGATAACATTATACCCTTAGGTAGAGAGCTTAGTGTAAGGTTATATTGAGGAAATATGCAGAAGACAAGGCCTTCCCTATCATAATGTATTTGTTTAGAGTTTCACCAATCAAAAAAGAAATATCAAAACTCTAATTCTAATGCATGGGTTCAAAATTTGTTATATATGCATGCTCAATCCTTAAAGTGGACATAGTCCAGACATGCTAGAAAAGAAAAAAACGGTTTAAGGTGAGAACTAAGGTTAAGCTTGGCATAAGTGTTCAAGTCGTCCTACACTTCATAGTAGTTGAACTAACTTCCCTTACAGTGGGAGATAGGAACCAATCACTAAAGAATTGACCCTTACATGGTGGAATTTCTACCTCCATAGAGAGGGTGGGGATAATTATAGCTACTCAAATGTGATACTTAACCATAAAAGAGATTTGAAGGAGTGTATATGAGTAATGTAGTTTGGGATTTAAACCCTAATGGGAATTCTAGAACTCATGATTAAGTTCATAACCATCTTATATATGGTTATCGAATTGGGTAATCAACGATAACCCAAAATAGTCAGAATATTGACTGCTTTAGTTCTGATACCATGTAGTAAGGAGAGGGACCTGAGGGGGGGGTCCACTATTCACTAAGTTTAGGAATAAAACCATCTATTTCCAAAAATACTACAATGTATGAAGGAATGGATGCATTTCATTTTTATTTCTCATATGGTGTGTATCACATCGCAAAATTATTATAAAGCAACATCAAATATAACTATTCAAAGTATCACAAGATATTTCATATACATTTCGTTTCATCTAAAGGGTGATGTTGCAAAGTAAAAGCTAGAATTAATTAGACATAGGACTAGTTGCAGAGGGCAACATAGAAATAACCTTTTATGGTTGTGACTTATTTTTGCTCCCACTTATTCCTTCATGTCCCTTCTTTTCGTCTTCCACTCCCCTCACCTTTCACTATTCTGGGAAATTTCATCCTCTCACCATTTAATTAGGTATTGATCATCTTCCTCTTCTAGGGTAATGTATTTTCCTCAGGGGCTATGTATTCAGAGGTTTCAGTTTCCCCTAAATCTGTCAATTTTGAAGACTCTTCTGAAATCGGTGTATGTATCAACTTTATGAAGTCTACATCCTTCCTACATTTTGAGTTGGATGACCATGTCTTTCCATGTACCTTGCAGCCTCATCCCTTAAAGATTTTCATCTTCTATATCTCTTCTTTTGTAGTTTATCCTTCAAGACAGGTACCTCTTTCATCCTTTGGCTAAGGCTCATGGTATATGTGAGTTAGAAATATTAGGTGTTTCCTACTATGCTAACTGAGTTCTATGTAGATATAATTATATCTCAGGCAATGGGTTAGAACAAGTAACATTATTTCCCAGAATTAAATCTTGGTTAAAAAACCTAGAGTGTGAATTCCAATGGAATAGAGGCAGGGTCAAGACTTGGAAATTAATAGGGGTGGAAGTGCTAAGAATTGATTAAAACTGTGTAGTTCCTTTTGATGAAGGGAAGGCTTTGCAAATTGATGAAAAAGGTTCAAGATACCCCCAAAAGTGAAAGACATTATCAGCAATGAATTAGGATTTTAGAGAAGAAGGGAATGGCTTCTTTTGGTGTAGATTAATGGAAGTGGTGATCGAACAGAAGTAGGTCAGTGAGGTGGCAAACCGATGAGAAATCATTGGTAAATATAAATGATGAAATTAATAGAGCTGTGTCCATTTATATAGGTAGTGTGGGACCTTGTAGTGATGAAATTTAATCATAAGAGATAAAGTGGCATAACAAGAGGACCTTACTTTGTGAAATTGGGGCCAATGTCTTCTCATCCAATAAATCATGTGAATGGGGTTGGTTCTTTATTCTTTGTTAGCAACTTTGGCTCGTTCTCTTCATGTCAACAGAGAATATGAGCACCTTAGTTACACTTGGGTGGTGTTGTCGTTGGTGGAGTCATTGAACTTGAGTCATAGATTATGTGATGGAATTTAGCAAGAGGACCTCTAACAACTGATGAGAATGAGAGTTTTTGTCAGAGGAGTTGTGTTGGCTTTGGATGGAAGAGGTGGATGATGGAGAATCTAAGAAAACTCAGTGTTTCAACCAATTGAAGTAGAGGAATAGATTGGTTATTGGGGCTTTCTTAACACACTTGCTCAAGAATCTATAGTTCATAAGGAATTACAATTGTAGGACCCTCTACAATTGTAAACTCTGAGATTTTCATATTGGTTGGCCATGCCATTTCATCGGCTGATGCTTTAGTACCTACAGTGGTAGAAGTTGTCTTCCAATAGAAAGTGTGGGCTTGTAATGCAATGAAAATACATCTAATGTCTTTTGATGGAAACCAATTAAAGCCTTTCAAGGAAGGGAAGGCTTTGTAAATTGATAGCTTTTTTTATCCTTGCTAATAGTAGCCTTTTGACGGTAACAAATGATGGTCTCAACTGACATGATTCCAAGCATTACTTATGATAGAATGTCATGTAGTATCTTCCAATAGTACTTATGTTTAATGACCAATTGAAATTGAGGCTGCAAAGATTGATGGGTTTTCTAGTTGCCACAAACGAATGGTATCTCCATTATGACTGATATTTCTTCTGATGGAAGTCATATGCAGTCAACTAATGGAAAGTTTGTATTATTATTTCCATTAGTTTATGAATCTTTACTTTTGGACTTCATATCATTAACTCAACCTCGACTTAACCAATTGGTACTCATGTTGGAAATTTGATTTGATTTTAACTAATATCAACAAGATGTGGCTCTTCTTACTAAGGTGAAAATTAAGAGAAGTAAAGTAGAAAAAGCAATGCATCAGACTTGGCCGAATGCACAGTGGGTAGACAATTCATTCTCTTGTAAGAAAATAAGATTACTGGTGATTTGGGAAAGCAGCAACATCCAAATCACAGTGGTCTCGCAATCCAGACAGCTCCTGCACCTATGTATCACTTTTGGCGACATATTCTTGGAGGTGATTGTGTTCTATGGAGACAATGATGACACTAAGAGGGAAAGCCTCTGGAATGACCTAGTTGAAATCAGCACATCAGTGAAAAACCCATGGATTATTATTGGCGACTTCAATGTGGTTAGGAAGGTGGAGGAAAGGAAAGGAAGAGTTGTACTATCTGCAAAGTCGATGCGGGACTTCAATGAGGCTATGCACAAGATGAATGTGTTAGAAGAAGAGGCCAAAGGCTCTTTCTTCACATGGAACAACCAACAAAGTGGTAGCAACAATACACAAAGCAAAATTGATAGAACTCTCTACAACTCCCAAGGGCTGATTGAGTTTCCCAAACTCTGGATTGAAAATTTTTCATCCATATACAGTGATCATCACGCACAAATATTTCATCTAGATGATGAAGTACAAAGGTGTTGCTACCCTGTTCGATATTTCAATGCATGGACCAGCCTTCCTGGTTTCAAGGAGGTCGTCTCTAAAGCTTGGAACAACAGAATAGACGGAAATCCAATGTACAGACTATGCCAACGACTGAAGATCACAAAAGCCTATAAACCTGGAACTGGGAGAATGTTGGTAACCTTGTTGATTCGGCCAAAAATAAGGAGAATGAAGCTCTCAGGGCTCAAGACGAGGCAGAAAAAGTCCTTATAATGAACTGCTATGGGACATTGCAAGGACCCTGAAAGAGGAAGCACTTGCTGCTAGGGATATTGAGGAATCCATCGTGAGACAGAAATCTCGTGTTTTTTGGCTCAAGAATGGAGATTCAAACACTAAGTTATTCTATGCCTCCTTAAAGACTAGGAGGATGAGGAACTAAATTCAGATTCTTGACATGCATGGTGTGCAAACAAATGATATGGAATTTATCAAGGAAACTTTCATAGATCATTATAAGAAGATTTCTAATGCTCCTAGTAGAAGCTATGATTTAAGTGATATCAACCTGCCCAAGCTCACGGAGGACCATAAAAGGGCTATGTGTGCCTTGGTAACTGATGAAGAGATACATAACATTGTGAAAAATGTTGATGACGATAAATCTCCTGGGCCCGATGGGCTGAATGCACATTTTTTCAAGTCCACCTGGGATATAGTGGGAAATGACGTGTGTTGTGCAATCAAGGATTTCTTTCTCAAAGGAAGAATGTTAAAGGAGATGAACAAATCCTTTGTGGATTTGATTCCTAAGATCAAGCAACCGTAGTGATTTGGTGAATGGAGACCAATTTCATTATGTAACTTTGTCACTAAAGTCATATCAAAGATTATAGCTAATAGGATAACAGATATACTTCCTTGCCTTATCAGTTCCAATCAATGCACCTTTGTTAAAGGGAGAAGGAACGCGGATGCAATACTCCTTGCAAATGAACTGGTGCACGATTTCAAAAAAGGAAATGTCAGTAATAAACTCTGTTTGAAGGTTGACTTAAGTAAGGCGTACGATTCCATTGATAGAGGATACTTGATCAATATTCTCAATTCATTTGAGTTCCTTGTGTGCTAGATTCACTGGATTGGAGAATGCTTGAACACAACATCCTTTCAAATTCTGATTAATGGAGCGCCTACTGAGATAATTCAAGCTTCCAGTGGCATAAGACAGGGTGACCCATTGGCGCCCTATCTGTTTGTAATTGGGATGCAAGGACTAACCTCTATACTTGATGAGGTGGTCAATGAAAAGAAGGTGGAGCCTCTGTATGCTGGTGAAACCACTGTCTCCCACTTGTTGTTTGTTGATGATCTATTAGTTTTCACAAAGGAAACTGAAGATAACATCACTGGCATCAAGAACTGCCGGCAGCGATTCAAGGAGGCCTCGGGGTTGGAGCTTAACCCGATGAAAAGCCAGTTATTCCTTAGAAGAAATGCACCTCACCAGCTTAGCTCCCTGTTAGGAGTGGAAGTCTGTGAGTTTCCAGTGTAGTACCTTGGTGTGCCATTGTTCATAGGTAGGCTCACCAAGAGGATGTGCCATCCTTTGGTTGACAAAATCAAAACTAAGTTAGAAGCATGGAAGACCAAGCTGCTATCTATGGCAGGGCGTTTGGAACTGGTCATTTCAACCCTCACTGCTTACCATTTGTACTGGACTGGAGTCTTCCCTTTGCTAAGAGCCACGATGGAGGAAATTGAAGCTTTGTGTCATAATTTCCTGTGGGGGGGCAATAAGGAAAGTAAGCATATTCACTTGGTGTCCTGGGACATAATCTACAGGCCGAAACTTGAAGGTGGTCTTGGCATAAGGAAAGTGGAAGACTGGATTGCAGCTGGGCTGATTCGAACTCTGTGGGACATTGCCAATAAGAAGAACTCTCTTTGGATATGATGGATTCACAACAAGTACATCAAGGATGAAACTTTGTGGTCTTGCAAAGTAAAACAAGCTAGTAGTTGGATGTGGAAGAACATCTTAAAAACCAGAGATAGATGTCTGGCGCATGTCTGATTCAATATTACACAGGGAACAACAGTTAAATTGTGGAAGGACCCTTGGGTCAAGGGTAGGTTCTTAGGCCAATGCATTGAGGATGTTGGCTACCTCCAACTTAGGTCTAAACTTGGACCTAATAGCAACTTAAGCAATATCATCACCAATAGCAAGTGGGATATTCCTATGGCTAGAGGGACTGAAAGCTTGCTGAAAGTCTGTAGTAATATACGGGTGGGGGATGGTAAGGATGTGTGTATGTTGAATGATTGCACGTCTGTATCACTGAAGAAGGCATGGTATTTCTGCAGATTCAGAACTGAAGAATTGGCTTGGACCAGGTGGCCGTGGAGATCAAAGGCACCCAAACACGCAATTCTTTGCTGCTGGAAATTCATGCTTGGTAGACTTGTTACTGAAGATAGTCTACAAATCAAAGGAATTTACTTAGCATCTAGATGTAGTCTGTGCTGCAAAGAAGTGGAGACAAATAACCACATAATTTATGAATGTGATGTGGCTTATGAAATGTGGAGCCGAGTAGCATCTGCGCTTCCCTATGTCCCAAGATGCAAGGAGGATCTACATACACTGAGGAACAAAGATGAAGCTATGATCACTACCCTAGTTATTTATCACATATGGGTTTACAGGAACCATATCATTTTTTATGGAGTTAGATGCAACCCCATGTTTGTTTGGCGTTGTATATCTAGTGACTACAAAAGCCTGCATAGATAGGTTGAATTTTATTTATCTTGCATAGATAGATATTTTTTTAGCATAGCTTCCCCACTTGTATATTTGTGATTATGGAATGAATAGCACGCTTAATGATAAAAAAACATGACTTAATATGAGAACTAGAATTATATGCACACTATAGTTAACAAACTAAAATTTCATTTAAAGCAAGTTTATAAAAGGGATAAGAAATAAAACATGCAAAATGAAAACAAAAGGTAAGTTATCAAAAATGAGAAACTTAAAACTAAAATTTCAAAAAAAGTTAAAAGGTCTTGGATTGCCTCCCAAGAAGCACTAATTTTTAGTCTTTAGCTCAAATTTCTATGTCCACTCCAGTTGATCTTGTGGTTCTTTGAGCTATAGAACAACTCTTATTGTAAATGCCTAATCTACATAGTATCATTTCACTCTATGGCCATTTACGGGGAAAGTCACTGACTTTTCACTGAGAAGCTCCATCATATCTTCAGTTTTGTCCACCTCGTCTTAATTTTTAGGGGAATAATTGGATCGAATAATTGAAGAGGAGGAATTTGTATCCCTATCTAACATCCTTTCTCTTTAAGTGTGAAACATTCCACGCATTGGTCCTCTCTTATTGATGTGGGCATTTTTGTCGGCATGCAACCTTAGCTCTCCAAGCTCATGGAGCTACAGAAATCTTTTCTTCCCTACCATTTTGGATCCATATTAAGGAATTTGATGGCTCAAAAGGCTTTGCACTCTAGTTATACTAGCAGGTAACCTTCTTTTCCATATATCAACTAATAGGGAGTGGTCATTCTAGGTGTCTTGTAAGTAGTTATGTATGACCACAACACATTATCAAGTTTTCTAGACTAATATTTCACTGACTTGATAGTAGTATTCTCTAGGATATGTTTTATCTATTTGTTAGACACTTCTACTTGGACTGAAGTACTTGGGTGGTATGATATAGAAACCTTATGATTCACTCTATATTTCCTTAGGAGTGCCTCAAATCATTTCTCAATAAAGCGGGAACCACCATCACTTATGATGGTTCTGGGGACCCCATACCTTAGGAAGATTACTTTGTTGAAGAGCTTCATTACGGGTTTTGAATCATTATTAGAAATCGTTATAGCTTCCACACACTTGGATACATACAATTGCATTAAAAATATTGGTCAATGCACGAGGAAAGGAAAGGCCCCATATAGTCAATTCCACAAACGTCAAAGATCTCTACTTTAATCCAGTCAGATAAAGGTATTTTATTCCTCTTTAGTATATTCTCTATTCCTTGGAATTCATTACAAGATTTAACAAAGGCTCAAGAGTCCTTAAACAAGGTGGACTAGTAAAGCCTTGATTTCAGTACCTTTATGGCAGTTGTGTCCACCCCCAAATGCACACCATAAGACGAAGAGTGACACTTATATAAGAGTTTGGGCACATCTTCTTTGGGTATACACCTTCGAAAAAGGCTATTGATGCATCCCCTAAACAATATGGTATCATCTCAATAGTAATTATTTAGATCTGATAAGAGTTTCTTCTTTTCATTATAGGTGATGTCAGGAGGTAGTTGTTCACATGCACATAGTTACAGATGTCCGCAAACCATGGAACTATTGGATTAATTGCCTTGGCCAACATGAGTGATTTGTCAGGGTAGCTATCAGGTGATAGGTAGAGAGTGGTATCCTTCCAAATGTATCCTAGATAGGTGATTTTCCACAACAGTCTTATATCCCTTCTTTTCAATAATCTCATTATCATAATCTTGTAAGAGAAGAGCCCATCTCAATAATCTAGGTTGCATATCTTTCTTTTTCACCAGATACTTTATGGATCCATGATCAGTGTACACAACAACCTTAGAACCAGTCAGGTATGACCTAAACTTGTCAAAATCATTGACAGTGACTAACATGTCCTTTTCGATAGTGTTGTAATTCACTTGAGATTTGTCCAAATTCTTGCTAACACAGTTTATAACATACTTCTTATCTTTCTTCTAGACTTGTAGTGCTCCTACGATGCAGTCACTTGCATCACACATCAAGCGGAATAAAGATCCCAATCCAGTTCTTGAAATATAGGTATAGTAGTACGAGCTTTCTTTAAAGCTTTAAAGGACTTTAGACAGTTCTCATTAAAATCTGAAGTAGCATCCTTAACAATTAAGCCTGATAACAATTTCAAAATCTTAAAGAAGTATTTGATATAACATCTATAATATCCACCATGTCCTAAGAAGATTCTTAAACCAATTATAGATTTGAGTGGTGAAAAATCTAATATTTCTTTAACTTGTCTCAAGTCTACTTATGTGCCTCTCTTAGAGACCTTATGTCCCAACACTATCCCTTCTTGTACCATAAAGTGGCACTTTTTCCAATGTACCAAGTGTTATCCTCACATCCTTTTAGTATAATGGATAGAGTCCTCAAGCAATTATCAAACGATGCTCTTTATATAGAAAACTTGTTAATAAAAACTTCCATGATATCCTTAAGAAATCAAAAATTATGGAAGTCATACACCTTTAAAAATTAGTGGGTGCATTGAATGACCCTAAAGGCATTCTTCTAAAAGTGTATGTACCATAAAAGTGAGTAAATATAGTCTTCTCCTTATGATCTGGGTGAATTAACACTTGATAAAACCCCAAATAACTATTGATACAAATAAGAGTGGTGAGCTAGACGCTCCAACGGTTGATCAACAAAGGGTAGGGGCAAATGATCTTTCTTGGTGGTTGCGTTCAATTTCCTATAGTCATTCCACATTCTCCACCTAGTCACAGTCCTCATTGTGATTCTCTCACCATTTTCTCCTTTTACCATTGTCATTTTCCCCTTTTTTGGTACCACGTGGACTAGGCTTACCCATTTATTGTCACTTATCGGGGTATATGATCCTTGATTTGCACTATTTAGTAAGATTTTTCTTCACAACCTCTCTCAAATCCTCATCTAATCTTCTTTGGCCTTGGAAAGAGTTTTTGCATCCATTTCTAGATGAATGTTGTGTGTGTAATATGCTAGGTTTAGCCCACCTATACATCTATGAAATATCCAATGGCTTCTCTTATTAGCTTTCATTTAGATAAGAGTCTCTCTTAATTCTTCACAGATAGAGTAGAGTATATGATGACATGGTTTCATTCTTATGTGTTAAAGAATTCTTATTTGAGACATTCATGCAATTTCTTCAACTTGGTTTAGGTCTTGGCATTTCTTTACTTGCTGGAGTTTTTTCCAACAAGGCATATTTAACTGTCTCTATTTCTAAATCCTCTTGGATTTCACAATTCTTTCTTCAGTATCAAAGTAGTTGAGTAAATCTTTGACTTTAGGATCATCTATGTTAGAACATCAAAGGGTATATTATGGAATTATATTCTTGAATTTCCTCACATAGTTGATTATATATGTCAACAAAGCACACAGGCTTAAATTGGGATGGTCCCTTCATGAAGTCTTGAACTTTGAAATATATATGGTCATTATCGACTCTAATTGTTATGATTTCATCTTCAAAATTGATCAAATATCTTCTTGTAGATATAAGGGGTATCCCAAAGATCATTGATTAGGTAAGGTCTTCCACAATGTCTAGTTCGACAATACACATGGAATGGAGAACATTCCAACCCTGATACGGATATCTTCTATAAGGCTGAAATGTCTTGTGAAAGTGTGGTCAGATAGTTGGATTTGCATTTCAACTTACCATATCAGTGACACCAACCCTTTGAGCTAGATTCAAAGGCGTCTATCTGATGCTTTATCCCAAATCAGCTATTCCTTTCTCTCTTCGTTATCTGCCACATTGAATGGGATGGTAAAGGATCCATGACCTTTTTGCTTGGTTAGAATTTTTCCTTGGATGAAAGTGATTGACATATTGGAAAGCTTGATAGTAATCAAGTCTTTGAAGAACTTGGTGTACTTCAGCGTATCTTCCATGGTATCTAGGAACAGAATGTCAAGGTGTAGCTTCTTTATAGTCTTTATGAACTTCTCGTATCTTTTCTTCAAGTATGCTTTGATCAGTTTGTAAGGAAAGGGAATCCTTGGAGTGTACATATGTCTTTCAAAAATGGCTTCTTCATCTAAATATGATCTCTTGTCCTTGTCAACCTTATTTCCCTTGCTTTTGTCTTTCAACTTTATCTTCTCAGGAATTGTGCTAAGTGTCTTTTTGTGACCAATGTCTATTTTTTTGGTTGGTGATCATGGATGGTTGTGCTCTCTAATGAGCTTCAAGAATGGTAGTCTCACGAATGGTCCTTGATATAAGGGTGGCAATTTTGGTAGTTTCATGGCCTCTAGGATTTTTTTTCTATCTTAGATGGAATACTTCTAGTTGGGTGCTTTATAAGGTCAAAAAGATTTGTGATTTATTGATCAGTTATCTTGTTCTATTTTTGCAAATAAAATATCTACCCAGTTACACTTCCCATTTGAGCTTGCATCATGTTCAACATGTTGTTGCTATTAATGGACTTTGTTTTAGCTTATCATGTAATATCATCTTACCTTTTTGAAAAAACAAACATTTCTCACATGAAATTAGTTTGAGGCTGGTTTTGGTTATGGTTTTGTCTTTGGAAAATTTTTCCACTTTGTTGATAATTTGTCTTGTGATTGAAGCCAGATGGACCATAGCCTCTCCTAATACTAGGAGATTTAGTAGGAGGATTGATAGGAATGTTCAACATAAGAGAGATTGTTTGCTACCTTTGTGTTCCCATAAGAAACTATGGGATGATCCGATCTCGTATATTTAGCATAGAAGACATTCTCAACAGATTCATCTTGGTTGTCTTATTCTTTGTGGGTCTCTATGTAGTACTCAGACTCAATACCAGTTTCCTCACAAATAACACAATCTATAGTTGTTTCCATACAATGCTTCCCTTTGATATTCACCTCCTTCAAGGTGTAGATGTATGCAACTATGTTTTCTAGCTTAGCAGTCAGGGCTTCTAGGTCCTTTAAATTTGATGTGATCCTTACGAGCAAAGACATTTTCAGCTGGTCCTCCTTCATACTCAAATCCAGCTTGAACTACAGTCATGTTGTCTATAATCTCCTTGGAGCACTCAGATTTATGCCCCAGGAATCACTTTCGGTTGCTACAAGTATAGATGTTATTTTACCCTGAGTGAGCCCGTTGTATAAATTAGTAACTCGACTCCCTTTATTAAAATTGTGGTGAAGCAATCTCTCTGATACTCGTGGTATCTTTCCAAAGATTTGCTCAAGTTCTCTAAAAGATTTGTTTTAAAATTGGTAATCTTGTTCCTACACTTGATTGTCTTCTCGATTGGGAAGAACTTAGTGGAAAAGTCATATGATAGGGCTTCCCATCCCTAGATGTTTTCATGCTTAAAATCTTGATACCATTTAAGTGTGTTGTCTCTCAGAGAGAACTTGAAAGCCTTGCACCAGATGACTTGTCAAGGCACCATATTAATCTTCAAGGTATCACAAGTGCTCTTGAAGGACTCAATGATATGATAAGGATTGTCCTCAAGCACATTTCCTCCAAATGTTTGCAGTTGGAATATGGCTATGAAAGTCAGTTTCATTCGAAGTTATCAACATTTATTTTGAAGAGGACCACTTTTTGCCTCATTTCATTGTGGGAGTGGCCACTAAGGAACAAAGAGAAGGGAGAGTAGGTGGGTTTTGTAGTACTCCACCTCTAATAGGTGGTTCTTGTGGGGTGGGTAGTTCCTATTCCCATTTTGTTATCCACTCCCTAGGACAGTCATTAATTTCTTCTCTTGGAGAAGAAAAATCTTGAATGCACTAATCGTACAAGTCAAGGTAATCACTGACTACACTAAACAAACTTTCAACATATAGTATAATCAAATTAAGAGAGATTGCAAATAATTCTATTCTTAGACTTGGTAGCACTAGTGAAGTATAAGTAGACCTTAGGTCCTTAACATTTGATGGTTTCCTTGTCCCTGGAAACTGCACCAACGGTTGATCGACTACAAATCGCGCATCCAAAATGGAGGTGGATTGAGAATAACCAGACTTTAAATTTGTACCAAACACTTTGGATACCCGCAAAGATGATACAGAGCCTCGTTTAGTAAGCAGTGTCAAACATAATCACAAAAGGGACAAGTTGTTTAGGATTGGATATCTTACCTTATCTAAGTCGAACCAGAAGGTATAAAAAGAGTTCCTTACATAACAAAGTAAGCAAACAAGAAATCAGGCAACAAAGGTGAAATAACACTAAGTTAACAAAAAATAGAGTATAGATCTATTTGATCTATTTAGTTAATTGATATAACTTAGATTGGGTTTCCTCATTTAAGAATTCTTGCCAATATGTAATACTCATACCCATTGTATACCCTTAGTATAGTTTATGAGTAATCATCATTAGTGTCCAATCCATCCTCTCTCGAGATTGGGTCACATTAGATCATAATAATGTATCTCTCTTGAGATGGCAACAAAAGTTCAAATATACAAACATGTGATCATTATGTCTAGCATTTGAACACTTATGTGCATCCATACTACTCTTTAACTCTAGAACTGAACTTATATTACTCTTTCAAGGCATTAGATATCAAACATCACATATGGATCTAATCATGCAAATGAAGCATTCAACAACAAGAGTAAGAAGATAAACTTTTCTAAGAGTGTATAAATTCAATGGAATATAAACATGTACATGTTAGGAGAGCCTTAGTGGCTACTCCCAACCCAAGTAAGGTGGTCTAAACACTCATGTTAATGACAAGCAATATGAATTTATAGATCATGGTCCTTGTATCCAGATGAAAAATAGAAGGGAGATGAACAAAGTGGGAAAGAAGGAGGAAACACAACAAAACAATAGACGTAGAGGTACTAGATGTAGATGGAGACCTCCTCTTCTCTTGGATGGAGATGGTGAATGAGATGATGGTATCTATAGTATGTCTCCTCTAGAAGATAGATGTGGACACATGTGGAAGTGGAGATGACATTGGAGACTCTTAGACTCTCGTCCTTGCCTTCTAATGGGTCGGTGTAGAGATTGGATTTGGGTATCACTTTGTAGCAATGGTTGAAGTTTATTTCCTTAGTGGCTTGGGGTCCCTTTTAATAGGTATTGGTGATGCACTTGAAGCACTTGAGGATGGGGATTTACTTGCACTTCAAACTCAATGGCATGTGCCTCAGGGTGCATGCTCAAGTGACTGAGGTGGCAGAAGATTTTGTAGAGATTCCATTAATATTTTATTTTCTTAGAAACATTGTTAAAAGGTGGCGATCTTGTAGTGCAATACATTTATGGTGGCATGCTTCTCGTTGTTTAGCATCTCTAGTGTTTTGTCAGTTGACAAATGGTGCCAGCGTTTCCATTGATAGACATGAATTGGGATTCGGTCGATTGATGGATCTCTCATTTTGTTAGGAATTTGTGGTGTGTAAGCGACGTGTTCAGCAAAACTGAAAGCGTAAGATTTAACATGGAAAACTCTCCCCAAGACAAGAAGAGAAAAACCATGGGACAATGTTGACCAACAAGTACTATGTAATCAAGATTATAACTCATACCATCCAGATTTAATTACCCCTAAATCTGGATCGCCCCCCCCCCCCCACACGAGAACAAAGATAGGAAGAATAGAATTACACCCAAACATGTACAAAATATCCCACTTATCTTTTTCTCCTCACAACACCTCTATCGTTGTAGGGAATCAGACACACAGTTGTGCTCTTACATGTTGTCACTGCAACTGCTGACCAGGCCGCCTCTACTTCTGACGAGGTTGTGTACCTCACCTGCCTACCAAAGAGCTCTCTTCTCCTGAGAGAGAAAAAACATCCTCTATTGAACGAATGGACTACTGTTGTAGTCGCTGCCGCAATACCAACGTAGTACAACCAACTGATGTGCGTCCTCCACTGACCAGATACGCCGCCAATGTGTCGCTGACTGTCAGCCGCTACTTCGCTTCAAGGCAAATTCACTGACCCTCTCTTACCAAAAGAGAGCACCACTAGTTGTTCTTATTTTCTGGCTCTTCTACCACAGAAGGAACCAACAACAAATAATTGATGGAATCACACACCAACCAGTGGGATGATCTCAATGGCCTCCCCTAGGGCCTTTATTTATAGGCCTCCATCACATATAGTAGCAATTAGGAATCTCACTCCAATTCATAATCTAATTCCTAATCCACTACCAATGTTGCAAATAGAGAGCCATCTTCTCTCCTATTGGATTTAACTCCTACTAGGATTGGCAACACATACCAACTCCTACTCAAGCCCAAATACAATTAGAACATGGGCCGGAATCGTATTCTTTTTCCCAACAATCTCCCCCTATCCGACGTGTCTTGTCTTCAACCCTGGTCTACACCGCAGCAGCCATGGCCTTCAAAATGGTGCTATAATCGGGATATTTGGGATTTTTATATGTGCTATTTTGGTTTTTTCTTAGCAAACCATGACAAAAACTGGTTTTATCCAAGATGAGGTTCTCAAATTGTTATTTGCAAATGGAATATTTATGTTACATGAGATGATTTACATGTCAGGATCACAAACTTATCTGCTTTCCGACCAAAATCTTTCAAAGAGAAGAAAAGAAGAAGAAGAAAAAAATGAGGCATTGGGAGGGGAAGTAGATGAGAAAGAGACGTGGGAGTCGGAACTAGAAGCAGGGGCAGACCCCGTCCCGTTGTTGAGCCTGGATATATCTGACTATGCGATCGAAGCTGCTCTCCTCGCACGGAATGCAGAGTCTTGAATCCGGGCTGCTGAAGCCGTACTCCTGCTGTGCTTGGTCAAGTAAGGCCTGAAACAGGGGGTGGCCTAGGAACTCCACACGGATGACAAACCTCTTCTGGTCTCGGCCGACGTAGACGACCACGTGACCTTTGGGGACATCTTTCGGGATGAGCCTCTGGTGGTGGTGGTGTTTGCGTTCTTGGTGGGTAAGGAGCGGCTCCTCATATGCCAGGGGTTGGTTGAGGACTGGTGGTAAGTCGGTTGGGAGCTTCAGCTTGTGTGAGAATGCTCTGAGGAGTGTCTTGCCGCTGGCGCTGAACTTCTTCATCCTGTCCTGCTTTAAATTGATCCTAGAAAGGGATAGCTAGGTAGCTAGTAGCTGCTCCAACTGTCTTGTCTTAGCGGTGACGAAGGTCGAGGTTGCAGCAGATGTTCTTTTATACTGCGAAGGCCGTGGCTGGAAGATGGAACTCCCCATGGTCCCCTCCCTACTGGTATGGATTGGACGATAGTACAACGGACTTGATTGCCAATCCTGCTTAGCTGTGTCGGGATCTCCAGGGATGCTTGAACCCATGCGGAAAATGTTGGCATCATGTGTATGGCAGTTGGGAGAAAAGAGATAAAACCTTCAGTTTGAGACTACAAACTCTCCCTTGAATCCCTTCTATGTGTGTTCTTCTATGAGTATGTGTGTGTATTCGAGGTATACACTTCTGATCTTGTTGAACTGGCGGTGTGGGTCCTTGCTGCACCCCGCTACGAAAACTGTACGAAAGGCGTCGTGGATCCAGGGAGCAGGGTATGGCTGCTGTGGGGATTGATAGAGAGAGGGAGAGAGAGAGAATTGGGGGCGGAGATCCAGACGCCACAGGATGCAATCAACGGAATACAGGGTGGCATTGTATGTGGCAACATGACACTCTCTGCCTCGAAGGACTCAAATTGCTGTGAAAAGAAACAAAGGAAAAGATTAGAATCATACATAAACCTACGGTGTATATAGGGAGCAAGCATGTGACGGTGATTTTGCTGATCTTAGTTTTTGGCCATAGTGAACATATACGATGAGTTTCAGAAAGGTTCAGGAAGAAGAGTGTTCTATGTTCCTGTGTTAATCATGCCACAGTAGATCAGATGGGGTATATATAGTATATAAGGATGTGAGGGTGAATTTGCATGTATAAAGTCGACCTGGGTATATATGATCTCAGAACAGAAGAGTAGGAAATAAAAGGGCATTGAACTAGCAATGCTTAAGGTTCATGTACTAATTTATATCACAGTGCACGAGTTCTGTGATAATTTAGTAAGGATGTGACGGTGATTTTGCATAAGGTCGAACTGGGTTCGACAGTCACTATGTCACTAAAGGAGAAAGGATCGGAAGCAGCAAATTTCTATGTTACTCTATCAACAATTACCTGGATTTAGGCATTTTGTGTTCATGATTAACAGCTACATCATTGTTGCATGTTCTTTCCTGCCTGCATTGGTTGGAGCAGGGGATGTGGTCCTGTGGAGGAGGGACGAACCAGGATCGTGTCTGAAATCTTCACTGCAATGGCCGAGACAGAGCAATGACGAGTTTTGCAGCTCTGGTTGTGCTCTGATCAGACACACTCTCCTGCCACCTTGCCGGTTGCTAAGGTTCAGTGGCACCGCCTGTTCTTGGAGGTACAGGCATGGTTAGTCACAGTAGGAGGCAGTCCAGCCATCTCTCTACCAAGTGCTCGCCATCTCTCTAGCAAGTGCTGGATGAGTTTCCATCCAGGACCACAAGCATCAAGCCATCCCGCCGGGACTGCAGAGAGGGCTCGATGCTGCCGCACAAGGACAGAACAAGGTGCAGCGCCCATACTGTAACCCCAACTTGGATTGGAGCACAGCAAAGTCAAGGGAAGGTAAAGGTAATATTGGGGATGTTGGGAACCTTATAAAATTATGTTCGTACGATCTCAAGGTGTCGATGTAGGAACTTAATCTCATGGTGGATCTCGATGACGCCTTGAGTCTGGTAGCGTGATGATGATTTCCGACTATACTAAGTTTTGCTGTCACCCAAGATACAAGTGTAGTGAGTATTTCTCCATCGCACATGCATAGTCTGTCCAAATACTTCCAGGCACCTAATTTACTAAAGCCAATAATCGTAATATTCAATTTCATTTCCGAGTAAGGTAACCACTCATTGGGATGTATGAAGGATGGCAATGGTGTTGTGAAAAAACACTTATGTGGATAAGTGTATAAAATTAGCAACCACGTAGTTATAGTATGAATATTGTTTTAAATTTTGTAAAACTGTTGCAGGTCGTGCGATTATGGTTCTAACAAAAACAGTCATGAATAAAACCTCATCACAGTTTTTTATTTTAAATATATCTATATCACATTATCCATCATTGTTCTCACACTATATTCTTTTTCATGGGTAGATCTCTATTTTTAAATGACAATTAATGTATAAAAAAGTAGGAATTTTCATCTTTCTATAATAAGTGTATATAGGTTGTCCTCTTTGTATAATTCGTATGCATATATGTGTCCTTCGAAAACAACAATATTACAATTCACGTATTACTTTTATATATATTTTAACTTCAAATTTATATGTATCTTTTTTTAAAATATATATAGGCATTTGTATAGTAGTGGTCGATAGTTGTTATCCTAGGAGGAAGCATCTACAAGCTTCTAATATATTTTATTTCGATTTTTTTGACTTGTTCCATGCCAATCTATAGTAGAAATAGAAATGTGCAATGATTAGAAAATGAGAGATAGATAACTAAGGTGAGAATTTGATTAATTATATATTATAAGTGAGTTATTATATATTGATTGAGATAGTTAGTTATTCATAGAGGAAAAAAATTAAGTTAAGACAAATAAATAAATGTAAAAAAAATGGGAAGATATAAAAGAAAGAGAGAGAGTCAATAAGAGATAACTACATCCATTATTGCTAGTGATATTTCTCTATAACTTATTCAAACAATTTTGACTTCCTCCTTTTAAGTCTCTGAGAAAATATGTCAATAGACTTAATTCTAAATATTATCTTATTTTCTTTTATTATAAATAAAAATATAGATTACATGCTTGAAATCAAGAAGGAGGCTTAATAGGGAGAGACACTTGAGGAGTTATTTTAAATATAATAATGTTGTTAAATATAATGGTGAGCAGCGAGACTTAATATATTTTAGAAGAGGATGGTGTTTGAACTTTAAATGGAAAAAATATGGATAGTTGTAAAATATTATTTTTGTATCTAATTTTCAAAATAAAATAGAACATTCATTCACATGAATCAAAATGTTGATATTTTTATGTAATATGAATAGGGTAATATTGTTTCACATTTTATGTTGTTATGTTTATTTATCGTGTACAACTTCTTCATAAATTTCACATATAATGCTACTAAGACCAATAAACGATTTATTTTTATCTGGCCATCGTAGCTTGGGTGGTAAAAACTCACTAAGTCTCAATGAAGGACCCGGATTTGAACCTCACCAAAGGCACTTTGTGAATGACAATCCACACTGATTTGGTGTGGGAGGGGGTGACTGGACCACACCCTCTCATGCCTCAAGAGTTTACCATGTCGAGATCGCCTGAGTTGGGTTCTCTTAGTCACCAAAAAAATAATTTATTTTTGATGTGGTATAATGTGGCATAATGTGGTGTATTGTGGTTAACAACGACTTTCTAGTTTCTCATACCAAACACCGCAATGAATGTGGTGCGGATAGAGTGTTTGATTTTTGACTGTGGTGTGATTATGATTTTGGCATAAACCATATCATAGCTACATCAATGCCATCACTAAGGTGTATCTTTCCATGAGGTGAAAACCCTAGATACTCCTCTTACCTAATTCCATGTCTAAGTGCCACATCTGATGCCAAACGTGAAGAAAGGATGAGAATTTTAATAAGTGGCATCCACATTCAGTGGGTCACCTTTTACAAACTTTTTCTTCTTTCTCAACATAAAAAAGATTGATAAGTCGTGATTTATGGTACGATCTTAGGAATATTAGAATTTCCAACAGTAACACCCCCAAGCATTAAGTTCTTAGTGAATTGTCATGTTTCTCAATTTGTATCCAAGCTAGTATGGATAATTGATGATGTTGGCTGGGTTGAAAGGTTGTGGGTTGGACGTAGGCATGATTGTTCTACTCCAACCTACTATATTTTTCGATACTCAAATCCAGATTCATGGATCTCTCTCAAGAAAAAAAACATTTTTCATTCATCGAATTAAAGTTAATCGTCGTACATTACCCATGATGGATTGTGAAATTCATTAAATTTGGAACCTATCCTATGAGCTACCATCCTATTCCAAAATTTCCAATTACCTATTATGACAAAAGAGTTGTTGCACAACTCTAACTAGACCCTTTTTTAACTCTCCTATAAGACACATTTCCCTTGAAACTCATTTTTATCATGTGATTGCAAATGAAGGGTTCACCACTTGCCTTGTGTAAGCTCATGTGATCAACATGTGGAACTTCTGATGTAAGTCATTTCATTCTAGTAGCTTCAATGCCTTCTGTGAGAACCCATTACAATACTAAATGAGATTACTCAAAACATAAAACACAATCGATCACTAATTAATCACATACCCAAAAATATGGGTAAATTAAAATCGATTTCAACATCAACACCCACTCAGAAACATTTGTATAAGAGCCCAACATCTCTCTTGTATCCATACCATGCCAAAAATTTGATATAAATTGTCTTATCACCTTATCCACAACATATATACACAGGAGAACAATATTCATATATTCCACACAAACAAGCATTAATGTGCTAAAAAAAGTCTGGTTTGTTTGAAACACCATATATAAACTTTTCTTGCATGCACCTGAGAGTATAGGGATGATTGTAGGATACACTAGACATCTAATCAACTTTCTCAAATATTCATTACTGTAGTTCCTCTTTACTTCCACGGTTATGTTGTCGTCACTGCCTATTACCTAAAAAGATGTGGCAAACCACAAGGGTGAGACCCATGTCCCAACAAGAGATATAGCCTCCAACAATGCTTATTGATTACAACATTTTAAATAGTAGATAATTGAGCATTTGGAGTATTTAATAATCAATTAAACAGATCGAATAGTTCAAGTATGATAAATAGTTTAAGCAAATAATCTTAGCAACAAGTATGATTATCAATGTATATATAGGTAACAAATAAATCCATTTCTCTGGATAGATATCTACTCAAATTTCATCAAATTAAATCTAATAACAATCATCATCATTAATCTTACTATCATCATATTCCTTGCTAATAGCATAAGCAATCTAGTAGCATAAGCATCCCTGACATCATAAATATGTCTAGTAACATAACATGGATATCAATATTGGCATCTCAAATAAAGGGAATAAATCTATATCATAAGTAGAATTAACATCATAGCATGATTAACTGCATAGGCATGATTCGCAGTTTAAGTATTTCTAATTACATAGGAATGGCTAGCAATATTAAACATAGCTAGCAGCATCATCTTAACCATTAGTGTCAGTATATTTGACAACATAAGCATGTTTACAACATGAGAATAACTACATCATAAGCATATCTATTATCTTTTATTATACTATACATGATCTTAGTGAAAAGAAAGCAAACAAGGGTTATCATCCAATATGAAGCGTTGTGTATAACCCTAAATAGATATGCTACATTGCCGTCTTACATCTTTTATTATGCCCTGGGGAATTCGAATCATACCATCGAAAGTCCAACCAACCCCTGTGAAGGGCTATTTGGTTCCATACAAGATCTAGGGCTATTCAGTTCTGTACAAGTTCTAGGAGTGTCGGTATCCTAGTATCTCACCCCCTCGGTCTGTATGAGTAAAAAGGTAGTGACATATCAGTCAATGCTACCACTACAATCACATATAGTCAAGTTGCTAACAACTAGTCCGCCCTTGGTACAGGTCACGGCACTAGAGAACAGGCTCATGCATGGCCGTTCTATAAGAGGCACATGCAGTTATACTGATGCCTTTCACATTTCACAATATTTGGGGCATGACCGCAGTCATCCTCCATAACCTACAATTGTGGATGACAAGGATATATCATCAACTTGCCACCCCCACATACTCAACAATATGCGCTCCGAGTTTCCCTTAGGAATACTCGTTTTACCATCCAGCAAGTTTTGACACTGAAGATGGTTATACAACACAGGGAACTACATGATTAGAGTTTCACTTGATTATTTATCTCCAATTGGATGAATTAAGGCTGCATAAAATAAGTGAACATACAAACCCTAATTCATACCTAGAAAACATTACTATATAACAACTTCAGAAGATATAAAACATATGAGACATAATTTCTCATCTCAACATCACATGGAAGTACTCACCTACCAATCAAGGGATTATACTTATCATCAAATCATCATAACATGATACTATTGTCTTGCCATGCATGAGACTATATTTTTCATCATACTATCACAAGATATAAATCCTTTTCACAATATCACAGGGTATCAACCCTAAGAAACACAAGAGGATTACACCTCATTCAGGGCTCAACCATACTCAAAGATCATTAAGACCATCATACTATTCCCTATAAATCATCATTATCTTTCCATGCCTTATAACAAGGCTCAACAACATCACATACAAATAATAAATCAGACAGTACAATATTGCATTAATGAGCTGGGAAATATTCATAAACAATCATAGCAGGGTTATATTAATATTAAGAACATTCATTTATTACATCAAAATGCAAGGAATATAGATATGATTAATCCTCATCATATTCATAATGTACATGTTTAGCATAAGAAAGTATCAACTGTGTGGCTATGATAACCATCAATCAACACATTAAAGTTATGATCATATTAAGGAGATTATTCACCATCATGCCATCATATAAAAAGGTTAAACATGAATACTGATATTTATCTATTTGCATTAGAGTTAGGTTCAACAAGATAAATTATATTAATATTACTAATCAACACTCATACCCAAACCCTAACTCATGGAATCCCCATTGGATCATGGATGCATAATGTTGGTATATGTATGCCCATAGAGCCATCCCAAACGATTGCATGGAGTCGGATATTAATTAATCAATTAATGTGATTATTTGGTTAATTAATGAATTACGGAATATTCTAATTAATCCATGAGCGTTTTAATTAACGCAACGTTTCTGTTTACCGATGGGTTTAGGAAACCCTATTTCCCTTCGTATTATGTTTAAAGGAGGATTGACGACCGATATCTATATAAGATAGAGAGAGGTTTTTCCATTTCGCATACGTATGAAAACCTAGCCGTCGCCGTCCTTAGGAGAGAAAGGAGAGCAACGCGCCGCTAGCACGCCGCCGCAGAGACACGCTCCTTCCCGCCGGCTTGAGAAGTGCGACGTGGAGTTCCGTCCATCCGCGTGGACGAAGTAGAGACATAAACGCCTTGATGCCTGCGTTCGGAGGACGTCGACGACCTCCTGTACGCGCTACGAGTGGCGGACATCACTGCCGCAAAGGAGCACCACCGGATCAACCTGCGACAGCGAACGAGAGAGAAGTTCCGTCCGTGTCGACAAGCAGCGTTGCACCGTCGTGTAGCGGAACATCGCCGGATTTGCTCCGCGATAAGGTATATCCCGCAAACCTGTTTCCGAATACGCTGTTATCGACGAGATCCTGTTACGGGTTGCGTGGATTTAGTTGCTTCCGCCGCGCATGTTTTCTCCACAAAACCCAACAGTGGTATCAGAGCAGCGTCGATCTACGGCGTATTTGGATTAGTTTCGATATGATCGAATCACTGTATACTATTTTTAAGTTGCATACGATGCGAATTAAACATGTTAATGTGCAAATCTAAACCTAATTCCACATACGCCGTAGGCTACTATTTTTGACGTTTTAGACGGGATCCCCGCATAGGGGCGCTGCCCCTGTGTACCCCGCATTGTCTGCGTGGGAGTCAAAAATTATTTAATGGGGAATGTCCCACATTAAAAGTACTGCAATTTTAAATATGTATATATGTATATGTAGGTATACCTATGATAGCATACACGTCGCCTTTAAAATATGTTTTATGTGGTGAATGCATACACGGTTATGGCCAAGTATCCCCTTTTATGAATGTTGTGAATGAATGTGGATGTCGATCTTGTGGATATGTTTGTTTGTGAATTCTATGGATGTATAATGGTTACATATGGATCCTTTGTATAAATTATTCGGCTTGCATGCCGAGCCTCATCTCTTACTTCAAAGTGTAATTAATTCTTTCCTTTTATGTTTGTACTCATATGATGTAATAGAGATAGGATTAGTTTTAGTCTTTGTAAACTTGATGTAAGGAGGCCACTTGAAGATCCAACTCCAAGGAGTGTCCATGGAGAAGCACCATGAAGATCTAATTCCAAGAAGCAACCTGAAGATCCAACTCCAAGGAGCGTCCATGGAGAAGCAACAAGAAGATCCCATTCCAAGAAGCAACTTGAAGTTCCAACCTCACGAAGCATCCATGAAGTTGTTTATTGTAATGTTAATCATTACATGCTTACAGGTTGATTCACAGGTGTTGCATGAGATGCATCAGACCATAGGTGGACCGTAATCCTTTGTTGCTCCAAAGGATTACAATAGTATGGCCATAACCGATGTATTTGTGTTTGTGATTGCATATCTATCGTTTGTGGTTGTGGATATAGTAGTATATGATACATACTATAAGTATGTGGTGTTTGGATATGTATATGTATTAATAAAACCCCTCAATTAATAATATTAAGTTTTAGTTGCCTTCCATAAAGCAACACACATGAAAAGCTTGATCGACTATGTGTGGGCACGCCTCCGCGTGGTACACTGTCTATCTCATGGAAGTGTGATGGTGGGTGTGTGGGTCTTCCTCCGCAGGGTGCACACTCATCGTGTTGGCTTATGGGTTGGACTTAACTAGGGAACATTGATAGGATCAAGTACCTAGAGGCACACAGATGCATCATGGCAAGGAGTTGTGCATGATCATCTATCCAAGAGTTGCATATGATGCAATTGGCAAACGTTGCCTACCTTAGTATTTGGTCTTTGACGCCAGCGTTGGCTGGGCATTGATCCAATTATTTTGGGTCTTGTCTCACTAGAAGGTTGTGCGTTGCAATCTTCTGAGTTGATAGTGAGGGCTATCAATTTGAATAAAATAGTGGGAGCGTAATTAATTAAAGGCCTAATTAATCTCGTTTATCAAATCTTTACAAGTCAAAATGTTTTGGACTAAATACAAAATTTTCTTTTGTAGCAATCAAATGGCAACCAACACCCACACTTTCTTGTTGCGATCGGTCCTTGAGAAGGACAAACTTACCAAAACCAACTTTCAAAACTGGTTTAGGACGTTGAGAATTGTTCTCACACATGAGCGTAAGCTCTATGTCCTTGAAACACCAGAGCCAGAGGAGCCCGCCGTAAATGCGCCCAAGGCTGAAAAGGATGCTTACAAGAAGCACCTTGATGATGCCGTGGATGTCAAGTGCCTAATGTTGTGCTCAATGAACTATGAGTTGCAAGAGCAACATGAGAACATGAATGTCATGGAGATGATAACACATCTCAAGAACATGTATCAACATCAAGAAAGACAGGAGAGATATGATGTCTCAAAGGCGTTGTTCAAAAGCAAGATGAAAGAGGGAGACTCAGTTGGCACCCATATACCCACCTTGATTGGGTACGTGGAAAGCCTATCCAAGCTGGGATTTCCTCTAGGTCAAGAGTTGGCCACTGATGTGATTCTACAATCGTTGCCTGAGTCATATAATCATTTTGTCATGAACTACAACATGAACAATTTTGACAAGCCGTTGTCAGAATTGTTGGGCATGTTGAGGACAGCTGAAGCACAGATGAAGAAAGACAAGCCCAAGTCTGTGATGATGATCAGCAAGACAAAGGGAAAGGCAAAGGCAAGGCTAAGAAAAGTTCTAAAGCCGGGCAGAAGCCAAAGTCATCCACGCTCAAAGCTAAAGGTGGGATCTCCAAAGAAGGCAGTTGTCACCATTGTCACCAGCCTGGACATTGGAAAAGAAACTATCCTCTCTACCTGGAGGAACTGAGGAAGAAGAAGCAGGGAATAGAGATCTCCACTTCAGGTATATACGTTATTGAGATAAACTTAAATACTTCTTCATCATGGGTACTGGATACCGGATGTGGATCTCACATATGTTCTAATATGCAGGATCTGATAAGAAGTAAGCCTTTACGAAAGGGCCAAGTCGAGTTGCGGGTTGCTAATGGAGCAAGAGTTGCTGCCACCGCAGTTGGAGTTATTAGTTTATCTTTGCCTACGGGCCTTGTAATAGAATTAGAGAATTGCTATTACGTACCTGCCATTAATAGAAATATTATTTCTGTATCTTGTATGGACAAGAGTGGATTTGAATTTCACATTAAGAATGGAATTATTTCTATATCTAAAGATGAGATCTTTTATGGCAATGCCCCTATGTCTTATGGTATCTACTTGTTAGAACTTGAGACTAGCATATATAACGTAAATACTAAAAGGTTAAAACTTGACAACTCAAACAAAACATTCTTATGGCATTGTCGTCTTGGGCACATAAACGAGAAGCGCATATCTAGACTCCATAAGGATGGTTATCTAGACTCTTTTGATTTTGAATCATTAGAGACATGTGAGGCATGTTTATTAGGGAGGATGACCAAAACTCCTTTCACTGGACACAGTGAGAGAGCCAGTGATCTGCTAGGGCTCATACATACTGATGTATGTGGATCTTTTAGATCAAATGCTAGAGGAGGCTATCAATACTTCATTACCTTCACTGATGACCTCAGTAGGTATGGCTATGTATATCTTATGAAACACAAGTCAAAAACTCTTGAAATGTTCAAGACTTTCATGAATGAAGTAGAGAAGAAACTTGGTAAGAGTATTAAAGCACTCCGTTCAGATCGAGGTGGTGAATACTTAAGCCAAGAGTTTGAGGACCTTCTGAGAGACTGTGGTATTGTATCACAATGGACTCCACCTGGTACACCACAACATAATGGTGTGTCAGAAAGAAGGAATCATACATTATTAGACATGGTACGATCAATGATGAGTTCATCCGAACTTCCAATATCGTTCTGGGGATATGCTCTTGAAACTGCAGCGTTTACACTTAACCGTGTGCCTTCCAAATCGGTTCAAAAGACACCATATGAGATATGGAATGGGAATCGTCCCAATTTGTCTATGTTAAAGATTTGGGGATGTGAAGCTTATGTTAGGAAACAATTTCCTGAAAAGCTTGGACCCAAATCGGAAAAATGCTATTTTGTTGGATACCCCAAGGAAACTCGGGGATACTACTTCTACACACTAACTGACAACAAAGTGTTTGTTGCTAGGACTGCTGTATTTCTTGAAAAGGAATTTATTTCCAAAGGAATTAGTGAGAGGAATGTAGAGCTCGAAAAAGCTCGAGACCAACAAGAAAGCAGAGAACCTGAGGAGGTACATAAGGAACATGAAGACTCACAAGTTGTTGTGGAATTTCAAGTTCCAAATGTAACATAGGAACCTCGTAGGTCTAGTAGGACACGACTTGAGCTTGAGAGATTTGGATTTCTCGTGACTCAAGATAGTGACGAATTGGGCATAGCAGATGAGCCAACTTCCTATCTAGAAGGTACTAAGGGACCAGAATCTGAAAAATGGCTCGAAGCCATGAGATCTGAGATGGAATCCATGTACACCAATAAGGTACGGACCTTGGTGGATCCACCCGAAGGGGTAAGACCCATAGGGTGCAAGTGGGTCTTCAAGAAGAAGACTGAAATGGATGGAAATGTTCAAACCTATAAAGGTAGATTGGTTGCTAAAGGATTCCGTCAAATTCAAGGTGTTGATTATGACGAGACCTTCTCACCAGTTGCCATGGTTAAATCCATCAGGATCATGCTTGCCATTGCAGCTTATCATGACTATGAGATTTGGCAGATGGATGTTAAAACAACATTCCTTAATGGGAATTTACTCGAGGATGTGTACATGACACAACCTGAGGGTTTTATCGATCCAAAGGAAGCCAATAAAGTCTGTAAGCTACAAAGGTCAATCTATGGATTGAAGCAAGCATCTCGGAGCTGGAATCTACGTTTTGATGAAGTAGTCAAAAAGTTTGGCTTTAGTCAAAATGAAGATGAACCTTGTGTTTATAAAAGGGTTAGTGGGAGCACAGTCATATTTCTCATATTGTATGTGGATGACATACTATTGATGGGAAATGACATCCCTACTCTTCAGACAGTAAAAGGTTGGCTAGGGAAGACTTTCTCTATGAAGGATTTAGGCGAAGCATCCTATATACTTGGGATTAAGATCTATAGAGATAGATCTAGAAGGCTTCTAGGCCTAAGCCAGAGCACATACATTGACAAGGTGCTAAAGAGGTTTAGCATGGAGGGTTCTAAGAGAGGTAACTTGCCCATGTCCCATGGGGTTACAATCTCTAAAGCCCAGTGTCCTAGTTCATGTGATGAACGGGCACGCATGAGTAAGATTCCATATGCATCAGCAATTGGATCTATCATGTACGCAATGTTATGTACTCATCCTGATGTGTCGTATGCGTTGAGCATGACGAGCCGGTATCAGTCAGATCCAGGTGAATGTCACTGGACAGCCGTAAAGAACATCCTAAAGTACTTGAGAAGGACTAAGGATCAATTCTTGGTATACAGTGGTGAGGAAGAGCTCGTGGTAAAGGGTTACACCGATGCTAGCTTCCAAACTGACAAAGATGACTACAGATCGCAATCTGGATTTGTGTTTTGCCTGAACAACAGAGCTGTAAGCTGGAAGAGTTCCAAGAAAGAGACGGTTGTAAATTCTACAACAGAGGCCGAATATATTGCCGCATCTAATGCTGCAAAGGAAGTTGTGTGGATCAAGAAGTTCATTTCTGAACTTGGAGTGGTTCCAAGCACTGGTGATGCAATTGAGTTGTTTTGCGACAACAATGGAGAAATTGCACAAGCTAAAGAACCAAGATCGCACCAACGTTCCAAACATATTCTACGGCGGTTCCATATCATACGAGAGATCGTACAATGAGGAGATGTGAAGATTTGTAGAGTACCTACAGAAAGCAATGTGGCTGACCCGCTCACAAAAGCACTTTCACAGCAGAAACATGACGGACATGTTCGATCACTTGGATTGAGATTCATGAGTGATTGGGTATAAGTGTAAGTGGGAATCTGTTGGTATGTATGCCCATAGAGACTATCATTCGATGATTGTAATGGGATACTATGTAAATGATTTGTAATACTACATTGATCATATCAATAAAGGCAAGTTTCCAATCTATATGTTTGTGTTTTATATTGTGAGATGACCATAAAACTTATAGATGTCTATAGAATAATATACTCAACGACATATGTCTTTGGGTTGATGACCTGAACAGTGAGATCATATGTATGCTAAGAGTATGTATTCTTGTTTTGTCCCTAATCGGTTGTTATTGTGGAAATATCCATAGACATCAATAACACATAAGATTAGAATATATGTTGGTTGATGGAAGAGTCTCATTATCCATGATATGGAGATATCAAACCAAATACATAGATACTTGTTAGAGAACAGTATATCGGACAGACCCACCTTGAGAGTGACACATGGATACCATGATTGGTAGTTAGAGTCACATCTCATAATGATGGTGGTGATTGTGGTTCTTAGACCTGAAGTCACTACACTTATCCCATGTCATTCGGTGTACTTTGACATCATCCACCGTGGTCCTGAATAAGGATTGCTATAAAGATGGTGCTTGGGTG
Organism: Alisma plantago-aquatica; assembly: GCA_963693085.1. Taxonomy (NCBI): domain Eukaryota; kingdom Viridiplantae; phylum Streptophyta; class Magnoliopsida; order Alismatales; family Alismataceae; genus Alisma; species Alisma plantago-aquatica. The sequence goes on along the minus strand of OY856412.1, from coordinate 712,336,499 downwards.
CACTGTGACACATGGGGATGACTGTGAGTGATGTAGATGGAATTTGTCCTTCCTACTAGAGTTTGATATTCCAGCCACTTGATAAGCGAGACTGAGAAATGCATGGCCATGCTGATGTGAGTCAATATGTGATATTGAGCTTACATATATCTCAGACAATCTTCTCTAGTTCAAGGAACATGGATTGAACGTTGAAAAGGATAACATTTCCATGACTTGAGTTCAATCCGGATATCAACGACAAAGGAACTATACAATCACTATAACACCAATCATGAATGATAGGTTAAGTTGTTCTCCAACTTCTCCAATTACTTGGGTAGCAATGAAGTCTTGTTAGATACCAATCATTATTTGTGAAATCATAATATGATTATGGATATCACTGCCAACGTAATTTGGAGCCTACCGGGTCACACGCATAGGATGTATTGGAATAGGAGTATAATTGTGGATTTGATTGGAATTGCTCCGAATCACATTGATTACTAAAATGTTTATGTAATCGATTAGAATAATATTGGAGTGACTGGCTCTAAGTGCAAGTGGGAGTCTGTTGGTATATGTATGCCCGTAGAGCCATCCCAAGCGATTGCATGGAGTCAGATATTAATTAATCAATTAATGCGATTATTTGGTTAATTAATGAATTCCGGAATATTCTAATTAATCCACGACCGTTTTAATTAACGCAACATTTCTGTTTACCGATGGGTTTAGGAAACCCTATTTCCCTTTGTATCCTGTTTAAAGGAGGATTGACGACCGATATCTATATAAGATAGAGAGAGGTTTTTCCGTTTACGCATACGTACGAAAACCTAGCCGTCGCCGTCCTTAGGAGAGAAAGGAGAGCAACGCGCCACTAGCACGCCGTCGTAGAGACATGCTCCTTCCCGCCGGCTTGAGAAGCGTGACGTGGAGTTCCATCCATCCGCGTGGATGAAGTAGAGACGCAGACGCCTTGACGCCTGCGTTCAGAGGATGTCGACAACCTCCTGTACGCGCTACGAGCGGCAGACATCACTGCCGCAAAGGAGCACCGCCGGATCAACCTGCGACAGTGAACGGGAGAGAAGTTCCGTCCGTGTCGACAAGCAGCGTTGCACCGTTGTGCAGCAGAACATCGCCAGACTTGCTCCGCGATAAGGTATATCCCGCAAACCTATTTCCGAATACGCTGTTATCGACGAGATCCTGTTATGGGTTGCGTGGATTTAGTTGCTTCCGCCGCGCATGTTTTCTCCATAAAACCCAACACATAAGGTGAAGCATCACCATCACAATCCATACCATTCTCACGTATGGATCCACACAAAACTCAAGGTGTAACCATCAGGTCATAGCATACTAGGGTCCAACCACAAAAGAGAGTACTCCGTGATTCTATCCATCATTGAAGGGGTTGTTCATAATCAATTACCATCACTTGGTTATATTAGGGCTAAGTATAACGAAATATACTTCATCGGGGTTGCCCATTAACTCATTATATTTATTATCAATTCTAATAATATGAGGGAAAAGGCAAGACTATATTGTTAAGGTAAACCTCCATTAGGCTCCAACATCACTCAAATTGTACAAACTTACCATAAGCATTATCCCAAAACATTGGATTGTTGAGAAGGTAAGACTATTAGTTGTTTACATAAGTAAACACCTTGTATAAACCACCTATGAAGTCATTAACTTGTTCTCTAGAAAGAGTCACCATTTAACCATAGGCATCCCTTGATTAACAACATAAAAATTTACATGGAGAGTAGGGTAAAACCCACAAGAGATTGTTTATTTAAAACAAACCGTCAATAAATGAGCTTCCTAAGTTGATCTCATAAAGGAAACCATCTAAATCACTTTATTAGGACCAACATATTACATTAGTCATCGTTCCAATTTATTGGATGAAGAATCATTAGATCTTAACCATTGGATCAAGTTCATATATTAAAACCATCAATTGGAGTATAGGTCCAACCATTACTTCAAATGACCCAAGAAACTATTGGTTTAAGACTTAATTGATGTTGAAACTACATGCTTAACTCACCATAGGTTGTAGATGTTGGGTTTTAGGGGAGACAGAGAAGGCAGTGGAAACAAAAATTTTCTCCCCCAACCCATATCGAGGAAACGCGTCAACGTCTATATAATAGGAAAAGATGGTTTGTGGAATCATACCTTGTCCCGAGGCTTGCTCGGCGACAATACCTCGCGCAATGCGCGGTCTTCAACTCCGGTCTTGGACGGCATCTGTGCAGCTCCTGGTCGCACCGGGACTGACGACTCCTCCTCCTACCGGACTGTCGGATGACAGTTGTCCTCCTGAGCGGCAGTGACCTCCCGCCTCTGTAGTAGTCCACACGGACCACCTGGAACTCCACACTCCTTGTCCCACAAGGAAGTGGAAGGAGTCACACCCTCCTGTTGACGTACTAGTCGCCAACACACTCTCCTGCTACCAGTTGCAACTGCAGTTGTCCTTCCCTTGCTGCACCTCCCTTTTACGGGAAGCACTTGCTTGGGATCTCTCACGGTTACCAAAACCAGAGAGAACGACAACTTCGCAAAGCAACCGGCTTGCATTGAGTTGTACTTTGAGAAGCCCCCAATACCCCTATATATAGGCGGGTCATGGGACATGGTTCTCTGTGCCCGGCAATACGGGACTAAAGCAGGAGTAGAAGGGTTCGAGATTTTTCCACAAAAAGCAACCGGTTCGCAACTTGAAACGATCGGTTCACAACTGAACTGATCGGTTAGGCCATTGAGCCGATCGATTGGACCTGAGCCGATCGTTTGGGGCACTCCAACCGATCGGTTGGTGCCCTGAACCGATCGGTTCATGGTCCTAATCTGGCTCAAAAAGACCTTCCCTGTTTCATTCTCAATTGGTATCGTATACCAATGTTATTCCCAATCGAATTGGGCAATTTGAAACCAAAGGAAAATTCTTGCCGACATGACTTTCCCAACTGGTCGGTTGCACCAGTTGAGCCGATCGGTTCAAACCTTGAACTGGTCGTTTCAACCTGGGCATGAGCCGATCGGCCTGGACACTCCATCCGACCGATTCAGCACCTCAGCCGACCAGTTCATCACATGAGCCGACCGGTTGGGAGCACAGGTTGGGCAAAATCAGTCAATTGCGATTTCAATCAATCCGATACTCCAATCAATGCGTCCAACACCTTGAACCATATGATATTGAGCTATCGACTGATTGAGTGTTTAATTGAACTACTAAACTCCTTTAGTAATCAATCTAAACATTTCTTTGTGGACAAAACTCCTCTTCCAGGTTAAATCCTATGTGTGTGACCCTGCAGGTCCATTTCACGTTGGCAGTGAAAGTCCATAACACTTATGACTTCACAAGCAAAGAGCGGTGCCTAGTCACACATCATTGCTACCCAAGTGAAAGTAGAAAGTTGGAGAACAACTTTCATCCTACAATCCGTGAATGGTGTTACAGTGAATGTATAATTCCTTTGTCACTGATATCCCGAATGAACTCGAGGCATGGAACAGTCATCCTGTCAACGTTCATTCACTTTCTTGATCTCAGAGTAGATTGAAGGAGATATGTATGACATCAATATCATATACTGATTCACACATGCGTGCGCACGCCTATCTCAATCCTACTCATCAAGTGGCCTTGGATATCAAACTCCCTCAGGAGGGACAAATCCCATATCTATCACTCACCCCTCAAAAGCCCCATGTGTCAAAGCCACCCAATCATCACCTTTATAACAACCCATGTTTCAGGACTGCGTTTGATGATGTCAAAGTGTGCCCAACGACATGTGTTGAGTGTAGTGATTTCAGGTCAAAGAATCACACTCACCACCATCACTGTGAGTACTGACTGTGACTACCATCTCATGGTTCCATGTGTCAAACTCACGGTGGGTCTGTCCGGTACCTTGTTCTCTAACAAGTACCTATGTGTTTGGTTTGATATCTCTATATCATGACTAATGAGATTCTGTCATCAACCAACACCACAATCTAGTCTTGTGTGTCATTGTTGTCTATCTACCTTCCACAATGACATCCGACTAGGGACATAACAAGAATGTACAAACTCTTAGCATCCGTATGATCTCATCGTTCAGGTCCTCAACCTGAAAGCATACGTCATTGAGTACTGTCATTCTCTAGACATTCAATCTGTTCTATCACTATCTCATATGACTGAACCAGAAAGAATTCGAAGCTCGCCTTTGATGTTTATCAAATCAATCTTAATGTATCCCACCAATCATCCCATGATTGGCTCTCAGGGCATACATACCAACAGACTCCCACTTGCACTGCGAGCCAATCACCCATGAATCATATTCATAGTGATCTTTAAACATGTCCCACATGTTACCGTGCTCTAGTGCCAACATAGTGAGTAATGGCAACACCTTACCAAAGTCTGTACAAATTGCATGTCTCACATCTCTTCGCTGTACGTCACACGTATGAGATGGAGTTGTCGTAATATGCGATCTAGTATTCCATTGCTAACCTTTAGCCACATTGCATGATCAAGGATTCCAGACTTGTCATCAATGAGTGGAATATAAGTTCATCTCATGAACTTTTAGATCCATATAGTATCCACTGCTGTTCACTAACACACAGATACTCGACATTTCCCTTTTAAATGGCTTTATTGGAACATTTCCAATTATCAACAAAATTTTCACTTTTATACATCTTATGTATATATATTGCAATTAATTTTCTGTCCTTTCGGAAGTTTGCATCAATGTAACTCTTTACATTGAACTCTTCCTTATCTCCATAGAACTAGTACTTCTCAAGCACTTATCAAGTTCTCATGGTATTCCAGTAACCCTTACTGGAAGTAGACAGACATCCACTCGTCATGTCCTACATACGAGTTATCAGGATGAGCACATCATATTGCCATGTCCTACATACAAGATGATGAATGCATTTTATTCTTGCCATGTCATACATGCAAGATAATGGGATGATTACATACATGATAGATCTATATCTATTCTTAGTGTTCCCATTCTTCATAAGAATTGGACACTTGGCCTTGGGATACTAACTCCATGTAACATGGACAAGTTTTCTCCCACTGAATCTGTGCATACTGAACACTTCAGTACAGATTGCCAATGTATGCTCTCTCTTTCCAGGTCAAAAGATTTTCGAGAACTATCTCTATAGATCTCTATTCCTATCACATAGGAAACATCTCTATCTTCCTTAAAGATAATTTCCACATTAGGATTTCCAATCTAGAACATTTCCATTTCACATCAACATGTGGAATGTGAACACGCTCCTACTAAATCACAGATCCCTTCTTTATCTTTGACATGTCAGTCAAACCCTTTGACTATATCATCAAAGTAAAGATCCAATTCTGAGTTGCTTGTACTCAATCAATCACATTGATTAGTCCATTGTAACTTATAGACTTCATTTGCATTAGTGGATTCATAAACCTTATAGGTTGTGTCATGTACACATCCTTGTTTTATTCCTCATAGGAATGTGGTTTTAGTATCCATATGCCAAATGTCTCAGTCATTAAGTTGCAATCAACAAGCATCATCCTTCTCAAAATGTTATCCATGTGTCTTAACACTTAAGACTCATTTGCACTTATGGATTTCATCCAATGAGTGATACCATCAAGGTCATACCTTATGGTTCACATGGAAATCATTTAGGATGTAATGGTCTTATACCATAACTCAAAATATGATTCCTCATATTCATCTAGATAGTTGACTCATCATATGAACAACTCATCATATAGATAATTGAGGTGTATCTGTCAAGAATATAAGAATTCACAACCCTTGTGATTCTTAATGTCCTTTATTAGTGTGGGGTATTCTTTTATTAAGAAGAATTCAGTTATTTGATAATATTCTCTAACTCCTTAGAGTATGATTCCTTCTTGATTTAGACATCACCATGCCTTAATCATGAGTTCACTATGATACATTATCATAATCACTCGTAAGGATCTCAAACATTTGGTCCAAGTATATCATTCATTGATCTCATCAAGAATTAATACTTTACCAAATTTGTACTTCATCTATGACAATCTTGAACACTTTAAGATGTTCATATTGGTATTTCTCTAAATACCATTTGAAGTATTAGCATTTGTTCCAATTGGTATGTAAATACATCACATGTATTATACCTAATAGGATAATCACTCTCCCACTACCTTTAGTGAAGATTGATTAATCATGTCCAAGATATTCATGTCTCTTACTGGTTCTCTAACCAAAAGAGTCTAGATTTATCCATCATATGGAAACTAGAAATGAATTTCTTATGATATATGCTAATTTAATTGTTTGAGTTATCAATAACTTTAGGTATCATTTTATCTTATACATACCATGTATTACAAGATAAACAAGGCATTGCCACAAAGATCATATCTTTAAGATCAACTTTATTAATTGCCATCATTGTCATACAATATGCAATAATAAAGTGTTTCTATCTATTGGCAATATATGAAATAGCAGTTCTCAACTCCATTTTGTGCCCTTTAGGCTGAAATAAACTGAACGATACTCCTATCTATGGCAGAAACACTTGCTCCAATGATGGGTATTTCTTTCTTGGTCCTTTCACAAAGGCCATCACTTCTTTGCGGATATTGCATATCATATATGACATGTCCATATCTTGGTATCATATACCTCGGATAAAGAAGTGGTTCATTTCATGATACCTTAGGTGGAGATCTCCATCCCCTCCTTCATCTTCTTTTGTTCTTCCAGATATAGAGGGCAGTTCCCTCATACACCCTTTCCCCATGTGCCTTGAGGCTGAAAATGACTTGGATTGTTGGCTAGCATCAGAACACTTCTTAGCCTTGCCCTTGCCCTTAAGACTTACCTTTTCTTTGATCTCATCAAAGATTATGGTTTGTCTTTCTTCATCTTTGCCTCTACTATCCTCAACATGTCCAACAACTCTGTCAACGCTTGTCAAAGTTGTTCATGTTGTAGCTTATCATGAATTGTATGATTCTCGCAACATTTGCAGTATCATACCAATAGCCAACTCTTGGCTCAGATGGAATCCTTCTTAGTCAGGTCTTTCCACATACCCAATCACATTGAGTGTGTGAATACCTTACTGGATCTCCTTCTGTCATGCCATACTAGGACAGTGTTTTGGAGACATCATATGTCTCATGTTGTCTCTGCAACTCATAGTTCAGAGAACACAACATCAAGCATTCCTCATCAATGTCATCCTCAGTATGCTTCCATAAGCATACTTTCAGCCATTGATGTGGTGGGATCGAGTTCATCTGGTTCTGGTATAACTAGGACTTAGAGCTTTCGCTCTTTGATTGATAACACTTCTCATCATCATCCTAACCAGTCGTGGAATTATTCCCATTTGATTTGTTGGTCTCAAAGACTGATCGAAAATAAAGTGATTTTGTTGATTAACCATTTATATTAACAAAAAGGAAATATATGCAATTTTAGTCCAAAAACTCATTTTTGACTTATTTGATTGATTTGACAAGTTGACGATATAATTAGGCCTTTAATTAATTATCGCTCCCACTATTTTAGTTCAAATTGATAGCCCTCACCATCAATTCGGAAGATTGCAGCGTACAACCTTCTAGTGGGCAAGATCCTAAAATCCTCTAAGTCATGAACCAGCTTGGGCTGTCACCCACAACATAGATCTCTCAGGTAGGCAACTTTTGCCAATTGCATCATATGCAACTCTTGATAAGATGTCATCTACAACTCCTTGCAATGATCATCTCCATGCCTCAAGGCGCTAGATCCTATCTAGGTCACCTTGTTAAGTCTAACCCAAATCAAACACGATGAATATGCACCCTGCTAGGGCAGACCCACACATTCATCCTTCACGCTTCCATGAGGTAGACGGTGCACCACGATAGGGCGTGCCCACACTTGGTCGAACAAGCTTTTCACGTGTGTCGCATTTGGAAGGCATCTAAAACTTAATATTTTAATGAGGGATTTGGTTTTATATACATATACATATCCAATCACCACAATACATAGTATGTATCATATACATGCTATATCCCACAAAAAACATGCACAAACGATAAAAAGTGATGATTATGGCCATCCTAATGTGATTCCTCGAGCCAAGAGGAATCACGATCATCTAGGTCTACATCACATGCAACTTGTACAAGATGAACTCTGTGCCTTGCCATCCGAGTTGATCAACTCATCACATGAATGATCTGTACTCTCCAGCCGGTCGTCTGGGTGCCACCAGCCGATCGGTTGGCTCCTACAACCGATCGGTTCGCCTGGTCGTCGTGCATCTCGTCATGTCCGCCACCCGCTCGTCTCGCTCCTCGAACCGGTCATCAACCGATCGGTTCACTCCTTGAACCGGACGTCTGGAACGTCAACCGATCGGTTCACGCCTTGAACCGATCGTTTCAGCTGTCGTCTTGATGTCCGCCGGTCTTTGACATAACAGGAAATAAAATTCTATCCTATTTATTACATTGCTTTAAAAAGGGAAACCCCGAGTTACATTCGGGGGGAGCAAAGGTAGGAAAGAATCTCGAATTATTTTGAGTTACATCGGGATTAAGAGAAGGAAGATCGGTGCGCAGACCGAGATGCAAGCAACCGCAAACAACCACACACAGATAGGGGTTTATAGGCCATAATCACGCTACACACATCCACCACAAAACTCGTTTAAGGGCGACGCGTATCGAGTGCATTAATAATACATATCATATATGTAATTTGGGATTTGTGGATTTAGGATTGGACATGCATAAAGCCGATATTATTCACATCACATGCAATAAATAAAGGCGACAAACCAAAATCGATCATATCGATATTCCTAAAATATAGAGCAGTTGACGTGGCTCTGATACCACTGTTGGGTTTTAGGGGAGACAGAGAAGGCAGCAAAAACAAAAATTTTCTCCCCCAACCCATATCGAGGAAACGCGTCAACGTCTATATAATAGGAAAAGATGGTTTGTGGAATCATACCTTGTCCCGAGGCTTGCTCGGCGACAATACCTCGCGCAATGCACGTTCTTCAACTCCGGTCTTGGACGGCGTCTGTGCAGCTCCTGGTCGCACCGGGACTGGCGACTCCTCCTCCTACCGGACTGTCAGATGACAGTTGTCCTCCTGAGCGGCAGTGACCTCCCGCCTCTGTAGTAGTCCACACGGACCACCTGGAACTCCACACTCCTTGTCCCACAAGGAAGTGGAAGGAGTCGCACCCTCCTGTTGACGTACTAGTCGCCAACACACTCTCCTGCTACCAGTTGCAACTGCAGTTATCCTTCCCTTGCTGCACCTCCCTTTTGCGGGAAGCACTTGCTTGGGATCTCTCACGGTTACCAAAACCAGAGAGAACGACAACTTCGCAAAGCAACCGGCTTGCATTGAGTTGTACTTTGAGAAGCCCCCAATACCCCTATATATATAGGCGGGTCATGGGACAGGGTTCTCTGTGCCCGGCAATACGGGACTAAAGCAGGAGTAGAAGGGTTCGAGATTTTTCCACAAAAAGCAACCGATTCGCAACTTGAAACGATCGGTTCACAACTGAACCGATCGGTTCGGCCATTGAGCCGATCGGTTGGACCTGAGCCGATCATTTGGGGCACTCCAACCGATCGGTTGGTGCCCTGAACCGATCGGTTCATGGTCCTAATCCGTCTAAAAAAGATCTTCCCTGTTTCGTTCTCAATTGGTATCGTATACCAATGTTATTCCCAATCGAATTGGGCAATTTGAAACCAAAGGAAAATTCTTGCCGACATGACTTTCCCAACTGGTCGGTTGCACCAGTTGAGCCGATCGGTTCAAACCTTGAACCGGTCGTTTCAACCTGGGCATGAGCCGATCGGCCTGGACACTCCAGCCGACCGGTTCAGCACCTCAGCCGACCGGTTCATCACATGAGCCGACCGGTTGGGAGCACAGGTTGGGCAAAATCAGTCAATTGCGATTTCAATCAATCCGATACTCCAATCAATGCGTCCAACACCTTGAACCATATGATATTGAGCTATCGACTGATTGAGTGTTTAATTGAACTACTAAACTCCTTTAGTAATCAATCTAAACATTGCTTTGTGGACAAAACTCCTCTTCCAGGTTAAATCCTATGTGTGTGACCCTGCAGGTCCATTTCACGTTGGCAGTGAAAGTCCATAACACTTATGACTTCACAAGCAAAGAGCGGTGCCTAGTCACACATCATTGCTACCCAAGTGAAAGTAGAAAGTTGGAGAACAACTTTCATCCTACAATCCGTGAATGGTGTTACAGTGAATGTATAATTCCTTTGTCACTGATATCCCGAATGAACTCGAGGCATGGAACAATCATCCTGTCAACGTTCATTCACTTTCTTGATCTCAGAGTAGATTGAAGGAGATATGTATGACATCAATATCATATACTGATTCACACATGCGTGCTCACGCCTATCTCAATCCTACTCATCAAATGGCCTTGGATATCAAACTCCCTCAGGAGGGACAAATCCCATATCTATCACTCACCCCTCAAAAGCCCCATGTGTCAAAGCCACCCAATCATCACCTTTATAACAACCCATGTTTCAGGACTGCGTTTGATGATGTCAAAGTGTGCCCAACGACATGTGTTGAGTGTAGTGATTTCAGGTCAAAGAATCACACTCACCACCATCACTGTGAGTACTGACTGTGACTACCATCTCATGGTTCCATGTGTCAAACTCACGGTGGGTCTGTCCGGTACCTTGTTCTCTAACAAGTACCTATGTGTTTGGTTTGATATCTCTATATCATGACTAATGAGATTCTGTCATCAACCAACACCACAATCTAGTCTTGTGTGTCATTGTTGTCTATCTACCTTCCACAATGACATCCGACTAGGGACATAACAAGAATGTACAAACTCTTAGCATCCGTATGATCTCATCGTTCAGGTCCTCAACCTGAAAGCATACGTCATTGAGTGCTGTCATTCTCTAGACATTCAATATGTTCTATCACTATCTCATATGACTGAACCAGAAAGAATTGGAAGCTCGCCTTTGATGTTTATCAAATCAATCTTAATGTATCCCACCAATCATCCCATGATTGGCTCTCAGGGCATACATACCAATAGTAGAGACCTGATCCATCATCAGTAGTGACCACTAAGTCACCATAGGTTGTTAGATTAGCACTGTGTTCATTAATCATAATTAGATATCAAGCTATTGTCACCATTGATTGATAGCATCAATGGGGTACTTAGTTGTTGATCATTAAGATTCTGATTAGGACAAAACCTGACCTAAGGGGTGAACATCAGTTGACACCATTGATCACTACCATTAGTTGTCATGAAGACAACACCATCGGTTGTTGTAATGGTACCACCATTGGGTCATGTTTATAAAAGAAATCAGCTTTAAACCCTAAAATTGACCATTGGTTGATGGGTGCTTAGCACCACCTATTATCAAAACAAACTGATCCAAGTCATCCTATATCTTAGGAGGAATGTACAAATGATTAAAATTTCATCTAGAACTGAAATCAGAACAGGGAACATCATAAAAATCGAAATCCAAGTCAAGCATAGCTTTTTAGTGCATGGATCATCATTTTAAAGCAAGAACATGAGCTAGCAAGCTTATGGTAAGAAATAAGCATGGAGCAAGTTATAAAACTTGCTTCTAATGAGAAGATAAAATCCCAAACAAAATAAAAATCGAGCAGGTAGGGTAGAAAATCCAAGAATAAGCTTTGAACTTATTCATCTAACACCTTTCTCCATCAAAGAAGCAAACCCTAAGCATAAGGAGCAAGAAAGGTAGGGTTTTAGAGCTTTATAGAAACTTCTACCATGGAACAGCAAGGCTCTGACCTGGAGAAAGATAGGGGGAATAAGAACATAAAAAGAAACGAGAAATAGAAGGTGAAATTTACTAAATTAGGTTAAGATCACCAAGAAGGAACTTTAAAAACCTAAAGGAAGCAAAACAAAACCCTACATGCTTCCACCAAGAAATTTGCCTTCTTCTTCTACCTGGGATAGGTCCTCCACAGCTAAATAGAGAGGGAATGAGGTTCTTAGTAGGAGGGAAGTGGTAGAGATCAAAACTTTTGTTTGAGAGCTTAAAAGTAGATATATAAATCTTGAAGGATAAGGAAAGAGAAGAAGCATGAGGTGTCTAAAAGCTCTCCATGCATCCATGACCTTAAACTATTAAGGATATATAAGTAGCCGCAAAAGTAGCTTATCCACCATACATGGATACCTACTTAGCCATTGTTTATTTATTTTGCAAACAAAACAAATAAACCATTTGCTTGATAGCTCCTAAAGGTAGCTCATCCATAAAGGGGTAAACCCTAAAATACCCTTGAGGAAAACACCTCCAAATCAAGGTTCAACTAGGCACCCCATGGCTCAACAAGCTCAAGCATGATGAGAGAACATCCAAAGAACATAATGAAAATGATAAATTTCAAGAAAAACCTCCCAGTTGGGCAAATTGTAGAGAAGATCAAAATGTACATAAAATTGTATAACTTGCACAAACATTGTTCAAATTGGACCAAACTTGAAAATTAAGCTTGTCTTATGATTGCAAATCATATCACATGGTTATATTATAGGTCTAGGAATTGAATTATGATAATTAAGTATGTTCAACACTTTTAGCAAGGTCAGGGGTCTCTCACCTACACTCAAGAACTAACATTGCCACTAAAACACAAACTATAGGTGAGAAATCTCCATTAGGTAAAAAGATTTTGGATAGTCATTGAACATTGTTTCAAATTGCAAATCACATTCTTTAATACTTCACATTTTAAGGACTAAAAGAAAACATTATCGTCCACCATCCAAGGAGAAAATAAACCTCGTATCTCTTACTTGACACCATTATGTGCATCATTGGTAATCTCATATGTGTCCAAGAAAGTAGATGCAAAACCCAATGTTGCTAATTCTAGTTTGTCCTTAGTGTTATATTTTTATTACTTCCAAATACTCATGTCATATGTAGGATTATTTTATGCAACTGGTCATTTAAACCTTTTCCAATGTTCCCATCAACTCATTTTTATTGTTGAAGAGCACAAAGTATTTCAAATTTTCTTAGTTACCCTACAAATTCTCTCATGCATTATTTTTATTATTCTATCAATGTAGTAAAAAAGTGGACACAATGACTGATTCCATCCCTACAACTTATTTGATGATTCCACCCCTACAACTTATTTGATCTTTTTTTTTTCAATCTTGAACATCCATGTGTCATCCAATTGTTCTAACGGTGAATATCTAGTCAGAGGTCTACATGTAGAAAATGCCTCACATTTTTTCAAGGCAACATGCGTTTTTGTAAACATAATCAGTTGTATTGTAGAAATCATGTGTACACTATCTTCGTGGCCTTATGTTGTTACATTTCAGAATGTTGTGTGATAGAAAAAACATGTTGACTTTCAACCATTTGATCCAATTTAGAAGTTGTCTTTTGGGTTAATGATGGTCTAAATTACAAAAAATTCAATGTATACCCTTAAAAACATACGCTCTAGTCATCCCTTTCATCTCATTTTTTTCATTTCCAAATGAGACAGAATGCTCACTAACTTACCTGTTGTTTTGTATCACATGGTGTCTCAAAAGGTGTCACAATTAACTTCAGCACTCCTTACTCCTCTGAGTGATGGAAACTTAGTGATGGTGTCCCTCTTGAGTTCAATAGTTGAGAATGTTCTTCATTTAGTGATTCAAAGAGGAGGTTGATCCAACATCCACAGCCACAACTCATTAGTTTAAAATTTTAATGAAAATTATGTTGAAACATGGTTCAGATGGAGGAGTCTACCTACCATCAAGAACATTATTAAAATCTCCTTCAAAAGATATGGAGTTGCCTTAGGTGTAACAAAAGGTACCCCTTTAGCTAAATATATAATGGATTCTTCATGATAGGTAAGTAATTCCATACTAATGACTTCTTATTCAGGTGGAAAACTGTGAAAGCAACAAGGTTACATGTTTTTATCTTAAAATTATTATCTAAAAAAGAGAAGGCCAAAGAAAACATCTTTTGCAATTTAGTTTCCAGGAATGAGATCGTTTAACACATAAATAGAGGACAATCTTTGTTGGGTTGTATGTAGTATCCAACAATTTTCTAGTCTTGAATTTAATTGAAAAGTTGTGGCAATCACATTTTCCCTTTCGTTAAAGTAGCCAATGACAAATTGTTCAATAGAACACTCACCTACTGGGTAGTATTGAAGCTCAAGGGAGTTTTACGTATCAACTTTAGACGTTGTGCTCTTTATCATCAAGAAATAATACATTTTACATTAAAGCATACATATCTAGAATTTTGTAATAGGTTATATAAGAACTAAATTTTCTCACATCATCTTTTCTTCCCACTACATAAATTCTTTGCACAATTCATATAGTGGGTAAGTTTTCATATTCTTATGATCTAATGTGAAACATTTCGTGTCCCCTTAGCCAAACAATAAAGACACATAGTTTTTTTTTTTGCAAATTCTAGTCCAACTCCACCGTAATCTAATTTTTGGTGAAATATTTCCTTTAACATGTGGAAAATTTTGCACAAAATCAGCCCTTCGCAAAAATTGCTCTTGTTCAAGTTCATAATGTTTGTTCAAATCTGCATACACAAACCTTAAAGCAAGACTTTGTTAGTACGATGGCATCTTCATTATCATATCAACGTGTATACTGTGATATGTAATCTTTACATTATGATAACTTGAAAGTGCAAGCATTTTGTAAGTTAAGAACACTTAATGGTAATATGCTTCTAGCATTGGAACTTATATTTAAACATTCATATGCATAGTGGATTTTCGTATTAAAAAGTATTTATTGAGAAGATTGCATTCTCTCCTCGTAACAAAATGTTCATTAACTTATACTTTTCCCACATTCTTGTCCGTGACTCCCTGTTCATATGTCTTTTGATGATATAGTTCTCCCTAAACAGATGATATTGTAGTGGGTGTCTTCTTTTCATAGGAACCTATATAATTCAAGCGTGAGATAAGTATACGAAATCTAGGGTGCCCTTCCCCCGCAGAAATCTACGGAATCCAAGAGTGAGATATATATTGTTTATCATAGCATGAGGAGAAATTAACTGTGGTATAACCTTCATATTACACGAACTTGGAAGCTCACACTAGTAGATCACCGGCCTTCACTGTCGGTTATTTAAGACTTTTAGTGTTGGTTTCTAAGCGACACATATGTGGGCGCCGCTAAAAGCCAAATTTTTACGCGTCGGTTCTCAAACCTACGCCACAACCATTCACGCGCCACTGAAACGCGCCAAAAACGCGCCAGCAGGGGGTATAGGCATCAGTTATCTGCTAGAAAACTGACACTGAATCACCCGCTTACACGGTCGTACTGGCCAACATGACCGTAGTATCTGGAATATCAACGTCGGTTACTAGTATGGCAACCGACATTGTTACCATATATCGTCGGTTTTATACAGATATCCGACACGTATTTTATATCTGGTCTGTTGCCACGGCCGTACTGGCCAGCACAGCCGTGGTGTAGGGAAATTGACGTTGGTACTAGTAAGGAAACCGACACTATAATCGTATGTCGTCGGTTTATACAAATAACTGACGCCTATGATTTGATTTTTTTTTCATGTCAGTCTGCAGACCTGCTGTGGCTGGTCGCAGGATGAGAAACCTGCAGTTCGGTTATGAACTGCATTATGAGAATAAAGTTATTCTTTATTCATCATCATCATTGTCATCAAAATCATATTGAAAAATTCCCACTCTTTGCAGGGCTTTTGCCCAATCTTCTCTTACAACATCTAATTCATCTCTCGTATAGGGAGCATGTACATCGAAACGCTTTTCACCTGTGTTGAAGTCATCAGTTTTAAAGACCTACAAAGAGAATGGCGTACATACATAATTATAATAATATATAATAAGATTCATATATTTCATATTATCTAACGAGACTATGTATAATACATGTTGTATGTTATCGATTTTCAATACAACATGTTTGATGATTAGGTCCATAAATCACATCACATAGTAGGCACATGCCCAACTGTTGTCTTGTGTAGCACACTATAAATTTGAAACATACAAAATATTCAAAAATAAAAATAAGCACACTTCACATAAATAATATATACATTGGAGTCAGGAAATTACTTTCACATTCTTCCAAATGAGCTGCAGATGTTTTTCCTGGGGACCTTTCCTCCAGCTTTTTTGTACTCTTGTAAAGCCCTATATATATGTTAATGTAACACATTAAATTACATAATTAAATAGTAATGCAGTAACAGATGTTAACAGATATAAAAATATAAAATATTTCTCACGAGAATAATGGCATTTTAATTGCATGTCCAAATACATCCAACTCACTCCCCGCAGGATCTAGATAATAGACAGTGAATGTCTTGGGGACAATAACTAATAACTCCCAATGCTTAGAACTACAGGTAAGAAAGTAGAAAATTAATAACTCAATATCCGCAATAAAAATATAATTTGCTTAAGTCCAAATTACAAGCAAAGTAAACTTACTCGACATTGAATGGAGCTATTATCACCGTCTAATTATTTTTACCAAAATATTCAAAAGCATCACAGCGGTATGAAGTAACTGAAATAGGGTCTTTTTCTACAAGACTAATCAAAGATGGAACCAAAAACCCCACATGGGAAAACCCAAAATCTTTACATGTCTTGTATAAGTGGCTGCAAAACATGTATTATGCATGCATTAATATATAAGAAACCAGATTGTCGTATATAAAACAAGGTATATGGATGTATAAACTAGATTTCCGTATGCATTAATTAATCTCACCATATCCACAACTCTATCATAGATGTGTTCAGCCATTCATACTTAAACAACTCCAAAATATCTTGTATAAATATGTTGTTTCTGAATGTTTGACCTGCATTAATACGTATCCAGAACTTCTATTACGTATGCATTAATACGTATGCTAAACTTGTATAAATAGATTGTTATCGTATAATTTACCTACAGCATTCTCCGAAATAGTAACATTTATAGGGTAATTTAGATTATGTCCGCCGATCCATACTGCCACACTCCTACAATTAGGACCTATCGAGGCGTGTAGGTCCCGTGGAAGCCAACTTGGTAGTCGAGGAGGTGGAGGCCGAGATGTAGTGGGTCTCATCTTTTTGACCTGTATATATAATTTCATATCAATTGACTCGTATATATACACACTAACAAAGTAAAGTAATGCAAATTTATCATACAATATCAGTATAGAGGACATCCGCTTCGAGCCACAGTATCACTCCGCCTACTTCCTCACCAAGTGTTTCAGCATCTGGGTGTGCATGAGGCAGTACAAGATCCGTCCAGCCAGTGAGTATATGTATGGGGCTCACACGTACCATGTCATCTGGTACTGGACTCCCATGAAACATGCACCCTTTAAGGGGTGGGTAAGCCGATGCATCTGCAACAATATATCTTTCACTTTGTAGTCGGCATGGCTTCAACCCCTATAAATTTACGTAATTAAAGAATGTTATATGCATATATACACAAACATATCATCTTAAACATACTAGCTATTATATATGCCATAAAAATACTTACAGAGGACATGCTAGGTGGGTCTATAGGATTACTCTCAACCTCTGCAGTACGAGTAGGAGAAGAGAGGTTCGCCACGGGTACTGTCTGACTGGCAGTCTGAGGCGTCTGCTGCTACTTGTGAAATGCTTCCTGGAGTCTTTTTTAATTAAGGAATCTACCTATACATGGATAAATGAAATGCTAATTGTTGATTATTGAATTCCCTTTCGCAATAACGTTCTAAAATAAGAATAAGTTACCTCAGCTTATGAAAGTCCCGCTTTTGGGACAAGTTTACGCTGGGATGACCCAAAGAACGCTTTGATGCCCACACCAACGCATGCACCCCTTACACGTACAGGATGCTCTGGGTTACCCAGAGCAACTGTCAGTTCATCCCTTGTGCTCTGAGGGATGAAATTTCCTTCCTTCCTCTGCTCGTGCAGCTCCCGCTAAGCACCATCAACAAAAATTCATAAGTAAACATAACAATAATCAATATCGATAGATTGCTCTAAGAGTTTGATTTTTACCATTTTGTAGCCGCCTCAGCGGTTGCGGGCTTCAGTATCTCTCCCTTCTTGTTTTGCCTCCCAACTATCCACATAACATGACGAGGCAGAGGTGCGGGAGCAGCAGTAGAGGACTCTGTAGTCTCCTGAGTAGCAGTAGGCTGAGTAGACTCAACATGTAGTCTTTGGTGAATGCCTGCATATCCTCTTAGACCCATTGTGTGGTCGTGCAAATTCAGTGCACGCCTTGCTCATTGAGCACGTTGATTTGGTTAGTAACACTAAAGGTTAATCTTGAATAGGTGAATACATAAAAATGTATATTAATTAAATTGGGAGTGGTGGCACTTAATACCTTGAATTCATCTATTTTTCTTTGGGTAACAAACTCCTCCCAGACTTTGGGGTCCAAGTAGTTCAATTGTTGTGTGGCTTCCTTCTTCCTATATTTATTTTTCAAAGAGAATACAAACAAAAATTATTAGTGTAAAGTTAGTGAAATACTGATCAATGTCTAGAATTGGAATCTATCAAGAACCTATTCTCAGCATCGCGTATGTAATCTCAGGTGAGATTGGTCTTATAGTTCCTTAGGACCCTCCCACAACGTTGCATCACACATTTACGATGCAGTTTTTCATCCAGATCAAATATGCTCTGCAAATTAAATAGAATATATTGCTATTAACTAGTATCCTAAAAATTAGTAATCTACACAAATAGAATTACAAATAATAATAACTCACGCATAGTTCCTTCCATATGTGGTCTTTCTTCTCCTTAGGAACTCTATGCCATGATTCTAGGATAACACTGCAATGGCTGCGAGTAAGAACCCCAAGATATGAAACAAATAAGTTGCGGTTCACTCCATATGGATTTCCTGCCTGATCGAAATCCACAGCCAATTTGGGTCCATTGGCCCTTTGCTGTATTAACTTGTTCATCATTGTGATGCCCCTCACTTTCTCAATTTTCTTTTGCTGCTCATCAAGTGTTGTATTTTCTTCAGGGGGTACATCACCAACCTAAAATTTGATAAAAAACACACTTACATAATATAATTATAAATGAACATATAGGGATATATTCTTAAAACTTACATTGTCAGGCGGTGCAAGCACGTCCTCACCCTCACGGTGATCATCAACACGATCCTGATCAGCCATCTGATACACGTATTAATACTTACACTTCAACAATTCATCACATTTGCAACATTATATACAAGTTCTAGCTTTATCACTCATACTCGTCTTAATACTAAACTTCTAGGGTTTTCAAGAAGTCATCCTTTGTTCAACATCATAAGAATTACATAATTGTAAGAATATTGTCACCTCACACTGATCCGTATGTATATATCATATTCAATTTCAGTAAGACTCAACAAACACTTGCATAATTCATTCTAATACAATTCAAATATGATTTTATAATGTCAATTCAATTCCCAAGCATATTGACCACTGACCTGATTTTTAGGAAATATTCACATGAAATAGCATAGTCATATATCCATAGAATTTCCCATGGATCATCAATCAATATAGTATGCAACATGGCTGGTCGAGTTAATCTAGGGAATACTCAACCGCCACTTCTATAGAGTTCAAACATCATTAAAAAATTAGAAAAGTTTAACAAGACGTCCAAAATGGAGTTTCCAAAACATAATTAAAATTTCAGATCAATTGGATATACCAATAAAAAGATAAAATTCAAATACTAAACTGCTATATTTTAGTTTGAATACATGGTCGATTGAGTTTATCTTGGGTAAAATCGGCCGACAAACAAGTCAAAAAATTCTTCCAACTAATATCTAATTTCTCCAAACCATGTACAAATTTCAACTAAATCCTAGTTGTATATAAAATGCTGAAAATCATTTAGTACACAACTATACTGATCAAAATTTGTATTCATATGTTACCAAAACCCTAATTTTTGTCGATTAGGATTTTCAATTCTCAAACCCTAATTATGTGAATCAAATAATGTTTAAATCTTCTCATTAGTTTTAAAACATAATGATTAGATTACCATAATTAATCAAGCTTGAAACAATGTAATAATGCATTCATCAACTTGATGAATCTACATATCAAAACTTTTGAGTGGTTGAAGTAGTGAAGATGTAGCTAAAACTACCTAGAATTCTAAAACTTGAACCGAAAGAGGATAAATAAATATAAAAGGTTAGGCATAGATAAGTACATGAAGAACTTATAGTGTAATATCCTGCCCCCAAACCCCCACATTAACCCTGAATTGATATGTGAGTATGTTGTAAACGTGAGTAATATTGTGTAGAACAAAATGCAGTTTGTCATAGAACAATGCAGGTCAGGGGAAAACTTGATAATGGGCGTGCAGGGTGCTTCAACTGGCGGCCCTTCTAGCAGCTCGAAGAGGCAGCCCTGTTGGCTGCTTCAAGCGGCGACGCTGCTGGCTCCGTACAGGCGGCAATGCTGCTCCGTGCGGACGACGATGCTGCTCCTTGCCGACGACGTTGCTGCGGGCGACAGTGCTGTTCCGTGCGGGCGGCGCTGCTGCTCGGGTCGGGCAGTCGCCGGCAGCGGCTGGCGGAAGCAGAGGCGGCGAGTGGCGGCAGTGTCAGAGGCGGAGGCGGAGGCAGTGTCGGAGGCGGAGGTGCGGGACAACAGCAAAATCGTCGGAGCAAAGGGAATCGTTGGAGCAAAAATCCTGATCAGCGGAAATGAATGA
This sequence comes from Alisma plantago-aquatica, assembly GCA_963693085.1. Taxonomy (NCBI): domain Eukaryota; kingdom Viridiplantae; phylum Streptophyta; class Magnoliopsida; order Alismatales; family Alismataceae; genus Alisma; species Alisma plantago-aquatica. Next base: position 712,315,561 of record OY856412.1, on the reverse strand, counting down.
AACAGAAGAGGAAGAGGCTGCCGCGTTGTTAAGTTAACTATAGGTGTCAGTTGCTAAAAAAACTGACAATACAAACTTTAAGTGTCGGTTTGCAACAAACCACCGCCACTAAAGGGAGGTGAACATTTTCGCGGTTATTCGCACAAAAACACAATGGCGTCAGTTATTGTCACCAAAACCGACGATAAAAAGTGAGCAAATTTCTGTCTCACAGAAAACCTTTAGTTGTCGGTTCCTCTCTTAAAAACAGACGATGTATGTCAATTTATGGAGGCAATTTTTTTCGCTGGAAATTTTGGTTTTGGCGGTTACTTTTCGGTATCAGTTTCTTATTAAGGAACCGACACTGAATAAAAGCGATACCCGTGTCTGATCGCCCTTCACAGATTAATGTCGACTTATTTTATACACCGACGCTGTATGTGTTAGGTGTCGGTTTATTATTACAACCGACACCAGAAAAAGTGACGTTATAAGCCATTTCTGAAGTAGTGTCATGAATCTCGTGACCTATGCCTCACCTTTTTATTCTTGGGTTTTCATTTTCTACAAGAGTTGGTAAATTTTAAAAATCACCAGATTCCTTATGATGTATATTTTTAGATCTACAATATGAGCCTCGCACTTGATGACATTCACAAGTGATGCTTCAGATTGTTTTGTCACCTTGTTTCTAAATTCTTCATCAATACTATTGTTTACCATTCGTATTGAACATTAAACATTTTCCCTAAAGTGATTACAGTTTTGCAAATTTAACTGAAGCTGGATAGTTGAATTAACTACTATACATGCTAATAGTTGTCTAACAATATACCTGAAAGTTATATTTCTTTGCGTAATAGCGGTTCTTTTAACGTTGTGGACACATAATTAGGCTTCTGAAACGGGTTAAGTATTTTAAGCAGGGGTGGTCGGACGATTCAAAAAAGGAACTATACTGTAGCCGATTTAAAACTCATCTTTAATAAAAGACGTATTAAAGTAAAAGATACAGATATGAGATTGCATATAGACCCGTCAATAAGTCACCATCGCGCGTAATATTACTACCCTGCTACAAAATATGTATACGAACATATTCAACATTCACAATATTAGCTTATTTAAAAATGGTTCTTTCTCTTGCCCAATGGAATAAGTTCTGCCTCACCAAGAACAAGAGTGTCAATGGATCATGTGTTAGATATCCTTTACCTCGCATATAGATACAAAATATGTCTATATGAAAGTACATATCCAATTTTTATATTGACACTTGACAGAGTTATTCATATAAATATCTAAAACACCAGGTGTACGGGCCGTTAGTAAATGATTTCATATCAACGTCCATTTGGCAATGCAAAACAGCGAAACGGCCACCCGTTACTCAGCAGCATGATAAACGCAAGTGCACTCTAGCAATGAGACGGATGCTACTGTACATCCTAGCACGTCTCCTCTAGGGAGGCAAATTTCCGCAGACATGTCTTTAAGATATTCTGAAAATACATACAATAGCCATACAATCACAATGCATATGAAATCGGTTGGCTTGCCTACCAACACTCCTACTGACGTAAAATTGGGCAGCACAAACCCGGCAGGGAGCTGCACACTCCAGCTGTAGGCTGCATAAGCACGAGCCGGGATGGCTTGTTCCCATGCTGCACATGCTTGCCTTCCATAGGCTAAACGTTACCACTTGTGCTCCCATCTCCAGGAAAATCTTGTAATATGAATAAATAGAACATGGAGGATAAACGACGGATTTTTCTTCCCTTTTAACTCAGATGGTATGCTGCTTGTGGTCCTGACCACTGACTTCTTTACGGGAGTCTTCCAAAATCCAAAGAAGAGGTTGCTTCTCTGCAATTTATCATGGACAGTCGTCGGTAGATAATTGATTGATCATCATTGATAATTATCTATACATATACCAGTAGCTAAAGCCAATCAGCTAATTCCTCTATTAGCATTGTCTGCCCTTTTTCCTGTTCTTTTACTCATGGTTCAATAAAAGAAGCACTAAGACATCCTACCGCTCCCTCCTCCATTCAGCTAGTTGGGCAGTGATCCTATAGTCAGATTGAATCCTGGTTAAAGTTTCATGCCTGAAACATATTGCATTAACACCTGGTTAATATCTTTTGATGAGTGCCCAACAATCAGTCATTAATCACACATTCGGTTCTATTTACTGATCATGTGGATTCTCAAGTCCAGAAAGCTCGAAGCTTCATACTGATAATGAAGATGCAGGTTGAATTTGTGAGGGAGCGACAATCCTTGTAATCTTCTTAAAGTTATTTAATAGAATTCGGCAGTCTTCTTCGCCAATCACGTTCTCTGCTTGGTTATTTATTTGGTGGTCATTGGCTTTGTCGACGTGGGCAGTCGTAGCTTTTGTTGTGCGTGCTTGGACTGTATCTCGTGTGGTGTTTTTCTTAGGCTTGAAGCTTCCATAAATCTCTTCAAGTGGTATCAGAGCAGGATTCATGCGAGACGATCAGAAAGTATGGGAGGCACCAAAAAGCATGACGACGTCGACAACTACCGCTGGAGGCCATCCGGTAGAAAAATTTTGATGGCATCATCATAGAATCAGGAGGACGTGCATCTACTGGTTGTGAAATATCAACGCGAGGTGGAGTCATGATATCTACTTCCAAGGGACAAGTGGACACTGAGGCTACCAGGTTCTATGGACTGGTTGGATTTTTTCTAACCAAAAGAGGAGCGGCTGACGAGAGGTCTATGAATATGGAAGGTGTAGATGAAGCAATAGCATGGGTGGCGGGTGTCATGAACCCGAATATTGTTACATGTATTCAAATCTCACGGGTAGTCTAGTGCGATAGTGTAAACTCGCCTGCAAATTTTAACAAATGCAGAGGTGAAGTTGTCAACTGTTGGAAAGGGGAAGTCATGGTTGGACCAACCACGCAGTGTCTTCAAGTGGGTGTGACTAAAAGAAGACACAACCCTATGGCATGGGGGCCAAATGTGCGAAGGGTGTGGTTCTTTCAACCGCATGTGGAGGCAGTACAGTTTCTCAAACTGTACAATACAAGGAGCTCTCACATGAAGAGTCTAGACAATCATGTCTGGACACACACATCATGCAGGCGTGCATGGTGATACGCTTCTGGAAACAGGAGCAGCTTCTGAGGGCGGAAGCATAGAAGAAGAACGGGAGCAGACTTCTTGGAGGAGCAACTTCAGCGGATAAGATTCAAGGTGGAGATTGTTAGGATTTTGTCTCTTATCCTAATTGGATAAGAAATAATATCTAACAATATTAGGAATGTGCAATTAATGTTAAACTTGGAGTCCAAAACATTATTTCCTTATCCCTTTTGTATTGTCGTTCCTAATCCCTATAGAATTGTCGTATCCTCTCGTATTGTCTAACCGGGAGTCCCTATCTATAAATAGGGATAGACACCGATGGATATCATGTGCCAAAGAGCACCGATGTGTGGGGGTTCTAACGTGTGGTAACTTCGGATGTGCCAACATAGGACAACATCGTGTGTCAAAACGGGAAGCCACAAAGGATAGCCAAAGGGGAGAGAGAACGAGAGTGAGTTACGAAATTCTATTGTGGGCACGGGATTGTGAGGGAGCGACAATCTTTGTAATCTTTTTAAAGTTGCTTAATAGAATTCTGCGGTCTTCTTCGCCAATCATGTTCTCTGCTTGGTTATTTATTTGGTGGTCATTGGTTTTGTCAACGTGGACAGTCGTAGCTTTTGTTGTGTGTGCTTGGACTGTATCTCGTGTGGTGTTTTTTTTTGGCTTGAAGCTTCCGCAAATCTCTTCAGAATTTGCTCTCAAACGTTCAGGGCATGAATTCCCCGTACACAAGACAGGTTTTTGGTGTTATTTCTTCTGCCCACATGTTAGTGGGCCCCACGAAATGAAGCAATACGAGTCATCAGTGGCAGGAATTGCTGTGAGCTCAGAGATGTCTACTCTGGCTAAACATCAAAAAGAGGCCGAGTTGGATATGTCTCAGTTGGGCACTAGCCAGCCCTGACTTACCCGATTATCTTGTCCAGCATCCAAAGGGTCAATGCGCCTACTTGGAGAGCCAAGGTGGTTTTCTGCCTCCTGGTTAGACAACGACTCCATAATTCAACTCGGTGGCTGGTCCTGGACTTCCATGCTTCAGCTTGGCACCTCGTTAGTTTAATGAGTAGACCTGGCCTGTAGCTCACCAGTTGATCATAGATGCTTCCAAACATCTTGAGCGTAGTCCCTTCTCATTTTAACAGTAGGTTGAAGGAGGTGACAGCCTAACAAGAAAACTGTTGAGTGTTCCAGAATATATCCGAACAAACAATAAATGCTCCAATAGAAGTTTCTGCAGAGTCATTTGAGGATGTATGTTGGTGAAAACAGGTTGTTATGAAAGTTACCTTGAGCCAGTGGAGGAGGCAGAAATTTCACTTGAGGGGGCACTGGCAGTATAAAATTTTAGATTAGGATAGGAGGTAGGGCACTAACTATACTCATCCGAAATCCAGTTCATCTTCATACTATTTTGTACATAATGGCAGGTCCTGGGTAGGACACGTGCCTGCCCACGCCTGCATGTGGCTTCACCACTGCCTTGAGTACCAGCCCTGCCTGATCGGAATTAAAACCTAGCATTGAACTGGTAAAAGTTATCAAAGTGTTACCTCAAACGGGAGCATACATCATGTTTGCCAGCTGAAATTTCTATCAATGAATTGAAATCTCGAGTCAAATTTAGTGAAGACACATGTGAAGCTGGTTTTTACTACAAAAATGGTGAATGGCAATCTTCTTAGGCGTAGCATGGGTATAAGTTATATTAAAGTGTTCGTCAACCACATGTTTAAAGAACGCATTAAAATACTAGATTAATGGAAGTGCAACGGTTCATTATCACACATCATTTGCACATGATTTGTCTACATAACTTCCATTTCATGAGCACATTGAGCAAAACATGCTGTAGTCACGCAGTACGCCAGCATGATTTGTGATTGTAAGATCCTCACTCCCTGGGACTAAATACATGTTTGAGAAATAACAAAAAGGCCTTTCACCTCTAGTCCGCAATCTGAATCCTACCTAAAGGAAGATTTGTTGAGTGAATTCTACCTACTTGTTGAGTCTATACCTACCCCTAAAATTACAGATCAATTCACGTCATTACAAACTGTGGGCTTGTTTCAGTATAGACTTCCCAGTTTGGAATTTATTCCATACCACACTGAACAGGGTAAATAGGTTCGAACCAACCAAACCAAACCAAATGGAACCTTCTTTGGTCCAGATTCAGACCAAAGCAATTCAACGTTTTCAAATCAAAATTATAAAAAACAAGTGATATCTACAATAAGATTGGACTTGCTGTCTTCAAAACTATAACATTCATCAGTTGACGGGATGCTGAAAGGCTGATGGTGAGAGTAGCATATCTCAATATTAAAATTTGCAGTTGAGGGTAAAATTTGTTATTCGAGCTACAAAATAACTATAATGGTAGAATTATGTATATAATGAACGTTAAGAATTGATAGCTTAGATAATATGTCAATTCAGTTTGGATGAACTAAATCAAAATAGTCATTGATCTTTAAGGCTACACATGAAAATAATCCCACTGAAATTTGAAGGAATGTAGAGAGTAGGAGAATTTGGCCCTCATATTGGATCTAAAACCTAAACATAAATAGCCTGTTGAACAAACACATGGAAGAGGAATGACAATTCAGCTCCAAGTTTGGAGGTCAAGTGTGAATTTTGGAATCCTAGCTGATGTCTTCTAAGGTCAATTTAACCTAGACAAATTCCAGGCTGGGCTATGGACATTTACATCTTATGCCATTACTTATGTCAGCAAATTCTCATTTGTTCCATATCTTGTAATCGGTTTGTACGTCTCCCAAATATATAAGCAAGAATGCCTTCCAATACAAACACTCATGTTTTGTTCTACAGCTGTGTATGTATAGAAATACCTCTGTATTAATCAGAAAAATATTTAACGAGGGTGAGGGTCATATACCCATGATAAAAAAAATTACATAAATACAAAAGGTGGGCTAAGACTCATACTGTAAATGTGCCTGCGTAGGCGCTCTCAACATGTTGCTGCGCTAACAGGTATGACATTGGTTAGACTAACAACCCTATTGCATATTCTCTTAATATACTAGTGGTATACCAATATCGCAAGTGTTGCTACCTTAACAAGTATGATGTAGGTACGACCCACAACCTTATTGCATACCCTATGAATGTAAAATTCACATATTTGGATGATGATAGTCCATTGTATGTCTGTAATTCATGAGAACGTCCCATAGTAAAGGCTCTTTCTAGTTTCTACAAGAAATGAACATAAAGGCTCTTTTTAGTGTCCTAGATTGAATCAGAGTGGCTGATTTTGACCTCATTAGATTTGACATGAAAATCTACTATTCCCGGAGTTACTATTTGGTACGCACATATCAAATCATTTCAAATAATGGTACTCTTGTTGATGTAAACATCCCTTAACAATTAATTCACTTGGACTAATGGTGTAAGTCCCGCCCACTCGAGTGAAACTTAACTGATTTCTTTTTCTCATAAGGTGAACAAACATCGTCTCTACTATTATCCAGTCCTCCTAAAACCCTTTATGACCATGTTCTCCTTACCTTGGAGTCTAGAACAAAACTTTGATGATCAACACTTCTTCTATTGAAAGGTAATGGGTTGAACATAGAGTATTTGGGGCCATTGCATAAAACTTTGATGACCAGCGCTTCTTCTATTGAAAAGTTGTGGGTCGAAGATAGAGAATTTGGGAACCTTTATTAAAATTATGTCCTTTACAGGCTTGGGATGCATTGTTTAATTCTACTGGCCTCACAAGACCGATATATGTTATGTAATACTGCTGGATCTCACAGGCATAGGAACTTGATTTTTCATAACAGTATAACACTATGTTTGCTAAACAGGGTTTCAATAACTGCAAACACAGAAAAGTTTAGTTAAAGGAGAGTTGATAATTTATTAATTTAGCCCTACTCCCAAATATTAAAGGAGAGGGAATACTGACGAGGAGCCAAATAACTAATGGGCCACAGAATAAAACCAACCATACACAAAAAAATCACAATTAATTAACTAATGTACTCTTTAGCACCCCTCACGCCAGAGCGAGGAGGAATCCCATGTTCGGATTGGACTTGCATATGTATAAAGGTTATACATCAACTAAAAAACAAATAATCTCTAACATAAAAAGGTAGTCACTCCCACTAATATATATAACTCATAAGTAGGTAATAATGAGCTTCTCAAAAGAAGTGAAGTCAGTGTTTTGACAACAATAGAAAGAAAATAAAAACGGCATGCACCATCTAAATCACTAACATTGCTCGAATCCAAGGAGTATTAGTCTACAAGCACGAAGAATCCAGAAAATATTGGTACACGGGCAAGTAGGTAAACAAACTAAACATAGTGTTAGAATTATTAATTATAGAGTTTATTATGTGCACGGGCAGGTCTAAGCACGTTTGGCCCATTCTGTTTGAGCCCAAGTTGTAAGTGTCCCCCTCGCCAATGTATGTTGTTGTCGAATAGAATCATCTTGTTAGCTCTCTTCTTCATCCATCCCTTAGAGCGCCGCCCCTTCGGGAAGGAAAAGAAAACAACATAAGAGATCTAAATCAATGAGCGGCTGCCCCTTCCTCTCTAGACTTTATGGTCTAAAATACTTCCTTGGTATTGAGGTGACTAGATCTCAAGATGGAATTGTTATTTCACAGCGGAAGTACATTGTTGATCTTCTTGAAAAAAGTGGCATGCTAGGGGCAAATCCTGCATATACTCCAATGAATCCAAAAGCCAGGCATTATAAGAGTCAAGAGGGAGCCACTCGAAAACCAGTAGAGATATAGAAGGCTGGTGGGGAGACTCAATTAGCTCACAGTCACTCATGCAGATATGGTCTTTGCAACCAGCGTGATTAGTAAATTCATGCACAAACCATGTACTTATGCAGGTTGTCATTTGAATTCTTCAATATCTAAAACGGAGTACATGCAAAGAATAATTCACTCTAATCATAAACATCTTAAAGTACATGGTAACTCTGATGTTAATTTCGTGAGTTGTGTTATTGATCATCAGTCATTTCAGTCTTGTGCATGTGTGGGAGGCAATCCGGTATCCAGGAAAAGAAAATATCAAACCATCATGACTCGGTCCAATGCCAAGTCAGAATATTGAGCCAAGAGCCCACACAAACAATGATCTTTTATGGGTCAAGAAACATTTGGACAATTTTGGATATGATTAGTCAAAGGCAATGGTGCGGGGGGTTGGAGGACATGATCTTGTATCCGCTTAAGTGTCAGAAGGGAGCTTAAGCGGGTGCTTTTTTGAAACGAATGCTTTAGTTTATGTATATTTTATACATAATTGCATACATATATACGTATGTAATCCTATTTTTCAAAACTTCTATACATATCTAAACCCATCTAATAGTATAAAGTTGATTTTATACAATTTAATAATATAACTACGGTGCTTCTAGTAATATACATATACAATATGTTGTATAGTAACATAAAATTAGGTAACAGATTAATATAGCCATAGGTATACAATATATTGCATATTATAACAGTGAGATCACAACACTAGTGTAGATAATACAATAATACTTGTATCTTACAATTTAATAGTATAAATAGAGATAATACGTCTACACATACTAATTTTACAACAATAACATAGATGATAGAAATATCTAACCTAACACAAAAAGTTATATGTAGTTGATTCCATAATGCAATAATGTCAAAATTTGTAATGTGGAGTTGTAGACATGCAACAATAGTAGATGACACAGTATGTATAGTATTATACTAGTAATGTAGGCTAACATGGTAATATAAAATATCATATACAACGGTAAATATTTGTTACCATACAATATAAATACACATTATGCAGTAGATATTGCATATTTATACTTAGTATTTATTCTATATGCTAGTATGTATAGAGGTACGATTAGAAGTATGATATAGAGATGTGGAAGGGACATCTTGGGCCTAGCTTCTCGCTTATTTAGGCGGCCTTAGGCAGACTCCTAAAAGCAACAGGGACCTTGCAGCACTGAAGCGGACAGCTAAGAATGCTTTTTAAATTTTAAAACTTGGCATATACGAAGCGATGCTATTGAGTCTTTAGATCTTGATCGGAATATGACCATGATAGAGATGAATGGAAATGAAGGATCCCCGTAGCCGACTCCAACATGGTTGGGACTTAGGCTTAGATGATGACGACACAATGCATGGTTGATGTAGCACATCACAAGTTCGAAAATATAGACAACTTTGAGATATTCATTGTAGCATTAATGTTGTCTCCAATAACACGTAAATTCATGGTCTTATATCTCTTTGTCCTTCAAAAATAACAAGGTCCAGCTGTGTAGTCAACAGTATCTAGAAATACGAACTTAATAGTTTAGCTAATAGTGAAACCTTACAAAATAGTTGTAATTATACTGGTGAATATTCATATAGCTTCATAGCCAAGAGCAAACTTCTTGTGCAAATAAAATTAGATGTGAAGACCGGCTTGCGGATCTCTTTATCAATCCATGAATGGATGTCAAGTACAGATTTGGTATAGAAAGGTTGGTATTTTTCATATCTTTGCACCAGGTTAAGGTGGGTGCTGGAATATGTAATTGCACACGTACTTTGTACGCGCGACATAAGTGTGAAATTGTATTTCATCTCACATTGCATAAAGGGATTACTGCTTGCTATCCATATTTATATGAATAAAGGTAGTCAAGTCAGCTGCTCTATATCATTAATTTGTTGTCAACAAAACCAAAACAATACAACGCTAATAGTGCACTTTTAGACTCCTTGCCACAAATGCATAAGGATAACCACGATTGTCTAGCAAGCTTGAGGCAGAGTTGATCCAAGCCTAATTCCCACAAGCTCTATCGAAACTTTCTTATAATAAACCTCTTATGAAAGTCATCTTAGAACTATTTGAACCAAGATCTACTAAACCACAATTTTCAAGAGTGTTAATAAACTCCATGTACTGGATATGTCAAAAAAAAATTGATGACCCAGGAGGCCTGTAAGGCTTTCGCCGAGTCTCCGCTCATCCCGCAAGTCTCGGAGCCTCAATTAGTCGCGCAGAGGCCGGTTACGCTTCGGGAGAAATAATTCCAAACAGTATAACCAGGAGGATTTGAACCTGGGACCCTTCGTGAGTAGGGCTGTAAATAGGTAGGGTATGGTGCGGGTATGGTCATATCCATAACTGTAACTGTTTAGTTAAGCGGATATGGTTACAGTTATATACCCGCTTTGTCAAAAGCTATACCCGCAACTACCCATATCCATATAATCGATGGATATATGGATGGGTATACGGTTATGTTTAACTTATTATAATAATACACTACAAACTTTGAGATACAACAAACTACCATACTTAAATTGATAGGTTATGGAGAAATATCATTCAAGGCAGAGAGAAGAGACGAACGGAATGAGAGAATGCCTTTATGGCCTTCTTAATTAATTAAAATGTACTTGTGTGGCTATAAAGTCGTGTCAATGAATTTGCTCATTATCCTACTGCAAGGTACTTATATTACTAGATTTGAATGCTACAATATGGAACACTACATTCTAATATAAATTTTTACTATTTTAAGGTATATATACTTTCTATATGTGAGACCTACAATATACACCATTACATCTTAATGCAAATTATTTATGTAAAAATATAAGTAAATGGGTATATGGGTATACAGGGTATGGGTATATACATAACCATAACCTTACCATGTAAGAGGCGGGTATGTGGGTATAAGGGTAAGCGGTTACATAGTTATAAAAATTTATACCCATGACGGGTTTAGTGGGTATGGGTTTGAGGGTATGCGTGTATACTCATGTCCATTTACAGCCCTATTCGTGAGGGACTGAGGGGCCCCGTGCTGCGACCACCTAAGCTACTGCTCACCGGCTGGATATGCCAAAATTTTCACTTCCAATCTTCTCAGTTGGAAAAATAACCACATTAAAATTTCCCACAGCAACCCAACAAGTTTGAATAGACGTTGAAAGGTTGTGTAATTGCTCCCATAGAAGACGTCTCTCGTGTTTGGGTGTACTTGCGTGGACAAAGGTGTAGAAATCTTTATTATTAGTATGACAGTGTATAAACTGCTTGTGAGATACTAGAATGTCAAGTTGTCAACTATAGTATTTTCTTTCAATAGCACCCATATGCCTCCTAAAAAGCCCACTATTGCTGTAAGGACCCTGACCTGCGTTTAGGGCTTATCCTATTTGCTTTGCTTAACCTTGATGGTTTGATGCTTGCTAATCACCTTTGAGTGGTGATTAGGGTTTGGTTATGCTTTGTTGAGAGTTGGAGGTGCTACTTGCAATTAACCCAAGTCTAGGGTTTTGGGAGCAAGTTTGTCACCTTGAGAGGTGTTCTTATCTCTCTTTGCTTCCTCTAGGGTTGAGAGGAAGGCTTGGGCTTGTTGTTTGAGTTCTTTGGGCCTTTGTTGAGCTTGTTTGGGCCTTGGAGTTCCTTGTTTGGGCTTGCTTGGGCCTTGTGTCGGCCAAGTATAGCTTGTGTCGACCTAGGGCAGCTTGGTGTGTCGCCCATGAAGCTTGGTCCAACCTTGGTCTTGTTTGGAGAACACATGGTGCACATTTTGGACAAGTGTCTATTGGCTTGCAAGAGAGGTGGCTTGAGTTGGTGGACATGTGTCCCTTGGGTGGACGACACCTAGCAAGGGTTCACCTTGGTTTCTCCTCCTTCCTCATCTATGTAGGTTGTCCCTTCCTTAGCTTGAGGTCCCTTTAGTTCCTCTTCTCCTTGTGCACGATACACCCTCTCTTCCCCTTACTTGGTGGCCGACACACCCTTGAAGAAGGAGCTAAGGTGGCCGACACACCCTTGTGTGAGCAGCTTGGAGGCCGACACACCCTTGGAAGAAGAAGGTGGTGGCCGATACACACCCTTGGAGGAGCCTTGGTGGCCGAGATACCCTTGGAGCTTGAAGTGCATCTTCTTCCTTGGAGCTTAAGGCGGGTTGCATGACTCTAACCCTAAACTACTTTACTTCCTTTTCATATATGTTGCCTTAATCTTGCCCTTCCACGTTTGGAGTTGTTCTTTAGCTATCTTGCATGTTGGCCGATCCATGTATGTTAGGGTTTAGGAGAGAAACTGTAACATCCTCAATTTCATAGCTAAAGTAAGCTATTAATGTGGGGTTTCCTAGTAAAGGCATGCCAAGGGACGTGATGAACAAACCATGGTTAGGTACGCAAAAGTTCACAAAATGTGTAATACAAATCATCTGATACACACATAATGACTTTAATGTGTATGATTGTAGTCAGTTGTATATGAGTATAAATGAATTGTTCCTATGGACAATAAGGTGACGAATATATAATATGATGAGTCCAGTTCATGACTTGAGAGCCTTAGACCTAGCTTAGGTCTTCCTGTTATGTAACTAAGAAATATTGATCACATGTGTTATACATGGACTTCAATTTAGAAATTATATGGTTTGATGACTTACTTTCATGTTTTAGAATACACTCAAGCTCATGGACCCTTTGAAATACTAAGGGTTGGGCCATGTGCCCTAGAGCCCAATTCCAACCTTATTGGATTAATTAAGTTCTACAAATAGGTCCTTGGGGTACAAATTTAGAATTAAGTATTTTATGGTCATAATAAATGCTCAAAATATTTTTAGTAGAATAATAATTAGAGTATAAGATGCTGGAAGAAATTTCAGATGATTTTGATGTATATAGTGGCCTAGGTAATCAAATTAGTAATTATAATGTTTTTATTGAAAATACATGTTTGGAGTGTTTGTATAGATAGTTGTTACTTCAAATCTTGCTCATATGAAGTTGATGATAATATAGTAATTACCCCAAAATTTGAAGTCAAACTGAGCTATAAAATGGGCTGTATAAATATTTCTTATATTTGGACTTTTATCAAAAAGAAGAAGAAAAAGAAAATAAAAAGGGGGCGACCCAGTCCTCGCGGACTGAGAGCCGCGCCCCTGTTTTCAGACCCAAACAGAGTCCCCCAAGCGGGGGATACTTGCCCAAGATCTGGAGGGCAAAACCTTATAAAAGTCGATTTTCTTAGACCGTGAGGGTTAGTCGAACCTAAATCTAGGGTTTGGATGGAGACTGGGAGATGGAGAGGGAGAACGAAGGAGGAAGAGGGACACAGTGGTTGTGAGGTCCGGTTAGGGGATCTTTAGTCTAGACCTCTTTTTTTCACCAAGATGGCGCCGCCCATGGCATGAAAGCCCAGAGGAATCCATTGGCGCAATCACCTTCTAGGACGGCGACCTCAGCGCCGAGTTTGGGGTCGCCGAAGGCAACCCACGCGGCGGCGGCATGCGCTGGGAGAAGCAGGGGACCGTGTTCTCTTCGGGTCCATGGGTGAAGAAGAAGTCGGATCCAATGGATCCGTGATCAGCTAAGGTACAGAAGGGAAGGAGTGCCACTGTCGTGGCCCGTTGGATCCCAGATCAGTGGCTGGGGTTGATCCAAACTGAGGTAATTTCCAAAATTCATATCTTGAGATTGGGAAGTCGGATTTTATCAAACAAGATACGTACAGAAAGCTCATGATGAGTAATATTACATAAAAATATTTCCTGATTATGATTTTGATATTTGTTATTTATTAAAAATAGTGTATTCAAAACTATATGATTTTGATGTTTGGTCGATTAAAAATAGCAAACGAATTTAGAAATTCATACAAATTTTACTGAATGTGTATTTTGATATGTTTAACATTAATACAGACCCTGATCTTTCATATATGAAGTTTTATTGATGTTTTTGATATAAACCCTAATAAGGGTATTTTGGGTATTTCACCCATGATATGATTTTTTTAGATGACCTAATATTTTATACATGATCTTACTACACTTTGTGATTACTCTTATAGAGATTTGATGGATTTTCTTGTGTTATCATATTTGTATTAAGATCTGGACCTGAGTGACCATTATGTGAGGGTAATAGATGATTATCTTGACAATAAGTTGTATATGTATGGCTAATTAGGTGTAATATTATTAGCATGCTGGTATTATATTTTGATTTCCTGACCAAGTCAGTAAGTTTTCTAATCTGTGACTATATTTGGTAAGTATTCTCACTATATGAAGTATATGTTCATATTAGTGCATAAGACGATTTATGTTGAGTATAAATATTATAGTAACTACATAATAAGAGTTTATTTTATTTCAACACCAATATTTTATGGTGATTTCAGATTAAAGTTATGTTTAGTCTAAATAAGAACCCTAAGTTGGTATATATAATTAGGAGGATGGGGTTTTGAGATTTAGAAATAGAAAGAGGGAACATGTAATTGGACTTATAAAACTTTGATTATATCCAGGTGATTAAGATTTGGAACAAGAAATCAAGACTAAGTTAAGGACATCATCAGCACAAGAGGTAAGTGGTTCATGCCCATGAGTATTTATGTTTATCAAACCAAGTACATTTTCATGCTTCTTAGATAAGACCTTCATGTCCTACATTCTGAGTTAAATATGTAAGAAATATTTTATGTGCTTATGATTGTAGAAGTTCATATGCTCAATACCTTAAGTAGTGATGTGCCATGGAATGATTCTAGCTCATGAAGTTAAGTTCATAAAAAGGATAAGAAAATCTAGTTCTATCATATCTCTTAAATATAGATGTAACCATGTTTTGAGATTTCAAATAGGAACATGTCATCAAGGTTTCTTATATATGTAGCGATCTAAGAATTTAAGAAGTGAAATAGATTCCTTAATAAGGTTGATGTTTAATAGTTAAGTATGATGTGAGAATATGGGTGTTGCACATGGTAGACCATGGCCCAATTTCTAGGATAAATGTACTAGTGGCATTAAAGATGTTGTAACATGAGTTTGTGATGATATTATCAAATTATGAGATGTTAAGTCATGATTGAGTTGCACGATGAGAATCTATATGATTTCTACCTTAAGGTTTAAGATTTAAGTTCATACAAATGTTTTGAGATCAGACTTAATGAGATTAATTTGAGTATGATTAAGATGCAAGTTAAGATTTTCTAAGGTTTCTATTCTATGATTTATGATTTTAAGACTTAAGTCCATTAAGGTCAGATTTAGATGAGGTTTTGCCAAGAATCAGATATCATACTTTAGCTATACACATTACTTAAGTTACTTTTGTATATTTAGTATTTCTATGCTCATTTCAGATCTTGTCTCATAAGACATTAGACTCATGTATGGTATAATTGGTATAATGAAGTAATCTTACCAAATCAGAGTTTTAGAATAAAGTTTACCAAGATAATGAGATACATGATCAAATCCAATAATGGATTTAGTTTAGAATTCAAGAATAAGAGATCTAGATTCAGACTTAGACTACTCACTGTGTGAGTAGCCATATGTTGAATAAAGATACATGATAAGGGTTTTAGACCAAATCTTAATTATGAAGTAATTAAGACTCATATCCACATTCCGTTGTAGATTCAGTTTATCCCTTAAGAATAAAAGATTCAGATTTAAATTCAGATTCAGAATTCAATACATGCTCAGTACTCAGTAATCAGTTTCAGATAAGTTCAGTTTTCAGTGTTCAAGTTTAATATAAGATAAGTTCAGATTCAGTATTCAGTAAAGCTATCAGTATTCAGCTTCAGTTCAGATTAAGAATTAAGTAAGTTTAGACTTAAGATAAATAAGTTGAAACCTTCACATAAGACATTATATGATAAGTCCTCATTCAGTAGTCCCAGGACGTTTCAGAGGCAGTTGTTGCCAATTCAGAGGAGTGTTCACTCCAACTCAGAGGTGTTGCGGCACCATTTCAGGGCGTAGACACGCCAATTCAGAGACACTTCGGTGTCATTCAGGGCATGTAGTGCCATTTCAGAGGTGTTGCGGCACCAATTCAGGGCGTAGATACGCCAATTCAGGAGGACTTATCGTATAATGGTGGCCACAAATAGATAAAAAAATTGTAAGTAAAAGATACTTTAGATTAGAGCATGTATGTAATCTCATCCATGAGTGTGATGAGAGGAGTTCAGATGAGATAAGTATGACCTAGACACTTTGGTGTAGGTCATGAGACCCATGATATAGGTCTCCAGAAAAGATAGAGTAGAAAGATAAGGGTTAAAGAAGTCGAGAGATATTATGTTTTCAGATTTTAATCAGCTTTTGCTATCAGTTTTATAATGTTTAAGAATATTTTGTAACATTGTTAGCTCTTAGTAATGTACATTTTTAGAATACTCATGCCACTTACTCTAATGAGTGTTTTTCCCAATGCATGGCTGGGGACGCGATGTCCGCAGGGTTTGGAGCAGCGGAAGATTTAAAGAATAAGAAAAGGTATAGCAGGTTTTCAAGCTTGCCTAGTGGGGTGCCATCTACCGAGACGATCCAGAGTTTAGATATCTTTTTTTTATGCATGGTCTTGTTATCACAGTATATTATATGACTTGTTTCCTTTGTCAAAACTATGTATGAATCAATTTTTCTTAAATGCAAAGTGTTTCATTTGCTTTAATTGCAATGACTATCATGTTTGTGACACTCCCAGATGAAAAAAAAAATTACTGCTTTCGCTCATGTGTTATGAAAATCTGGGTGTTACAATATGGTATCAGAGCAATTTGGTAAATGGCCACTAGGCAAACATGATTCTCATAGTCACCCTAAAGTGGAGAGGTAAGATCAAGGTTTAGGGATAGATTCCAAAGGAAGAATACCATAACCTAGAGTGATTAAGAGGCTTAAGATCAGAATAGATAGATATCTTAGAGGCAGAAGTGAACCTAGTTTAGATCTAAATTAGCAACCTAAACCTAGTTAATGAGATAACCTCTTCATTCTCAATGGTTATGGCCAGCCAATTGAGGATTGAAGAGGGATGTCTTAAGCAGTAGACCTTTTATGCATCTCTCATTTCTTACTGGTCCATGTGGTATGGGATACATGTATTAGTGGGTGAGTGAGAGATAGCATCTCAGGATCCCACATCTCTAGGTATGTGCCTGATCACCACATATCTAGGAATGTAGGAGTTACCTGAAGGATCTTAGATTAGACAGTCATGTACAACTAATGTTAGAAAGTCATGACAAGGTTGAGATGGATGCCCTAAGTATAAATCCAAGTTTAATTTTACAAACCCTAAGTATGAGTTGAGAAGTAGACCAAGGTAATAGATAATGCTCACATAAATATTTTTGAAATACATTAAACGTCTCTCTTCATGCAAAATTTTGAACATAAGTGTACTTTCATATTTTAATCATCAATAAATCAAGAGATAAGCGGAACCCTAAGGTGGGTGGTAGCCTAGAGAAATTTCGAGGACGAAATTTATTTCAAGGTGGGTAGAATTGTAACATCCTCAATTTCATAGCTAAAGTAAGCTATTAATGTGGGGTTTCCTAGTAAAGGCATGCCAAGGGACGTGATGAACAAACCATGGTTAGGTACGCAAAAGTTCACAAAATGTGTAATACAAATCATCTGATACACACATAATGACTTTAATGTGTATGATTGTAGTCAGTTGTATATGAGTATAAATGAATTGTTCCTATGGACAATAAGGTGACGAATATATAATATGATGAGTCCAGTTCATGACTTGAGAGCCTTAGACCTAGCTTAGGTCTTCCTGTTATGTAACTAAGAAATATTGATCACATGTGTTATACATGGACTTCAATTTAGAAATTATATGGTTTGATGACTTACTTTCATGTTTTAGAATACACTCAAGCTCATGGACCCTTTGAAATACTAAGGGTTGGGCCATGTGCCCTAGAGCCCAATTCCAACCTTATTGGATTAATTAAGTTCTACAAATAGGTCCTTGGGGTACAAATTTAGAATTAAGTATTTTATGGTCATAATAAATGCTCAAAATATTTTTAGTAGAATAATAATTAGAGTATAAGATGCTGGAAGAAATTTCAGATGATTTTGATGTATATAGTGGCCTAGGTAATTAAATTAGTAATTATAATGTTTTTATTGAAAATACATGTTTGGAGTGTTTGTATAGATAGTTGTTACTTCAAATCTTGCTCATATGAAGTTGATGATAATATAGTAATTACCCCAAAATTTGAAGTCAAACTGAGCTATAAAATGGGCTGTATAAATATTTCTTATATTTGGACTTTTATCAAAAAGAAGAAGAAAAAGAAAATAAAAAGGGGGCGACCCAGTCCTCGCGGACTGAGAGCCGCGCCCCTATTTTCAGACCCAAACAGAGTCCCCCAAGCGGGGGATACTAGCCCAAGATCTGGAGGGCAAAACCTTATAAAAGTCAATTTTCTTAGACCGTGAGGGTTAGTCGAACCTAAATCTAGGGTTTGGATGGAGACTGGGAGATGGAGAGGGAGAACGAAGGAGGAAGAGGGACACAGTGGTTGTGAGGTCCGGTTAGGGGATCTTTAGTCTAGACCTCTTTTTTTCACCAAGATGGCGCCGCCCATGGCATGAAAGCCCAGAGGAATCCATTGGCGCAATCACCTTCTAGGACGGCGACCTCAGCGCCGAGTTTGGGGTCGCCGAAGGCAACCCACGCGGCGGCGGCGGCATGCGCTGGGAGAAGCAGGGGACCGTGTTCTCTTTGGGTCCATGGGTGAAGAAGAAGTCGGATCCAATGGATCCGTGATCAGCTAAGGTACAGAAGGGAAGGAGCGCCACTGTCGTGGCCCGTTGGATCCCAGATCAGTGGCTGGGGTTGATCCAAACTGAGGTAATTTCCAAAATTCATATCTTGAGATTGGGAAGTCGGATTTTATCAAACAAGATACGTACAGAAAGCTCATGATGAGTACTATTACATAAAAATATTTCCTGATTATGATTTTGATATTTGTTATTTATTAAAAATAGTGTATTCAAAACTATATGATTTTGATGTTTGGTCGATTAAAAATAGCAAACGAATTTAGAAATTCATACAAATTTTACTGAATGTGTATTTTGATATGTTTAACATTAATACAGACCCTGATCTTTCATATATGAAGTTTTATTGATGTTTTTGATATAAACCCTAATAAGGGTATTTTGGGTATTTCACCCATGATATGATTTTTTTAGATGACCTAATATTTTATACATGATCTTACTACACTTTGTGATTACTCTTATAGAGATTTGATGGATTTTCTTGTGTTATCATATTTGTATTAAGATCTGGACCTGAGTGACCATTATGTGAGGGTAATAGATGATTATCTTGACAATAAGTTGTATATGTATGGCTAATTAGGTGTAATATTATTAGCATGCTGGTATTATATTTTGATTTCCTGACCAAGTCAGTAAGTTTTCTAATCTGTGACTATATTTGGTAAGTATTCTCACTATATGAAGTATATGTTCATATTAGTGCATAAGACGATTTATGTTGAGTATAAATATTATAGTAACTACATAATAAGAGTTTATTTTATTTCAACACCAATATTTTATGGTGATTTCAGATTAAAGTTATGTTTAGTCTAAATAAGAACCCTAAGTTGGTATATATAATTAGGAGGATGGGGTTTTGAGATTTAGAAATAGAAAGAGGGAACATGTAATTGGACTTATAAAACTTTGATTATATCCAGGTGATTAAGATTTGGAACAAGAAATCAAGACTAAGTTAAGGACATCATCAGCACAAGAGGTAAGTGGTTCATGCCCATGAGTATTTATGTTTATCAAACCAAGTACATTTTCATGCTTCTTAGATAAGACCTTCATGTCCTACATTCTGAGTTAAATATGTAAGAAATATTTTATGTGCTTATGATTGTAGAAGTTCATATGCTCAATACCTTAAGTAGTGATGTGCCATGGAATGATTCTAGCTCATGAAGTTAAGTTCATAAAAAGGATAAGAAAATCTAGTTCTATCATATCTCTTAAATATAGATGTAACCATGTTTTGAGATTTCAAATAGGAACATGTCATCAAGGTTTCTTATATATGTAGCGATCTAAGAATTTAAGAAGTGAAATAGATTCCTTAATAAGGTTGATGTTTAATAGTTAAGTATGATGTGAGAATATGGGTGTTGCACATGGTAGACCATGGCCCAATTTCTAGGATAAATGTACTAGTGGCATTAAAGATGTTGTAACATGAGTTTGTGATGATATTATCAAATTATGAGATGTTAAGTCATGATTGAGTTGCACGATGAGAATCTATATGATTTCTACCTTAAGGTTTAAGATTTAAGTTCATACAAATGTTTTGAGATCAGACTTAATGAGATTAATTTGAGTATGATTAAGATGCAAGTTAAGATTTTCTAAGGTTTCTATTCTATGATTTATGATTTTAAGACTTAAGTCCATTAAGGTCAGATTTAGATGAGGTTTTGCCAAGAATCAGATATCATACTTTAGCTATACACATTACTTAAGTTACTTTTGTATATTTAGTATTTCTATGCTCATTTCAGATCTTGTCTCATAAGACATTAGACTCATGTATGGTATAATTGGTATAATGAAGTAATCTTACCAAATCAGAGTTTTAGAATAAAGTTTACCAAGATAATGAGATACATGATCAAATCCAATAATGGATTTAGTTTAGAATTCAAGAATAAGAGATCTAGATTCAGACTTAGACTACTCACTGTGTGAGTAGCCAGATGTTGAATAAAGATACATGATAAGGGTTTTAGACCAAATCTTAATTATGAAGTAATTAAGACTCATATCCACATTCCGTTGTAGATTCAGTTTATCCCTTAAGAATAAAAGATTCAGATTTAAATTCAGATTCAGAATTCAATACATGCTCAGTACTCAGTAATCAGTTTCAGATAAGTTCAGTTTTCAGTGTTCAAGTTTAATATAAGATAAGTTCAGATTCAGTATTCAGTAAAGCTATCAGTATTCAGCTTCAGTTCAGATTAAAAATTAAGTAAGTTTAGACTTAAGATAAATAAGTTGAAACCTTCACATAAGACATTATATGATAAGTCCTCATTCAGTAGTCCCAGGACGTTTCAGAGGCAGTTGTTGCCAATTCAGAGGAGTGTTCACTCCAACTCAGAGGTGTTGCGGCACCATTTCAGGGCGTAGACACGCCAATTCAGAGACACTTCGGTGTCATTCAGGGCATGTAGTGCCATTTCAGAGGTGTTGCGGCACCAATTCAGGGCGTAGATACGCCAATTCAGGAGGACTTATCGTATAATAGTGGCCACAAATAGATAAAAAAATTGTAAGTAAAAGATACTTTAGATTAGAGCATGTATGTAATCTCATCCATGAGTGTGATGAGAGGAGTTCAGATGAGATAAGTATGACCTAGACACTTTGGTGTAGGTCATGAGACCCATGATATAGGTCTCCAGAAAAGATAGAGTAGAAAGATAAGGGTTAAAGAAGTCGAGAGATATTATGTTTTCAGATTTTAATCAGCTTTTGCTATCAGTTTTATAATGTCTAAGAATATTTTGTAACATTGTTAGCTCTTAGTAATGTACATTTTTAGAATACTCATGCCACTTACTCTAATGACTGTTTTTCCCAATGCATGGCTGGGGACGCGATGTCCGCAGGGTTTGGAGCAGCGGAAGATTTAAAGAATAAGAAAAGGTATAGCAGGTTTTCAAGCTTGCCTAGTGGGGTGCCATCTACCGAGACGATCCAGAGTTTAGATATCTTTTTTTTATGCATGGTCTTGTTATCATAGTATATTAGATGACTTGTTTCCTTTGTCAAAACTATGTATGAATCAATTTTTCTTAAATGCAAAGTGTTTCATTTGCTTTAATTGCAATGACTATCATGTTTGTGACACTCCCAGATGAAAAAAAAAATTACTGCTTTCGCTCATGTGTTATGAAAATCTGGGTGTTACAGAAACACTCCTTTCTCCCCTTGGTCTAGATGAGTGAGCTTAAGCTCTAATGCCATGAGCAACACCCCTCTTTCCTACCCGATTGAGGTGAGCTCATGACTTAGTGGCTTGAGCAAAACTCTCCTCTCACCTTGGGCAAGATGGTGAGCTCATTTAGATGGTTTGAACCTTGGTTGAGATGTGCGGGGAGGTGCTGCCCGATAGCCCTTGCCCTAGTTCTCTCTTGCACGGGTTGAGTGAGTCAAGTTTTCCTCCTGCTCGCCCGATGGGCTGCTTGCCCAGTGAAGCTCAGTGCTCACTCGCCCGATACACTCTGTTTTGCTCGCTCAGTAACCCTACTCGCCCTGCTTTTGTTGCTCAACTATATACCCTGCACGCCTATGTGTCGCCCGGCAGCTTTGGCTCGCTTGATAGTCCTGCTCGCCCAACGACTTGCTCGCCCGGCACTAGCTGTGTCGCCCAGTGTTGTTGCTCGCTCGGACACACCCTGCTCTCTTATGTCTTGGCTCGCCCGACACACGTGTCGCTCAATACCTAGCTCTGCTCGCTCGGCCCAAGCCGTGTCGCCCGAGACTACCTTGCTCACCCGGTTCTAGTTGGCTCGCCCGATACTAGTGCACGCCCGACATCCTCTGCGCGTGTCTCCCGACAGGGCTGCTCGCCTATGCTTTACCCTGCTCGCTCGCTTGCCTTGCACGGTTCAGTTTCCGGCTCATTGCTTTGCTCGTTTGCTAACCTGCCCGCTCAGTGTGTCTGCTCGCCCGACACATGAGCTGCTCGCCCGCTAGGGATTAGATAGGAATGGGTCTGCCCGAGATGGCTTTTAGTGAGGGATGTTGGTGTCTCTTGTGAGGGCACGACCTATCATGAAAAGATGACATGTTGACTATGTTTTTATGACGGCGCGTTGCTTATGAATGATACTTATGTTTCCTTTAAATGCCAAAGATGATCTTGAGCATGCATTTGGGTTACTTGATAATGTGCTTACTTATATACTTAAAGATGAGGCATCGATGAAATTATTATCATCATGATTGTACTAATAATACACTTAACCCTAATTTGTCACACTATGGTAGTAAATGTAGTCTCTTGATTATTCATCTGGGTATTGAATGATGCTAACCATGCTGGTAATGCTTAGCCCAATGAAAGGCTATGAGAATTGGGTAAATGAACACTGTGATGACAGGTGTATGATGTTCCATGATGATGATGAAAGCCTTGAGAGGCTATGGTACTATGTGATGAGGGATTGAAATCCCATGATATGTGATGATCCCTGAGATGGATCTAGGTGATTGGCAAGAGGCCAAGTAATAACATGTGATGTGAGATCCTTGTGATGGATCAATGTGATGTAAATTGTAGAGAATGCATAATGTTGAGTTTATGCTGTTTACTTTCTGTTATATCTTGCATGTTATACAACTTGGTTGAATCTTGCAATCCATCTAAAAGATACTAATTAATCATAATGAAATCTATTATGTAGCTTGCCCTAGCCATAGATTCATCACCAGTCAGGATAGGGTGATGATGAAACGGGTTCTCCTGCGGGTTAACCCGGAGCGCATATTTTTGAATATGCGAGGTTTCTCCTAGCCTAAAATAGAGAGGTGAAACGAGTGCAGCTGCGGTTGCAGAATCGGATGTGTGACGAGCATGGTGAACATGGCCCATGGCTCCAGATATGTGATATGTTGAGCATGAATGCGTTCATGGCTCCGAGCACAGTATTTAGACACGTGGCTCAGTTACTAGCGCCGTGACCTGTACCGAGGCGGGCTAGGCAGAGGGTAGCCTGTGGAGCTGACCTTGTGGCTTATGACCACTTCAAGCACGAGACTGCAGTCCTACTTTGTGTTCTCATGTGCTGACCATGAGGCGGAGAAGGTCTTGGATTCCGGCTCTTCCATTGACCTTGTATGGCACCGGCTATGGGCTTCGCAGCCGAAGGTTGGATTTGAACGGTACGGTTCATTTCCTCAGGGCATAATAAAATGTAATACAGCCGTCTAGTATGTATTGATAAGATAAACACGAAACATTGGTTGAGGCCTTGTTTGTGTAGTTAACTTTATTTATCTTGCAATTACTATGCATTTCTCCTATGAGGTGAGTTCCATGTATAGTTTATCTTGTCAATCATGTCCCTTTGGGAAATATGTTGGTACAGCTGGTAAGTCTAATGGTATGGATGGCTTTGCATTTCATAAACTGCTTCTGTTATATCCTTTATCGGTAACCTGCTTATATATAATCTTGAGGTTTTGTAGTTTTGGCGTGGAGTTATGCCTCCCGCTGGGACAATGTTCAATTGTCTCACTCCGCTAGTTTTCACCCTTTTTAGGTGGTCGAGCTTGTCGTGGTGGTGGTCGCAGAGTTGCGGCTGAGCAGCGAGAAGATCTGTAGAAGGCAAGCTTTGGAGATGCTGCTGTTTTGATGTTTTGGTGTAGAGTCTAGAGTCATCCCTGTACTCTCAGGTCCTTGGCGGTGTTTTGACGTTGTTTTACGATGTACGACCGATGTCGTCTGTATATCCTGCTGATGGCCAGATATGGACCTTTATATGTATGAACAGGTGGTGAACTCATGTGTTGACAGGACAGCTGTTGCTCTAAGCTGTGGACATGTATCCAGGCTTGTATGGAGATGTATATAACATGTTTTCTTGCAGGATATGGACTGGAATGCAATATGTTTCTCAGTTTATCAGTTTTTTGCAAATGGTTTTAATTAACCCGTGCCTTTATTAAGCTGTGGTTATGGTGATTTCTGCACGTTTTCGCGTAACACCTCGTTATCTGTGTGATAATGGGATGTGTTGCCACAAGTTTGGTATCAGAGCCTTAGGTTCGCTGAGTCTACAGGGATCTAGGACTAGGTTGTGTTTGTTCTTATGTGTTTTCCAGATTTTCTCATAGAAATCTTCTGCCTCAGCAGAAGAAAAGCCAAGATGTATGGAAACCATGAAGAACTCACTGCTGAGCACAACGATGTTGCATCTATTGATGGAGCAGTAGGACAGGCGCATGAAGATTGGGTGCCTGAGGTCCCCCAACCTGACCCAGCCATTCTTGAACATCCTGCCTACCAACAGCTTATGGGGCAGATGATGGCTAGAGTAACTTCTGGATTCCATAACCACCTGTGATGGATTCCGATGGGTGGTCATTCTCTTCAAGCATGTCAGCATCTTGTCCTTTTCATCCCTTTTCTTGAAGTACCACCCTGACTTCACTTTGTTCCCAAGCAACTGAGAAGAAATATCTTGACAACGCTGCTTCTCTCTCTATGCCCATGTCTAGAACTTTCTTTGCTCTCGTTGACCGATCTGTCGATCCATCCTGGATGAAAATTGTGTTTCTGACCTTCTGCAATAAGACTCAGAAACCTTCCTTTGACACTCCCCCTGTCGATGTAACCCCACATCAAGAGCCTAATCCTCCATTCTACATGCATCAACTACATGTTCATTGTATTGTTCTTCTTCCTCATGTGCGCACTGTCCAGAAAAAGCCTTTGGAGTGACCTTCTCTAACTGGGAGTCATCCTGATGCTTGTAGAAACTTATCTTTCTACCCTTGCTGACATCACTGAGAGAATCTCACCGCTCAGACCTGCGGCTATCTGTAGGAGTACTTCCAAGTCCTCCTTGTCTCTTTTGAACTGGCGTTGGTTTCTTGACTTCTTGAACCTTCTCTTTGTGCACTCTCAATGTGATTTTATATAGATTGCAGTACAGTCTGCCTCGAGCAATCATCAAACACCCTTTTGTTACTTTGTACATGTCACCACCGAACCTGAGATCATATCTGCTCATATCCAACAAGGAACCAAAAATTACACTAAGCCTCAAGTCTGGAGCATGACGAACATCCTTGAGCATGATTGTACACCCAACATCTATTTTGACGCAGACGTCACCAATCCCAATGATCTTTGAGTAGCTAGCATTCCCCATCCTCACATTGCCAAAGTTCCCTCTCTTATATTTTGTGAAAAACTTCCTGTGAGTTGCAACATGACGTGTCACTCCTGTGTCTACAGCCCAAACACCATCATCTATGTTCAAACCCTGCTCTTAGACTATTAATATTAGATCTTCTGCCATGGCAGCTATATTTCTCTGGTCATCATCCTCGTGTTCTTTGGCAAGTTCTTGTGACACCTTCTTCCAAATCTTGCAATCCTTCTTGAAGTGTTCAACTTTTCCGCAACAGTAACATTCTTTACTCTGTCTTTGACTTTCCGCAATTAGAACCGTGATTGTGACTTTGATTTCTTCCTCTACCTTCAATGTATAGAGTTGAACCTGAAGAATCAGATTTTCCACATTCCCTTCTACATATTTCTTCACTCAGAATCAAATCCCGAATATCGTCAAGCTTCAACTTCATGCTTCCTGACGAATTGCTGACTGTTGTCATCGTAGCAGACCAACTCTCAGGCAAAGAGGAAAGTAAGATAAGGGCTTTAACTTAATCATCAAACACTATCTCCATTGAGTTTAGTTGATTAATTATGACATTGAACTCATTGATGTGATCTGCTACCGAGGCTCCTTCACTCATCTTCATGTTGAACAAACGATGCATCAAATATACCTTGTTTGCAGTTGTAGGCTTCTCGTACATATTTGATAGCATCTTCAGAAGTCTCGTCGTTGTCTTCTCGTTGGATATGTTGAATGCAACATTCCACACCAATGTCAACCTGACCACCCCAAGTGTCTGACGATCAAGGAGATCTCAATCCTCCTGCTTCATCTGTTCAGGTTTAGTCCTTGCCAGAGGTTGATGTAATTTCTTTTGGTACAGATAATCTTCAATCTGCATCTTCCAAATTTTGAAATCCTTGCCATCAAACTTGTCAATGTGTACTTTCCCGTCTTCAAATGTCATTGCCATTTCCACTTCAACCTTCCAACCTTGCTCTGATACAACTTGTTAGGAATTTTTGGTGTGTAAGTGACATTTTCTGCAAAACTGAAAGCGTAAGATTTAACGTGGAAAACTCTCCCCAAGACAAGAAGAGAAAAACCACGGGGCAATGCCGACCAACAAGCACTATGTAATCAAGATTACAACTCACACCATCCAAATTTAATTACCCTTATATCTGGATCGCTCCCCCACACGAGAATAAAGATAGGAAGAATAGAATTACACCCAAACGTGTACAAAATATCCTACTTATCTTTTTCTCCTCTCAGCACCTATATCATTATAGGGAATCAGACACACAGTTGTGCTCTTGCCTATTGTCACTGAACCACTGACCGGGCCGCCTCTACTCCTGACGAGGTTGTGTACCTCGCCTGCCAACCAAAGAGCTGTCTCCGCCTGAGAGAGAAAACACGTCATTCGCTGAACAGACAGACTGTTGTTGTAGTCGATGCCGCAACACCAACGTAGTGCCACCAACTGATGTGCATCCTCCACTGGCTGGATATGCCGCCGTTGTTGATGCACCACCAATGTGTCGCTGACTGTCAGCCGCTACTTCGCTTCAAGGCAAAGTCGTTGACCCTCTCTTACCAAAAGAGAGCACCACCAGTTGTTCTTATTTTCTGACTCTTCTACCATAGAAGGCAGCAACAACAAACAACTGATAGGATCACACACCAACCAGTGGGATGATCTCAATGGCCTCCCCCAGGGCCTCTATTTATAGACCTCCATCAAATGTAGTAGCAATTAGGAATCTCACTCCAATTCATAGTTCAATTCCTAATCCACTTCTAATGTTGCAAATAGAGAGCCATATTCTCTCCTATTAGATTTAACTCCTACTAAGATTGGCAACACAAACCAACTCCTACTCATACCCAAATACAATTAGGACATGGGTCGAAATCCTATTCTTTTTCCCAACAAATTTTGTGGGTTGATGTCTTTGTCTCCCGCTGGTAAAGTTATAGAGTCTTCATGTTGGTTGGTGGTTTCAATAGTTTGTGGGTTGGTGGGAGTTTATCTTTCATTAGTTGACGGCTAGAGACAAAAGGTGTATGCCTCCTGCTTTGGGCTGAGCTCTGATGGTTGATAGTTGGGTGTCATTAATTGATGGTATGATCGTGTCACATGTTCATCAACTGGTGGTATGGCTACAACCCTCAAAACTGATGGTTTACTTGTGTCCCGTATTCATCAACCGATGGTATGGTTTGAAATCGATGGTTTCCTATGAAGAAGGTGCAAAATTATTTTTAGCAAAGGTAAAGTAGAGGAAACATGTAAGCAAATGCGAGAATATCCATATAACCCTATGATACATAAGGGAAATGAAGGATTAAATATGCATGTGACATCCGTCAAATCAAGGTATAAATTGAGACCTTTATTTTCGTTGACTAAACTCTTATTTTGATGACGATTAATCATTTCACTTATTTTTGTCTAGTGTTTCTACTTGAGTAATTTCATATTAGGTATAGATATACTCCAAATGCATAAATTTACACATTTTAACTTGGAAAAAGATTAAAAATATACATTTTGAAGATTAAAAGCAGCACTGGTACCGTCATTTCTCGATGAAGTTATGCGTTTCAAGCTCATTTGTCTTTTTTTCAAATTTGTCTTTCCACGGTATCAAGTATCAACACAGGACAGAGGGGACAAGTTAAAACAATGATCCATCTCGCCGTGCTACAAATCGACGGAAAAAAAAATCAAAATAGCACACTTTGATAAATAAAAAATATTTTGGGTATAGCACCCATTTGAAAATAATTCCCGACATAACCCACTTTGGTAAGAATACACCACTTGAATTGGCATTTTATATATGCAAGAGGTGAAAATGCCATCCATTTTGGAGCTTTTAATAAAAAATCAAAAATAAAAATAAAAAAGGAATGAAAACGTCAAAGCAAGTGGCGTTTTCACCCCCAACATTGGGGTAAAAGCGCCACTTGCTTTGGCGTTTTCATTTTTTTCTGATTTTTTTTAGAAGCTCCAAAATTAATGGTGTTTTCACTTCTTGGAAACGGCCATTCATGTGGCGTTTTCTGACCAAAGTGGGCTATGTAATACTCTTGAAGGAATGCATGTTCAAAATAGAAGAAGCAATTTGGTGTCCGGGTTAGTTTTCTACATATCAGCTTCTATTACCTAATTATGAGTAGGCTTAACACAAAAAACAAGGTTGATAGAGTAGTTGTAAGGTACATAAGACACTTTCTTCCATTCTTCATTGACTTCATGTCATGCTTGTATCTATTTAACTCATAGTGATACATGTTACTGTCTACACTCTCATTACATAACCACATTTTTTATTGGAAGATGCACACAATAAGGAGACCATTTTGACAATATATAATGATTGCTTATTCTAAAAAATACCAGTCCAAGTTGTTTCTATGATGAACCATCAAATATTTGATCTAGAAAAAATATCATTTGGGTGAAAATAATATTATTATTGAGTCAACTGATTATGATCCCTACAAAGATTTTTGACTTCCCTCTGAAATCAGTATTGGGACAACCTAGGATTTTTGTGCATTGTGCTTATGTTTTCTACAAGTGTCTAGATGTTATATTTTCCACACTTTTGCTTGGACTGAAAGATTTTAGTCCCATGTTATGAGGACCTATACTATTTTCTATTTAGCTTCCTTTCTTAGACCAACTATTAGAGGACCCATACTAGTGGCCAAAATATTTATTTTCCATTTTTGATCCTCTAGGAAATACTTGTATTAATGATTTTTTTTTCATGCATTCACTAGATATTTTAAGTTACGATCTACTCAAAAAGCCAATACAAATGTTTCTAAGTAAAGTAAAGTCTTAGGACTGAGATTGACATATCAATCTGTAAGCTTTTATTAATATATAAGGAAACATGTTTAGATCATATCTAAAAGGTAATTTTTGTACTTGTCATGTAGTAGAAAATCATGAAAATGATAATGGAGATGGGCAAGATGATTTCATCATGACAAAATAAAGTGACTCAACCAATGAACTTAATGATGACAATACAAGTAATGACGAATCTATAAGTGATTGTGAGAATCACACTCTAGTTGAGGATTTGAGATGGAGGTAGATGTCTCTAGAATAGTTATTGCTAGTTCCTTAACTATGAGAGAGACTCTACTCCTTTTCCTATTGATGATTTGGAAGATAAAAAGAATATTTAGATGGATACAATGGATATATTAATCTTAGTTCAAAATTAACGATTCATAAGAACTCTACTAATGATATGCATACAATGATTGAAAGTAAGAAAAAATATAAAGCATCGGTGGATAAGAACAATGATCTTGAAAATATTTTATTCATCAGAAATCTTCCATTTGATATAACTGAGGCAGATTTGAAAAGAAGGTTATGTTGACTTTTGGGTGGATTAGGAATCGTTTCATCTAGTGTGACTTAAAATGAGTTGGTTGAACTTCCAACTTACTAAATGACTAAAATGTTGAATTGGTTACAGTTGGAGAATAAGTCGACAATCAAGCTCCTTCCCTAAACATGATGAAATATGGGATTCATTTAATTACTTTCACTTAATTATTATGTTTTAATAAAAAAGAAGCATTGTATATGTAGAACTTCATTGCTTTTGATCATTCATGAAACTACACAATTTTGTCAAGTTCTTATTGAGAAATAATAAAGAAGGTTTTTTTTACAGTAACAACTTTAATAATTAGGTTGAATCTACATTGTGGAAGGATGATACAAGGAATACTTATTCTCCATGTTGGATCCTAGATGGGTGATTAGATGCTCTAGAGGGGGGGTTAATAGATCTGAATGCACTTCAACAAAATTCATTAGACCTTCAAGATATATAACAAGATAAGGTTGCTAAATAGGCAATTTGTGTGCAACTAAAACATGCATAGCAAGGGAGAGAGAGATTGAACATACACCAAGAGACAAGCTATTTAGAGCGGTTCCACACTTCAAACTAGAAGTGAGTCAGTCCACTACCTAGAGAGGTCAACCTCTAGGATTTCTTAACCTTGCATCTTCATTATATTCATTATAAGAGATACAATACATGACCACCAAAGGACTTACCTATCCAATACAAAGAGTCTTCAACCTTACCAAGGACTTACCCACTTTGCAAGAGTCTTCTGCCTTCTTCCAAGGACTTACCTACTCTTGCACAAGTCTTCATCCTTCAAGGAATTACCCACTCTTCTTGGATCTTCCACCTTTGACTTCACCTTCACTCAGAGAAGCTTCCACCAAGGACTTACCCACTTGAGCAAGGAGTCTTCTGCCTTTACCAAGGGCTTACCCACTCTTGCTCCAAGTCTTCAACCTTGATCTTCACCAAGGGACGCCTTCCCTTATTCTTCTTCACCTCTCTTAGCCAAGAGAGAGAACCTTCATCTTCATGATTGAAATGAGAGAAAGGGAGGTGGTGGAAGTGAGAGCCTCACAAAATATACATGTAGGACGAGCTCTCTTACAAATCTCCTACTCACTCTAATAGATGTAGCAAGTGATTAAGCTTAGAGAGAGAGAGAGGAGGCTATAGGAAGCACTCAACTATAGAATAGGAACCTCACATAGAGTTTGCATTGAATGCTCAACCTTGGAATGAAGCCCAAGGGGTCCTATTTATAGTTGGGGATGTCTCTTAGCCTTTGGGAACACTTGAGAATGAAAACTAGCCGTTTTGTGGCTTGCAACAGATATATTTTCACTTATTGCAACTCCACAATGGCTAGAAGCACTTTTCTGCACTTTTCCATACAGTACAATCGGTCGAGTTTCTATAAGGGTAACTCGACTGATAGAGTAAAAGATAAAGCCGATATTCAGACCATCGGTCGAGTTTGTCTTGGGGAAACTCAACCGACCAATGAAAATCGAATTGGTTAGTTACTCCATTGGTCGAGTTTTGTGTAGTGTAAACTCGACCGATCAAAATTCATTTTCAAGATCCAATCAGGATCGGTTGAGTTTGCAACTCACATAACTCGACTGATGAACAACTTGATGTGAATTTTGGAAAATGTCTTTTGAGTGCTTAAACATTCGATCTAAGTACTCCTGATTTTTTCTAAGCTTAATTACAAGTCATACAATCATTACAAGTGACTTACAACATGATTCTAATGGATTTACATCATATTACAAAAACATGCACTTGTATTGACTTTGACTTGTCTTTTCTCCGATTTGATATGCGCAAGTTAGGGCATTTGGAGTGTGTCTATACCTAATCTGAAATCACTCAAGTAGAGACATTAGACATCAATATGTGGAATGGTTAGTCATCATCAAAACATAGGTTTTGTCAATTTAGACGTGAGTCAACATTGACCTAATTGACCTTGAGTCAACATTCTCCCCCTTTTGAAGATCACAAAACATTCCATAAATGTATTGAAAGCTTTTAAGTAAAATCATACCTTTGGTGAAACCTAGGGGTTTCAATAGGATTGAGCTCATATGCTCCCCCTCAATTGATGGGCATGGAGTTCTCATACTCCCCCTCAATTGATGCTATTTCTCCTGAATGGTTAGCTTTCATAACATTTATAGAATACTATGTCTTCTACTCATATATGTTCTTCACATATATGTCTTCTCCCATTTACCTTCTCCCCTTTATATGGACATACTTCTCCTCTTCATGTAAGACATGCCTGCTTCCTCTTTTAAAAGAAGACATACCTTTCTCCCCCTTTGTCATTTCTAAAAGTGGGGTTATGAAGAAATAAGAAACATCACTTGTTAAAGAGAAAGGAGATAACACAAATATATATAAGGAGAGTAGAAGAGAACAGATAGGGGCTTGTCCAAGCATAGAAAGAAAAGCAAGTTAAAGCATGCACTTGAACAACCCCAAAGGCAAGATAAAGTGCTGCAGAAAAACAATAAAACACAATTTTGACCCTCAAGATGACAAAATTTGCCCAAAAAGTATCAGGGCTCATGGCGAGCCTTGCTCATAAGGTTGTTTATGCATAAAAAACACTACTCTTATGGCAAAAACTGAAACTGGAGCAAGTCTGCATAAAATCCAAACATACTCCAATTTCTACATACAATGTAGATCTATGTATCCTGCATCACAATGTTATGCAAGCAACTCAAGATAGTAGATATGCAATTCAAGGAATAGGCTTGAGCATGTATGAGACAATATACAAGCATAACATATAGTGAAATACCACTAGATGAGCAATACTACCAATTATGAACAAGGATAGAACTACATGTATATGAACAACTAGTATATGTTATCACAAGTTAGGACTACTAGTAGGATGTAGATCATAGCAAAAGATGCACAAGTTAAAGCATGGCTATGAGTAGATGAAGAGATATATCCAAACAAAGGGATAAACAATTTTAGAAGCATGAAAGGATATAACTCACATACAAATATGTATCATTACCAAAAGATGATCACCACTAAGAACCTCAAGGTTGTATCAAAACAATATATACACCTAGATAGATGTAGCAAGTTAGAGTACAACGGAAGCAATTTTAGACACAACCAAGAGATCCAAAGAGATCATCATCAAAACCTGCAAAACAACTCAAAGCAAGTAATTGCAAGATATAGATATACCAATTTAGAGCAATTAGAGAGATAGAATTGTAAGCAAGATAGGCCATTTAGAACATGGAAATAGCATATATAATGTTACCAAATGAGAGTGCCAAAGAATAAGGCTATTGGTTGAGAAAATCTAGTTGAGAGGGAAATTCTCATTCAATAAGCCAACTGTGTATTCTGTGCACAGTGTTATCGGTCGAGTTCTGTGCATTGACAACTCGACCGATGTCAGCTACTGGCAACACCCATTGGTACCTATCGGTCGAGTTTCAAACAGGGCAAACTCGACCGACAGAGCTGCTGTAAAAAAGAACATATATTTCATAAAAACATCTTTAAAGGCATGTTAAAAATACAAACCATATCCAAACATGTCTAAGCAAGTTAGTAATGCACTATAGAAGCATTAGAAATAGTTTTTGAGAAAGAGTGTGAAGAGAAACACAAAATACCACTTTTGACTCAAAAACCATATGTATAGTGCACACTAACTTGAGAAAAACAAGTTAGAAATGGTTATAAGTAGGAAAACATTACCTTTGTTCTTACCATTCCTTTTTCCATTTGTTGTCACCCTCTGCACATCTCACCTTTCTTCTTTCATGTGGATTGAGAAGTCAATTTGCAATTCAATAGCTCAAGTCAATCCATTTGCAAGTTCCTTTAAGAAGAAATATGAAATGGTCCCCAATCATATTTTTGGGTCCGGAGGGGTTAGCTTAGCAACCCCAGTTCTATTGCTCTTGGGTGCTTTACTAAAAGGACAAAAAGTAGAATAATGATCAATTTCATTGCAATAGTTGCATGTGCCCATAGTCTTGGAACTAGAGGATTCTCCATGGAATATTGGAGGTCCTTTACCTTTGTTGTTCCTTTGACTACCATCATACCCTAGACCATGTATACCAATTTGTTTAGTAGTATGGTGTAGGATATCATTAAGGATCTTCTTACCAACTAAGAGTCTTTGCAAAGAAGATCTTAAACTATCATTATCATGCTTAAGAGAAGCAATAGTAGAAGACAAATTATTGATATTATCTCAAGCATGCAAAAGATCATTTTCTAAGCAAAGAGCTTTAGTTAAATAAGTATCTCTATGAATATGAAGAGCAACAACATCATTCTCTCTATCAGTAGAACTAGAACAAGATTCATGCACATTGATTTTAGCAAGCAAGGATGCATTTTCTGATTCTAATTCTTGCAAAACAAAATCTTTATCCTTGTTTTCAGATTTAAGAACATCAATATCATGCATGAGAGAACCAACTATTAAAGTATGCTATTCATTAGAACTAGGCATGATAGGTTGAGCATCTAGAAATCTAATCTTATCAAGAAAACTAGCATTTTCAAGTTTAAGAGAGTCTACTTGGCTAAGACAAGAATTTTTATCATCAAGCAAGCAAGAATTAGTATGTTCAAAATCATTTAATTCTACATGCAAATTATCAACAATTCTAGCAAGCTTTTTCCTTTTCCTTTTAGAAGACTTAAGAGAGGCACACATATCATGAATCATAGCAATCAAAGATTTTTTATCTAAAGAGTTTAGATTTACCTCATTTGAGTCTTCATGTTTTGATGCTATAAGAGCAAAATGACATTCTCCTTCATCACTAGAGCTTGAGCTTGATCCTTCACTTGAATCTTCACTTGAGCTTGAGTTTGAGGAGTCACTTGAGCTTGAGTTCCACTTACCTTCTCTTTTCTTGTAATGATGGGTCTCCTTACCTTGTAGACAATCTATCTTGAAGTGACCCTTCTTTTCACACTTGAGGCACCAGATGGAGGATGACTTGCCTTTTTAGAGTCTATCCTTGGAGTACATGTCATTTTCTTCAACTTGAGAGGATGGAGAAGCTTGACCAACAATAGCCTTGATTTGAGCTTTGATTTCAGACTTCTTCATTCTCTTGAGTTCTTTCTCTTCTTGTCTTTCTACTTCCAACCTCTTGTCAAGTGTAGCTTCATGTGCTTATAGATTTCCAATGAGCTCTTCGATAGGGACATCCTTAAGGGACCTTGCTTCTTCAATGGAAGTCACCTTGGGTTCCCACCTCTTGGGGAGAGTTCTAAGGATCTTTGAGTTGATCTCTCCACTAGACATAGGATGTCCTAGAATAACAAGACCATTCACAATGGTGTTGAGCCTTGAGTACATGTTGACTATCCTCTCCTCCTTTCCCATCTTGAAGTTCTCAAGCAGCCCTTTGAGCATGTAGACTTTGCTTTCCTTTACTTGATTTGTCCCCTCATAGGTGATGCATAGCTTTCTCCATACCTCATAAGATGTTTCACATGAAGAAATCTGGTTGAACTCGGTGGGGGTCATGGAGGCATATAGGATGTGCATGGCTCTAGCATTCAAGGTTACTTTCTTCAAGGTAGCTTCATCCCATTCTTCAATCTTTATCTTTGGTAGCATGTATGGGCTTTTCACCATTTGCCACATCTCAAGACTTGATCATTGGATGTAGAATTGAAGCCTTCTTCTCCAATAGAGGAAATTGGTCCCATCAAAGATTGATAGGCTGATCAAGTATCTCCCTCCTTGGTAGTCACCCATTTTCTCCTACTTGTTGAAGTATACTTAGAGAAGACCCACTCTGATACTAATTGTTAGATCCTAGATGGGTGATTAGATGCTCTAGAGGGGGGGGGTGAATAGAGCTGAATGCACTCAAACAAAATTCATTAGACCTTCAAGATATATCACAAGATAAGGTTGCTAAATAGGAAATGTGTGTGCAACTAAAACATGCATAGCAAGGGAGAGAGAGATTGAACATACACCAAGAGACATGCTGTTTAGAGTGGTTCCACACTTCAAACTAGAAGTGAGTCAGTCCACTACCTAGAGAGGTCAACCTCTAGGATTTCTTAACCTTGCATCTTCATTATATTCATTATAAGAGATACAATACATGACCACCAAAGGACTTACCTATCCAATACAAAGAGTCTTCAGCCTTACCAAGGACTTACCCACTTTGCAAGAGTCTTCTGCCTTCTTCTAAGGACTTACCTACTCTTGCACAAGTCTTCATCCTTCAAGGAATTACCCACTCTTCTTGGATCTTCCGCCTTTGACTTCACCTTCACTCGGAGAAGCTTCCACCAAGGACTTACCCACTTGAGCAAGGAGTCTTCTGCCTTCACCAAGGGCTTACCCACTCTTGCTCCAAGTCTTCAGCCTTGATCTTCACCAAGGGATGCCTTCCTTTATTCTTCTTCACCTCTCTTAGCCAAGAGAGAGAACCTTCATCTTCATGATTGAAATGAGAGAAAGGGAGGTGGTGGAAGTGAGAGCCTCACAAAATATACATGTAGGATGAGCTCTCTTACAAATCTCCTACTCACTCTAATGGATGTAGCAAGTGATTAAGCTTAGAGAGAGAGAGGAGGCTGTAGGAAGCACTCAACTATAGAATAGGAACCTCACAAAGAGTTTGCATTGAATGCTCAACCTTGGAATGAAGCCCAAGGGGGCCTATTTATAGTTGGGGATGCCTCTTAGCCTTTGGGAACACTTGAGAATGAAAACTAGCCGTTTTGTGGCTTGCAACATATATATTTTCACTTGTTGCAACTCCACAACGGCTAGAAGCACTTTTCTGCACTTTTCCGTACAGTGCAATTAGTCGATTTTCTATAAGGGTAACTCGACCGATAGAGTAAAAGACAAAGCCGATATTCAGACCATCGATCAAGTTTGTCTTAGGAAAACTCGACCGACCAATGAAAATCGAATTGGTTAGTTACTCCATTGGTCGAGTTCTGTGTAGTGTAAACTCGACCAATCAAAAGTCATTTTCAAGATCCAATCAGGATCGGTCGAGTTTACAACTCACAAAACTCGACCGATGAACAACCTGATGTGAATTTTGGAAAATGTCTTTTGAGTGCTTAAACATTCGATCTAAGTGCTCCTGATTTTTTCTAAGCTTAATTACAAGTCATACAATCATTACAAGTGATTTACAACATGATTCTAATGGATTTACATCATATTACAAAAATGTGCACTTGTATTGACTTTGACTTGTCTTTTCTTCAATTTGATATGTACAAGTTAGGGCATTTGGAGTGTGTCTATACCTAATCTAAAATCACTCAAGTAGAGACATTAGACACCAATATGTGGAATGGTTAGTCATCATCAAAACACGGGTAAAGTCAATTTATACGTGAGTCAACATTGACCTAATTGACGTTGAGTCAACACTCCATATTTCTTCTCCATTAAATAACAACCCCTTCACTAGTCTAGAGGAGTGTGTCAACTCCTAAAGTCCTATTGATATGGTCATTTCTATCTCTTAGGTGTGTCCCTTATAAGAGACTAGGAGAGAACATGGTGTTGATCCCTAGTATCTATCGTTCTGATTAAATTAAAAAAGAAATCAAAAGTGATTAACTAAAGGTACTCAGGTTGATTAATTTTGTTATATATCTTCAATCTTAGAAATACTCAGTTCATGATACTTAAAGTTTTTATAGAAATGGTTGCCTCTTGTTAAATAAATGTTCTAGGATGAAAGTTATTGAATTTGAAAAACTTGTGGTAGGTGAAAAAGGGGACATTGTCTTATGTCTTGGTTGTCTTACATTTTGTCAATTACCTTATTGTGTTAGTTCTTTCTAGTTTACCTATTGTTTTTCTTTTTTGTATATAGAAACAAAGGCCCCATGGAATCGATTATGCAGATGTTGATAGTGAGCACTAGAAACCCTATTCAATAATAAACTTTGAGTTGAGATTAAGGATTGTTATTCTTGATGGCATTCTGGATAAGAAAGCTATTGCAGAGAGGTGTGAGCAGGTTGGCTCTTGGTCATGTTTTTTCCATTTGATTTTGTTTGATGGATTTCTAGATTGCATATATATATATTGAAACACACATTGATATAACAACTGAGGTATGTCATTGAGGCTAGAAATTCTGACTATGATAAGAAGTTACAAGAAGGATTAAGAAAGTTATCTGGTGGTGTTGCTGCTTTAAAGGTAATTTCATTATGACAATTTCATTTTAAAGTAATTTCATGTATAATTTATTCGAAAAATAATTTGTTGTGCTAAGCTAGATGTGGTCTTTGCACAGTTCTTGATAGGCACTAAAATCCTCAAAATGCAAACACTAGTGCACATCATATATAGCTGCCAATGCTGGAGTTGAAGGAGTCGTTGTAGTTGGAAAGCTCCTAAAATACGATAGTCTTGGTCTTGATTATGATTCTTCTAAGGGTTTGTAGTTCATTAGTTCTGTATTGTTGTTACTGGAAATTTAGTTAGCAATAGTGTCAATTGGTCAATTGATATGACATAATTTGTTGTTCATGATTCATTTTTCCTAGATATATATTCAGGTGAATATGTAGATATGGCCAAACTGTTCACATCATTCAAGAATCTTGAGGTATGCACATATCAAAGTGGTATAACAAACTTGGCAAATTAACATAGCAGATATTCAAGGTAGTTCTTTTCAACTATATTTGCATATATATAGATGTATTAAAGCTTTAGTTGCAGATCATGTACCAAGAGATAGAGTTGAGAATAAAATGAGTTTCATCCAATGTTTTTAATTGTACTATAAAGGCAACATCTACCATGATGTTAGGTCAATCCTGGATTTCCTGATTAGTTTCAAAGAGAATGCCAAATTAAATAATTCAAAGTTGTCTATGCTAAAACATCTATTGGTAGTCCCGGAAACAGGTATAAATTCATACTTTGATTTATACATAAACTAACAATCTTCTTCTCAAAACAAATTGAAACATGAACAATGCAACCGTAATCATGATAGAACAAGATACAAATGATCATGAGGCATACAAAAGGTGTAGTGAAGGGAGACAATTAGAAAACGACATTAGCATATCAAACAGGATCATGAGGCGTATAGAGGTTGAAGAAACTTTTAATTGATGCTTCCACTATTGTGATTTTGAGTACACAATAATAGAACGAGGAGAAATGGAACTGATTATGTGATGGTTTTGATATCTATCCTGAAATCGAGAGCAGAGCATGATGTGGGGTGAAAACTTTAACAATGATGTAAACTTATATTCTCAGGATCTTATTGTATACATCTATACATCTATATCTTTTTACCATGCATATCGTAAAATAGGGGCAAGGTTAATATCCTCCCCATGTGTACTTGTGTTTCAATATTAATAAATATAAGATTATTGAAATTGCAAGCACAACTTGATTTGGATCAATATTGATTTTCTTCATTCTAAAATATTCTTTTGTATTGACAAGTTACCGTCTGGATACATAATACGACTACATATGTATGTGTAGTATGTGTTGTCTTTCACTACACATTAACTACATTTACAATTGTAGTAAGTGTCAATTTATGTTACACATGAACTACATATACAATTGTAGTAAAAGTTATTTCTCCCTACATATCATAGCTACGTATACAATTGTAGTCATGCATTTAGCTACAATTGCAATTACATTTGTATGTGTAAGGACATGTTTTAACTATATTTTAGGTTACATATGAATTTGTAGCTAAATGATTATCTAACTACATATTTAAAAAATGTAGCTAAAACAATTAGCTACATAGGTATTAGCTTCATGTTTTATATGTAATGATAAATGTAGCTAAAGCTTTTAGCTACAAAATTTGGAGTTTTTGCTACAATTTTTATTTGTAGTTAAAGACCTTTTTTTGTAGTGTTGTGTATGACAGTGAACCAGTACCATGTGGTGATGTGATTAGCTTTACACTTTATATGTTTTATATCTTTTAAAGTAGCAACCTACTCTTATAAGGGACACACCTAAGAGTTAGAAATGACCATATCAATAGGACTTTAGGAGTTGACACAATCCTCTAGACTAGTGAAGGGGTTGTTATTTAATGGAGAAGAAATATGGAGAACAAGTATTCCTTGTATCATCCTTCCACAATGTAGATTCAACCTAATTATTAAAGTTGTTATTGTAAACCACACCTTCTTTATTATTGCTCAATAAAAACTTGACAAAATTGTATAGTTTCATGAATGATCCAAAGCAATGAAGTTCTACATATACAATCCTTCTTTTTTATTAAAACATAATAATTAAGTGAAAGTAATGAAACGAATCCCATATTTCATCATATTTAGGGAAGGAGCTTCATTGTCGACTTATTCTCCAACTGTAACCAATTCAACATTTTAGTCATTCAGTAAGTTGGAAGTTCAACCAACTCATTTTAAGTTACACTGGAAAAAATGATTCCTAATCCACCCAAAAGTCAACATAACCTCCTTTTCAAATCTGCCTCAGTTATATCCAATGGAAAATTGCCGATGAATAAAATATTTTCAAGATCATAGTTCTTATCCGTCAATGCTTTATATTTTTTCTTACTTTCAATCATTGTATGCATATAATTATTAGAGTTCTTATGAATCGTTAATTTTGAACTAAGATTAATAGTATCCATCATATCCATGTGGTGATGTGATTAGCTTTACACTTTATACGTTTTATATCTTTTAAAGTTGCAATCTACCTTATATATTGTAGAATCTATTTTAGGGTTTGCTTGTAATGTGATTGATGTATTAAAAGGCACTCAATTGGCTTCAACTAATCAATTAGAACCCTAATCATGTAGTTTTCTTGGCCATAGATCCATCCCAATGTCAGGACTTGTTGGATGGTGAAACGAGTATTCCTAAGGGAAACTCGAAGGACATACTATTAAGTATGTGGGGTTCTTGGAGAGTACATCCTTGTCATCTAGATCCTTGGTGTTGAGGAAGGATGGCTGTGGTCCTACCTAACCCTTAGTTTGAGAACAATTTACATCGTGTCTCGATGATTATATGTGTGATGTGATTAGAGGACAACTGCAGTTGTACCCTGGCGGTAAGGTTTTTCTTGCATACCCTGGTGGCTAGTGTCGTGACTTATACCAAGGACAAACTAGGTGTTTTTAGCTTGATTATATGTCACTGGTGGCAGTTTGACTGATATGTCACTGTGGTGAAGACTCATACTGAGTGAGTAGGGAGAAGATCTTAGACCAACTCTTCCTAGATCTTGTATGATACTAATTTTCACTTAGCATTAGTCATTTAGTTTTGGGTGGTATGAATCAAATCCTCAGGGCATTAATAAAAGACATAATACATTAGTGTAGCATATCAACTTAGGATTAAACACTATTCACTTTAGATGTTTATATTACCGCTTAGTTGTTATATACTGTTGTAAAAGAAATCAATTGTTATACATTTTCTTCATATTCCTCTTTATTATGTTTCTATGCTTATCTATTATAGTTGTTCTGTCACATCCCAATTTTCATAGTTAATTTTAACTTAATATGAAGTTTTTTCTAGACAATAATAATTGAGGGGTTTAAATAAAAATGCCTATAATGATTGTCTTTATACAAAATAGGATGAGAAAAACTTAAGATAATAGCCAAAGTCATATTTCATTTTCAAATATGAATTAAAGATATCCATCAACTCATATTAATCCCTTTCATTTTCTCTCCCTTACAAAATGGCCATAAAGCATAGAGAAAAGTTATAAGGTGACAAATGTGACTAGTTAATAGTAATCTCAGATTTATGACTCATGAATTCAATAATAAAAGATCTTTTCAAAATATATTACCTTTAATGGCCACTATAGAAGTTATGGACCAAGATATGCCCAAAAACGAAATCTAACTTCACAAGAATAATCTAGACCCTCTATTTTTCCTATGGTTCAAATTTGAAGTCGTTTGAACCATGTTTGACCTCCCAATTAATTTGAGATAGATTTGAATATAGATGGACCAAGATTTGAATATCATTTCATTTAATGCAATGTAATTAATGGCTTAATTTTGAATGCATGTAACATTATCTTCTCTCGAGTCTCTTTCTTCAATAAAATTTTCCATAAAGGCATAATAGACTTAAATGTGATTAAATATTGATCATCTCATTTTTAGAGTCAAAGAAATAATTAAGGAGAATCTTTTAACATTATCTCACCTTATAATGCATGAAAATGAATTATATACAAATATGGACATTGTGAATAAAAGATTCTCAAAATTTGAATTTTATTGACTAGGAAGGATCTAGAGTATGTAATTAATGTGTGGTCTACATTTTTTTTTGTTTCAAATTCATTTGACCTCTCAAATAAATATAAATCACAATGCCAATCCATTTAACACATGCAATGTAAACATTAATTAATTGTTGATCAAAATTAGTCAAAATGAGACCATATGTTTAAAATAGTAGAAGGGAATCTAGAAGGAGAGTTTGATTATTTTCTTTCTTTTAACATTCCAAAGTTTTAATAATTGAATACAATGGATAAATATATTAATTTGAGACTACAAAAATGTGGGTTTTCACCCGTCACCTTTCCAACACTACTAGGAAGCTTTATATGAAAAAGAAATTGTCATTATGGATGAGAAGATATAAAATTTATGTAATTGGTATGGACACTTAAAAATGGTTTATTGTTACATAGTTATAACAATATTTTAAACACCAATGAATTATATGGGAATGAGTAATTGCAGTCAACAATTTTTAATTAGCACATTGAAATCACATTGTCTCTTGCTTTACAACTAGTGCATGTAGATGTAACATAAAGTTCTTTTTCTCTTTCCTTCACTTAGTGATTTGTTTTATTATAAAATGAAATAATGTGTCTCGGCCATTGATACATGGAAATAAGACACTATGGTAATTATGTAAGGAATGGTACAACTCTCTCATGTTTTCTCTTTTTTCTGTGTGATTACAAATAAAATGTAATATTAATTTAGTTAATGTAATATTTTTGATTAACAAATAAAAGCAAATGATAATACATTCTCTCTTAAATATCCCATACAAAAGATATGAAAGATGATAAAGGAAATTCACAAACAAAAGATAATTATTTTAACCACAAAGTTGGACTTTAGTAATTAACAAAGAGAAACACATTTTTCACAAAGTCTTACCTTTTAATATATTAGAGTTAAGATAATTTCAATGTTTAATTAAAGGACAAAAGATATTAAAAAAAATAAATCCACTTGGACTAGAAAGTTCTAGACCCTTAACACCTATAAAAGGGACCCCCATGATCCTAACATACCAAGGAAAGAAGGCACACTAGCCTATGTTCTTGCAAATCACATTCAAGCGCTACCTCAAAGATTAGAGAGATCATCTTAGGATCAACTTCGCTCCAAGTAGACTAGCCTATTTTCTTGTAAATCACATCTAGGCGCTTCCCCAAGGATCGGAGATATAATCTTAGGATCTACATTGCTCCAAGGTAAACGGGCCATGCTGTTGAGCACAAATACTTATGGTTTCTTGCATGTTAAATATGAAATAGATATTACTTCTTTAAGTTTAATGCTTTAGTCACGATTCACTATATTATTGATTGTTGATTTCTACATGCTATGTCCTATATTATAATGTTCTCCATGATTATTGTATATCATTAAAGACTCATGAAAATAATGTTAATGATCAAGAGGGAGAGATTCCATCATGTTTAAGATACCATCTTAATAGGGAGAAATCCCTTCATGTTAAGTTTAATAATCATGATTTATGTTAATGACAATATCATGTTAATGATCAAGTCTTTGGAATTGAGATAGTCTTTTTATGCTCCCGATCATGGACCTCAAAAGGGTCATCAAGGGTTTTCCTAGCATCAAGGGCTTTCCTAGCAATCATGTGCTCCTAAGGGGGCGTCACAGAGGGATGCATAATATTTCATTTCAATTCTTCATGTTAATAATGATATATAAGAATACTTATAGTTAATTCATGTCAAGTTTTCTTACAAGTCAAGTATATTTACTTTTCACTTATTATAAAGTGCCAGTACCGTTTACTGATGTGTTGTTTTTCCATTTGCATGGCTGGGGATGCGATGTCCCCAGGATTTTGAGCAAGTAAGGACTCAAGAAGAGCAAGCCAGGACTAGAAGACATCCAAGAGTTTACTGGTGGGGTGCCATCCATTCTAGGCGATCCATTCATCTAGAGATGCTTATTATTATGCTTAGTTTCCCATGTTGAGAGATGAATAGAATTCTAGACTTGTTGTTTATAGTTTCCTATTCATAGAATAATGTATGAATCTCAATGGTGAATTATTTGTTTACTTGCAATGATTACCTTTTTGTGACAACCCTCCTAAAATGCCAAGTATCCCACATTATAGATAATGATGGGGATTAGGCTGTGCTTCCACTGGTTACGTACGAAACCCTAGGGAGGGGTGTTACATGTTCAACATGCTTAATATGTGTAGTTAATATAAATAATTCTTTTAGATGAATCTGCTCATCTTGCTTAATATTGATATATCATGTT
The DNA here is from genome assembly GCA_963693085.1 of Alisma plantago-aquatica. Taxonomy (NCBI): domain Eukaryota; kingdom Viridiplantae; phylum Streptophyta; class Magnoliopsida; order Alismatales; family Alismataceae; genus Alisma; species Alisma plantago-aquatica. Next base: position 712,270,590 of record OY856412.1, on the reverse strand, counting down.
GTAGCAATAATCATTAGTTGAGAGTTATATCTTTCACTGGGACATGGGTCTCAAACTTGTGGTTTGCCACATATTTTTAGGTGGTCGTTAGTGACATGGGCATGATCGTGTTTTTGAAGAAGAGTAGCTCAAAGATTAGTAGAAGCAAAAGGTTTTATAGCTTCTAGTGTTGTGTAGTAGAGTCCTATGTGTCATCCTAATACTCTCAGGTCCATGAGGGATGTGTTTTGTAGATGATATGTACATCGATATGTGTTTTTTAGCAGTTTGCCTTTGGTTGTATATAAGTGGCTTGTATATGTGAACATCATCTTTTGTAAGAGGTGTGTGGAAGATGGCCATTGTACATATGTTAATACCTAGTATGGTATGTGATATGTTACAGGTTGTGGACCATCATGTAATATGTTTCTGCTTAATGATGGTTATATGACATCAATTTTAATTTACCCATTATTTTGGTACTACGGTAGTTTGGATGTTGATCACACACTTTGTTTGAGTAATCTTAGTCGTGTGGCGTCAGTGTGCCACATTCTATCTATACAAAACCTATTGGTCATGCCAATGGTTCCCAATATGAATAGACTGCACTTGTTCAAACAATGATACTAAAGTTTGTGACCTTTTAGTATTTACATAAGTATTCCAAGCATATGCAAGTCTTTGACTTGAAAATAGTAATGAACTTATCCTTATTATTATTTTAATAATATGAAAATTTTGTTAAATGTGTTTCATTTTTCATAATAAGGGATTGATGACAACTTTTGTTTGTGTGTCTTATCACCACATGTAGCTCATAACCGTTAACAAAGAGATGTCAACTCAACAAAAAATCATGAACTGAGTACAACTGATATGTAGCATACCATAGCTTTATACTTCATGCTATATCATGCCTTAATTACCCTCTTTGATCTTACAAAGATTATATTACCGTCAATTAAGCATTACTCCATGTTATAGATATCCTACTATATTGGTAATCCCATCTAATCTACATCAAAAAATATTGTATCTTTACATGCCATGTCTTCCATGTGCTCCTTGCCAAGAGCTTGTAGTTGTAAATTCTAATGGGAACTTCTAAGAGAATATTCTCTCCCCATAATCTAAATCACTTCACTAGTAGAAGAAGAGACAAATGAGTCTAGTAATACTAAAATAGCTTAACTTGCTCACTAGTTGCCTTAACCTCAAAGATATTATATGAGTTATTCCCCATTAATTTATAATCTACTATAACGATCAATCACTACGTTAGTGGGTTCAACCAACCATACATGTTTTCTCCAAGGTCAAGGACATATTTTCTTCTACTGAGAAGAAAATTCCCTTTAGTTGTAGATGTGTAGATGATATCTAGAGGAATTGGATGATATTTGAACATTCAGTGGATTAGTTATCATACTGCAATCTCTGTCAACCTCGTCATGTGAGTTGCAACACAAATATTCTTGTGTATTGAGGGAAAGAGATTTAGAGTCCACCATACTTGGTTTATAGGTTAGGGTCTGAAGTTGTAAGGAGTGGGACCCGCGAGGGGGGATCCACTCCCTACTAAATTTTTTTGAAGAATAAAACATCCATTCAAAACACACTCAAAGACATGCTAAAATAGGTGTAAAATTTTCAAATTGTAATAAATGGTATTCAGAACAAACAATGTGTAGCAGCAGAATTAAACAAATGACTATATTCAATTTTCACAAAAGATTACAAAAGTACATCATACTATCCCATAAGGGTTTACATGTAAGATACAACATAAGGATCTAAGTAGAGGGAAGTAGAAACTACTTCAAATCTGTCTCCAAGCAACATCTGCAAGAGTTAGGTCCATGTTGGAAGTTATGTTCTTCTTGATCATGTTCAACACCTCGATCTAAACCTGGGTGGTTGGGAAATCACCCAGTAAGAGAGATAAAAACAAGGTATGTGTCAAATAATAAACAATAACAAAAGATAAGGAAATAACATGAAAGTAAAGGCTAAGATTTCATCATAAGATGAAGAGAACAAGAGTATGAGGCATAATCAACTAGATTCTTGCCATATCAAGAAAAACAATAAAAGATTTGCATGCATGATTAATATTGACTACATTAACTAAGTAGGGTTGAGGCACCTACTGGACCTCAACCTATAGGTGAGGGGAGAATTAATACATTCCTAGTCACCTACACATATTTTTATGGGGGAGAATAAGACATTTCCCAGGGTGAATTAATACATGCCCTATCTATGGGTGGTTGTACATAAGTATCACTACTATAGCCAAACAGTCTATAAAATAAACATATTAAAAAAGAAATCATTGTAAGTAAAAGCATCATATCAAGTATAGGATGTTAGTGGGAGAAACAATACTGATTTAGAAGCATATATAACAAAGGATTCAAAAGTAGAAGATTTAGGGTTCATTTAAGCCTCATTAGGAAAATTTAGGATTTGGTTGCAATTATCCAGAACATAGGATGTAAGAATGCACATACCTCTATTACTGATATCAATTACTAATTTTCACCACTTTAATTGACTCCAAGTTCCACTTTGCCTATTTTTAATGTATTAACATGTATTAGAGTACATAATGCACATTAATGTATAGAAATCCTAATTTTATAATTTTTAGCAAAACTTGGATGTAGATTCTAAAAACCTCACCAATGAACTTATTAGGTTCTCTTGATCAAGAAAACATATTTTTACGTTAATTTTGGAGTTTTGATGATTAAGATGTAGTTTTTATGGATTGTATGCATTAAATCCATTTTCCAAAAATCACCCTTCATAAAACCTCAAAATCAGACCTTAAAAATAATTTTATTATATAGAGATTAATTTTCCTATTTCAAAACATATTTATTTGTCAACTTTGGGTAAGCGGATTAAAAGATATGCATTTTTCAATTTGAACCAATCAGGAAATGACAAGTCAAAAATCCTTGCGAGAGAGATGGAGAGAAAGAGAGAGAGAGAGAAAAAACACCATTTGACCCAAGATCAGGGTTGCAGATGCATCAATAACCAAACTAGATCTTCTAGAGAAGGTAAAATAGAAAGAAACCAAAACCCTAGAAGAACATGGTAAACAGAGATGGACATCATCGATTTTAAACATAGAAGCATGAGTTTTAAGCATGTTGTAAGAAATATATGAGAAGGGGGATATAAAACTCACCTCTAGGAAAGTGGACACATTCAAGAAGCAAGGCTCCTGAACTATAAAGGCTGGTTTCTCCAACAAATCTCCTATCTCGAGCAAGAAGTACCTTCTCCGCTTTAGAGGTGAAAAACCCCTAGCAAAAGAATATGAAGATAAGGTGTTTAAGGGCTCTAGGTGGGGTTTCACCATGGAAGTCCATGGTTTTGACCTGAAATAAGGTGGGAGGAAGACATACAACATGAAAACAAATAAGGAAAGGAGGAAATTTACTAATTTTGGTCGAAATCACCAAGAAGGAGCTTTAGAAACCCTAAATTGAGAAAATTCAGAACCCTGGGAGTTTTCTTCACCAAGGTAGGCAACCTATTTTACATTGGGATAGAAACTTCATGACCAAACATAGTAGGAATGATGATCAAAGCTAGAGGAAAGAGAAGGAGAACAAGAGTTTTTGAATTGGGAGGTGGGAAGGGGTATATATGGCTTTATAAAGAAGGGGGTAAGGATGAGGTGTCTATGGGACTTTGCATGTGTCCTTAGCCTAGGGCTTCATGGTCATGCTAGAGGACAACTCATAGAGGCTTCCTGAATATCAAATATCGGTTCTAAAAGACCATGAAACTTCTAGACCATCCCCACTGTCCTACAATCAAAGAAATAACCCTAGTGGCTGATAGCTTTTAAAGATGAGTTTATTTATAAAGAGGGTAATCCCTTAAATGCCCTTGGAGAGAAACACCTTCAAACCAAGGTGCAACAAGGTGTTCCATGGTTCAAAATATTGAGAATGGCAAAAGATTATATAAGGATAATAATTGATGTGATAATTTGCAAAGAAAACCACCCCATTGGGTAAATTGCATAAAAGTCCAAAATGTACCTAAGCATAACTTGCACAAACAACATCCAAATTGAACCAAATTTGAAACTTAGGCTCATTCTATGATTTCAAAAAACATAAAAAAGGTAGATTAAGGTTTATAACACCTAAATATGGCCCTTAAATGGTCTTTCCCTGAGGTATTTGTGCATAGACCCTTTCATTGGTATAATTATTGAACAAATATTCACCAAACCACTATAAATTCCACTAATTAAAGATCAAAGACATAAATGATATAAATGAAAGGTAAATCTTGGAAAAGGGACAAAAAGAGAATATGTCTAAGTTTCAATATGTTACAAAAGCAATGAACAATCACATTATAATGGCTCTCAGGTTGTTACTATTACACAAACTAAAACGTTGGACGATGATGTATATTATTATAATTTAACTCTTAAATTTAGAATTTGTTTACATAAAAATCTAACATGCCATATTTAATTTTTATTCTTACATAATTGAAGTTATAGTGGAATGATTGGACCAAGATAAAAGAGACACCTCTATAATGCATCAAAGCAAAAGGCTTATACACAGAATTGTTTTTAGACATCTATATTACTATAAATTGAAGTTAGTTTCCAATATATATATATATACATATATACATATATATACTATAAAAAGAGATATTTTTTCATATTAATTATAGTTGTGTCATTTTCCTGACAAAACCCCCATCCAATCAGATTGCAACAATTCAAAATGCTTCTATACCTCTTCTAGTCTCTCTCTTCTGAGGTTTTTTCACATGTTTTTGTCTTATTTTATTGGATTGATTTTACACCACTCCAATACATTGCGAAAAGATGACTCACAACATTCTTTATTCATCCACTATTTCAGCCCCATACTACCTTGTAATAGATGCACATTTCATAGGCAGTTGGAATTTTGTATGTGAGTATGTTGAACATGGATAAACTGACCATAACAGGGAACACATATTGATTCATTTTGAACCTCCACCTTCCTATTATCTGATTCTTAGAAAGTCAAATTGTCTTAAGGAAACACAATACATATTTGTTGGGAGAGAGATTCAGTTCTACATGGGATTGGTTTGTTGTAAGTCATACGTTATCAGGAACTCATTTTCTGGGAGCTCCAGTTCAATTTTATAAACTTATGTTTCAGTAACTTCCATGTGAGTGGTTTTTTGTAAGTGTAAATATGAAAATTATTAAAAAGAATTATTTATTTTTACTGTGTTATATATAATAAACAAGGACAAAAAAGACATAAAGAAAGAATCATATTCTCTTTTTATCACTCAAGCATGCTGCTCTCCTTATTATTAAGCATAGGGGAAGGGTCCAACACCACTTCCACAAAGTCCATGTAGAAAGTTTATGTCAACAGAGAAACTATGCATCATCTATACAAAGCTATGATATCTACAAAAATCGAATTCCAACAATCTTCTATACTTGGAATCCTATTTTAAAAAACAACAAAATTTATATACTTCCAAATATGATACAAGATCGTCAAACAACAACCATGAACCTTGAAAATCTTCCTCTTTATAAAATCTGAGAGCATCTTAGGTCTGAAACCAATGAAACCATTCACCAAAGGACAATTCCTAATGCCATTAACAAACTAGCAGTTCACAAAAAAGATGACCACTATTCTCACAGCTGGAACAACACAATAATCAAATCGATGTAAGGTATATGCCTCTTTTCCTTAGATTGTCAGTAGTAGGTGTACAACTAGTAAGAATGTCCAAGCAGTCAACTTAAATCTAATTGGAGCATCCATATCACATACCCAATTACACCAGGAATCAACATGATTAGAAGATCTAATTGCATTCCATGATAGCTTCATATTAATCCTTTCCCGACTATCAAACTGAATCTAATCACCATGAAGAGAAGGATAGAAGTAATCTTCTAAAAAAGATTTCAGCTCCTTCTTGAATCAGGAATACACCAATTCCCATCCGAAATAACACCGTTGACTCTAGTGAATTTTCCTTTTCCCAGTTTGATACAAAGCAAATCATACACAACATCATCCATGAATTTTTCATCATCTATCCATGGATTCCTCCGTAACATGATCTTCTCACCATTCCCCAGAACAAAGCTAGTATGCTCGATCATGAAACTCTTGACTTTAATCAAATTATTCCACGTCCAAGAATAATTATAAGAACTTTTAAATTTCCATAATGAATCCCCTTTTAGATACTTACTATGAATCCAACATACCCATAAGGATTCTTTTCTATTAGCCACATTCCAAAAGTTAATCAAAAGTCCAACCATACACACTTTTTTGCAAGTCGACATTCAAACCACCCTCTTTGTTAGGCTAACATACCTTGTTCCACGCCAACAAGTGAATATGTCTCTTATCCTCCTTATCAACCCATAAGAATTCTTGACAAATCTATCAATTTCTTTACATATACAAATAGGGAGAGGAAACACATTGGCCCAAAAGCTATAAAGAGCAGTAAGAGTGCATCTAACCAAATCCAAATGAATAATAAGTGAAATGCATTTATATTTCCATGATTCCAACTTTACTTTGAGCTTATCAGTCAAGGGGTAACAAAGACTTTTAGGAGTTGACAAAAGAACAGAGGAACACCAAGGTAATTTATAAGAAGATATCCTTCAGGGATCCCAAGCTTATCCACCAAGTTGAGTTTCACAACCATTTTAGTGAAATGGATAGAACTTTTACCTTTATTAAAATGGAGAATAGATATCAAAACAAAGATATGAATAAAGAATTCAACGAATCTGTGTTAGCCACAAATGCTTCCCCAAAAATCAACAGATCGTCTACAAACTAAACATGTGAAATCTCCATTTTGGAATAGTTGGATTTAATAGGTCTAAATCTTTTGTTCTTAACTTCAGAGTTGATGATACTAGAAAAAACTTGCATGCAAATGAAAAATAAAAGAGGGGCAAGGGGATCACCCTACCTCAAACCTTTTGATGGGTTAAAAGGAATATAAGGTTCACCATTAATGAGCACTTGATATGCAACAATATCCAAAATAGCATGAATCCAATCACACCAGAAATGAGGGAAGCTCATAGATTCCATAATCTTTAACATATAGAACGATTTAACCGAGTCATAAGCCTTCATAATATCAACCTTCACAAAAAATTTAGAACCCCCAGAAACCTTATTGAAGTTACTTAGCAGATCATTGGAAGTAAGTATATCATCTGTAATGTTCCTCCCTCGAAAAAAACCATATTGGCTAAGGTCAATTATATCAGGAAGAATGGCACTTAAGCAAATAGCTAAAATCTTGGAAATGATCTTCTGAACGAACTTACAGAGATCTATGGGTCTTGACTCCTACAAAGTATAAGCATTTTTACATTTAGGGATGATAGTTATCAAGGTTCTTCTATTCATGTATTTTAGAAGTTTAACTTTATAAAAAAAATCCAACTTAGCTTTGGAAACAAAATCACCATTAATGTGCCTACAAGTTTTGAAAAAGTGTTTGTTAAGCCCATCATGCCCAGGAGCTTTCCCTCCATTAGAACCACCACATCGATTTCATCTCTTGTCACTCTATCACTTAAACTCTGAATATGATTGTCATTAAACTTGGGCATAAACCAACCAACATTCCCAGACATCATAGAATTATCCATATCCTTAAAGAGGTTCACATAGTAATCCACAATATGTCTTTTAATGGAACTGTCTTTAGTCACTTGAACACCATCAATCATGAGCATATTGATATTATTCCTCTGCCTTCTAATTTTTAAGGAATTATGACAAATTTATTATTACCATCGCCCAATTGAAGCTATTGTTCCTTGGACTTTTGTTTAATCAATGATTCTTCCAACTCAAGAGCTTTCATAGCCCCCAACCTTTTGTTTTTAGCTTGATCTCTAAGAAGATCATCCACTAGATTATTACCAACCAACTCTTGAGCATCTAGGGCCTCATTTTCCAATCTTCTAGCTTCATCAATAAGATTGCCTATACTTTTCTTATTCTAGGAAATTATCCTCTATTTAGTTTCGTTAAGTTTCTTGACCAATCTAAACATAGGACACCCTTTAATATCACACTTCCAAGCCATATCAACTTTATTAAGAAATCCCTCTTTTTTAGTCCAAGCATTAATAAAATAAAAAAGGGACATTCCTCTTTCTTCCACTAGGAATCAATATCAAACTAAGGGTTTATGATCACTAAAGATAGACAATTAGAACTCACCCAGATAATTTGTCCAATAATTCAAAACATTATTAAAGAGAATTCTATTTTTCCTATTATCCCATGTAAAAAAGTGTCCTTTCGTCTTATCTTTAAACATAGAGTTCTGCATAAAACTGTTAAACTCAAGCATAGAAGCAAAGGAAGGATTAGACCATCCAATCCTTTTGGAAACCATCCTAAAAACATTGAAATCACCCCTACACACCAAGGATAGTTAGTATTTGTAGCTATACAATTCAACTTGGACCACATGTCAGTTCTCCTTTTATCATCATTAGCATCATAAACTACAGTGGCTAGGAACTCAAAATTGTGACTACTGATCGAAATATGGATGTGTTGATCAGATTCTTGAATAAACGTAATATCAACAATACTTGGATCCCAAAGAACCACAATCATACCCAACAGATGAGAAGAGAGATTAAAATCCATTTGAAATCTAGCCACAGTCTATCAAGGACATTAGAAATCTTTTCCTCCTTAATTTTGTCTTAGAAAGAAAGTAAATAGGAGAAGATCCTACTGAGGTCTTTCTTAATACAAGATTGATGCAAGGAATTGTGAAGACCACTAATGTTCCAACATGTGATGGAGATGTTATCAACCATTTAAGACCAGATTGACTGGATTGCCTCCACTCACAATAACTTCACCTTCATCCTCTTCCAAAAGATCAAGACCTTGGAACATATTAGGAGAAATAAAACTTGGATCAATATTAGAGATATGTCTCTTAATTTTATTAGTTCTGGTTTCACCCCATGGGGGAGATCTAGATGTACCAACAACTTGGAAACCTTCACTGTCCTTTTGGATAGCATTAGAGGAATTTGAGGCAATTCCCAAAGTCAGCAAAGCAAGATAGCGTGGACACCATGTCCTTATTCAAAGTGAGAGATCTCTTACTCAAATTATTGGAACCCATATAGTTCACAAACATATTTCTAGAGGTAACATTAGAAGCACCATTGCCCATCCCAAATTTCCTCTCATACCTTATATCTTTATCCAACAAATCAACATCAGCCCTAACATGAATTTTATCACTACTGATAGAACTATTGTTCACAACACTAACAGTCTTGCACCCAACTCGAGCATCAGGAACAACAAAGGTTTATTATAACATCCCTGACCTAGGTTAAGGCCTAACCCTAGAAGTTTTGCTTAAGTAAGTCTTTTATATTCTTGTATTTATCTTTTGAAAAGTAATTAAGACTAAAGGAGAGATTATGTTTCAATTTTGGTCCTATTTGAATAATGTTGAAACAATATTTTTCTTGTTTTGGACTAAAGTGTAATTTACCCAATTTAAGGGGTTACATTGCAAATGTTACATGATAAATGTTCCTCAAGTGTTATAGCATCATAAGAATGAGAATGATGCTGAGATATGGCTTCCATAAGCCTAAGTTCCAAGAAAGAGCTTGCTTGAGTAATGCTTGTGTATTGAATGCTAGTTTTGGTGTAATTTGCAAATTACCCAAAACCTAGGGCTGAATATGTAAAATACCACCTCTATTATGTCCCTACTATTTCTTGGTATCATTTAGAGAAAATAAAAAGAAAGAGGCATCTTGTTTGAACTACTTTTGAGGAGAGACAATCTTGATAATAAAATAATCAAGATTTAAGCATAATTGAAACCCTAATTTATTTTGTAGCAAAAATAAATATATTAATTGAATTGCCCATCAACTAAAAAGGTTGTGGTTGAAATTATATAGTGGGAGGACGTCCAGATGCCTGAGTGGCACCGAAATATCCTAAGTAGGTGAAGAAATCCACTCGCATTTGTTAATTAAAAAGTAATGTCCACAAAAAATGGATAATAGTATTATAATGATTAAGGTGCTTAAGTGGTTGCTTTTAATTCAAGGATAATTGAGAGGATATTGAGGGCAAGGAAGTTGGCTTCAGAAGCAAGGAAGTGGAGGGGGCATGTGGCAAGAAAGTGGATGAATTTTCTCCTACTTTCTCTCTCCTAGAAAATCAATTACATATACTCCATTTTTCACTTACGTTGAAAGACTAATTTTGCAAACTACTTTCTTTCCTTGCTTTGGACGATGACCAAGAAGCTTAGGAGCAGGAGGAAAGCGTTCCTTAAGATGAAGGTAAGCTCCATGATCATCTTCAACCTAGGATTAATGGTTGAAATCGGATTTCAACACTCATTTTCTTCTCTCTTCCATCCAATGCTCAACCTTGGATATCTTTTGCATCCAAAGAGTTGGAAACGAACCTTGGATAGTTGAAGGAGCTTCTTTCACCATTAGAGATTAGAAGCTTGAAGCTTTGAAGCTACTTTGAAGATGGGTTATATAACTTGAACCCATCAATGTTATTATTGATTTCAATTTCTCATCATATGTTGATCTTTTATCTTTTTCTTGAACAATTGATGAATTCTTCATATTTATCACAGTAAAATTCGGAGGTCTAAAGCTTGATGATGATGACATAATATTAGCACACACCTCAATAATATCAAGAACAAACATTTTCATATTTTGTTGACCAAACAGTTTCAAACCGTTAGAGACCAAACAGTTTCAAACCGTTTGATGACCAAACGGTTTCAAAATCGTTAGAGGTCAAACGGTTTCAAACCATTAGAGACCAAACAATTTCAATGGATTCAAGGATCAATTGGTCTTATGGCCTAATAACTTCAAACAATCAAACTCAATTGATTTCAGAATCCCAACTCAATTGGTTTTAAAACCCTAGATCAATTGATGTCAAAACCTTAATTTAGGTTCAAACAGTTTCAAATATGAATTGACCAAACGGTCTCAAACTGTTTGAGGACCAAACGGTCTCAAACCGTTTAGGGTTAAAATGATTTCAAAGTTGATTTGATCAAACAGTTTCAAACCGTTCAAGGGACAAATGGTTTCAAACCCTAATAAGATCCAACGGTTTCAAAACCGATTGAAGATCAAAGGGGTATCAAACCGTTTGAAGGTTTAGACTAAGACCGTTTGAAGGTCAAGTGACCTCAAGACCGTTTGAAGGTCAAGTGACCTCAAGACCATTTGAAGGTCAAGTGACCTCAAGACCGTTTGAAGGTCTACATGGTCTCAAACCGTTTGAAGGTTTAGGACAAGACCGTTTGAAGGTTTTGGTTCAAACCATTTGAAGGTTCAATTGGGCCAAACCATTTGAAGGTCCAATTGATTCAAACCATGTAAGTACTAATAACCTCACAGGTGGTTGAAAAGTATCTCAAAGTTGATTTCAATGGAAGTACCTCTAAAGTATTTAGGTGATTAATACATTTAGAGTGATTATCCCTCGATGCCTATGAAAGTAATAAATGCAATACACTATGATAAACATAGGTGCATGTACTTAGTGAAAGGTTAAGTCAACCTAATGAGGTATGATGATGATGTGTGTTCCTAGTACATGGAACAATGATAAGTATGATTTAATACTTAAATAATGATATGTGCTCCAAGATATGTGGAAGCACTGACTTAGGGTTTGGATTAATGAGGTAATCATAAAACCCTAATCAATGGAGAATGGAAACCCTAATCAATAAGGAAAATTACAATTCATAAGTTTAAATGAATACTTATGAAGGTATTATGTAATTCTAGACATGTGGAACAATGAGTTAGGTTTTGGATATTAATTGTAATATCAATGCATTCTCCTAAATGCATGGAGTTTTGAATTAGGGCTTGATCTTTGATAATGTGATCATGAAACCCTAATCGAGAAGGATGAGAAACCCTAACCCTAATTTTGGGTAATGGGTTGAGAAACCCTAATTGAAATGAAATAAGAAACCCTAACCCTAATATAGGGTGATGTTATGTGAAACCCTAATATAGGGTGATGTTATGTGAAACCCTAATATAGGGTGATGTTATGTGAAACCCTAATTGATAAAGATGGGAAACCCTAACCCTAATGAGGGAATAGTGATGTTATCTTTGTATTTCATAATGTTGATATGTAATTGATATGGTTGTTATCAAGTATACTAATCATGAAGGTATCATGAGATGATGAGCATAACCAGGTATGAGCTATAATGATAATGGGATTTGTGAGCCATTATTTTATTTGTTGCCTAGTGAGAGGTGATAAGAAGTTGAATATGCCTAGTGAGCTATGTGAGATGCTTGTGTAACAAGTATCATGAATACCTTGGTTAGATGACCTGGAGGTATTAGTTACCTGATAAGTGATAGCCTTGTTCTGTGATGAACTAAGGGTTTGAATACCCAGAACCAGTAAACATGATGATGATATTTATGAAGGGTGTGAATTCCTAGTGATGAGATAAGGGATTGAGATCCCAATGTTCTACAAGGTTTTGAAAAGCACTTGATATAATTATTACATGTTTCTTTGTAGCATTTGTCATAATAATTTCTATTTGAAATCTTGATTGATGCTAAAAGGATATGGTAATGTACTTAAATAATCAAGTGGAATATTATCATGTATAGCCCTGGCCATAGATCCATCATCGTCAGTAGCTGGTGATGGTGAAATAGGTTCTCCTACTGGTTAATCCGGAGCATATATTGTTGAATATGTGCGGTTTCTCCTAGTCGGAAATAGGAGGATTAGAGTGCAACTTCGGTTGTAGACTCAAGATATGTATAAGAGCATGGTGAACAAGCCCATGGCTCAGTGTGATAGAGCATGAATGCGTTCATGGCTCAGGAAGCACGGTGAACTGGCCCGTGGCTCAGATTTACTAGCATCGGGACCTATACCAAGGCGGGCTAGAGAATAGGTAGCCTATGGGAGCTAACCCTGTGACAGAGGTCACTTAAGCAAGAGACTGTGGTCTTTCTTATGGTCTCGCACTGACCGAGATGGATGAGATTGAGGAGTTCGACTCTTCCTTTGATCTTGTATGGCACCGACTTTGGGTTTCGTAACCGAAGGTTGGATTTGAGCGATATGGCTCACTTCCTCAGGGCATAAGAATGATTGTAAAATGTAATCAACCATGTAGCATATTTGCTTAAGGACGAATTATGGAAATCATTGGTTGATGTTACATTGATTATTGTATCCTAAATGGATAGATATTATACATATTCTTCATATTCCTTATTAAAATGAATAGATGATTTACTGCTTTATCATTTATAGCGGTAATGCTTTAAAAGATGATGTTGGTCTATTTCGCTTAATAATTATTAAATCCTACATTTCAATAGAGATTCCTCTGCTCAGTTTATCACTATTTATCTGCAATAATAATGTTTCTGGTGGAGAGTTATATCTCTCGCTGGGACAATTTCAATTGTCTCACCCCCGTGGGATCCAACCTTTTTAGGTGGATGAGGACGAGGAGGTAGAAACCATATAGTGGAGGAAGGACAACAACATCAGGGACAGTAGTAACATCTCAGGTGGAGATTCTGACTACCGTGTCTTGTAGATATGAGTCCTATGTGTCGTCTATGTACTCTCAGGTCCTTAGAGTCAGTAGTAGTACTTTTATGATCGATCTGAGATTTTGGCATTGAATGCCTCGAGGTATCATGCTGCTTATGTGTAGATTTAACAGAGCAACTGTTGTATGTAATCCTTGAGAAGAGAAGGTACATGGAATGTACTTTGTGGACCAGAATATATATATAATATTTTGGTTCTTGTTATAAGAGTTTCCTAGAAATGGATCTCTTTGCAAATGATTTTAATTTTTAGCAATTTTTGTTAATTCACTGTTTATGTTTAATTTCGCTTAATTGTGACGATTTGTTTATCGATTTGGCGACTGTCTCGTCACATTTATCAATTGGAATAACAACAGATGTAGGAATCTTATGTGCATCTCTCAGTTTAGCTTCCTGAAATACCAGAGAATCAGAACCAGAGTCAGTTTTGTCTTTAGGAATCCATACATTTCTATTCAGAACTTTGTTAATCACAATAGGCTTGGGACAACCTTTCGGATCATGTCCGAAGGAACCACACCTATGACACCTTTTGGGAATCCATTCATAAGCGATATAATCACATGTTCCACACTGAAATCACTCCTCATTGCAAACGAGGTTGAGAATTCAGAATCTATAGAGATAAGAATCTATAATCTGGTGAATTCTAGGTGAGAATAATTCTTCGTAGCATAGTCCCTGTCAATAGGAGTGCCCAAGAAACTACCAATTTTGGAAAACATTGACTCGTCCCATATTTCTAGAGGTAAATTCAAAAGTCAAATCCAAATAGGTACAAACTGGGTTAGTTATGGAAGGTGAAAGGTAATATCGATATATCTGCTCAAAACCCATGTATTCTTTATTATTAGGTTTTCTAAGAAGTCGGATATGCAACATCCCTTAGAAGATGGTCCTTGGCTAGTTAAGGGAAAACCTCTTATTTTGAAACCCCAAAAAAATTACGATAGGTTGGAGAAAGAGAGTAGACTAGAGAGGCACCGGGGATCCATCATCATCCCTAGCCACATTATCAATTGCCGACAAATCATTCCCAAGCAATCTTTGATCATCTTCTCTAGTTGTCTCACTATAACCCTACCCCGTTCCGGCCCCATTCAAACCCTGAACCATCACATTTGGTAATCATCGAAAGAATCATGTTGATGAATAACTATATTATATTTTAACAATAATAACCTCAACAAGGGGTCATAGTACAATTGCTCCTTCAAAAATATTTTATTATGGTATAACTATAACTTTAATAAAAAAAATTATGATTAAAATCACATCAATATTTTTATTTCACTTTTTACATATAAAGTATTCTAATAATACCTACAATTTTTATGTTTGTATATATATAATTTTGATTCATCATTGTTTAACACAATATACAATATTAACTTTTGGTATCCGATCGTAGTTAATTGTCATTTTTTATATCATATTGTTTAAACATGAAGGATAAAAATATGTTAGATAAATTATATTTTTTGTCACATGGAGCGGTGTGATTATTTTTTAATTGTGTTCATATATTTTTTATTTTACAAATTGTATTGATAATGATGGTTATAGTATAAAATATTTTACATGGTGTGATTATGATGTATACTATTTTGTCATATTATGTTGTAGTTTTAGAAATAAACCAGATCCACACTGCTGACATTTTTTGTAATAGGGGTAGGGGGTAGCCCAGCGGTGCGGCTGTCCACTCCGCAATGAAGGGACCTGTGTTTGACTCAGACTGCCAACCCTCAGGGTGCAACAAGGCCCCACGTTATTGAGCGTGCCGCCATGTCCTCAAAATACATGGCTGGTTACAAAATTGACCCTATTAAACTGCAATTCATATGCTTACAGAACCAATTACGACAAACCTAACGGAAACTACATTGTAGTAGCCAGCTGGAAATGGAATTCGTGTTAGCTATTTCGAACAGTTCAAGTTTACATGTACCTTGTCAATGTTAAAGCTGGCGTAAGGGAAGATTAGCCGATATGTTGGTTTGTTGAACATGGCTTCTGATCTAGAGATTCACTTTCATTATGGAGAAAAAGTGGTTGGAGTATCCTTGTCCTGTTGCTGCCAACAACATTCTTCTGAAACAATCGATGACCACTGGGATCTTCAAAGATATAATGAAGGTCAACCATCCTGATCTTATCATGATGGTCACTTTAATACTACCTTCATGCACAGGGCAGTAATACACGCGTTTCACATACCTACAAAACCTCCCCTACGGTTTGCCAGCCTATTAGTCCACAGTGGCTCCCCTCCTCTCTCCTCCACACACTCTCTTTCTTATCCACTGAATTTTAATTTTGTGTGTGCTTATTTTTGTTTTGTTTATAACTTTCTATCAATAATGAGCTTTTTGACTAAATAAAAACCATTAGAAATCTTGAAGAAAGTACATTCTAATATGGCTAATGTTGACATATTTTAAAAAATAAATATGAGAGAAATAGTACACCCATATTTAATGGAATGTACCCACATATTAATGGAATGCACCCACATATCAATGCACCCACATGAATGTACCATATTAATGCACCCTCATTTACTAATAATGTGTCTACATTAATGTGACCACTATCATCCTCAATGCACTCAATTTTTATTGAATGTGTCCATTATTAGTCTCAATGCGTCCACTTTTAATTGAATGAGCCAACTATTTCCCTCAATGTGTCAATTTTGATTGAATGTGTTCACTATTATCCTCAATGTGGCCACTTTTGACTGAACGCACTCACCATTGTCCTTAATGCGCTCACTTTTGACCGAATGCACCCACTGTTGCCCTCAATGTGCCCAATTTTCATTGAATGCATAATGCGCCCACTACTGCCCTCGATGTACCCTTTTTTAATTTAATGTGTCCACTATTGTCCTAAATGCGCTCACTTTTGATTGAATGCACCCACTACTGCCCTCAATGCACCCACTTTTGATTTAATAAACACATTATTATCCTCAATGCGCTCACTTTTGGAATGCACTTACTAATGTCCTCAATGCTTCTATTTTTGATTGAATGTGCCCGACAATTCTCTCGATGCGCCTACTATTGCCCTTAATGTGTTGAATGCACACAATATTGTGCTCAATGCGCCCAATTCAAACTTACATGCGCACAATATTCAATAACAGACATATTATTTTCTCAAATTATATCAACTTTGGTCTTTTCATAATGATAACGGATCTAATGCCTTTTATTTCGTCAAAAAGTTCTTTACGAATCAAATATTATATATAAAATAAAATTATCTCTCTATTTCCCACACATTCTCTCACCACAAACAAGTCAAATCAATCTAGCTAAGTCACCAACCAAAACCACCCTTCAAACGCTCAAACCACTTTCAACCTAGGTCCGCTCAGGGGAAACCGCTCCCCTGTTGCGCTTCACACATTTCCGCTACATATATAAACATCGTCTTTGTCTACTTTTTTTTTTTAATCAAACTGGACGGTAAATTTCATTCACCCTGGCTCCCTTTCGGGCTCCAAAAAAAAAAACACAAACAGAAAGGGTCCCATTTACATTTGATTTTCTGGTATGAAAAACCCAAAACATATCCCTAAAGTGATCATCTAATCTTTACACGCAAGGTGTTAGGTAACCCCTGTGATAGTGTTCTCTAATAGATGGCGGCATAAGCTGTAAAGAACCAAAGAGGTAAGTGTCCAGCTGCCCCCCTCCATACTCTGCCAATGCCCTCGCTGTAAGGTTAGTTTCTTTGAATGTCCAAGAGACGACAGAATGATCCCTGCTTATGTCATCCCTGATGGTTTCCACCACCATACGAACACGCCAAGGTGCTTCCCCCGTACTGTTCACCAAGTCTACCACCTGTTTGAGATCTGTCTCAGTATTAAGAGTCCCTGTCCCTTGTGCCTTTTCCAGGTTCACTGCGTAAAAAATTGCTTCCAGATATGCCTCCTTCCCTGTAGCTATACTAGGTGTCTAGAAGCCCCAAAGCACCTCACCTTCTTCATTTCTTGCTATGCCACCTACCGCAATATCGCGTCCTGGCACTTCTGGTCTTCCATCTTTTTTGCCGCCATATTCACCTTAATGGTTCCTGTGTTGGGTTTAAGCCATCTCACCGACATGTACGACCATGAGTGAATAGTTGGCATAGTGATATCCATCCTCCTCCATATATGCCTCGAGGGTGTGTGGTTGTGCCCCCAGCTCATCGAACTCAGCTTTATGCATAATGCATTGTAGGAGATGCAAAACCTCCCTCCAGATCCAATCCGGGTTAAGCTTATGTCCATCGTATCTGCTTTTGCATCGTGCTTTCCAGAGCTGCCAAATGATCACCTATGGGAGGAGGAGTCCTCTAAGGTTACCGAGGAAACTATAATGAACTGAATGACCCCAACACCTCTTAAGAGCCCCCATTACCGAGAGACTGTTCTGTAGGAGGGGCAGATCGAGGACCTCCTCGAGTTGGGTCCAAAGCATCCTGGCTGCATCTCCTTTGAGAAAGAGATGATCTAGATCTTCATAGGCCTTCTCGGTGCAACATTCACACATGGAGGCGAGTGGAATCTTACAGGACACGATGCGATCATCGATATCTGCAATGCAATTTATATCTGAAGCTTATATCTCCCCGGTTTACGTTCTTCTGGTCTGAAGCTCCCATGCCAATTGCAAGTCGTTAGCTATTTCCTTCCACCTGTTCAATCGCCACAACCACACAATGGATATGAATCTGGCATCACTATGAATTCAACAAAATTTCTATGCTGACAATGAGATTTGAATCCATGGTGGTCATTTGGGTTAGTGGTTAAGACTGCCTTCTAGAGTTTTATTGGAAATTTGAATCGCTAAAGGTAATGTGTACTTCATACATTCTAATGTCACTATTTAAATTTTGACAATATTTTATAGGGTATACCTGACAATACTGTTAAACTTGTAACTCTTATCAATTGTACGATCTTCTCTCACAAATGAGGTTATTGTGTGGCCTCCGGAAGGAGTACATTTGCTAGACCCTCTGACCTGTGAGAGTTGTTATTTGTCAGTCGATACTTTTAGGAGTTAAGACTTCGTCTTATCATCTTCCAGAGTGTAATAAAATAAGCTTGCATCTTCATCACGTCTATAAAGCTATATGAACTATCAAGTTCTAAAGTGCATTGAAATGAGCATGTCATTGCGAAATTGACGTATTTAAAAAATATCTAAAGAAATTGGACATCTAAGATTTAGTAACCAATAACTTACGTCTAATAGAGGATGCATTGCATTTCTATACACTCAATCAAACAATTCTTGAATATCAAGGGGTTGCTAAACTTTTAATCCCAGGTCTGAAATTTAAATTTTCGGATATAGTACCTTCGAGAAAATAATTTCTAATATAGCTAACTTTGATGAGAAAACATCATCTCCTTTGGTATGTTCAGTGTGAAAAAAGGGGGATGAAATCGCGAATCCATTTGACATTTTCTTCTTTTTTTAATCTTTTTTTTGAGCTAAACGTTCCAAATCAAATGGACCTTAGAAAATGCTAAATTAGGTGACGCTTTTTCACCAAAGTGAGTCTTAGGAGTTTTTGTCCTAGAGATGATATACTTGGAATTTTTTTCCACCAAAGTGGGTTATTTTGTTTTTTTTTTAGTTTTATAAATTAGATGTTCTCTAAGAGATGAAACTCTCGGTATGTAACATAGAAACTTTCACGTGTCATGTGTAGTCTTAGTAGCTGTTTGCTGATGCAAGTAAAAATCAAATAAAAAATCACGAACACGTAACAGCAGTCACCAACGTAGCTCAGTTCTTGTTATTCGTTGCTTAGACATTTCTTTTCATGCCTACTATTCTTTACATTTTTTTATAGAATTTTCATATGCGTAGCTGATGAGCAAAAAATTCTAGAATTGATACCGCCATCGAGTTGTATGCACGATAACATCTTAAACTTGACAGATGATTGTGTTGGACCATTGCCTAGCATGTTGTTCGAAAACTTAGTGATACAACAACCACGTTCGCCCTACTTGGTATATCCTTATTAGTTTATTGTCATAAATCTTTGTGAGACAAATAATATTTTTGTAATTTGCAGTCTGGGATGGTATAGATCTGCAGCAAGCATTATATTCTTTTTTGACTAATTACATGTATCTTAAATTAGGAAGATAGGTGGGCAACAAGCTTCCCCACCACCTCTTTTTCAATGACTAAGCTAATTTCTCAGAAAATTACATCTATAGATTTGTGAGTCATAATATTAATATGCATAACCTTTTGAATCCTTTTTAGAATTCTATAGCTTTTGGTGCGAAGAAACCAAAAATTCATAACCTATTCCATTACTAGTTTAATAATAGAATTATTTTTAGTGGAATGCTTTAGAACTCAACCCTCTCAATGTTATTATTGTCCTTTTTATTTCTTCATATAATCCCTATTTTAATATATGAAAATTCTTTTTTATTTCCAATAGGATGCTTCTTTTTCTTTTTCTTTGGGAAGCCTAGTTTATATTTTTTGTCCTTTTTTCCTAATGTTTTCCAATAACTAAGATATCCACATACCAGATTTTATGCTGACAACTTCCAAATGTATTCCCTTGTGGGGTATGCTTCCAACCCCTAGGTAGAAAGCAAGGAGGTGTGAACCACAACTTATCATGAATCATCTAGTTGTAGATGATCTTTCTTAGGAGGTAGATTGAAGTAGTTGATTTACCCTCTGTGGCTTATTTTCTATAGTTTTCTTTTGTGCATACCCTTCATGGTGAAGATCAATGATAAACATGAATACTGTAATATTTAGATTTTATCTTCTGCTACTACACCTTTGGGTATTTAATACATTACATACTTAGATTATAGTTGTCATCCTTTGCAAAAAATTACTTGCTGCAACTAGGATGGAATGGTTTTGTATTATTCCCTTTGTGTAAGTTGAGTGGCTTCCCTCTTGGGTCTCACTCCTTACAAGTATGGTATCAGAGCCAGTGCAATTGGTGATCTTATTATTCCAATACTATGTCACTTAGGTTATCTACCTTTTTCCCATAGACTCCTTATACCCTATCCCATTACCTTGTGCAGACACACATAGATGGCTGGAGACAAGTCATCCATTGATGATTTAGCTGGATTTGAGACACCCCAAAACCAAAGTACGAGATGCCAAGAATGGATCTTCCTTTCATTACTCCATCATCTCAAGCTTCCCCGACAACTGGTGGTCAACATGTATTGAGCCAACCTACCCAGATGCTAGCTACGACCAATCAGGTTTGGGCACCTCTCTTGAGCAAGAGTTGTCCTTTCTATGACAATTGCTTTCTACAAACCATGCAGGGAAGGCTAACTCAGTTTCTACTCTAGAGAAGCCTAGGGAGTATAATCTCACTACTTTTTAAAAGATGATCCCTGAATACTTTTTTGTGAGAATGAAGTCAACATGGTAGACAAAGCAGATGATTGTATTCTTTCTAGCAAATGGGACTCTTATGGAATGGCTTGTATGAAGCATCAAAAAGTTTGTTTTGCTACTTACGTGCTGAATGGTCCAACACATCATTGGTGGAATAGTATATATAGTACTTGTGATGTTGCTTCCATGACACGGAATCAGTTCCTAGCCTTGTTTAGGGAGAAGTATGTATCCTTTGCAACATTAAGGAAGAAGGAACCTGAGTTCTACAACCTATGTTAGAATTCCATGGAATTCGTTGGATATGTGCTAAAAATTGTGCCCCTAGAGTGGTATGCTAATGGCTGGACCGATGATCGATGTGCTAGTCTCTTTTTGGAAGGGTTGTGTTATAGCGTTGGATGTGGTAGATTCCTCATCTACCCCTGACCTTTCCTCAGTTGGTGGATGAAGCCCTTTGTATATAAGCTTACCCTGGTTATAAACTAAAAGTTAATCATAATAGGAAGATGCCTAGTGAAGAGTCAAAGAGTGATAAGTGCTATAAGTGCCATAAGAAACATTCGCATGGGAGCTGTCCTCCTAAACTAAAAGGACTGACCATATGCCATCATTATGGAGGACATGGTCAAATAAAACCTTGTTACCCTCAACTTCATGGAGGTCAAGTTTGAGTGAGACACATGGGTAATGATAACAACTACAACAATGGAGGAAGACCTAATGATGGGCATGCAACACATCTCAATGCCATTGGTGGTGAAGAAGTTTATAACAAAAATAGTGAAGGTAACCTTCATACTTGTAGTTAACTCGAGTATACATTTAAGCTTCTCCTTTTCATGCTGCTTGATATTTTGACTTGTTGAGGAATAAGTATTGTTAATGGATAATGGTACATGTGGTTTACATGGAATTATATTTTTTTTGAACTAATAGGCTACACCTTTTAAGGGGTGGAGTGTAGTACCTTGTAGTTTATAGATATTTTGATTTTGAGGATGAAATCCTTTTAGGGAGAAAAAGTCCAATAACATAGTGATATTTGGTTATCTTGACTTTAAAAACCCTAATTCTATGAATAGGAGTTCAATATGCCTGGTTTGTTAGATTTGACCAAACAAGGCTAATTAAATACCCTGACATGCTTCGAAGTTCCCTAATAAACATGTAATTTATAAATAATGAGTAATACACATTTTTGTACCCTAATGCTATGACTTACCCTAATTTATGCATCCTTGATAAAATTCATGATACATTAAGTGACTTTAGGCTCAAGTATCACATCACATACCATGATACACTCATATCTACATAATAACCTAACCGTGACTAAATATGCGAATGAGTACATAAAACATATGTCACATTGTTCATTGATACACATATATAATGAACTAAACTTGATTATAAAAAGTTGGATGTGCATGAACATGCATAAATGTTTGGGGTGATATCTAATGTGCTTAATATGTGTAATAAGAATTAGATTTATCATATAAATGGACATGATTAGGGTACCATTATTTAAGTTAATGTGACATTAATGATAAATTGAGTAAAGTAATATATTTCCTACAAGAAAATCCAATATAATGCCATATGTTAATAATATAAGGATAGTGAAGTTTAAATATGGAATATTGACAATAATGGTATAATAGAATAATAATTATGAAGATAATTAAGTTGAACCCTAATTGTACCCAAACCTATGCAAGATAATCACAAAACTTAAATCTAATCCCAAAAACACATTGATTGGGTCCTAATTAGCCTAGCTGTCATGTTTAAACTTGTTTGGACAATGATTACCAATCTTATTTAATAAAAGAAGATAATCTTGATTTAAATAATCCTAATTTTAATGGAACTTTCCCAATTTTTGAGGTCACATGTTGGTTTCTCTATTTTCCTATAGTCTCATGTGTCATGCTCACTTATAAAAACACATGTCCTATCCCCACTGTCAGATCATCACTGGAGGTTTGCTAACTTTTCTTCTTCCTAGATACTGTCTCCGTTTGGACTCATAATTAGCGATACTTCAATATTTCCTCCTCTCTCAATCTCTCTCTTCTCACACCCTCTTCCCTCCATTTTCTTTCCTATACGTTCAGATCTCACATCTGGACTCAACGATCCTAGTTATGATGGGATTCATCTCCTCAAGAGTTTGGTCGACATCAGGCTCTCCTATATCCATGTTTCTCATCGACTTTGGGTTTCCCTACCATTTTTGGTTGTTGCGCCTATATAAAACAACCACCACCACCGAGATACCCACAAGATATGCTATAAATCTATGATTTTCAAGAGAAGCTCTCTGCATCTATCACACCCACTCTATCTACTTGTGGTGGCTACCTTAACCTTTCTGAAGGAGTGGAAGTCTTTGCAGTTTCCTCTCAATGCCCAATTATACTCACCGAAGTCCTTTGAAGGTTATCCCTCCATCGTTTTGGTTTGTTGAGGTACTTATCCATGTTTCCCCAATTATTCCTCTTGTTCATTTATTATTCTATAAATTGGGTTCTTCCTCCACGATCGTCTATTTTGTAGCTGGCTCGCTAGCCTCTATTTTTGATTGAACTACACGGGTGAGAACATGTTTCAACTCCTTTTCATGCATTGTGTGATGGTGTTTTATGCTTTTTTATGCAAGCCGATCCTGATGGGGTTGTGGTGCGGTACTACTACACCTCCAAGACCCCTATTTGGGTGCTACATGTTGTTCATTATGCTCCAAAGATGATGGTATTTCCTGTAGGACAAGAACTACACCAAATTGTGAGGTTGGATTGCAATTGGAGCTAGGAAGCAAGTTATGCATCCTCTTTTGTTGTCTGTGCTCACATCTTTGAGAATGAAGAAGATGATTCCCAACTTTTTATGAGTAATGCCTTTGCTTTGACTATGATTTTGTCATGCTCACCATGGACAATATAGTCTTTTCACCAACAATTTTAATTTAATTACACAACTTTTATATCTCTGGGCAATGACCAAAATATCCTATCACATGCTATGATATGACAACTATACATTTAGGCCAATCAATAATTTTGAAATCGATTTTGTTTTATAATTTCTTAAATCATATTATCTTGTAAAATTCATAAGTAATTATCCATAAATGAGGAAATCATGCAAAAAAATGTTCAAAAATTAGAAAAATAATCCTATCTGATGGTATGTGTTTTATAATCTACATCCAAAGTAATAAGGATCCAATATTTACAGGATGTGTAATACAATGATTATTTAATTATTTACATATCATATGTTAATAGGTGAAGAAATACCTTTATTGGATCTAGGGTTGGACATTGACTTTAGATACACATCTTTTGGGAATGTTGCATTCTCTTGTGAGTCATATTGGAAAATTGTTTATTTTCTCTCTCTCTCTCTCTCTCTCTCTCTCGGTCTTGATTGTGACATATTATCTTATATTTCACATATTTATATATAGTTGAACCGATTCATTCTAAATCTTGAAGACTGTAGTATTTGTAAATTGATTCATATTCTTATATATTGTTGTTATTTCATTCAATTTGCATCCTGATGAGATTATCAAACCATTTTCAATGGAAACCCTAGTTTTCCATAGGTTGGCCATGATTGTATCATTGAGCCTATTTATACATCTTTACAATGTCTTTTTGATTTGGACACTATATTGTGATGTGACTACTAGTTCTTGCCTCTCTATTTATAATGTGTGTTTTAGTTTGAATAACTTGTATATGTACACACTAGGTGGTGTATCCCTATTGTGTGTATTACTAATAGAGGGTGCATATCGTGATTCCTGTCCCCAAGTTACTGTGTTGTGATGCTATTACTCCCCCAAAGATTATGGTCATGATGCCATAATATGTAGTTGTGATTGCGATGCCATAAACCTTAAATGTTATTATATTGTTATTGTGTTGATAATCCACATGCATAGTTCTTATTATTTATTGTTGTTCTCTTATTTGAGATTTTAAGGCAAGAATTTTATTGTTTTCCTTTTTGTTTCTTCATATAATCTCTTTGTATCACCATATGAAGATTCCTTGTGATATCCAATGGGATGATTCTATTCCTTTTTATCTAGGAAGCCATGTTTATATTTGTTGTCCTTTTTCCCTAATGTTGTCCAATCACTATTATATGAACATATTGACTTTTATGCTAACAACTTCCACAAGTCTTCTCTTGTGTGGTATGGTTCCAACCCCTAGGTAGAGAGCAAGAAGGTGTGGACCACAACTGACTGGGACTCATTTAGTTGTATCTAATCATTCTTGGGAGGTAGATTGAAGTAGTTGATTTACCCTCTACGTCTTATTTCCTAAAGTTTTCTTTTATGTACACCCTATGTGGTGCAGAGAAATGATAGATATGAATATTTAATAGTTAGATTTTATCTTCCTCTACTACACTTTTGAGTATTTGATACAATTATTTGAATTATAAGTATCATCCGTTGCAAGAAATTACTTGTGATAATTGGAATTGGATGGTTTTCTGTTGTTCCCTTTGAGTAAGTTGAGTGATCCCCTCTCGGTTCCCACTCCTTACAGGATAGTTGTCGGACTAGATCCATGACAAGGTATAATTCATGTCTCCTCCTTCTGAATTCATCATTGTTGATGAGATCTTCTCTCCATATTTTTTTGACTTTTTTGTTTATTCCATTGTTCTTGTCACCATACATAAAACCCAACATGCTAACCTTCATCACTCCAAAGTGGTTGCAACTACTCATGTTAATACACATCAACCCAACCTAGACATGCATTGACCACACTGAGCAATCAAAGCGACTGATCCTAACCACATTGACCCCCTCAAATGGTTTTAATCACACACCAAGGCCTAATCTAAGCCCACAAATAGACATCTTCTGCTTCATTAAATTAAGTTGATTGATGATGTACGTAAGTTACATTCTTATAGATGAGAACTTTCAAAAATTGTTTGAACTAAAATTTGACTATAGTTTCTCCCGATCATTTAGAACATATATGTGAGTTACTATGCAATATGTTCTTTAGTATTTCAAATTAACTAAATTAAATCAAGAATAATTCACATATATAATGTAATTAACATAAATTAAACTATATAAAGAAAACTAAGGTTCACGATCTTATAGTTTATATTTTTATTTCTCATTTTAATTATAATTATCTTTCTCTATAATTATATTGACCATGTCAAAGCATTCAGGCTGCTGCCACTTAGTTCATATTGATGGGTTCCAATTTTGATTTTCCTCATGAATTTTTGACCAAACCCTAGACCTAAGAAATAAAACATTTCTTGGTCAAAACTCCATAATATAACTGATTTTTTTAATATCATGTGGGTTATCAGGAATGACAAAAAATGTATGAAAACTAATTAACTCAAATCTATAAATTGTTAATGTTTGGATAACTACAAAGTGTCAGCGGTATATTTCAATGTAAAAAACCTTGAACAAGGTAAAATGTATAGAAAATAATTGATATATCTTTATAATATTTATATCAAGTATACATAAAATGGGAACATATGTTATCAAAAAATAAAAAGGGAACATATAACAATTTGATACAAAGGTCATAGTTATTTTTGTAGTTTGTTATTGATTTACTATAAAAATATAGTGATTGGTGTATGTTATTTAATGTGTTATTTATGAGGTAATTTTTTTAAGTTCTATTTAAATATATTTAATTGATATATCTTTATAATATTTATATCAAGTATACATAAAATGGGAACATATGTTATCAAAAAATAAAAAGTGAACATATAACAATTTGATACAAAGGTCATAGTTATTTTTGTAGTTTGTTATTGATTTACTATAAAAATATAGTGATTGGTGTATGTTATTTAATGTGTTATTTATGAGGTAATTTTTTTAAAGTTCTATTTAAATATATTATTATTATTATTTTTGTAAATTATTGGACTAGTAAAAAAGCATAGGATCTAACAATCATAAATAATGCCAAGGGAGAGGTTTGAATTTTCATACTTATACCAACCTATTATTTACGGTTGTAAGATTTGGAGTTAACATACATGTGATATAAGGTACGTTATTCACCCAACACCTTTCACACACATCTATCACTTTTATATGAGGAGGCACAAAAGGGAAGTAGCAGTGTAAGAGAAGAACTAATGCTATTTAGAATAGTCGATGCAGAGATGCCAAAGTGGATAAAAATGGAGGATAGTATATGAACAAACACCCATCTAAAAACATATAGGGTAGTCACAAGAACAAAAAGTATTAGTAGCATGATGAGTGGACAAATGGGGCACAAGGAGTTCCTAATCATTTTCCTATAACAATGTATCAATGGTAATAAAAATAAACATAAGAAAACTAAAAATAGTATCTCATAAAGGATGGCAATTTTCCCTTGAACAAACGATAGATAAAACTAGAACATAACCATAAAACCAAAAAAACCAAAAATACTAAATATTGTAGTAGCAATATCAAGACACTAATGGCATAGTCAGCTCATCTTTATCCTCCCTGTGAGCTTAGGATTCCTCTTCACAAACTTCTAAAAGGGACCCAAAGGAGATATCTCCTCTGGTACCTCTATTCTCTACATCAGCCTCACTTGAGAAATCCATGGACATTGTCCCTATGAGAGTAGGTAGCATCACATGTGACTAAGAATCCATCGAGAATATATAAGAGAGATGTCTGAGCACAACTTGGCTGATGAAGTAAGAGAGTTACCATAGAATCTTTTTTTCTTTTAATACCAAATAGATCACAAGAACACACATCTAAATATGATCTACATTTTTCCATAGAGTATTCTGAGAGTAGGTATGAATAAACACATGGTCATTTTAAAAAAATGTGTTATGCTGACTAGCAATGAAGTGAATCAAAGATCCTCAACATTTTATAGAATAAGGACATTATTTAAAAATGTTTATCATGCCTTCATAATTATTAGAGCACTAAACATATTTGTGAGGTCCATCCATACCTTTAAAAGTTAGTGTGATCCAAAGAGTAATTTTTCAAAGTGTCAGGATCCAAATACAAATGACAACTTACATAGGGCATGATTTTCTAAATGTTTTTTCCAAATAAGCTTCATACTTTGTGTTGACATATAACTTCTACTCTTTTAAAACTTGAAATATTGGCCTAAACTCTAGGTAGTAAGTTTGGAGTTTGGGATTTGAGACATGTTTCAAGTGATATCAGAGATCTCCCTCGTGGTGAAATGATTTTCAATGATATTACATTCAAGTAGGTTGTTTCTAATATACATTAGGAGGATATCTTATTTGAAGACCACTAGATATTTCAGTTTAGGTGTAATAGAAACCAACTTTTCATGTTTGAGATGGTAACATAATTAGTCTACTAGTCCATAAAAAAGGTAATGTTGAAGAAGGATCCAAGTGGTTGTGATGTTGTCGTTATGGTTAATGTAAACAATTTTTAGAATATGATTCTAGAAAATGAAAGCTCTGGAGGAGCTAAATATATCCCAAGGTTTTAATATCCTATATTATGTTGTGATAATTATTTTGGATCAAATAATATCTTTCTTCTCACATATAGAGGCAATGATTTCTCTAAGCATATATTGGGGTAGAATATGATATTTGTGATACCCAAACCTTCTTATAAATGGTGTCCCTATTGACTAGATGTTGTTATTAATTTCATGTGTATCTCCACATATGAATCATTGTCAAATAACATTGATTTTCTTCTTCACTAGGGTAGGTAGAGG
Source organism: Alisma plantago-aquatica (assembly GCA_963693085.1). Classification (NCBI taxonomy): domain Eukaryota; kingdom Viridiplantae; phylum Streptophyta; class Magnoliopsida; order Alismatales; family Alismataceae; genus Alisma; species Alisma plantago-aquatica. The sequence continues at coordinate 712,241,662 of OY856412.1, read as the reverse complement.
AATGAAACTCAGGAAGTAGCATAAAATGTTAGTCAAATTAGAATAAAGAAGAGTGACATGAGCATACTTGGTGAGGAATGTAGTCTTCCAGTTGAATTATATGGAATAAGTTGAATCCCTAAGTTGTGAAGGAGTTAAAGGTAGACCAAGGTATTTTGTAGGGAAATACTCCTCATGATAACTTAAAATAAATCACACGATCCAAAAAAGAAGTGTGCTATTAACAGAATATTTGTGTATATTTATATGCAACTCCAATTTGAGGAATGAATCCATCTATTCCAAATACACATAAAGGGTATACTAGAATAGACGTAATATTTTTTTTTAATTTCTCAAATAATGGTATACAAGAATAACCAGTGTGTAGTAGCATAATAATATTTCATGACTATCTTCAATTTTGCAGAAGTACATACTAGTACGATGCTATTACTTACATATGTAGTAATTAATGTGTTTCTAAAATAAATTTTGGATTTTATTTCTTTATGATAATATTTTCATAGATTTAACATGCATGTACAACATCGTTTCCCTTTATGTTGCACCACAGTTTCATACACTAAAACTTCTCATAAATCATATACATATAATTGATACAAGTGGGTTTACATTATTCATTTCATAGATTAGATGTTTTCTTTCCAATAATAAATTTAATATTTTTGGCCTTGTCTTTCATTTTCTTTTCTTAAAGAATTTGAGGCATAAATGAACACTCAAAATATGTGAAACTTGTCCTACAAGCCAAACAAAACACAATGAGTCTGGTTTAGTCATTGGTTTTCCATTTTGTGAATGTTTACTATTTTTATTTAATATTTTGGACATTAAATTATATTATCTCTCCTTAATAAAACTAGGATAAATAAGATTGTCCAATTAATGTGGAAATTTACACATATACTAATTTTGGTGTATGAAATTTGAATTTTATATTTCTTTATACTTTTGAATTTAATAAAAATATTATTTAATAGTTTTGATCAAAACTCATATTTTCCTTTCTAAACAAAATTAGGATAGTCATTGTTTATCAAATAATGTAAAACTTGACACCCAAGCTAATTGGGATCCAAGTAACACACTTTTACCATTATATTTCACTTTAGAGATCCACTTTTGTGAGTTATATCACCATTACAGTTTAGGCAAATTATCTACAAATATTTTGACAAATCTTAGATTAAGGTCCTTTTAATTTAACAATATTACAAAAAAATTATATATTATGATACATGAAATTCTACATTTTACACACTTGACATATTTGTATCATGAATTTCATATTTATTTAAATAATATAACATTATAAATATTTTTGACATGTAATTACCAATTGTTACTCCAAATCATATTATCATTTTTATTTGGCCCTTATATTAGTAAAAGAATATATGTAACATATTTCATGCTTTTATTTACATATTAAAACATAACTAATTAATCATGTAATTTTTTTATAATTTTTATCCTTATTTAGTCAAATTTTAGAAACCAATCATACTAGATTTCTAATCCTGAAATAGGGTATAATCCTAAGTTTTGGTTCGTTACAACTCCACCCCTTAACAGGATTTCGTACTTGAAATCTAAACATCCATATATTGTCATCCAATTACCTTCCACCCCATAAAAAGTTTAACCTAATAAGACATTTGTTATAGATATTATGGTTACTTATACATCTTTTAATTAGGATTTTTTTAAATTATTGTTGTTGTTCATGCATCCAACTAACATGTCATATTCACCTAAGGTTAAATTTTGGGTCCTTTTTATTCTAACCTATAAACCCTAAGATTCACATCGAAAAACTAAAGATTCACCTAGTAAAACTTTCCACATATTAGAGAGGTAAGGAGGGTAGGTCCACTAAACTTTTTTTTGTACATGCCAAATCTTCCTAGGGTAAACATACTAAGGGAGACAAGATTAAAATAGTTAGAAATCCGATCAATATGGCTTTGATATCATAGTGTAAGGAGTGTGACCCGAGAGGGGATCCATTCCCTACTAAATTTGAGGAATGAATCCATCCATTCCAAACACACACAAAAGGTATATTGGAATATACGCAATAGTTTTTTTTCTTCTTTTATCAAATGATGGTATACAAGAATAACCAGAGTGTAGAAGCGAGACAATATTTCATGACTATATTCACTTTTACAAAATTCATATGAGTGTCATGCTATTATTTATATATGATTGATTAATGTGTTTCTAAAAGAAACTTTGGATTTTATTTCTTTTATGATAATATTTTTATATATTTAACATGCTTGTACAACATTATTTCCCTTTATGTTACACCAACATTTTATTTATTAGAACTTTACATAAATTATATATATACAATCCATACAAGTGGGTATACATTATTCATTTAATATATTAGATGTATTCTTTTTAATAATAAATTTAATATTTTTGATATTGTCTTTCATTATCTTTTGTCAAGGAATTTGAGGCATAAATGAACTCCCAAAATATGTGAAACTTGGGCCTATAAGCCAACTAAAATGTGAGGAGTTTGATTTTGTCATTAGAGTTTCATTTTGAGAATGTTTACTATTTTATTTAATATTTTGGACTTTAAGTTATATTCTCTCTCCTAAATAAAACTAGGATAGATAAGATTTTCTAATTAATGTGAAAATTTACCTATATACTAATTTTGGTGTATGGAATTTGAATTTGGGATTTTTTTCCTACTTTTGAAGTCATTAAACATATTATTTAATATTTTGGATCAATACTCATATTTCCTTTTCTAAATAAATTATGATAGTCATCATTTTTTAAATAATTTAAAACTTGACACCCAAGCTAAATGGAATCTAAGGAACACATTTTTACCATTATATTTTATTTTTGAGATTTAATTTTCTGAGTTATATCACCATTATGGGTTAGGCAAATTATCTACATTTTTTTGACAAATCTTAAATTAAAGTCCCTTTAATATCATAATGCCACCACAAAATTTATATATTATGCACGAAATTCTACACTTTAGACATTATATTTACTGCACTAATTTCATATTTATTTAAATAATAGAACATAATTAATATTTATGGACATGTAATTACCAATTGTAACTCTAAACCAAATTATTCATTTTTATTTACCCATTATGTTAGTAAAGAAAGTATATGTAACATATTTCATGATTTTATTTACAAGTTTGTACATAATTAATATATTATGTAAATGTGTTTTTATTTTATCCTTGTTTGGTCAAATGTAAAAAACTAATTGTACTAGATTTCTAATCATGGAACAGGGTAATATTCTAAGTTTTGGTTTGGTACATTATAATACACTCATATTAACATAATAACTTAATTACATGCAAACATGTCAGTAAATTCATGAAATATGTTACATATATTTTTCTTTGCAAACTAATATTCACATAATGGTTAAATAAGAGGAATAATGTACATAAAACATGTACTAGAATAATAATTGGATTTTCATGTAGAATCATATAACTTACAATGGACTAAATATGATAAATGAGTAAAATGTGGAATTTTGTGCTTAATAAAAAAATATAGTCTGTTTGTAACAATGTGAAATTAACGAGACTCTATATGAAGATTATCAATATATATGAAAATAAATTGTTTAAACCATAATGGTGATATAACTCACAAAAGAAAACTTCAAAACTCAGGTATAATGCTAAAAATGTGTTCTTTGGGTCATAATTAGCTTGGGGTGCGAGTTTCACATTGTTTGAACAATGATAACTATCCAAATTTTAATTAGAGAAGAAAATATGAGTTTTACTCCAAAATATTAAATAATTTGTTTAATGATTTCAAAAGTGGAAATAAATCCCAAATTCAAATTCAACATAATAAAACTAGTCTATGTGTGAATTTTCACATTAGTTGAACCATCTTATTTATCCTAGTTTTATTTAGGGGAGAGAATATAACTTAAAGCTGAAAATATTAAATAAAATAGTAAACATTTTTAAAATGGAAAGGTAATAACAAAATCAGACTCCTCAAGTTTCAATTTTCTTGTAGGCCACGTTTCACATCTTTTGAGTGTTCTTAGATGACTCTAAATATTAAAGAAAAGAAAATGAAAGATAAGGCCCAAAACATTAAAATTATTATTAAAAAGAAAACATCTTATATGTTAAATGAATAGTATAAACCAACTTGTATGGATTACACATATATAAATTTGTGTGAAATTGTGTGGTGTCACATATACAAGGAAATAATGTTGTATATGCATGTTAAATCTATGGAAAATTTATCATGGTCAAAAAATAAAAATGTATTTACTTTCCAAATATAATGTGATTGAGCTAATTGCAACAATATAGAACATGTGAGATATTTTAATAAATTGGAACAAACTTAATAGAACTATATTCTCTCTATCTAGTGTTTTAAAATAATAAATAAATGAAAACAATTATGTTAACATACCATAAAGCAAACAAATATTTTAACTCAATTATATGTTTCTTGGAAAGCAAATTAACATCACCAAATTTATATAATCAATTAGTTAACCCAAACAAGAAATAATGATAATATTGACTAAATGATTTCCTTAGTAAACCTCACTATTACCTCCTAAATCTGTTAAAAATAAGGAAATAAAAGGAAAATGTTTTGATGGATAATGTTTACACCATTTTGATTTGAAATTCATGCGTATATAATAATTAGTCTTGGATATATAAATTTATTATCACCTATCTTATATGAAAATATTGATTTAAATTATATTAATAATATATATTGCCTCAAATTTAGAAACTTGAATTTAACTTAATATTATTAAATAGATGTCTTATGTTGAAAAAAATGTTATACATCTTTTCAATGACTCTAAAGTGAGAAGAGAAACATTTTAGGAAGTTATTCTTCTATGTGATATATTAATAGGTACATATAAGATCTTGATATATGGAATGATAAAAAAAGGAAGTCAATTATGAAAATCCTTCAAAATTGTACATGAAATTAGTATACATGTTTACATTGAGTAAATAATTACACAATGAGACATATATAAGTCTCTTAAATGTAGATTAGTAGTCAATATTTATGTGACCAAGTTGTTGGGAAAAAGGAAAATATAAACATAGACATAAACAAATGGAAGGGAAATGACATTTTTATGTTATTCTTTTGTATTATTTGTTAAAGAATGCTTAACTTTTCTCCTTTTACAATATACATTACATATTTTTTGTAGTAAGCAAAAATAGATAAGTTTCTTGCTACCCTAACCTAGTCCTATATATATAGACATGTCCCCATGGACTTCACACACTTAGAAATCACTTAACCAATTAGACATGACTCCTAACCTTCTCTCTTATTCTCCTATTCAATTCCATTGTACGAACCATACAAGACTTATAATGTCATAGTGATCTTTTCTAAACCATCAATTGTTCAAACCTTGGAACCCTGACTTGGATCTAAGATTTTAATTTTAATAAGTTGACAAACACCCTGATGTGTGTTGCATATCATAATCATATTGAGAAATTTCTGATTTCACTCTCTTAATGTTATTGCATTCCATATTATTCTTATTGAGAAATAAACCTATTTTCCTTCTCTCTCTCTCTTGAACATCAACCTACCCTCTCCTCTTTTGAGAATTTAATTCATGTAAAAGTGTGTTTCTTGATTATAATCTTGTGATAATTCTAAATTGTTGGATATTCTTATTAGACTGTTACTTATATCTGGTTAATCTTAATCCTAATTTTTGTGATCTTTTGAAGCATCTTGTTGTGGAAAAGATTATATATTGTTTTTGGGTCGTCCAACCCAACATTATGAGTGTTGGATGTTCTCATCATGTTATTTCAGTTTGACTAAACTATTACTTGCCTTTCCTATCCAAGTGCATGCTTAGATTAATTTTATTTCTTGTAGTGCTACATGTGTACAATCATATTTATATAGGGTGTGCTTTCTCTGCCCCGAGTGTGCTTTTCCACTTGTCACTTATATAGGGGCACACTCTATTTCTACCCATGGTGTGCTATCTCCGCCACATCTTTTTGGCTAAGATCCTATGGTGCCTCAACCCTGCTTGAAATAAATTTAGTCTCTGTTATTTACATGCGGCTAAGATCCTATGGTGCCTCAACCCTGCTTGAAATAAATTTAGTCTCTGTTATTTACATGCATTTCTTATATTTGTGATATTATTTTAAGATAAAAAATTGATTACTCATGATTATTTCATTTTGTTTTGATACCCACTTAGATGGTACTTTCCTCTTCTATGGAAAACCTCATTATAGTTGATATCCTTTTTCGTTATATTACTCAATCAACATGTAATATGCACATACTAACCTTGATTCTAATATATTCTACTTTCTCTCCTCTTGTTGGGTATGCATCCAACATCATGTGTAGGACTTGGAAGACTAGACTCGATGACATGGACCTACTAGGTGGAGCTTTTGGGAGATAGACTTGAGATAGCTGGATATCCCTGTACTGAGATCTTGATGTTGTACTATCACGTTAGCCCCTTCATACAAGAATATTATGTAACTTTACATAAATTAAATATAGACATGAAACTTTGTTCCACTGCTATACTTTGACCTTTTTGTATATCATCATTGAGGAAAAAATCCTACTCCAACATACCTTCCTAGTGTGTTTGGAATAGATGTTTTATTCCTCAAATTTAAGTAGGGAGTGGACCCCCTCTCAGGTCCCACTGCTTACAAGATGGTATCAGATCCACAGTGATCAAAATCTGATTATTTAAATTTTGTCTCTATAATTAGTTCCCTTGTCTTATATAGTCACCCTCTTAGTGAGATTCTTACCGTATTATTTTTGTATATTATTTACAGTATGATGAAAGGTCGATGAGTAAAATTTTTAAGGTGATGAGACCCTAGTTGATCATACACTACAATCTTGGTTAGTTGTGACATATCTCTTTAGAATTTATGATTTTTTTTATCTTTGTATGGAATTGGGTAATGATGTGTTGAGATAATATGATAAGGACATCTTAAGTGGAAATTGTGAGTCTGTTTTGCATCGATTTTGATGCCAATTTCAGTTTTACATCACAAAGTTTTGCCATAAAATATGTTCTTGTATAATACTATATGTACCAAAAGAAAATGTTTTCTAGATTTATTGAGGTTTTCTTGAACTAAGTCACAATGAAGAGATGTGAGAAATTTTGCTAGAGAAACCATGGAACAAGTTGGGTAGAAATCTCAATCCAAATTTATGCTATGAAGTGATGACTAGGAAGACATGTCTTCTGGTAAAGGTTTAATTGACCTACCTTCTTCACCCTATGACTTAGTAGATGCTTACGTAAAACTTTAGGGTTGTTAGGTAAGTAACACAAAGACCTAAAGCTCAACCCTAGTAGGATATAATCTATTTTTGGATGCATGAACAACATAAATCCCTAAAATATTCACAATCAAAAGATGCATATGTGACCATAGTACCTTGATGTTGTTTAGCTTGACTTATTAGGTTAAACCTTTTTAAGGGGTGGAGAATAGGTGTTTGATAATGTATGGATGTTTTGATTTTGAGGATGATTCTCTTAAAGGGTGGAGTGTTGTAATGCCTCGAAATATAGATCTTATCCTATTCCCATAATTAAGAGATTAGAATGTTTAGTTCTTTAGATTTGACCAAACAAAGGATAAAAGTTATGCCTTAATGAACATTGTCAATGCATATCACATATTACATGGCAATATGTTTGATAATAAACATAACACATTATAACATGCTCATATTAACATAATAACTTAATTATGTGCAAACATGTAAGTAAATTCATGAGATATTTTATATATATTTTCTTTGCTAAATTATATTTACATAATGGTTAAATAAGAGGAATATGTAAAAACATGGAATTTTCATGTACAGTCATATAAATTAAATTGGACTAAATATGTTAAATGAGTAAAATGTGTAGTTTTTGTGAATAATAATAAAATATAGCCCTTTTGTAATAATGTTAAATTAATAAGACTCTAATTGAATATTATCAATATATGTAGATAAATTGTTTAAAACGAAAATGGTGATATAAATCACAAAAGAAAATTTCAAAACTCAAAGATAATGGTAAAAAATGTGTTCTTGGGGTCCCAATTAGCTTGGGTGCTGAGTTTAACATTGTTTGAACAATGATAACTATCCCAAAATTATTTAGAGAAGAAATATGAGTTTTAGTCCAAAATATTAAATAACATATTTAATGACATCAAAAGTAGAAATATATCCCAAATTCAATTCCAATACTAAAATTTGTCTATTGACTTTCCAAATTAATCTTATTTATCCTAGTTTTATTTAGGAGAGAGAATATAACTTAAAGTTGAAAATATCAAAAAATTCCCAAAATGGAAATTAAATGTCAAAAAGAAGAATCTCACATTTAAATTTATTTTTAGGCCACGTTTCACATCATTTGAGTATTCCTAGATGCCTCAAATTCATTTATAAAAGAAAATGTAAGATAAACCCGAAAATATTAAATTTATTATTAAAACAAAAAATCTAATGCATTAAATGAATAATATAGATAACTTGTATGGATTATACATATATAAATTTATGTGAAGTTGTAATTAATAAAAGTGTTGTGTAACATAAAGGGAAATAATGTTGTACATGCATGTTAAATCTATGTAAAATTTATCATGGCAAAAAATCTAAAAATGGATTTACTTTCAAAATATAACGTGCCAGAAGTAATGTTGGGTTTTGTGGATGCTACATGTGTACCGAAAATGATAAGTTTTTCTCCACATACCCTATGAGAAAATCTCGTCAAAAATGACATATTCAGAAAGAGGGGACAGGGATATACTTCAACTCAGAGCAAGTTTGACGGCGTCCCTTTTTCCAGTGATGTACATCTCTCCTAGTGTGCACAGACAGTCGACGTCTATCCTCTGAACACACACAACTTAGTGTATGTGTCTCTACTTTATCCACACAAATAGACTGGAACTCCAAATGCATTTCGTAAGTCGGCGGGAAGGTGTGCTAGTGTTAGTTTCTCTCCTTCTCTCTCGCTTGGGGACGATGATGGCTAGGGTTCACTTATAAAAGTGTGTATCTAAGTATGTATCAAAGTATAACCATCATGCCCCTATGTATAGAATAAGAACATAATCAAAGTTTTCCAAAACCCTTGGGAAAACAAAACGTTGTGACTGCATTTAAAACAAGTCACTCATGGACTATTAAATGAATATTATAGGATCAACTAATTAATCCATTTAGTCATATTAATATATTAACTAATATTCATCATCCATCTCTAGTTATTCACTCTAGATCAACCAACTGACTTAACAATGAAATCTAATTTATTGGCTTAAACATTTTAACCAATTAACTCAGATTATATTCCAATATTATTATAGAAAATTATCTAAGCATTTTACTAATCAATTTCATTCAAAAAGTTTCGAATCACGTCTACAATTATACTCCTATTCCAATAACATCCTATGTGTGTGACCCGGTAGGGTCCACATTGCATTGGCAGTGATATTCATAATCATATTATGATTTCAAAAGCATTGATTGATATCTAGCAAGACTTCATTGCTACCCAAAATTGGAGAAGTTGAATAGCTACTTAACCTATCATCTGTGACTGGTGTTATAGTGAATATATTGTTTCTTTGTCTCTAATATCCAAATTGAACTCGAGGCATGGAATTTTCATCTACTTCAATATTCAATCCATGTTCCTTGAACTAGATAAGACTATCAGAGATATGTGTAAACTCAATATCACATATTGATTGACTCACACCGACATGGCCATGCATTTATCAGTCTCGATTATTAAGTGTACAAGATATCAAACTCCTGTAGGAGGGACAAATCCCACCTACATTACTCACAATCATCCTCATATGTTACAGTGCACTTGAGCACCACCTTTATGGCAACTCTTGTTCAAGATCATAGTGGATGATGTCAAAGCACACTAGATGACATGTGATGAGTTTTGTTACTTCAGGTCTAAGAACCACAATCACCACCATAACTAAGTGATATGAGTTTGACTACTAATCATAGTTTCCATGTGTCACTCTCATGGTGGGTCTGTCTGATACACTATTCTCTAGTAAGTATCTATGTGCTTGGTTTGACATCACATATCATGACCAATGAAATTCTACCATCAACCAACACACACTCTAGTCTTGAGTGTTATTATTTTCTATTATCCTTCCACAATAACATATGACTAGTACCATGAAAAGAATGCATATAGTCTTGACATCCATATGATCTCATCGTTCATGTCTTCAACCCGAAGACATACGTCATCGAGTAATATCATTCTTTAGACATTTATTATGTTACATCATTATCTCATAAATGAATAATAGAATAAATTACAAGATTGCCTTTATTATTAATCAAATCATTTACAAGATATGTCATTACAATAATCATATGATTGGCTCTCTGGGCATACATACCAATAGGTAATTTCAACAATGTGGAATATGTGAGGTATTTAATAAACTTGAACAAACTTTAAAGAACTAAATTCTCTCTACTTAATGTTTAAAGAAATAAATAAATGAAAACAATCACACTAACATATCATAAAGTAAACAAATATTTTAACTCAATTATATCTTTATCTGAAAACAAATAAACATTACCAAATTTATTTAATGGATTAATGAACCCAAATAAGAAACAATAATAATCTTGACTAAATTATTTACTTAGTAAACCTCACTATTAATTCCTTAAATGGTTAACAACAACGAAATAAAAGGAAAATGGTTCAATAGATAATGTTTACACCCTTTTCATTTGACATTCATGTGTCTATAATTAGTTTTAGATATATAAATTTATTAGCACCTGTCCACTCTGCAAATAGTTAAAATATTATCAATATATTTGGTTGCCTCAAATATAGAAATTTGGATCTAGATTAATATTAATTAAATAGATGTCTTTTATTGAAATAAAATTATTATACATGTTTTAGATGATTGTAAAGTGAAAAGAGAAACATTTTGAGAAATTTATTTTGTTATGGGATTAATAGGTATATATAAGAGGTTGATAAATGGAATTATAAAGAAAGGAATACAAATATGAATATCCCACAAAATTGTACATCAAGTTATTATATATGTTTACATTGAGTAAACAATTACACAACGATACATGTTTACACTGAGTAAACAATTACACAATGATAAATATGTAAGTCTCTTAATTATAGATTTAGTAGCCAATATCTATGTGACCAACTTGTTGGGAAAGAAAGGAAAATATGTGATAAAACATAGACATAAATAAATGGTTGGGAAATGACGTTTTTTATGTTATTCTTTTGTATCATTTGTTAAAGAAGACTAAACTTTTTTTCATTTTACAATATATGTTATATATTTTCCTTAGTAAAAAAATAGATAAGTTTCTTTCTACCCAAGCTTAGTCCTATATGTATAGACATGGCCCCATGACCTTCACAGACATAGAAATCACTTGACCAATTGGACATGACTCCTAACCTTCTCTCTTATCCTCCTATTTCAGTCCCTTGTTTGAGCCATGAAAGACTTGTAATCTCATGGTGATCTTTTCTCAACGACCGGTGTTACAAAACTTGGTAACCTGAGTTGGATATAAGCTGTCAATTTTAATGAGTTGAAAAACACCCTTAGGTTTGTTGGATCTTCAAATTATATTGAGAAATTTATCATTTCACTCTCTTAATGTTGTTGCATTTCATATTATTCTTATTGAGAAATAAACCTAGTTTCCCTCTCTCTCTCTCCCTCTCTCTTGGAAATTAGCCTACAAATTCTCTCCCTCTTTTTAAAATTTAATTAATGTTAAAAATTGTATTTTGATTCTAATCTTGTGATCATTTTAATTTGTTGGATATTCTTATTGGACTCTTATATCATTTTCATCTTAATCCTGATTTTTGTGATCCTATAAAGCATCTTCTCATGGAAATAATTATATATTGGTTTATGGATCCTGTGACCCAACATTATAACTGTTGGATGTTCTCTTCCTATTATTTCAGTTTGACTATACTATTACTTACCTTTCACTATACATGTGTATAACTTTATCTGCCCCGAGTATGCTTTTTCACTCATCACTTATTCAGAGGCACGCTATTTCCGCTCAAGGTGTGCTATCTCCACCCAATATTTTTAGGATGAGATCCTATGGTGTCTCAGTGCTTCTTGAAATAACTTTAGTCTCTCTTGTTTGCATACACTGGTTATATTTGTGACATTTTTTTTAGGCAAGAAATCTATTACTATTGATGTTCCTTTTATTGAATTCATATTGTTTTGATACCCACTTGTGTGATACTTTCCTCTTCTATGAGAAGCCTTGTTATATTTGATGTCCTTCTTTCTTATATTACCCAATCCATATTTTATATGCACATACTGGCATTTATGTTAATACCTTCTATTTTTTCTCCTCTTGTTGGGGTAAGCTTTTAAACCCAGGTGTAGGACTTGGAAGATTGGACTCGGTGACATGGACATGTTAGGTGGAGCTTTTGGGAGATAGACTTGAGATAGCTGGATATCCCTCTACTTAGATCTTGATGTTATACTTTCATACTATCCCCTTTATGGGAGAATATTACATAACTTTGCATAAATTGAATATAGTCATGATATTTTATTCCGCTGCTATACTTTGGTCTTTTTGTATATCATCATTTGAGGAAAAAATACACCTATTCCAGCATACCTTCCTTGTGTGTTTGGAATAAATTGTTATTCCTCAAATTTAAGTAGGGATTGGATCCCCTCCTAGTCCCACTTCTTACAGGTGTAGTTTCTAATCCACTAAGTCCATCGATGAGGGAATCCATAACCATGAATGCAACCAAAGATGATTTTCCAATTAATATTATTGAGGTTATTTAAAAGTCATGATTGAGAGTCAGCACCGTGGTGCTAAGGGGGTGGAAAGTATATATGTGACATGACACCCTGATGGATGTGAGATAACACCCATGATGCACACTATGTTGATAGGATTTATGTCATCAAATTTGAGAAAGATGATCATATTAATTGAGGATTGATTAGTGTTGTCATCAACAAATTTTTTCCATGAATGTTATCAAGACGCTAGAAAATGGAGTGAGTTTGAAGATATGAGACAACATATAAATGACCAACATGAACATGGAGGGAGATAGGGAAACCCCTTTGCAGAGGACATTTGTGCTCTTAAAGTAGATGCATAAAGAGACATTGAAAAAAGTAGAGAAGCGCGATGAACTAGTGTAGTTTCCGATCCATTGAGTCCATTGATGGGGGAATTCATAACCATGAAGGCAACCAAAGATGATTTTCCAAATATTATTGTCAGAGGCCATTCAAAAGTCATGTTTGAGAGTGAACACCATACTAAGGGAGTGAGAAGTATGAATGTGAGATAACACCCCAATGGATGTGAGATTACACCCATGGTGCATCCTATGTTGATAGGATTTTTTCCATTGAGTTTGAGAAAGATGATCGTATTTTTAAAGAATTGAGTGGTGTTATCATCATCAAATATTTTAATATGAATCTTATAAAGGATGTCAATTGGAACATATGAGACAAAATATAAATGGCCAAAATGAACATATAGGGAGATAGGGGACCCTCTTTTCATAGGATATTGGTGCTCATAAAGTAGCTAAAGAAAGATACATTGGTCAAATAAGAGAAGTGTGATTAAATGGTGGTTTCTATTCCAATGATTCCATTGATGGGGGAAGCAATAACCATGAAGGAAACTAGAGATATTTTACCAATTAACATTTTCAACGGCCATTTAAAAGTCTTGTTTGAGAGTCACCACTATGGTACTAAGGGAGTGGAAAGTATGGATGGTTTCATTGGCTAGTATATAAGAATCTTGTATGTATCTGTTAACAAAAGGTTCTTGATTGTATAAAGTCTATTGTTGAAAGTCCTTGATCTTTTTCTCTTCTTCTAAATAACTGATCACTCATAGACATAACATTTTATAAGGATCATATGAGTTTGGTTAAAGATTTTAATTTGGCGAGTGATACCAATATAGTAGTGAATGAAAAAAAAATGGATTCAATAAATATGATTTCATATTGTTCCACATATCTTGATAGAAGGATAATTTGATCCCATTAGGTCCCATGAATTTGTTTGCAACCAAAGCATATACAACTTTATGTATCTCATCATCAATGAAAGGCACGATGACTATGTCATGTGAGGTGGACTTTTTAGGAAAAAGAATGTTGCAGTTCAAAATAAAGGTCAAAGAGTATTTCCTTTTGTGGTTACATAATCCATGGAAGTAGTTTTGCATGTGTTTAACTATGATGTGCCAATCAGTAGTTATAAAGTTATTAATGTTAAGACTATGGAAGTAGGAGTTATGATTTCTATAATTTTTGTCTTAATGGAAAAATTTAGTGTTACTATCACCTTCGTGAATCCATTGGATTGTGGATATTTTCTCCCAAATAATTTCCTAACAGAGAAGTTATTCTGATTCTAGTTTCCTAAGTAAAATACTGATTGGGTCAAAGAGATAAGTTCACATAGGAGAAGATAATGTTCAAGGAACACAATTCTCTATTGGATTCTCTTAAAGGTGAATATTACAAGGGATGATTTAAAGTCTCAATAAATTATTAACATTGCAGACAATAACAAGAAGATATAAATCTTATTCGAGGGTTGCCATTGGTTATCAAAACTATTACTAAAAGAGATATGAAAAATACAAAGACCTTCATAATGGAAAGTTTTTTGGTCCTAAGGATCTAGCTGGAATTGAGGATAATGGGAAAGTGGTTAATATTGCTACACTAGGCTCTCATAGAGTTGAAAAGGGTAAATTATCCCATGATTGAGAGCATAGGAATTTATCAATGTGAAATCTAGATAACCTTTATTCCAAGTGAATGAAATATCCCTAACAAATATGTTGATGATATTGTGGTAACAAATGGACATGTCTAATGCCATATTGTTGTAGGAGTGTTGACCAAAAGTATGAGGGATATGGTTCTATTTGACATCAGATTTGGTAATGTTGAAGTCACAACCTATGACCCACATATAAGAGAAATATAAAGAAGAAAGGCTAAAAGTTCATCAAGATTCTGACTCTTAGGATTGCTTGACTCTCCATAGATAGAAGATAAAGCCTAGGTGCATGAGAGAAATAGAACAACACTCCAGTGGGTATTAATATGAGCAAAATGTAGGGAATTCCAACCAATGATCAAACCTCCGCTCAGCACTGAGGAGGTGATTTGTATCAAATGTGAAATTTTTTACCACATATAGTATGTAGTTGAAACTTAGATTGTAGGTATAAATTTTTGTATAGTGATGAGATCAATTTTTTTGGCTTGAATGAATTTTCATAGAACTTCTCTTCTATTTGCCGAAGAGAGGCCAAAACATTCTAGCGAGCTATGATTATAAGAACCTTTTGTAAATAAGAAAAATTACACCAAGCAAGGGAATTCAAATAGATATATTTGCAATAGTAGTACATCACACTTATGTTATCCATGCTCCCATTGTACAATAAAAAGCATAAAATTAGCATCCAAGGAGTTATCAAAACTCTACCTTTGCATTTGCGTGAACATCACGCCTTATTATACCCATGGTCCTACTTTACAACAAATTAGCATCCATGAAGTTATCAAAACTAGAGCCAATAATTCTAATAAAATGATTAAAATAGAAGAAGATTCACATATAATATTAAAAATAGGATATAAATTTGTAAAATGTCATTTGCGTGTTAGATTATCTCAAAGAAGTTATGTCATACCGAGGTTCTCTTGAGACATTGTAAGAGTTTTTCTTCTTCCTTTTATGTTCAAATAATCAATGAGTCACCATTGAGGTTACAATACACCCACTCTTTTGATTGAAAAACTTAGATAAAGTTTATCATCCTTGGTTTTCATTTTGTTCCCAATGATAACAAAAGCACTCAAAGTTAGTTTACTAATCACCTAATTCATATTTTTATATGATTCATTACACATACAATCTTGTCTGTAGACCCCTTATAATGGCCCATGACACTTCAATTTCTCACTTTGAAGTTTATCTTTGAGGTACCAAACTTAGATTTTATAACTGAGAATTACTTTATAATAGGATATTGTGGCATTTCAGTTTGAAAGATTAGTTCAGTACTATAGTCTCCTTGGTTAGGATATGATTTGCGGATAAATTTGCAATGGCTGGTAGTAGTATATTTGTCTTTTCAAACCCATGCACACCCCTTATAAGCCAGTGGTAGGCCCTTAGAACTATCAAGGTTGACCAAAAAATTTGGTTAAGTTTGTTCCCCTAAACATACCAAGTAGAAGGGTGGTTCTATAGGTTCACAAAGAACACTACTACAAAATAGGCTAACTTCAATGGTGCTTTTCCCTTGTACAACATGTTTCAACTGTTGTATTAGATCACACAATATTTTGGGGGGTGCTTTATAGAATAGGTGTGGTGCATGTTACAACAGTTGATGCATGTTCTAGTTCACTAAAATTACCCATTTTAATAGTTACACTCTATACAACATGTGTTGTACCTAATGTATTATGTATACTTTATATAACATGTGTTGTATGTTGTAGTTCACTAAACACACCCATTACAATGTGGCTGCTTTATAGAACATGTGTTGCACCTATTGTAAATATGTGCTTTACACAATGAGTGTTACATGTTATAGTTCACTACACACACCCATTATAATAGGAGTGTTCATACAAAAAGATTGCACTGGTTGTAATAAATAGGTTCCGATAATAGTTGTTACAATTTTAGTTTCTCAGACAAATCCATTGTAATATAGGTAGACACACCCGTTGTAATAGGGGTGCTTTACACAACAAGTGTTGTTTATTATATTATCATCCCTATACTAACATGTCATTAACCATGGTATATGTTTATAACTTTTACCAACATTTTATAGTCCGACCACTTTTATCAAACCAATTATTGATAAATTTACTGTATTTAAAATAATTTATAATAAATAAGATTTTTTTGTAAATGTCATATGCAATCACATAATGGAATATAATTGGACCTCAAACAAAACTTACATTGAATATTATATATCATGATCCATGTAAAGATCCAATCATACAAACAAGTAAATATAGCTATATAAACTAGCGAGTACACACTCTAGAGTCAAACCAAAATGTAGCCATAAAAATTTTAAACATGCATCATATTATGAGGAACAAACACCAACCACTCATGTCTGACAATTTGTAGTATGATGAAGAAAACATGTCACCCACTCATTTTAAACCTCCTCGATCTCTTCTTTGTTGAAGCAAACAACACTATACTTAAGATAATACTACAATCATATGTTAGGAATATCATCATACTATAAACTATTATATATATATTTAGTTTGAACAAATTAATAGAATATAATAACTAACTTAAAAGTTTGAGAATATTTCTCACTCTTATGTCAACAATATATATCATGTAATTCATCAATAATACCACAATATGTATTGCTTTATTACTTTGAACACTATATAAAATGAATATAAGATAAACAAAGATGAATTGGTGATGATTCAAGAAAGAGCAAAGGAAAAGGTAATTTAAAAGAAATGTGTTATGATCTTTCAAAGGAATTCAAATTGTCTAATCACTTTAATTGTAATAGGAGTAAGCTTGTCCAATGAGTCAACTTATCAAAAGCATAGGGTTTCACTATCAATATAATAGGGCTTTTGTCAAGTTGTGTTGGTGTCAGGTTTACATTGTTGTACTACACTACGCCCTAGATGTCTAATATCAGTAGTATTGCATAGATAAGTGTACTCGACTAATAGATTAGTTTTCTAAAAGTTAATGAATTTTTAGTTTATGTCAAAATTCCACGAACATGGCCAATATATTTTCTTTATACATTGTTTCAAGCACATGTCAAAACATTGTAGAAACCATTCACTATCTTTTACACTCCAAACTATAATATTGCATTTACAATCTACAAACAAAAACCAAATTCAATTATAAATTAAAGAAAAAACATAAATGGGATGGGTTTGTAACAAGTGTATCATCCATTAGGAACTTGAAGTTTACAATTGTTAATTTGGACCAGGCCCCTCAAAAGGCATACTCTAGTTCTATGGAGCTGGAAAAAATAAATCTACAATATGACAAGGCATTGTCCAACATGCAACATGTAGTTCGCCTTGACCACTTACATGTATCATGTTGCAAATATGGTATGCAACAATTGTGGTTCGAGTTGATAATCAAGATAACAACAATGTGCGTACAATACGCTTACCAAATTCATATTTCACATTTAGATTTATTTGAAACATCATCAAATGTGTTTTATTAGTGGATATATAATTTGTTATGGATGTGAACACCCTACGTTACACATTTACTACTTTAAACTTTGTCAATAAAATACTTGATAGAGGGAATAATGTATGATAGGAAGTTTTGAAACCTTTCATACACATCAGATAGTTTCAGACAATGGAATGAATACAAGGATCACATTTGGACCAGGTAACAAACATTAAGTCAAGACTTCCTGACTAATGAAATCCCCTACCTTTTCTTTTGTAGATCTATAGGTTATTGCAATCAAAAATTGAAACTCATCCCAATGGTTACAAAGAATTCATCTATCATAACATATAGGACTAAGTCCCTTAGGTAACTTGTTTTCGTCATAATTCAACACTTTCACTTCAATGTAAAAAATATGCAATATTATCATAATGGTGACTAGTTAAGGTGACTGTCTATGTTGTCATCAAGGGATAACTCTCACCCTCCATCTTGTAGTCATGCAACCAGTTTTATTTACAAAATTAAGTATGGTTAATCATGTAATTGTATGTAAAACCAAGCCATCCAATAATCCGTATCTGCTATGTATTTTGTGAATATGTGTTGAAAAAGAAAAACTATAAGAATTATGTAAAATTTGTATAAAAATTTTAGTCTTATAAAAATCTTTAAACCAAATGGTTTGCAATGCTTGAAAAATTCTATGTTTAAACAAAGATTATAAAACCCAACATGTTTAGCTGACACCAACCTTAGTGGAGTGGGTCAGTATCTAAATTGTGCATACCGCTAGGTATGTGGGGTTATTCTCAAAATGAATATGTGATGTTCCATCCATGTATTTTTGTGTTGGTGCTAGTCTAGCTAGTTCAAATACCATGAGTTAATTTGGGCCTAACATTCCTATTGTTGGTTGATGATATTTCTACAAGAGGTGAGATTTCTCCAATTAAGTAATAAGAAATTCAAGGGTGTCTGACTATATATATCAGCATGTAGTTACTGTCTAAATTTATATATCCCATGGCATGATATAAGCCTATGCATGTTACTATATTTTTTAGTCCCTATATGTTTAAGAACAAAATTTTTTATTAATAAAAAACCCAGAAAAGCATATAAAGGTACAAGACAAACATGTCTATCTTAAACAAATCTAGAATGCATGAAAGGATGGAAGTTAGAGACATGACACCCAAATATGTGACAAGGTTGCGACACCTAGAGACACACCCTCCTTCCCCCTCAAAAAGTAAAGAAAGAGTGGCATGTCACAAATGTGGACTCGTTCACTCATTTCTCATTAAGGGAAAGAAAGCAACTAAGAAGAAGCTATGGATGTTAAGGAGTATTCAAAACTTTGTCAATAGAGACATAGTTAGTTACCTAAAAAGAATTGAGTGATCAAGCCTATCCACTCTTCACACCTTTTACATTGATACATGTGGTCTATATATAATAATTTTGTACATGCATCTTTTCTAACATTTTCCTCGAGACTTAGTTTTTATATAAATTTTATTAGTACTAGACTTGTCATCAAACTTAGCAAGGCTATTGGTTGACCAACTTTAGCTTGTCTTGGACTTCTCATCAAACTAGTAAGGCTATTTTTATGACTTACTTAAGCATGTCTGACCCAGTTGGTCTATCTATACACCAACTATTGGTCATGCCAATGGTTCCCTATATGACTAGTCTGCACTTGTTCCAACAATGATACTAAAGTTTGTGATCTTTTTGTATTTACGTAAGAATTTGAATTGATATCCAACCATATTCAAATCTATGAATTGAAAAATAGTAACGAACTTCTCCTTATTACTCTTTTAATAATATTAAAAATTAGCTAATATGTTTCATTTTTCATAATATTGGATTGATGGCAACTTGTATGTGTGTCTTATCACCACATGCAAGGTTCTCCACATACCCAATAAGCATGAGCACATGGGGACCTACTAGATCTCCTTCTACCATTCTGCACTTGAACAATGCCTTGGAGATATCACATCTCTCCTGTCTTTCCTGATCTTGATACATTTTCTTAGGATGTGTTGCCATCTCAATAACATCCATGTTCTCACACAGTCTTAGTAACTCATAGTTCATTGATCACAAAATTTGGAATTTGACATCAACGAAATCTTCAGAGTGCTTCTTGTAAGCATCCTTGTCAGCCTTAGACACAATGGGAGAAGGTTCATCTAGATTTGGTGTCTACACGACATAGAGTTTGCACTCTTGCATGAGAACAATTCTCAATATCCTGAATCAGTCATGAAAATTATTCCCATTCAACTTGTCCTTCTCAAGGACTAGTAGCAAGGAAGTGTGTTACTAGTTTCCATTTGATTCTATAAGAAAAATTTGCAAATTGTAAAACCCCTTTTGTTTTTATTTGATTAAAATATTTGACGATGTTTAATTAGGCCTTTAATTAACTATCGCTCTCACTATTTTTTTTCAAATTGATAACCTCACATATCAATTTGGAAGATTGCAGCGTACAACCTTCTAGTAACCCAAGAGATAAAATAATTGAATTAAACCAGGCAATGCCAGCATCCATAACTAATTATTAAGGAAGGCAACTTTTACTGATTTCATCGTATGCAATTCTTGGTTATATGGTATGCACAACTCTTTGCCATATTCATCTACATGATTCTAGATATTTAATCTCATTAAGGTCACTTAGTTAAGTCTGACCTAAAATCCAACACGATAACACACCCTGTTTGGTAGGCCCACATAACTTCCATCACACTTCCACGAGATAGACAACATACCACACTTGGCGTGCCCATGCATAGTCAATCAAGCTTTTAATGTGTGTTCTTTATGGAAACCATCTAACACTTAATATTTGATTAAGGGGTTTTATTTTTATATAAATATATATACATATCCAATCACCACATACTTATATGTATCATATACATACTATATCCCAAAAATAAAAACATATAATTATAAAACACAAGCAATTCCTTGGATCCATAAGAAATTACTACAACCTAAGGTCAACATCATATGTAGCAACCTTTTTTTGATGAAGATATATGCTCGAACCAATCGTCGTTGATTTGTTCAACTCTTGAACCAATGGGTTTGCCTCCTGGTCGTCCGGTTGGTCTCTTGGATTCATCGTTTGGTATCTGGTCTAAGAGACTTCTGGACACCTCCAGATGATTGGTTGGGCCACCAGCCGACTGGTTTGACTTCTCCTATTGTCAGGCCTCCTCGGTCCTCTGCCAGATCAATTCGTCTTCTAAAACTGGCGATTCATTTGGTGCAGTGTCTTCTTTACCATAATAGGAATTAAAATTATACTAATCCTATTTAACATATTACATGAGAATAGGTAAACCTCAAGTTACATTTGCGGGGAGCATCGGAAGAAGAGAATTAATACTTTTACATATGGAATAGAAGTAAGAGGCTCAATATGCAAACTGAGATATAAATAGGATGAACAACCTTCCAACCAAGCATAAAGATCTAGGGTTATTGGCCTTAACCATGATAACATCCACCATCAAAACCAAATTGAGGGTGACACATATAAATTGCACATGTATATCTTACCAAGTATATATAGGGATCATGTGTAGTCTTTAATCTTATATGCAAATTAATCATTTAAATATTCACATCGCATGTAACTAAAAAATGACAACAATAAAAATACAACCTTATCAATTAAATACCAAAACATTTTAAATTGACGTGGCTTTGATACCATTGTAGGGAAATAGGACATCATATATGATAGTGGAAATAAAATTTTGCTACCATATTCTCCTTAAACATTAGATTGCATCAACAACTATGTAATGGGAAAGTGGGTTGCAAGGTTTATCCATGGTCCTGGAGCAAGTTTAACGACTATTCCTTGCTACAATGCGTGTCTTTCTTCAAGTTGCACCTAGACAACCATCAATAGTGGCCTCCTAGTTGATCACAATGGGAGGCAGTTGATTGTATCCTCCTAGAGGGTGGAAACAACCTCCTTGCCTCTATAGTAGTCCACACAGACCATCAGGAACTCTTATCATTCTATATGAATGGACAAGGAGTTGTCCCTTTTAGTCAATGTGCTAACATCAAATTTCTCTCCCAATTGTCTCTCCTTTGTTGTTCCTCCCTTTTAACGGGTAGAACTTACTTGAGTTCTCATGTTACCACAATAGTGAGAAGAAAACAACTGTCAAAGCTTATTGTTGTGTCTCTGAATAGCCTTGACTACCCCTCTACTTATAGGAGGTTCAGGGTCAAGAGTTCTAGTTTGAGCGGTAGTCAAAAGGAAAAAATTCATGAATTTTATAGAACTTGTGAATGTTGAACCGGTTGGTTCACTGTTGAACCAGTCTATTCATGCGTGACCCGATCGGTTCAACTATTGAACCGGTGATTTCATAATGTTTTCTAGTCTCATTTGTATTGGCAAATAATATTTGATTAATGCACAACATGATGTCAACATCCATCCTTGATCCAATCATATTGATCAACCAAATGGTTCGTTCAAAACATGAACTGATTGGTTCACAAAACTGAGTCGATCGGTTCACTTGATTAACCGATTGTTATTGAATTCTAATTGCCAATGTTGGTTCAAATTGACCTGATATTTGAACCGATCGGTTCAACATTTGAACTAGTCAGTTCATGGTCCATTCAGTCATTTTCCATCCATTGTTCTTTAAATTGAATATCTAACATTGTAGTAATCAAGTTAAACATCATTCATGAATGAACTCCTATTCTAGGTACATCTTATGTGTGTGACCCTATATGTTCCAAGTAATGTTGGCAGTGAATGACCATAATAAATTTATTACATCACAAGAAATGAGTGGTATCTAGCAATACATCATTTTTACCCAACTAATCAGAAGGTTGGAGAACAAATTCAACCTACAATCTATGATTAGTGTTATAGTAGTTGTATAGTTTATTTGTCTCTAATATCCAGATTGAACTCAAGGCATGGAATCATCATCCTCTTCAATGTTTAATCCATGTTCTTTGAACTAGAGTACATAGTCTAAGATATGTGTAAGGTTAATATCACATATTGACTCACATGAGCATGGCCATGCATTTCTCATTCTCACTTATCAAGTGGCCAAGATATTATACTCCTGTAGGAGGGATAAATCCCATCTACATCACTCACAATCATCTCCATGTGTTGAAATGCACCCGAGCACCACCTTTATGGATACCCTTATTCAAGGTCATGGTGGATGATGTCAAAGTAAATCAAACGACATGTGATGATTGTAGTGATTTAGGTTTAAGAACCACAATCACCACCATAACTATGAGAGATGATTTTGACTACCATATAATGGTTTCCATCCATCACTCTCAAGGTGGCTCTATCTAATATACAATTCTCTAGCAAGTATATATGTGTTTCATTTGATATCACATATCATGACTAATGAGATTCTATCATCAGCCTACACACTCTCTAGTCTTATGTGTTATTGCTATCTATTAGCCTTCTACAATAACATCCAACTAGGGACATGAAAAGAATGTATATACTCTTGAGATCCATATGATCTCATTGTTCAGGTCCTCCAATTTAAGACATACATCATCGAGTAATATCATTCTATAGACATTTATTATGTTGCATCATTATCTCAGAACTGAATAAAATAGAATAAATTGGAATATTTCCTTAAATATTGATCAAGTTGTTTACAAAATATGCCATTACAATCATCATATGATTGGCTCTCTGAGCATATATACCAACAAACTCCCAGTTTCACTTAGAGACAATCACCCATGAACTAAATCCCAAGTGATCTAACATGACATTGATTCTTCTGTTGAGAAAGAGATGTTGTTAAGGGATCAACCACATTGCTTTTAGTGGGCACTCTACAAATATTCACATCTCCTCGATGTACGATCTCTTATATGAGATGGAACCGTCATTGTATGTGCTTGGAACTCTGATGCAATCCTAGTTCCTTGGCTTGTGTAATAGCTCCATTGTTGTCACAATATAGCTCAATTGTATCACAGATCCTTGGAACCACCTCCATCCAAACAACCTCCTTTGCCGCATTTGATGCAACAATATGCTCGGTCTTAGTTGTAGAATCAACATTTGTTTCTTTCTTCGAACTCTTCCAACTCACAAATTTTGTTGTTTAGGCAAAACACAAATCTAGATTGCAATCTATTATCATCTTTGTCAGTTTGGAACCTTGCATAAGTGTAACCTTTTACCACCAACTCTCACTCACCACCATAGACAAGGAATTGATCCTTAGTTCTTCTCAAGTACTTAAGAATGTTCTCAATGGTTGTCCAACAACATTCATCTTGATTTGACTGATACCTACACATCATACTCAAGGCATATGAGACATAAGTGCGAGTACATAACATTGCATACATGATAGATTTTATTGCATATGTATATGGAATCTTACTCATGCACTCTTATTCTTTACTAGAACTAGGACACTGAATCTAGAGATACTAAAACCATGGGACATGGGTAAGTTTCTCTCTTTGTGTTCTTCATGCTAACCTTTTGAGCACTTTGTCAATGTATGTGCTCTGGCTTAGGACAAGAAGCCTTCTAGATCTATCTCTATAGATCTTGATTCCTAAGAATAGGATGTTTTAAATGAATTAATTTTTCCATTAAGTGAAAATAAGAGTAAATTTCCTAAATTTCATAAAAGGGGAACTCAAAAGATAATTCTAAATTCAAATTCGTTTTCTTTAAGTACAAGTTTTCTTGAGTGTTGAGTTTCATAATTTTTGAAAAATTAGTAACTATAATGGCATTAATTGAGTGAGAAAATAGGAGATAACTAAAAAATATGAAATAAAATCATTAATTACTCCAAAAGTAGCAAATGATGCCAAATTCATGATCTACACATTAAAATATGCGTTTGTGAGAATTTTCACACAATTTGGATAATATTTGATTAAAAGGTGAAATTGGGAGAGAGAAAGTGTGTAGAACCATCAAAAAATTGAATAAATATACAAACAACTCCAACATGTCAAATTGATGACAAATACATATCCAAGGCACTTAATTTGACTTGTGGGTGAAGTTTCATCAAATTTGGAGAATCTTATAACCATTAATGAGGGAGGAAAGAGAAAAAAAGATTTGATTTATTTAACAAATTAAAAGTTCTAAAAATGAAAATCTAATTGCATATTTGGATTCCTCATATAAAAAATTGGCCAGGTATCAATTTTCAATTGATTTGAGTTTTGTTTGCACCCTCAATTGAGGAGAGAGAAAATATTAAATTAAATATGTGCCACTTTATTCCGATTAAGAATTGGAATGCAATCAATGCGTCACACACATTATCCTTCTATTTTTCTATTTTTTGACACTGATGGACAGTCTAGATCGTTCATGCACTTGATCGGATGGTTGGGAATTTGTCACTTAGCTCGGGCCTAACAAGGAAACAAGCATGTTCACACTGAATCTTCAAATCCCAATTTCTCGATCTGTATTCAACCCTTTCTTGAGATTTTCATTCCCACACATTCCTCATCTATTTCCACACCGACCAATCCCATATTTGTGGTGTTTTGTCAAGAATTTGGGAAACACCCAATTCTTGCATTTCAAGGATCTCAGTTGACCTAGCCATCTCTTGCTTCAGGATCCCCCATCTATATATAACACTCCCAACACCTTCATCTCTCCTTGCTCGACTTTTCTCTAGATTCAATTGCTTCTATTCCCATGTGTGGTGTTGTTGTTGATTAGATACAAGTTTAGGGTTTTTGAAGGAACGTGCACATCCTTCTCATCACCTTCAAGAGAATTAAACCCTGAGGTGAGTTCAGTTCTTCCTCTTCCTCCTTGCTATCATTTTGGTTTCTTGGATTGTAGCATCTATAAAATCTCCCAAACCTGGGTCTTCGTAGGTGTGATCGACCACCAACAATGGTGTGAGCTGAGGAGGGGTACAATCCCCTTGGTCAAATGACCAATTTGCCCTGTCATTTTCCTTCATTCCTTTCAAAGCTGAGGAGGTGTTTGAATCTTTTGACTCTATTTTCCACTGTCGTTGATGCGAGTTGAGTCAGTGTGGACTACTGACATGGCTCCCCATGATTGGGCCAAGTCACATGACCCACCTCCCTCTTTTTGCCTCTCTTGCCTTATTTTATTGACGTGGTATTTTCTAATTGGTCCAATTGGAAAAATCATATCTATTTATTCCTTTGTTCAAAAATTCAATGAAAATATGATTTGGAATCTGAAAAATGTAAGCTTTCTAACAAACATACTTTCCAGGATTGGTTTTGAGTTTTGTCAAAAAGTATTTTCTAAAAATGATTTTAATGCATACAAATCACCAAAAATGGACTTTAATCATCATGACTCCAAAATTGATAAAATTATATGTTTTCTTAACCAAGAGAATAAATAAGATCAATGATGATGTTTTTAGATTCTAAATTGGGGTTTTGTTCAAAAAGTCCAAAAGTTAGGGTTTCCTTACCATAATGCATATGTAAAATCCTAATACATGTTTATACATTAAAAATAGAAAAAGTAGGGGCTTGGACTTGATCAAACTGGTGAAAGTTAGTAATTGCATTTCATTAAGAGAGTTATGTGAAGTTGGGAATAATTTAAATCCTAACCTACTTTCCCTAACGAGGCACTTATGAACCCAAATTTCTCTTTTGTTAATTCTTTTTCTATTATTTGCCTCAAAATAAGTTTTGTTCTTTATTTCTTGGATCTTGTACCCCACTACCATGTTCCTATTATTTGATGTTTATACATGCCATAGTTCTTTAGCATGTCAATTTTATTAGACTATTTAACTAGTGTAGTGGTACTTTTATACAACCACCCATAGATAGGGCATGTGTAAATTTGCCTAGGGGAATGTGTTACTCTCCCAACATGAAATATTTTATATGTGATTGGAATGCGTTACTCTCCCTCACCTCTTTGTTAGAGGTTCGGTAGGTGCCTCAACTCTACTTAGTTACGGTAGTTAATATATATCTTTCATGCAAACCTTTTATTATTTTTCTTGTTATGGCAAACATCTACTTGATTAAGCCTCATACTTTTAAGCATCTTTATCCTATGATGAAATCTTAGCCTTACTTTCCATGTTATTTCTTATCTTTTGTCCTTGTTCATTATCTCTGACACATACCTTGCTTCTTTCTTTTTCTGGGTGCTTTCCCAACCACCCAGGGTTGGATCAAGGTGTTGAACAAGGTCAAGGAAATCAAGTTCAGGAGTAGATTCTAGTTTTTCTATCAAGGATGACTAGGTTGCTTATTGCTAGATCCCATTACTTTCTTTTCAATTTTTCCTTTTCAAAGAAACTCATGTAGTGAAATGAGTTCAAAAAGCAATGTTATAATTTAGTTTCTTTTCCGTAGATATTGACAATTTACATGTATCTAAAATATGCTTATTTACTTGGATTATTATACATGCATCCCAAAATGTCTATTATTTTTTATTGTTCCTTTTCAAAGAAACTCATGTAGTGAACTAAGTTCAAAAAGCAATGTAATAACTTAGTTTCTTTTCCGTAGCTATTGACATTTTACATGTATCTAAAATATGCTTATTTACTTGGATTATTATACATGCATCCCAAAATGTCTATTATTTATGGAAAAAGTGGATGTTTTGTATTTCCTTTAAATTCTAGTAATGAGGTGATCTCGACTCTTTACAACAAGGTATCAGATCTTGTTGGGAAACTTCCAGGGCATAAGTTGAAATCAAGGGTATCTAGAAAGGATTTGGTTGTAGGGGCTGGAAATATTTTCCTCCACACCACTAGCTTGGTTTATGAAGACGCTCAGTTCCCTATGATACCTGCCTGGCCTACGTTGATACTGGCTGCCTGAAATAGTATGCCCAAAGCCAATAGTAGCCTTAGATGTCCTTGTTGTCTACTCCTAGTTATCTTATGTTATACTCTTGTCTTTTAGGAAGGGAGATTTGTTTGGAAACGTGAACAACTCCACTTCAGGAGCCACCTCCGGCAACACCATCAACTGGCATACTTTGGTGACTCCCTCTAACATCGAGATAGTCCCCCCTGGCCCCTGTAGGAACACCTCTTCTAAACCATGAGCAAGAGTTGACCCTGTAGCACCAACTGCTATCTACTACCTTGGTGGGACAACTTTCCAATGTTGCAGCTGTTGCAGGTTGCAACTAAACTGAAGGAGTTCACCCTTACCAACTTCATCAAGATGCAACCACCGTCCTTAAAAGGAGAGAGTGAGCCAAACATGGTGGATAAGATGACGACTAGGTTTTGTCCTTAGAGAGTACCTTTAAGGGAATGGTGTGTCCTCCTCACCAGAAGCTTCTCTTTGCAATGTATGTGCTGGATGGGCCGTCATGGGTCTGGTGGATAGGTATGGCTAGTACCCTCAATACTTCAAGATATCTTGGGAGCACTTCCTCAAACTGTTCCGTAAGAAGTACATCTGTCCTGCCTATCTGAAGAGGAAGGAAAAATAGTTCTATAGCTTGTGATAAGGAAGCATGAGCATCTCCAAGTACGTGCAACATTTCCTCCTCCTAGAGTGCTATGTTGTGGACCTTGGTGCTGAAAGAAGATGAACTATGTTCCTCGAGGCTTTAAGCTTAGTGTTGGACATAACTGTTGGATCTAGGGTTCTAGAGGGGGAGATTCAAAATTCTCACAAGAAAAGTTAGACCTTCAAATTATATCATTTGAAACCAAAATTCTTAAGATTAATTTGATGTCCTATCTTAGCAATCACAACAAGGATGAGAGAAATTGAAACATGCACTTGGACAAGGTGGTAAGAGTGGTTCCAATATCTAAACAAGGAGATAGTCAATCCACTACCTAGAGAGTTGAACCTCTAGGGCTTTGCAATTTGTGTATACTTATATTCCATCATAATAGATACAAGGATACCACCATACATCCAAGGACTTACCTACTCAAGACAAGAGTCTTTCATCTATAGAAGGACTTACCTACTTGATCAAGATGTCTTCATCATTCAACAAGGACATACCCACACTTGCATCAAGTCTTTGGCCTTGATGGAATTACCCACTCTTATTGAATCTTCACCTTGCCCTTCTCCTTCACCTCTTCTTCAACCTTGAAGAAGACCAACAACTTCACCTTCACTCAGAGAAGCTTGCTTTAACCTTTTCTCTTTGAGAAAGGGGATTGGGAAGATGGAAGGAATAAGAGATTTACAAGAACATGGAGGTAGCTCCCTTAAAACATGCCTAACTCACTCATAATCATGAAATGCTTTGTAAATGAGAGAGAGAAAGGGGCTCAAAGGGTGGTATCACACTCAACTATAGCAAGGACTTAGCATAGCATGAATGAGCAAATTTGGAATGAACTCCAAGGGGTCCTATTTATAGATGGGGGTGTTCCTTTGAGTGTGGGATCAATTAAGAACGAAAATAAAGCCATTTTACAACTTGTAACGGATCTATTTTCATTTACAACAACTCTCCAACAATTATAATCACTTTTTCTATATTTTCTATAAAGTACATTTAGTTGAGTTTCAATAAAGATAACTCAATGGATCCACTAACTGATAAAGCCAATACTCAAACTATCAGGTCGAGTTTGTTCTGGGAAACTTGACCTATGGGTCAAAAATAGTTTTGATTAGTGAGTCAGCTGGTCGAGTTATGTGAGTGTGCAACTGGACCGATTGATCATTTCAGAAAATCCATCATAGGATTGGTTGAGTTTCCAACTCGATGGATAAAGTGCCTATGACAAATTTCCCAAATTAATTTTTGAGTGACCAAATGTTGGAATTAAGTGTCCCTGATTTTTTATCATCTTAGTTACAAGTCATATTATCAATACAAGTAATTACAAAATTAATCTAAGGTGATTTGGAGTGATTTCCCAAATTGCACATTTGCATTGATTTTGACTTGAAATTGGACAAGCTAGGGCTTGTGTAATTTGATCCTTTTCAAGTACCTAAAGCCTGAAATCAATCTTAAACAAACATATTACATACATATGAATGGAATAGTTAAGTCATTATCAAAATATGGACCATGTATAACTCTCAAGTCAACAATAACCTTGTTCCCAAGCTTTTGTTGACATTACAACAAATGGTAGACAAGGCTTTGGTGATAGAGTCTTACCCCAGGTTCCAATCATCTAGGCACAACAACAACAACAAAAGGAAGAACATAGGTGAAACCAAGGATGTGACAAGTGCAACTGTTTCTCCCGTTCTCATCTTCTAGGAAGATGCCCTGTTGGCAAAGGTAAACCTCATAGAGATGATTGAAATGCACCCATCTGCCATGAGTGTGTCCATGATGGAAACATTTGACCCAACTGTCCCAAACTTGGGCGGGGTTAAGCCCCAGCTCAGCAGCCACAACAGCGATAGAATCCACCTCTAATAAAAGACAACAATCAGAACTGGCAAGGCCGACAACCACCTATTAAGAGGTAGAATGATAGAGTTTTTGACAATAATGCTTAGGAAGCTGAAGAAGATAATGAATTCATCAAAAGTACTTTACTTCTTAATATGCATCATTTTAAAGCACTCTTTGATTCTAGTTCATCAAATACATTCATATCAAATCATCTTGCTGCTATGTTAGAGATAGAATCAGTATATATGGATCATGTGTTAGATGTTAAAACCCCTAGTGGTAGGATCTTCTCTTCTTATCTCAAACTTCAAACCTTGGACCTCTATATCTCTTGGAGGATGTTTCCCTTGGACTTAATCTTTCTTGAAATGACTGCCTTTGATGTTATCCTAGGGATGGATTGGTTGAAGAAGTACAAGGCTTTCTTGTTATGTGAAGTATCGAAGGTTAGTTTGTCACATCATGTTGAGGGAAGGATGTGTATCAATTGTATGAAGTGAGAGGAACAAAAATTTATCATCTCCACTATCAAAGATGAAAAGCTTGTCTCATAACGGTATAGATCATATTTAGCTTCTATCATCCTCGATGCCACACCCCTTACTCTTGATCATATAAAAGTTGTGAAGGACTTCCCTGATGTCTTTCCTGAGGAGTTTCCTGGGTTGCCTCCAACACACGAGTTGGAGTTTTACATCAAGCTCATACACAAAACTTCACTTATCTTGAAGTCGCCTTATTTCTTGGCCCCTGTAGAACTCGTCGAGATTAAGAAGCGGCTTTAGGAGCTTCTCGACATGGGCTTTTTACACCCTAGTATTTCACCTTGGGGAGCGTCTGACTTGTTCTTGAAGAAGAAGGATGGTTCCTTGCTTGTGTGAATGGATTATTGTATGCTTAATCAAGTGATGGTAAAGAACCATTATCCTTTGCCTCACATTGACGACCTGTTCGACCAGCTAAATTCAGCCACTATGTTCTCAAAGATAGATATGCAAAGTGGCTACTACCATATGTGAGTGAAACATGAAGATGTCCCAAAGACAACTTTTAGAACATGCCTTTCGGCTTGACTAATGCCCATGCTGCTTTCATGTACTTAATGAATTGAGTGTTTTGTCCTTACCTCAATCAGTTCGATGTGGTGTTCATAGACTATGTTTTGGTCTACTCCGAGTCTGAAGAACAACATTGTGAACATCTGCAAACCATGTTCAACACACTAAGAGAAAATCAAATATATGCTAAATTCTCAAAGTGTGAGTTCTGAATCAAGTGATATTTTTGGTTTATCTGAATTCTTCTGGACATATTGTTGTTGATCCTATGAAGGTATAAGTTGTGACCAAGTGGAAAGCTCTGAAGAATCCATTTGAGATCTGTAGTTTCCTCAATTTAGCAGGTTACTATCGGAGGTTTATCAAGAGTTTTTCCAAATTAGCTTTCCCTCTTAAAAAAGTTGACAAGAAAAGAAGTCAAGTTTGTGTGGACACCAGAGTGTGAGGACAATTTTTAGAAGCTAAAAGGATGTTTGACATCTGCTCCTGTTCTTGCGCTACCTGTTGAAGGAAAATCCTACATCATTTTCACTAATGCTTCTAAGCAAGGATTAGGATGTGTCTTGTTGCAGGAAGATCAAGTGATCACCTATACTTCAAGCCAGTTGAAACCTAATGAAGTGAATTGGCCTACACATGATTCAGAGCTAGCTGCTATCATTCATGCTTTAGAAATCTGGCGATACTATCTGTATGCAGTGAAGTTTGAAGTTTTCTCAAATCATAAAATCTTGATATATCTTTTGACACAGAAGGATCTGAATATGAGGTAGTGAAGATGGATGGAGTATGTCAAAGACTATGACTTTACCATAATCCCTCATCCCATTAAAGAGAACATAGTTGTTGATGCTTTAAGTCAGAAGAAGGATGCAATATGTGCTGCTATGAATCTAGAGTATGTTTCATGTTGGCAAGCACAACCTAATGATAAAGAAGATGCCGAGAAGTTGTCTGTTCACATGGTTAGTTTTTCCATGAAACCTTCTTGGATCTCAAAAGTTTTTGTTGCACAACTTGAGACTTTTGAGCTTTAAAAGATGAAGGCCTTAATGAGAAGCCACAATCTAACTTTTTAGTTGGAGTGGATGGTGTTGTTAATTTCCAACAAAGGTTGTGGATACCTGAAGTTGGGAACTTGTGACATAAGGTTTTGAGAGAATCCCATGGGTCTAAGTACACTATACACCATGGTATTACCAAGATGTACAATTACCTGCAATGAAGTTTTTGGTGGAAGAACATGAAGAAGGATATCGCTCTATTTGTTGCCAAATGTTTGACTTGACAGCAAGTCAAGATCGAGCATCAATGACTTGGTGGTCTTCTACACCCGCTTCAAATTCTAGAATGGAAATGGGAGAAGATTACTATGGACTTTGTCACTGGCTTTCCTAAGACTAGGGAAGGTTTTGATGATGTGTGAGTAGTGATTGATCATCTTACCAAGTGTGCCCACTTTTTTTTTGTTCAAATCCACTTACAAGGTTGATGAGATGGCTCAGTTGTATGTGGATTGGATCATTTGTCTGCATGGAGTTCCTAAAGTGATAGTATCATATAGTGACCCAAAGTTTACCTCTCATTTGTGGAGTCAGATCTAGGAAGAGATGGGTACTGACTTATGTTTCAGTACCTCCTATCATCCACAAACAGACGGTCAAATTGAAAGAATGGTGCAAATTCTGGAAGACTTGTTTTGTGTTTGTGTTATGGATTGGGGAGGTGTATGGGATAAGTATCTTCCATTGGCTAAGTTTGCTTACAATAATAGCTACCAAGTTAGTATTGGTATGCCACCTTATGAAACATTGTATGGAAGACCTTGCCTTTCTCTATTACACTGGGATGATGTGGGAGTACATACTCTGGTGAAAAGTGATGATATGCATATGATGATAGAGAAGGTTTAGTTGATCAAGAAGTAGATGAAAGTTGCACAAAATCAAAAGAAGATGTATGGAGACAAGAAAACATATGATGTGAGCTTCCTAGTAGGTGATTGTGCCTTCTTGAAGGTCAAGCCTATATGTTCTATTACGAGATCTCAAGTTAAAGCCAAGCTTAGTCCCCACTATGTTGGACCATTTGAGATCTTAGATAAGGTTGGAGATTGTGCATACCATTTAACTCTTCCTCTTTCCTATAATAAGATCCATAATGTGTTTCATATCTTTTAGCTAAGAAAGTATGTGAAGGACCCTTCTCATGTACTGACAATCGAAGCTTTGGAGATTCATGGTTTGGAAGAAACCACTTGGGTACTTAGAGATGAGATGTTGTGTACTCACCCTTCTCTTTTTGTATGAGATTTTGGGGATGAAATCTTTTTTATCGGGTGGAGTGTTGTAAAGAACTAAAATCCATGTATAATCTTAGTTTAGCCTTTACCTAAGCTTTTCATTTCATTTTTGTCCTTGATGTTGAATTTGTAGAAATTATAAAGGTTTGGTTTACATTATACATGTTTGGAAATAAAGGTTTCCTTTATTTGAAATTATAAGGATTAATGCACAAATACCTTAGTAAAAGTTTACTAATGGGTTTAATTTGCAAAATATCCACTTAAGAGGGATGACAATAAAATAAAATCTATCTAGAAGTTTCTATGGCCCTTTTGCATAAGAAAAAGAAAAGAAAATACAAGAACTAAGAAAATGTGACATTAAGTAAATTAATTTTTCCATTAAGTAAAAATAAGAGTAAATTTCCTAAAACCCATAAAAGGGGAACTTAAAAGATAATTCTAAATCCAAATTTGTTTTCTTTGATTACAAGTTTTCTTAAGAGGTTGTGTTAGGACCTGATTTATGTAGAATTTGTTTAGAGGTTGTACATTGTAACTTGATTGATGCTAAAGGATACTTAAATGACCTAATTAATCAAGTTGAACCTAATCATGTAGCTTTCCATGTGACATAGATCTATTCAGTGTCAGTACTTGCAAAATGGCGAAACGAGTTTAACTCAAAGCACATATTTTTTAATATGCGGGGTGAGGACGAATATCCCATTACGTCCAGGAATATGTGACTCAAGACTGACTATGGGCCATACCTAGAAGAGTGTGGCCTTGGACCATAGCTCAGTGATATGTGGCATAGGATTAGCTGCGGGCCATACCCTGGAAGAGTGTGGTTGTGAGTCGTAGCTCAATTTCACTAGCATTGTGACATGTACCAAGTGTAACATCCCTGACCTGGGTTATGCTTTAACCCTAGGTGTTTTGTTTAAGAAAGACAATTATATGCTTGCTCTTATCTTTTGAAAAGTAATTAAGATTCAAGAGGAACTTATATTTCAATTTTAGTCCTTTTTTAATAATGTTGAAACAATGTTTGCTTAGTTTGGACTAAAGTGCAAATTACCCAATGTGAGGGGTTAACTTGCAAATGTTACTTGATAAATGTTCCTCATGTGTTTTAGCATCATGAGAATGAAGACGATGTAGAGGTATGGCTTGGGAAATCCTGAGTAACAAGAAAGAGCTGATTAAACAATGTTTATGTTTTAAAACCTAGTTTTGGGGCAATGTGCAATTTACCCAAAACCCATGGTTCAATATGCAAATTACCACTTTAGAATAGTACCTAATGTTTCTTGGCATCATGTAGAGCAAATAAAATGAGAGGAGCGTCTCATTTGTATCATTTTGGAGGAGAGAGAATCTTGATATTTAAATAATCAAGATTTAAGCATAATTGGAACTTTACTTCAATTATATGCAAAGATAAATATATTAATTGAAGTGCCCTTCAACCAAAATTGAAATGGTTGAAATCCATATATGTTTATGTCCTTGTGCCTCACGAAGGCATGAAAATATCTAAGGGAAGTGGATAACTCACTCACATTATTATAAGAAAAAGAAATATCCACTCACTTATGGATATTATTATAATATGATTTAAGGTGCTTAATTTTCTTTTCTATAAATCATGGATAATTGAGAGGAATAAGAGGCAAAAGAGATAGCCTCGTAACCAAGGAAGGAAAGGGGGAAAGTGGCAAGGATATGGAGGAGATAATCCTTACTTTCTCTCTCTTAAATGAATTTTTAATCAAATGCATATATGCTCCTTTATCCATAGCTTGGAAAGGGAATTTCGTATCCACTTTCACTTCTTGCTTGCAAAAACGACCAAGGGAGCTTGGAGCAATAGGAGGACGACCCCCAACCTGTTGGTAAGCTTCTTTACCTTCTTTCACCTTGATTCCATGGTGGAAATCACAAATCAATGAATGATTTCTTCTTATCTTCACTTGATCTTCAATTCTAGCCATTCCTTTTCACTCAAACCTTGAGGACGAGCTTGGGATAGTTGAAGGTGTTGCTTTCACCATTAAAGACGTGGAGGTTGAAGCTTTGAAGCTCAATTGGAGGTGGGTTTTATAACTTGAACCCTTAATATTGTTATTGTATTCAATTCCTTATCAATTGTTGATCCTTTCTTCATTCTCAAAATTTTATTTGGTTGATTGATGCAATCTCCATGAAAATCACATAAAGTTTTGTGGTTTTAGAGCTTGATGATGATGACATCATCATAAGCACACACCTCCCCAAGTATCTATTGCAAATGGTTTTAAGACTTTGGTCCAAACGGTTTCACCAAACCGTTTGGAGACTAATTAAACGGTTTGCAAACTGTTTAGAGTCTTGAACCCCAAACCATTTAGATGAGTTGACCATTTGGATGGGTTGACCATTTGAGGTCAGGACCCTAGTACATGTTGGATGAGGATCTAATGGTTCCAATTGATTGAATCAATACATGGACAATCATCCAATTAGAAACCCTAATCGAGTTAAGTGTTGATTTTGCAATTGAATGAATTAAATCTTTGGGTTGATTAACCCAAACGGTCTCAAGACCGTTTGGAGATCACCCAAATGGTCTCAAGACCGTTTTTAGGTCAATAAAGACCGTTAAGAGTTCTAGGGTTGAGTATGGTTGAGTATTTGAAGATCCAAAGATAGCAAATGGTAATGCAATCAATAGTTTAATTGTTGATCAATGTAATGATCCAAACCCTAATTGAATTTCACATTTTTAAGTGATGGGATGGGGAAAATAGTCTCAAGCCCATTTGGAGGTCATCCAAATGACCTCAAGACCGTTTGAGGTCAGGTCATTTCCAATTTGAATGATGGTCCAATGATTTCTAAGTAATTAGTTCCACAATGACTAATATTGAAGGTTTATCGATTTCAACCCTAATTCAATTGGGCTCAATACCCTATATGATGATCAATTGATATTTTAATCAATTGAAGTTTTAATCAATTGAAAGATGATTCATTAATCTCAATTGAAGTATGGTGCTTAGGTTCAATTGATGAGTAATTACACGGATTCAATTGATGAAGGAATTAATCTTGGAAACCCTAAACCAATATGAGTGGTTGAGACCATTTTTGGTCCAATCAGTTTTGAGGTGGTTTGGACCAAATGGTCTCAAGACCGTTTGAGTCCAAACGATCTCAAGACCATTTGGGACCAAATGATCCCAAGCCAAATGAGACCCAAACGATCTCAAGTATTCTTTGCTAAACGGTTTCAAGCATCAACTTTGCTAAACGGTTTCAAATCGTTAGACCGAGACTGTTTGGAGGTCTAAACGGTCTTAGACCGTTTGAAGGTCATTTAAGCAAGACTGTTTGAGGTCTGGTTGGTCAAGACCGTTTGGGGTCTAAGTGACCAAGACCGTTTAACCAAAACCGTATGGACACTTAAGGTGATCAAAGATCAATTGTTTAATTGATCATTACATGATGTAATCCAAGGGTGATTATGGTAATTGTACCCTTAATAAGATAGGGTGATTAGTACCTTTTGAATGATTAATATTTGATGATTATGGAAGTAATGACATAATACATGGTGTCAACTCTTCAATCAATGTGAGTTGACCTAATCTAACCAAGTCTGAGGTATGCATCTTCTTATAGAAGATAAGAGAGAGAGAACTTCCTACATGACTGATAATCATGTGGTGGTTAAGTCTTAACACTTCCAACATGAATGAATGTGTAATTAAGGTATGATCCTTGATAAAGAGATCATAAACCCTAATTAAGAAGGTTAATGAGCCCTAACCCTAATCAAGGGTAATGTCGTGTGAAACCCTAATTGTGGGTAATGGAATGGAAACCCTAATTTAGGGTGAAGTCATGCGAAACCTTGATACAATGAAGTGATGTGAGACTCTAATTTAGGGTGAAGCTTTGTAAGGTTATAAGAAACCCTAATATGGAAACTCTAATCCTTATTTTGGGTAATGGGATGATTATCCTCAATTGACAAAAAATGAGAAACCCTAATTGAGGGTGATTCTATGAGAAACACTAATTGAGGGTGATTCCATGAGAAACCCTAGTTGGGATGAATAGTAAACCCTATTTATGGGGAATGTGATGTGAAAGCCTAATGAAGGATGATGCTATATGCAATCCTAACCCTAATGAAGTATAATAGTATGTGAAACCCTAAAATTCTAATAAAGGGTGATGGTATGGGAAATCTAATACTAATAATGGAATAGTGATTGATTATAGGTAACTTTATAATAAGAAAAGCCTTAACCTGAAATGAGTCCCTATCATGAAAGATAGTTGGACAATCCTTATGATTGTTCTATGATCTATTCACTTCATAGTAAAGGTGATAGGTTAGTATATGGAAGTATTAAGATGAGAAATACCTTAATACAATATAAATTGATAAAATCAAGGAAGTTTAAAGTGCTGAGGGAAGTGATATATGAATACATCATAAATATCACATCCAGCTCTTTAAGAATGATATCCCTTGATGCACCTCAAATCCAACATACTTGGATGAGTAACATATAAAGAGTTCTACCTTAATCGTTACATCAAGATGTCATGTGTTTTATGAACCATGAGAAATGGTTGATGCCTAATGAAAGGTGACAAGATGTTAAAAGTGTTGTATGAGCCATGAGATTGGTTGTTACCTAGTGAGAGGTAACAAGTATTTTAATAGGCCTTGTGAACCACATGAGTAAGTTGATACCTAGTGGGAGGTACCAAGATATTTATAAAAGCCCACTGTAAGAGATGATAATGTTCTTAATAAACCAAGAAAAGGGAAACCTAATAACATAATAATTGTAATAAAAGAATACAATAATAATGATGGAACCTTGATTATACAAGTGTGGAGAAGAGAGGGATACTTGCATTACCTAAAGAATGTGATTGAGTATGATGGCATAGTTTAAATGTCAGAAGAAGAATGAGGTACCCAGTGCTGTGTAAATAGACATGGGATGTAATCACAGGATTGACATAGTTCAATACCTGGAATAATAACACATGATTGGTTAAATCTCAATACCTGGAATAATAACACAGGATTGGTTAAATCCCAATACCTAGAATAATAACACAAGATTGGTTAAACCCCAATACCTGGAATAATGTCACAGGATTGACATAGATCAATACCTGGAATAGTTGCACAGGATTGACATAGATCAATACCTGGAATAGTTGCACAGGATTGACATAGTTCAATACCTGGAATAATAACACAGTATTGGTTAAATCCCAATACCTGGAATAATAACACAGGATTGGTTAAACCCCAATACCTGGAATAATATCACAGGATTGACATAGTTCAATACCTAGAATAGTTGCACATGATTGACATAGTTCAATACATGGAATAATAACACAAGATTAGTTAAATCCCAATACCTGGAATAATAACACAGGATTGGTTAAACCCCAATACCTGGAATAATAACACAGGATTGGTTAAATCCCAATAACTGGAATAATAATACAAGATTGGTTAAACCCCAATACCTGAAATAATAACACAAGATTGGTTAAATCCCAATATCTGGAATAACTGCATAGGATTGGTAATAACCCAATACCTGGAATAATTGCATAGGGTTGATATAGTTCAATACATGGAATAACTGCACAGGATTGGTAATAACCCAATACCTAGAATAATTGCACAAGGTTGACATAGTTCAATACCTGGAATAATGTCACAGGATTGACATAGTTCAATACCTGGAATAATTGCATAGGGTTGACATAGTTCAATACCTGGAATAATTGCACAGGGTTGACATAGTTCAATATCTGGAATAATTGCACAGGGTTGACATTGTTCAATATAAGTCCAATGCTCGTACTAGTTGCACAGGATTGGTATAATCCAATGCCTGGAATATTTATACATGATTGGTATGGACCAATGCCTAAATAAGACATGATGATGTACACTCTCATGTCCAGTATAAACCAATATCTATTTAGTAGATTG
This sequence comes from Alisma plantago-aquatica, assembly GCA_963693085.1. Lineage (NCBI taxonomy): Eukaryota > Viridiplantae > Streptophyta > Magnoliopsida > Alismatales > Alismataceae > Alisma > Alisma plantago-aquatica. The sequence continues at coordinate 712,201,414 of OY856412.1, read as the reverse complement.
GCTAAGGCCATCAGGTAGAAACAAGAAAGAGTCATGGGTGACATATCAGAGTAACGAGTATCATGAGAAAAGCATGAGACGTTGAGATAATACAATAGATAAATAATATACATGTCCTTTCTATTCCTTATAAAGAGAATAGATGATTTACTTCTCTATCACAGATAGTTGCAACAGTTAAAGATGAGAATGATATAAACTGCTTATCCTCTATTCATATTTATATTATAAATTGCAATAATAATGTTTCTGGCAGAGAGTTATATCTCTCGCTGGGGCAATTTTCAATTGTCTCACCCCCGTGGGATCCAACATTTTTAGGTGGACAAGTACGGAGGAGATTGAGAATATCTTGTAGAGGAAGAACTTCAGCAATAGCAGGTACATCAGCAAAAGCTCAGGTGGAGTGTGTTGTCTGTCGTGTTTGTAGATAGAAGTCATATGTGTCATCTCTGTACTCTCAGGTCCTCATAGTTAATAGTTAGTGCTTTTAATGAATCGTTTTGAGATTTTGGCTTAATGCCTCGAGGATTCTTATGTTGTATGTGTTTAACTTTTAATAAGGCAGTTGATGTTGTAATCCTCGAGAAGAGATAGTACAAGATATGTACTTATGAACCATGATGTAAATGTAATACATTGGTTCTTGTTGAAAGAGTTTTCCTATGATTGGATCTCTTTGAAAAAGGTTTCAATTTTTAGTGATTTTTAGTAATCTGCTGCAAATGATCACTTCCGCTTAATTAATCTTGTTTTTGTGAGTTGGATGCCACACCAAGGTAGGCTAGGATTGCACAATTGGACTATACGTCACTGGAAGTGTTTTGACTGGTAATGTCACTACATGTTTCACTCATGTATTGACCACAAGGTGGTGAAGTCATGGATTTTGGCTCTTCCACTAGACCTAGTATGGCATCGATTTCAACTTAGTAGTGGTCGGATGGATTTGGGTCATGGATTTTGATATAAACTGCTTATCCTCTGTTCATATTTATATTATAAACTACAATAAATAGTTTTGTAGAAAAATTGTACAAGATCAAATATGAAAACATTGGATGAGGCCTTGCTTGATCTTTATACAACCTTGTTGATAAGAAATATACATGTTCTTCATATTCCTTTTAAATTGTTGAGATGTTTCATAATCAAATTGTAATAGTCTATCATGTTAATATCAACTACTTGCTTCTTATAATTGTACCTTACTACTACTTTAATTATCTTATCTATGTTAATAATAGAGTTGGTGGAGTGTTATATCTCCCGTTGAGATTTGGAATCTCACTTTGTTAGTTTCCCACATCCTTTTTAGGTGGATTTGCATGAGGAGGTAGAGATCGTGTAGTAGAGGTTGAGGAGTAGAAAGAGAGGCAGTAGCTGATGAGGTTGGAAGTGTTGAAGGATGTCTTTTGTTGATAGAGTCATCCATGTACACTCGGGTCTTTGGAAAATATTTTGTAGATGTTTTGGGAATGTGCTTTTGATATGTGGTTGGCTTGTGTTCCCTGTTGTGTATAGTTGTAGTGGATATATGTATATATTTTCTGGAATAGGTTCTCTAGTAACAGGTTGATGGCACACACACTAAGTGTTTTGAGGCATGAAAGGACTCATATGTGAAGGTTCTTTCTGTTTAATGGTTTTATGAAAAAAGTTTTAATTTTCAATATTTTCCAGTAATCTGTGTGTTAATCTCTCTTCTGCGGTTTTGTTTTGAGTAATATCACTTTGTGTGACATGGGGCATCATAATTAGGTTGGTATTAGAGCTTTAGGTTCACTGAGTCTACAGAGGCCAAGGACTAAGGTTTGTGTCTGTTCTTATGTCCTCTAGTCTATCTTATAGTGACTTTTTCTTATGCAGAAGAAGAAAAGCTTAAAGATGTTTGGAGAACACAAAGAACATGATTCCAAGAGCAGTGTTGTTGCACCAGGTGGTGGTGCAAGAAACCATGCATGAGAAGATCAGGTGCCTAAAGTCCCCCAGTTTGACCAACCATAATTGAAAATCCTTCCTTCCAATCTCTTTTTGGGTAGTTTATGGCTACATTGACTCATATGTCGGACAGGATGACTGAACCTCATCCTAAGGCATCAATTCCCAATATTGAATCTTCAGGTACTGGGAAGACTTTTGAGTAGCATTACTGTGTTGGGGCGGTGGAGTATGTTGGGACGGTTGATCCATCATATGTGGATTTGTGGCTTACTGAGCTTGAGAAAACCTTTATGATCCTGAGTATCCCCAAAGAGGATGAATTGAAGCATGTGGTGTACCTTCTGAAGGGAAGTGTTGGACATTGGTGGGACATAGAAGAGGAGAAGAGGTCAGATGTTGTGATCGCTTGGGAGGAGTTTCGACGTGAGTTCATTAGTCGGTACTTTCCTCAAATGTACCTTGATGAGAAGATCATCTAGTTTGAGATGATTTGACAAGGATCCATGACGATTAATGAGCATGAAGCAAAGTTTATGGAGTTGTTGAGGTTCTTTCCTCATAAGGCAGCTACAAATGATGAGTGGATTTGTCATTTTGAGAAGGAGTTGACTGTTGAATTGTCTACCCCAGAAGCTACTTTGGAGAATCGAAAGAGGTTTTCCGTGTTTGTGGAGTCTATTCAGGGGATAGAACGATTTGTGAAGGAGAAATGAGAGGCAAGTGCCAAGAAGAGGTCTACGTAGTCCCAAGGGAAGTTTCCAAGAGGCTTCAAGAAGTTGAGCCAACATTGCAGAGGTTCAGTGGTTTGACCCAGTGGTCACCAAGTAAGGGAAGAGGTCATAGTTTTCTGCTAGTAGGAGCCCAGAGTGATGTGTCAACATCAATAATAGGGTTGTCTAGGCCATAGTTTGGGAACTGGTCTTGTCACAAGTGTGGGCATATGGGACATTTGAGGCAAGATTGTCTAGTGAGGGATGATGATGTGACCCAACAACTAAGATAGAGAAAGTAGGGCTCACAGAGATAGAAGAATAGTAGCACAGGAGGACAAGGATGTGGACAAGCATTGCAAGTCAGATCATCTACTCAAGGAAGTAGGGGATGGGGGAGACAACAGGCGGTAGCTAGATTCTACGCCATGAGTCAGTCGGAGGCAGTGTCAACCGACGAATGGTAACTGGTCAGATGGATTTATTTCATTATGATTTGTCTTCTTGCTTTGTATTTATTTTGGTTGAGCTAGGTGCAATGCACTCTTTTATCACTCGTGAAGTGCTTAACAGTTGTCTTTTACCTATTAGTCATAAGAAGAATAGCTTGTTGTTGGAAACCCCATTAGTCAGTTTTGTAGTGTTGTAGGAGGTGTGTCCTTCCAGTGTCCTCTCCTTTTCAGGACACATCATTCAAGTGGATCTCATACCACTTGATATGCATGCATTAGATGTAATCCTTAGAATGGATACCTTGGAGAAGTACATAGTGGTATTGGATTGTAGTTCCAAGAAAGCGACGTTTGTAGATGGTGGTTATATGTGGATCTTTCAAGGAGATAGGAAGATCCTTCCGACATGTCTAGTATCGGCCATGGTAGCGCGGAAGCTTTTAATACAGGGTTGTGAGGTGTTCTTGGCACAAGTGGTGAATACTAAGGTGAGGAGTCCTAGTATTCATGAGGTGCCAGTTGTTAGAGAGTTTGAGGATGTATTTTATGAGGAGTTTCTAGGTGTTCCCTGGTCTCGAGAGATTGGTTTTAAAATCAATATGGTTCTAGACACGTGACTAATAGCTCAGACACCATACCAGATGGCTCCGATAGAGATGCCAGAGTTGAAGACATAGTTGCAAGAACTGATTGACAAAGGTTTCATCAGGCCTGAGTTCATCACCGTGGGGTGCTCTAGTGTTGTTTGTAAAGAAGAATGATGGGTCTATGACACTATGTATAGACTACAGATAGTTGAACAAGTGACGATAAAGAATAAGTATCCTTTGCCAAGAATAGATGACTTATTTGACTAGTTGTGTGATGAGACAATGTTCTTGAAGATAATATGAGATCAGGATATCATAATTTGAGGATCAAGGAGGATGACATACCTAAATCATCTTTTAGGATGAGGTACGGTCACTACAATTTTGTGGTTACCAGCAACAATCATGTATTTGATGAACATAGTGTTCTGAAAGTTCCTTGATCGTGGTGGTCTTCATAGATGAAATCTTGATATACAGTCTTGACAGTCAGCAACATAAACAACATCTTCATCAAGTGTTGACCGTGCTGAGACAACATCAGCTTTATGCTAAGTTTAGTAAATATGAGTTATGGTTGAAGAAGGTAGCTTTCTTGGGGCATGTCATTTCTTATGAGGGAGTATGTGTGGATCCTAAGAAAGTGGAGTCTGTGACAAAGTGGGAAAATCCTAAAACGCTGACAGAAGTGTGCAGTTTTCTAGGTTTGGCAGTCTATTATAGGAGGTTCATCAAGGATTTCAGTGCTATCACCTTACCTCTAACTAAGTTAACGAGAAAGGATGTGTCATTCATCTAGGATGACAGATGTCAACATGCTTTTCATACGTTACAGGTGAAGTTGACAAGTGCACCTATTTTGGTCTTGCCTGGGCAAGGAAAAGGATACATCATTTTTCATGATGCATCTAGGAATTGTTTGGGTTGTGTGCTGATGCAGGACAAGCAAGTGGTTTATTTTTCTTCCCGACAGCTTAAAGAAACATGAGAAAAATTACTCGACCCACGATTTGGAGTTAGCTGATGTGGTTCATGTTCTGAAGATTTGGAGGCACTACATGTATGGGGAGAAGTGTCAGATCTTCATAGATCACAAGGACCTGAAGTACATCTTTTCACAATAAGAGTTGAATATGAGACAGTGTCGCTGGATGGAGTTAATCAAAGACTATGATTGTACAATTGATTATCACTTGGGAAAGGTGACTGTCATTGCAGATGTGATGAGCAGGAAGACTTCATCTTTGTCTATAGATAGAGACTAATTGAGTTGTTTGATGTGACTCAAGAGAGACATGTTGGTCTCCTTGCGTTAGATGAATATTAAGTTGCATGTCTCCTTGCATCAGATGAATATTAAGTTGGAGGTCTCCTTGCTAGCGGGTTTGTTGGCACAGTTATAGGTGAAGCCTATGCTGAGACAACAAATCGAAGAGGCACAATAGACAAATATTGTGATACAGTAGATTAGATAAGAGTTTAGTTGTGAGAAGTGTGATGTTTTCCATGAGTCAGATGATGAGAGAGTTTGTTAACATGGCGGGATAGTGGTTCCTGATGCTAATGATCTAAAGAAGATGGTGTTGGAGGAGGCTCATTTGTCCATGCGCTCTATACCCCCATGTAGTACCAAGATGAAGCATAATCTGATGGATATGTATTGGTGGCTAGGCTTGAAAAAGGACATGGTTGAGTTCGTTATGAGATGTGCTATATGTCAACAGGTTAAAGATGAGCATCAGAAGCCTACAGGGATGTTGCAACTGATGCCTATACCACAGTGGAAATGGGATCATGTGACTATAGACTTTGTGGTTGCTCTGCCTAGGATAGCCAAAGGTCATGATTCCATCAGGGTGATCATCGATATGCATGCAACTTTGGGTATGCAGTTAAAGTTTAGTGTTTCTTTCCACCAACAGATAATGGTCAATCGAAAAGGACCATTTACATTTTAGAGGATCTATTGAGGGCATGTGCTCTTTAGTTTTTAGGAAGTTCGGATATACATCTGAGTTTAATAGAGTTCGCCTACAACAACAGCTATCAGAGTAGAATTGACATGGCACCTTATGAGGTGTTGTATGGGGGGCGTTGCAGATCGCCATTGTGTTGGTATGAGATAGGTGAGTATCAACCACTTGTTCCTGAGCTTGTGCACTAGATGACAAATAGGATCAAGGTGATACATCAATAGTTGAAGGAGACACAGGACAGACAAAAGTTGTACGCAGATAACAATCGTAGACCCTTGGAATTCCAAGTGGGAGACAAAGTATATCTAAAAGTCTCACCTTGGAAGGGTGTTTTGAGGTTTGGTAAGAAGGGTAAGTTGGCTCCCAGGTTTATGGGACCTTGTCTAGTGGTGGCACGCGTTGGGAAGGTGGCCTAGAGGTTGGAGTTGCCACCTGAGATGCATAGGTTGTACCCAGTGTTTCATGTGAGTATGTTGAGGAAGTACCATCCAGATACAGAGTTAGTGATGCATCGTATGGAGGTAAATCTTGATGAGGATATGACCTATGTGGAAGGTCCAATGTTGATCCTTGACCGAAGAGTGAAGAAGATGAAAAGGAAGGACCTTGTGCTTGTGAATGTTCTTTATCATCATTGTGGTATTGAGGAAGCCACGTGGGAGCTCAAGGAAGAGTTGAGGAGGAAGTACCCCTCCCTTTTCTCTTAGGATTTCGGGGGCAAAATCCATGTTAGGGGTTTATGGCTTCTAAGAACCCTGACCCACATTTTGGGTAACCCTATTTGTTTTTCTTATGTATGTTTCTTAGAACCTTACTCTAATCATCTAGGATGTAATTAGGTCATTTTGGAAGCTTGAAGTTTCTTGTTTGAGTTTGTTTGGTTGATGCTTGTGTTTTGTGGTGAGGTTTTGGTGCAATTTGCAAATCACCCAGAATAGTGGTGGATGTGCAAGTTTACCACCTCTAGAGTGTTCCTTCTCTCTCTTGCCATCATCTAGAGGAGAGAGAGAGACGGGCACCTTGTTTGGGCCATGGTTGTGTGGTGACATCCTTGGTGTTGTCTTGGACACATGTGTAAGGTGTGTCTTGCTCCTAGAAGTGTTGTCTCGGGATAGAGAGCCCTAGAGAGGTTCTGTATTGGTTTGTGAGTGTGTAGGGATGCACCCTATAGGTTTGTGAGTGTGTAGAGTTGTTCCCTATCGGTTTATGGGTGTGTGGAGATATGGTATCGGGCATGACCTTGGGGGAGACCTAAGGGATGAGACCTAGATCTTATTACCACGTCTTGTATGGTGTTGCATGTGGCCCTTCTTTGTGGACAAGTGTTACCTAAGGTGATGACACCTTTCTCTTGATATCTCTCTCATCCCCTTTGTATATATACTCCTTTCTCTCCATTCAAGAGGATCCTTTTGGCCATCTTTGCTTTCCCTCTTCCTTGTTGGATGACCTTAAGAATTTTAAGGAGCTAGAGGATCTCTCTTAGAGCTTGGTGGACGAGTTCCAAGTTGTGGTGTTCCTTCATATTTTACCTTGGTAAGCTATGTTTTCTAGATACTTCTTCTTTTCCTTCTTGGCCATGGATCTTGTATAACTTCTTTCCATCTTGAGCCACCTTAACCTTGTTATCATCTTCTTCCTTGAAGGTGTGGTGGTGATCAAGTTGGTGTATCATCTTCTACCTTGAGCTTGTGAGCTTGGAGATTGACCTTAGAGCTTAGATCTAGGTGGTAATCTTTGAGGTGGGTTATATAACTCTTAACCTTGCTATGTTGTTCTTCATCTCTAGTTTGTTTATCTCTTATAGGTGAGTAGTTTTGGTAGTTTTAGATCTATTTTGGAAGATGGAGTTTCATTTATTTTTTGCCCATTTCATGCACCTTATTTCCATTATAATAGGTGGTCTAGTAGATGAGTTCCTAAGGTTGAATATGACAAGGTCGAAAGATGGTGGTATGTGTGGTTGACACGACTGGTGGTGCAACAAGCCGATACACCATGTGACAGGTCATCATGACTTGGGGATGTCTAGGTTGACATGTTTGTGGATACTTAGGTCGTCATGGGATGGGGAGATTATCTTGTCTTGTGATTGTTAAACCAATATGGAGGATGGGTCTTGAAGGAGATAAACCGTCATAACTTAGATGGTGCCTAAACCAATATGTGTTGACTAAGTTGATATCCCGTGGAGGTGTTAGCCCATCATTGCAATGGATGTACCTAGTGGGGCTGGCTGTGTTTTGGGCTAACTCGTGATGTCTGGTTGAGTGTTGGCTGATACACCTTGACCGTGATGCCTAGCTAAACCCTAACAACTGATATACCTAGGGTTTCCCAACATACCGTGGTTGCTCAAAACCCTTAGGTGGTGTTGGATGTCACACCATGGATGGCGATGGCTGTCACAACATGGGGTGGTGTTGGCCGACACACCATGAGGAGGTGTTTCCCATCACACCTTAGATGGTGTTAACCATCACACACTTAAGATAAGTGGTGAACCAATACATCATTTATGTGGTTTCTCGACACACTTGCAGTTGCCTATCACACCTTGTGAGTGTTTAACCCGACATACTTGGGTATGTTAGTCCCAGACGATACCTTGTAGTGGCATCTATGTTACATAATGTTGATGATAGGGTTACCTGTTATTGATGTGATACCCTATGGGGTGGTTGTGTGAATAATAAGAGTGTTGTATTGTATATAAAAGAATAAACATCCTCGTGATTGTCCCACATGAAAAATATCCCTTTAAGGCTAAGTTCAAAAAGGAAACAAGAAGAGATGCATTCATTGAATTCCTCCATAGACCTCTGAGTTGGCAGAAGCTTTTCTTCTTTTTCAGAGTTCAACCTAACAACATTAAAATCACCTACCATCAACCACAAAAGATTAGTAGAGTCAGAAAAATCTTGAATATTTCACCATAAAGGTGACATGTCATTGTCATAGTTATGACCATAAATGACAGATAAATAGAACTCTTTATCTTCAATAGAAACATTGACATGAAGAATCTGATCAGAATCCCCAAGAAACTGAATGTTGCAATCTTCATTTCTATAAAGAATTATGAAATGAACCAACGGGTGACTGTGATGGTTTGAAACCTAATCATATCCCAAAAAATGTCTCGCCAAGAAATTAGCGAATCTCTTCTTTCTTATCTTAGTTTCATTCAAGTAATAATGTCCCCCACCCTACGTAGATCCTCTTTGATGCCCATAATTTTATTAGTCAGACCCCAAACATTCCAAGAGGAATCATAGGGAAACCTGGGCCATTGAGATGGCAGCCTCAGTGTTCTCATTGAGCACATTCAGATTACCCTGTTTATTTCCAGGAGAGTAGATGGAGTTGAAAACTCTATAGGAAATACTTGAGAAAACTTTTGGAATCACTTGAGGAGGAATCCTTTGTTCATTTGAAGATGAATTGGGCATTTCACAAACACCTGAATAGGTGTCAAAGGAACTAATCACCTTTAGGAAAATAGTCCTGCTAGACGAAGCACATTTCATCTTCTCGAGGACAGAACAATATCATGATTCATGACCAAACAACCTGCATTCTTCAGATAAATTTGGAAACCATTCATACTCAAAAAATATTTCCCGAGAATCCCCTTTAGTACTTTGAATCTCTATAAAAGTTGAGAAAGGAGAATCGACATCCATAATGATTTGAAGTCTAGCATAGTCTAACTGAGAACATTCACTAGTCACTCTATCTGTTCGGAGAGGAAAATCATGGAAAGAGCCAATCCTATCCATCATCCAAGTGTCCCAAAGTTCAATAGGAGGTCGTTCAATCTGAACTAGATAGGAATTGACTTGAGCCCAATCTTCTTCATTAGTAACCCTAGCTTCCACTTCATGAGAATCAGGGGTGTTCTTCTTACAAACCATGGGTCGTTGTTCATAGAAGAAACCATATCATCATTATTGGAGAAGCAGACAGTGAACATATCATTCTCTCTTTCTATCAAATCAAAGTCTTCATTTGGTTTCCATAGATGTTACATATGCTCATGGAGAAGTAGAATATCTGACAAGAAATCAACGACATAACCAACTAGACTATATTTCCACTTGGTCACATTCTCATTGGCTTTAGGTTTTAGATAGATGATCTTCCCTTCCTCAACCCAGATCTGAGTTTTGCTTAGAGGAGTCTATTTCTGGGCATTATCCATATTCAAGATTTCACACCAGTCTTTAGGATCATCAGTGCCAATCGAGGTCACTAGGTTAGTCTTCCTCCAGATCTAACGATCAGGTCCTTTGGGGTGGCGACAGTGTTGTTCCATTGCCAGAGCTCTTTTCTTGTTGATGACTTTTCATTCCAAATAAGGAAACAAGTTGTCCTTTTATACTATATCTAGAAGGATTTCCATATTCTGGAGAATCTTTTATTGAACAAAATAGAATATCTCTCAGATTAAATTTCTCTCGAATGTATGAGTCATACAAGTGAACAACCTTGCCCCATAAAATCTTCAAATTTTTTCTGAGTGGAGCCAAATAAATGTCAATATCACAAATCAAGCTGCTTTGATCATAAAATTAGCAAAGTCAATAGCATATACTTGCATTTCATGCATACATCTTGATCAAGATTATATATTACCAAATTCACTATCCAATTACTATGACTTCCTAGAATAGGGTTATTCATTCCATCGGCGAAAAGTATCAAACCTAAGTTTCTTGAATCATCACTTAATTCAAGAAACCTATTATATGTCATCCATTGCAAAGAATCTATAGGGTGTCTAAGAAGCCATCACTTTTTGAATCATAAATATGCCAAATCAACTTTTTTGCATCATCAACATTATTAAACAAGCACCAAAATGTTGATATTATGGTCAAATACCACAAAATGTTACTAGAAATTCCATCTTTCTTTTCACAGTTCTTTGCCAATCGGACAACTACCAAGTGAAGCATGACCATTTTGATACAAAATGTAATCATTGGAGAAACATGTATATTTCATAATCAAGGCCCTTGGTTAAAAGTACTTTTTTGGCCACTTACGTGCGACAATGAAGTGCATTACTCTTTGCAAGCATATCTTTCAAGAGCTGAAGTTAGGCCATAAAGCTTTTATTATACCATCCATTTCTTACTTTCAAATGATACAAATTTAAAACAATAGAATATCCTGTGAACTTGGACCAATCACTATATAATGAGGTTTTTGAATCACTAATCAATCATTCAAAAATTTTTTAGGACAATCCAAAATATTCTTCTCTACACTGTAAGCCATGTTTTTATGTGTCATCTTCACGTGACTCTGGTTGTTTTCTAGGATCTATAGTATGAAAACCTTGACTTTTAAATGACGTATCCATCCATTTTAAGTCACATCAATACCATATCTAGGTAATGATGATGCAAGACGTCTTTATCAAGCTTCTTCCTAAAACCACACTATGGACAAGGAAAAAAAGTCTAGTATCAGTTCTCGCATGATCAATTGCACACCTTACACAATTTTCTACTCCTTTTTCAAATTCTTTGAACAAATGATTTGTTGACATCCAGTTTTATTCATTACAAATCACCAATTTTTCCTGTTGAATAGGAAAACAAAATTGACATATTGCTTCATGAAAATTGACCAAATTCACACATACCATTGATTGTTCTTAGAAAGTTGTCTTACAAAATGGAATTGTAGTTCTAACAACATTGTAGAATAATGTTAATGGACATCTAGAAGTAAAAATGATTGTCATAAAAAAATTCTCACTGAACCATGCCCAAAAAATTGATCAGTTGAACATTATCAAATTCATATGAAGTATGTAATTTAAGATCTAACTAAAATCTAACTCATGGTCATGACAACATGGAATGAACAAGTATTATATTACTCCAACAGACCCCTACTTGGGTATGTTTTATGTAATATTTGGACATGTAAGGTAGAGATTGGCTGGCTTATTCAAAGAATACAACCTAGTATAGAGCCCAAAATAACCCAATCATAATCTAAGAAGGGTGTGGGCATAATAAAAAATCCATTAAATTAACCCACACCAAATTGAATAGGAAAAAGTGAAAACAATATGCTTTTTCTAATGGTTGAGTGAATGGTAAAATTGATTTTTCTCCTAGTCTTAATCACACAATTGATGGAGTTCAAGGAAGTAGGTTCTAAGATTAAAAACTAACTGGACTACCTTCTGTGTAGTCATATACTTGAAGTGTTGCCTAGGGTTACTCCTGTTGTCATCCTCAACTTGAGGGAGGGGGTGCAGGCATTGATGCACCTCTGACCTTCTGCACTGGGCTTGCTTCCACCTCTCTTGAGGGTTGTGTGGTGTTAAAGGTATTCTGAGGATGGCTCTGAGTCTTTCCTTGGCTTTGCTGTTGTCTGACAATTCCATGATATTTGCTTTCACCGAGTGACTTCTCTGCTTGTTCAGAATGTTGATACCTATCATGACAGATGCAGAATGAGGGTGGGATGGTTAGGTTCTTATAGAACTCCATCTACCATGATGTGAATCTATCTATTGACTCTGACAGGTGTTCCTTGCTGGATCAAGAGGTTGTTCCCCCTCTTTTCTTCTTCCTAATGTTTCTTGTTTTTTCCTTAGTTATTTTGTTTGGTCTATCATTGAGGGTTGGTTTAGTGCCCTTGATGTTATTGTTTTCGGTCTACATTATTTCCCCCTTTTGATACGGTAATTCCCCCTCACTTGTTGGAGGTTGGTGGGGGTTGGCGTCTCCCCTATCTACCTACAAGTGTTGGAGTCTTCCCTCCACACCTTATTTTGTATACAGACATGGAGAGTGTTATGATCAAGATGTGGGGAAGATCAACGATGGATATCTTAGTCGCTGCTACTCTTGATTATATAAAATCACAACGGATTTCTTCAATACATCTATTTCTCAAGAGATTTTGTGAAAAAGTTTCTTTCCTTAGCGTGAAAACTATGAATCCAGGCAGAAGCGTTGTACCATGTTCCAATCACATCCATGCTATTGTGATGTTTCTTAGCTCTTGATCTAGTGTCAACCCAATTGTATGTGTAGATGTCATATGGATTTTTGATATCTAATACTGTCTATTTGGTGTAAAAAATGTTTGATGGTCATTATGACAATTTTCAACTAACTGTGCAAAATTGATTATTTGAGAGAATATGCAAATTAACTTTTATCCTTGTATGGATCACACAACTAATTTGGTTCCAAATAGAAAATTGAGGTAAGTCTCACTGTCTATATGATTAAATTCCAACCTAACCATGAAAATTGAGTCTATCATTGCACATTGTAGTGCATTAATCAAAACGTATGAACACATATCCTAAAGTTAAATTTGTGATCCGTTCATGTTGATTTTTCTAGTCAACCTATTATTATGCAACAAGGTAGATGGTAGGAACAAAGATTCAGAGACTAAAAGAAAAGCCTAGATCACCTGACAAAAACCAAAACATAAGGAAAATAATATGCAACTAATGTCTTCAAATCAAAAAAGTTATCATGAAGATAACCACAAAAAAGACCAACTTCAGAATCAATTAATATGCAGTTAATGTCTTCAAATCCTACAAGTTATCATGAAGATAACCACAAAAAAGACCAACTTCAGAATCAATAGTCAACAACTCTATGACATAGAAGATCATAAGTGTTAATATATTAGACATTATGTAGGCCCATATATACACTTGCTTAGGGTACTTTTATATGTAGCACTCTTATTCAAATACACTTCATTATGACCACAAAGAAGAATACTATCTTTATTAGAGAAATCTGAAGCACTGATGAGATCAAGAAAATGTTGGAGAGGATTTATTCTTATAAATTTAGTTAGAGATCATTTGACACCCTAAATAACAACATTTGACTTTGCATTTTTTTCCTTTTCCTAGCATCTGATATAGTCTAATATCAAATATGTCATCAGAAACTTGGAACAAGAATTCAAGTACTAGTGTTCATATTAATATTTTGGAATGTCCATAAATATTGGATGAAATCCTAGTTTTACTTGATTTATATTCAAATAATTTCAAACTAACACCAATTGCAATAAAACATGTGATTTTTTTTAAATCATGATTAAACCACACACCTACAAGTGCAATAAGATAGAGTTTATATTCTAAGTTTATCTTCCACCAAATTAATGCTTTTTTTTCTTCTGAAACCAAGCATCTCTATCGGATCAAGGCTAGCTAAAAAAACTAGTGTATAAAACCATAGAAATAAAACCAAGAAAGTATAGACTAGAAAACTAAGGAGAAGAAAAACAAGGATAAGAGAGCAACATTCTGTGATTCTCAGCTAAGCCAATAACTAGGGATCATTACCAAACACCTAAGAAAGAGGTATGTTACATATTGACAGACCAAAATATAGATATGAAATTGAAAGAGATCTCATGTTATAATATGATCACCACAAGTAGAAGAAAACTCCATACCGTCAGTCATCCATGAATAATCTAACTATCACCAATGTAAAAAAACCCTGATACTGTCTGAATATATAAATCTAGTAGAAAAACATAATATTATATCACATTAAGTAGGAAATTAGTATATGGAATGACACTTTCATCTATTTTATTCTCATCACTAAAACACTACTTGAAAATGGACAAATACTATTTATTCCATGACCTATTACCATGGTTTAGCCCAACCTATCAGTGGTGGTAGTAGTAGACAATTCCATGGAAGAGGTGTGGCATAAATCATGTAATTTACTGCATTAGATATAGAACTACTTTAAAGAAATGTTGTTGTTTCATGTATGATATTAGCGTCTAGAGATTGGTTCTAGTTTTCTATTGATAATATGATGTCTCTTGCTCCCCTTAAATTTAAGAACCTAGATCATATATATGAACATTGATCAAAAGAGGAAAGGGAAATATATCTCTTACTTTTAGGGACTTACAAACTTGATTTAAAGGGAGCTCTGAGTTTCTCACAACAATACGCCTGAGATGTTGTAGATGACAGTGCCAACGATGCAAGATCTTGGAGACACGGAGGTAGGCATAGAATAGATGGCAATGGACACAGAGTTGATGGTGGTAGGCACAATGGATGGAGGTGGAAGTCGACATAGGGATTCCAAAAAATGGCCAACACCAAGTTTGGAGATGATTGTTGGTAAAGAGTATGATAGTGCACATGAGAAGATTTTGATTGTTGTTCTGTAGTTGGATAGGGGTGCAAACAAGTTCATGAATTAGGGGTAGAAGCTTGAGATGAAGTGGGAACTGTAAGAAAATGTTGGGTTACAAGTTTTTATAATAAATGCCGCATTGCAGTTAATATTTGAAAAACTATGACATACTTACCTTGGTAATCAAAATTGTTTTAGTAAATGATGTGTCAACATATTATATAAATCAAAATACAAATAAATATAATTATAGTTTTTTTGTCAAGAAATAAGGATTTTGTTAACACCCTTTTCCGGGTTAGAGTTTGTTGTAAATGGGTCTAGATGTTGTATACTGTAAGTTGTGTTGATCTAACTATTTAATTAACCATGTATAAAATGGCATGTTATACAACATATACTAACAAAAATATTGATACCACTCATGTTTCCTATTGTAAGGAGTTGGAGATTCGTTCAAAGACTTATAGATTTACCTAGCTTATTTGTGGTGTCATGATATCTTATAAGGACTTATAGATTTACCTAGATTATCTATGGTGGCATGATCTGCTATGAAAATCAAATATTGCATGAGAAAGAAGGCAGGAGAAACACCCATATAAAACCTTCTCAGCACTAAAGGACATCAGGCCATGAGTTGATGATGATGGAAGCTTGGACACAATAGTTGTTTGGAGACAATGATGACGCGGAGATGATAGTGGCTTGGAGATAACATGAAACTTTACTCTTCTTAATCGACTGTGATTGTGCGGAGATGGGGTGTGTGGTGGAGAATGAAGTTGTGTGGGTGCTAGCATGGGATTGTGGACCATAAATGAAAATTTTGGGTGGTTAAATGCATAGTTATTATCTCACAATCATAAGGTTCTTTTAGTTAGAATCAAATTATAAAACTAAATGAGAAAAATAAATTTGAAGGAAAAATATATTTGAATTTTATATAGAAATGATATTTTAATTACAAAACTTGATGGGATTTTCAAAATTATAAGTAAACATGTGTATATACAATAGGTTGGAGCATATAGTGGGAACATGTTAGATAAAAACATGTTAGTTTGTTGCTTGATTTTGTAATATAATATGTTGTCTAATTTTGGTATATAACACCTGGTAACAAAATATTGTGTGATCATGGTCTATTTGAATAGGTATTATTACAACAGCAACAAGCTTTTTGTGTGATTTATGTTATATAACAATGGGTTAGAGCATGTGGTGTCATGATAGTCTATTACAACAGGTAGTGTGTTAGAGCCTATTGTGTGATTATGGTATATTACTACAAGTTAGAATTTTTTGTGTGTTTGTGATCTATTATAAGGGATTAGCATGTGTGAATATTAATATGCTTTAGAGAATCTTGTGTGGCCATGGTCTATTAATACAACTGAGAGTATGTTGTGACAAGTACAATATATTACAACACTTTAGCATGTGTTGTAGTATCATATATAATGTAACAAATTTGTCCTGTTGTAGCATAAATTCCAAACATTAAAGAGAAATACTAAATATAAACCTAGATTAAGAATAATAATACTTCATACGTAAAAAATACAATAAACACAATATACACATCAAACTTTTTCCTTTTCTTCATAAAACGTAATAATACAATGTCACATCAAGGACAACATATTATGTCATCTCAAATTTTATTCAACTCCATTAAAACTAGAAACAAAATCTTATTTCTCATATAAAAGTTAGTTTACATCAGTAACATGTACATGAAAGAATAAACTTAATGTACCACCCAACTCGGGAAAGACAGAGTAAAACCACATTCTAATCTAAAGTATTTCATTTTTATCTTCTTTGTCATGATCTCTCTACAAGATGTCATTATATCTAAAAACATTTGAAACAACATCACAAGACTTATATAGAGGCCCAGTGAATGGATACCTCCTATCCAAGCTAAGTACATGCATCAACATTAGGTTTAGTATACATAATCTAAAAAGAAACATATAGATGTTAAAATGTCTAACATATAATTCTAGCATCTAGTCAAATCTAATGTATGACCATAATCTTATTAGTCATAATGACATTCATTTTTGTAAATTTCAACATTTTTAACATTCAAATAGAGCATATCTATTAACATATGATCAAGTACTGATTATTCTAGGACTAGAATCCTATTACAGAGGTAAAAAGTCAATATCTAAGCATTTTAGTATCAAGACATAACAATAGCATAATCTTTACATCATATTAGAGGTTAGGTTTGATGATTCTATAAGGATAATAGGATCTAGTACTAAATGATAATATATATGTTGAACATAATGTGAATGATATGCATACTGATTGAACTTAGTATTCAACTACTTTGGTCAAGTATATGAATGTTGGGATAAGTTAGTATGGAACTATAAACTATACTTCTATTGTTGTCCTGACCAAGAATCTAGATAATCACATTTTAGGAGTATAACAAGATGCGTGAGGGTAATAAAAAGGATAAAATTTGATAAATAGAAAGGTTATATAATTAAATATGGAACCTAACACAAGATTGAAATTTCATATGAGAAAGATGAACAAATCAAATGGATTATGAAGATAATTTGTAATGAATTTGAATATTAGTATGCATCTAAAATTGTGATAAGTAACTTATTATTGAGAATGATTTCCATTAAGATAATCTTCTTTATCAAGAGAATATGAAAGATGATGACAATACAATATTATTTATAAATTTGATCAATGAGATACATAATCAAAATTTAAAACAATATGAAAGATGATGTGTATCATGTCTTGATAGTGATGTATTACACAAACTTATGAAAGTTTTATAATATTTTAAGAGAAATATGAGGATGGCAGGGGATGAAATGTCCATCTAATGCTAGTAATTTCATAATTTCAACATAAAAGATCCATGAAGCAAGAAAATGATGTAATATGAAAGAATGATCAATTGGAAATCATTCCAACATGAAATTGAGAGAGATGAATGATTAGATGATTTGATATTTTTCCACATCTTTTCTAGGATTTCAAGACCAACTAGTAAAAGGAGGGTAGAATTTGTAACAACCCATTTTCATGTTATCCATCTAAGTAGGGTTTACCTGGATGATTGCATTCTTAAATAGAGTGATCATTGTTTAAGTTTGATGCATATCATTAGTTTGATACGATGTTTCAAATGTAGTGATAAACCCTAACCATGTCTTGTTTTGAATAATTAGGGTTTGAGAAAAGGAAAATTCTAATTGATCGAATTGAGTATTTTGATATATTAAGAAAATAAAAATGTGATACTATAGTGGTGTACTAAATGATTTTTAGTATTTTATCTATACTATAATTTTGTATTTAGTTTTCGTAACTCAAACATTAGTGTTCTTGAAAAATATCATAGTTTTTGAATGTTTTTCGACATGTTTTCAGTTGTGTTTCCCCAGGATAAACTCAACTGATCATGCTTTCAAACTGAAATATAGCAGTCTAGTATTTGAACTTTTATCTATTTATTGGTACATACAAATCAATTGAAATTCTAAGTCTAGCTTGGAAACTCAATTTCAAACATCTTACTAAATTTTTCAGATGTTTCGGATGATATATGAGTGATGCAGAGTATTGTGTCCTCAAGTTTCTTATGAGTAACAACTAAGCCGACCAACCATTGTGAAAAAAGACTAGACAAAGGTTTTGGGCTTGTTTGGAATTGTTTAATGAACCTCCATTGATCTACGTCATAAACCTAACACCATAATAGCTCCCATAATCCTTCAGTCCTGACCAAGATATAAAATTCTAGAGATGGAGGGAGAATTATGGTTTTGAAGGAGAAATAGATGAAAGTGTTGATTTAGGATTTAGCTTCCTCAAGCATGCAAATTCATGTAATTTCAACAAACCTAGACAAGTTTCCATGGTGAATCTTCTATCCTATCTCTAAAACTTGTCCCTCATTTGATTTCAATAAAATGATATCAAATCACCTATTTTCTAATTATTTCTCTTTGATTCTCATTTTCTAGGGTTTTTGAGTTGAAAAGAGTAAAAAACGGGTTGAATCCTTAAGAGTTATTTGAATTTCTAGAAATCTAGAACATGGACAACATTTCTAAGGTGCTTGACACTTGATGTGAGTGTTTATATCCCTATTAAGATTTTATAATCATATTGAAAGCCTAATTCTATCCGACTATAATAAACAAAATCATTGCTACTATTTGTACGCAATTGGGTAATCAATTGGAAACATTTTTGGGAATCATATGCTATTATTTTATATGTTTTCTCTTGATCTATTTATTAAATATCTATTCAAAATCCCATGTGTAACATCCTCAATTTCATAGCTAAATTAATCCTATAATGTGGGGTTTTCTAGTAAAGGCATGCCAAGGGACGTAATGAACTAACCATGGCTAGGTATGTAATTAAGTTCACAAAATGTGTAATACAAGCCATCTGATTAACCAATACACACATAATGACTTAAATGTGTATGACTATAGTCAGGTGTAGATAAATATAAATGAATTATTCTTGTGAACAATGATGTGATGATTATATATAATATGAAGACTTCAGTTACTGTTTTGAGCTCCAGACCAACTTAAGCATCATTGTTAAGGAAGTAAAGTAATGTCGACCTAATGTATCATATGAAAGATTCCATTGAGGGAATATTGATTCATGCTTTATTCCATAATCGAGAATAGATAATGGACCTTTTTAAGGATAAGGGAGTGGTCTAGGGGCCCTAGAACCTTATTCAATCATGATTGAGCCAAATAAGATTCACATGTGGGTCCTTGGAGTTCAAATTTGGGTATTTAGCATTTAATGTTCATAATAAATACTCAATGTAATTTTGATAGATGGATAATTGATATACAAGATCAAGGGAGAAAATTTAGATATTTTTTATTTATCTAGTGGCCTAAGTGATTAAATTAGTAATTATCTAGTTTATATTTAAAAGATAGTTTTGGATTATCTATCCACTTAGATTCTACCTAAAATCTTGTTCATATAAATATGATGGTAATATAGTATTTGTGCCAAATTTTAGGATCAATTGGAGCTATGAAATAGGCTATTTAATTATTTCTTTGGTGTGGACTTTTATCAAAAAGAAGAAGAAGAAAAAAAAATAAAGGGGGGGGACTCCCGTCCGTATCGGACCAGAGAGTCATGCCCATCAGAATAAGGGGCGGAACAAAGCCCCCCAAAAAGGGGGACCTCGCCCTTGAACTTGTTTATGGGGGGCTATAAAAACCACAGATTCTGATTTATGAGGGAATAACAAGACCGATCTTAGGGTTTCACTTGAAACCGAGAGCGAAAGAAGAGAGAGGGGGAAATGAAGTAGAAAAAGAGGATGACAAAAGGACAGAAACAATGGATGGGGAGCTTTGATCTGGCTTATCCGTGCCCAAAGGCGGTGGCACCCTACGTGAGGAAGGTCGTCTGGAGCAGTGGGCATCCCTAGAGTGCGCGGAGACGGCCCCATCGCAGAGATCCACGTGTCGGCGGTGCGAGCATGGGGGGCTCAAGGAAAAATAGGGGAACCACCTTTCTTGAGCAGGTGAAGGAGAAGCGGGTCTACCCAGATCCGCCTGGGCTGATGGTGGGACACAGACCCATCTCATCCATTGGATCTCGTTGAACTGCCAATATCACACGGTTAAGGTAATAGTTCAAAAATTGATATCTTTAGATACAATACTCAGTTTAGGACAAATAAGATACCTACAGAAAGCACATGATGAGTACAATCACATAAAACTACCTCCAGATTATGTTTTTGATATCTGATATTTATTAAATATAGTATATTTAAGACTATATGATTTTGATGTTTGGTCAATTAAAAATAGCAAACGACTTTAGAAATTCATGAAAATTTAATTGAATGTGTATCTTAATATGCTTAACATGATTTCAAAGCCTGATCTTTCTTATATGAAGTTTTATTAAGGTTTTGAATTAAACCCTAATAAGGGTATTTTGGGTATTTCACCCATAATTTGATTATGAAATGACATGATATTTTAATACATGATCTTACTACATTGTATGATTACTTTTCATGGAGTTTCATATATAATTGGATTTGTATTTAGTTTTTGGCCTAAGTGGTCATTATGTAAGATGATTCATGAGTATTTGTGAGGCAACTTGTATTTTATGTACCTATTTAGTATGGAAAATTATTATAATTATATATTCATCTGATTTTATAAATGAGTTAGTAAGAGTAGTATATGTGAGTATGTATGGAGTTTACTCTTGGTATATGAGGTATATACTTATATATTGGTGCATAAGACGATTTATGTCTTATTTGAGTATAAAGATAATATTGATTATATAGTATGCATTTTATTTTATTTCAACACCAAGATTTTATGGTGATTTTAGATTAAAGTTATGTTTAGTCTAAATAAGAACCTTAAATTGGTATATATAGTTAGGAAGATGGGGTTTTAATATTTTATGGTGATTGACCCATTGCTTCATGAAAATTAACCAAATTCACACATACCGTTGATTGTTCTTAGAAAGTTGTCTTACACAATGGAATTGTAGTTCTAACAACATTGTAGAATAATGTTAATGGACATCTAAAAGTAAAAATGGTTGTCATAAAAAAATTCTCGCTGAACCATGCCCAAAAAATTGATCAGTTGAACATTATCAAATTCATATGCAGCATGTAATTTAAGATCTAACTAAAATCTAACTCATGGTCATAACAACATGGAATAAACAAGTATTATATTACTCCAACTGACCCCTACTTGGGTATGTTTTATGTAATATTTGGACATTTAAGGTAGAGATTGGGTGGCTTATTTAAAGAATACAACCTACTACAGAGCCCAAAATAACCCAATCATAATCTAAGAAGGGTATGGGCATAATAAAAAAATCCATTAAATTAACCAACACCAAATTGAATAGGAAAAAGTGAAAACAATATGCTTTTTTTAATGGTTGAGTGAATGGTAAAATTGAATTTCTCCTAGTGTTAATCACATAACTGATGGAGTTCAAGGAAGTAGGTTCTAAGATTCAAAGCCAATTGGACTACCTTCTGCTTAGTCATCTACTTGAAGTGTTGCCTAGGGTTTCTCCTATTGTCATCCTCAACTTGAGGGAGGGGGTGCAGGCATCGATGAACCTCTGACCTTCTCCCCTGGGCTTGCTTCCACCTCTCTTGAGGGTTGGGTGGTGTTGAAGGTGTTCTGAGGATGGCTCTGAGTCTTTCCTTGGCTTTGCTATTGTCTGACAATTCCATGATGTTTGCTTTCACCGTTAACCATCACGTCCAACC
Organism: Alisma plantago-aquatica; assembly: GCA_963693085.1. NCBI lineage: Eukaryota > Viridiplantae > Streptophyta > Magnoliopsida > Alismatales > Alismataceae > Alisma > Alisma plantago-aquatica. The sequence goes on along the minus strand of OY856412.1, from coordinate 712,179,227 downwards.
CACTCTGTTGGGGGTGTGGGCTACTATGGGAAGAAACAACAGAGAACTATGTATGGATGTTTACAATGTGGCTGCAATGCATGGGTAACCCATCACCCCTATTTTTCTCTCTTACACAATGATATTCAGGATATTCTTTTTCTGCAGTACATGTTGAATCAACTTGTTACCTATTGTCTACTGTCTATGCATTTCCTTTAACTCAATATTGCGTATGCATTGGCTTGAAAAAAAAAATTGTGTTACTGCAGTACATGTTGATTTGAATTAGTTACCTATTTACTGATTTGGGTGCATCCCCTATTAGTGTACTTGTTGCGGTCAGCACATGTTGATTCAAATTAGTTACCTATTTACTGATTTCATATCAGTTGTAATCACTACTAAGTAACATTACAACGTAAACTAGTATATGTATATTCTGATCAGTTATGCTGAGTTATTGTCACACTATAATGTGCTTCACACTTCACAAGCTGCCATACTTCAATGACAAAATTGCATGTTCACAGGAACCCCGCCAAAAGGTATTGTAACTGACCAAGATCAATCAATAATTAATGAGATCTGACAAGTGTTTCCCGATGTTAGGCACCGACTCTGTCTATGGCACATTATGAGAAAATTACCCTGACAAACTGTAAAAGATTCCATTATGTCCAAGTTGATCCGAAATGCAGTATGTGAGAGCCCATCAACGAATGCTTTTGAATAGAATTGGGCAACTGCAATACAGACCTGCAAGGTAAATCATGATGGTTGACATGCAAGAATGTACCAAATACGACATATGTGGGTACATGCGTATGTCAATGACTTCTTTTGGGCAGATATGACAACAACCTAGCATTGTGAATCAATTAATTCATTGTTTGATCATTATGTTAACTCAAAGACATCTTTGAAATAGTTTGTTAACCAATACAAAGTTGCACAAGAAGCCAGGATAGAGACAGAGAGGAAATTTGATTATGATGATCTGGATAAACTTGTTCAGTTAAGGTCTGAGTTTCAGATTGAGATCGATGCAAGATTAGTGTACACACAAAATATATTCAAGAAGTTTCAAATCGAACTGCAACGTATGATGTACTGTGACGCACTACTGCTGAACGAGGTCAATTAATTTTCTACATTTTCAGTTAAGGAACAACGCAGGGTTTTCTTACCAAATGTTGACTCTATTTTAATTGAAAATTAGTTTATTGTCACGCATGACTCATTTCAGAATAATTTGTTATGCAGTTGTCATTCATTTGAGTACAAGGGGATTATGTGCCATCACTTATTGTGCGTCCTTAATCACAACTGTAGGATAGATAAGCTTCCAATACTATTACAACCCCACCTTCCGGTAACCCCCAATTACGGGAGACCGAGAGGTGGAAGCCGCACCCATAAATTCCGGATCAAAGGTTTGACAAATAATCAATAACAATTAATAAACTTTACCAACTAAACTGAAAACTGGTATAAAATAAAACTTTGATCACCTTATATAAACTGGGATTTCTAAACTTCTATCCATGAAGATACCAATCTAACTAATCCTCCTGTGCAGGTTAACTCTCATTTAATTCTGCATATGCCACTTTACTATTTGTTCTTTTCATTTGTACCTAAAACGTCGACATTCAAAACGTCGGTCAGCAAGAAGCTGGTATGTGGGGGAAACAATAATCATGCAACTATAATAACAATGTAATCATGCAATTAATCATTTAACAATCAAGATTACATTTTAAATATAACTTCGTGATCCAAGGGTACCCTATCCTCTGTGTTGTCCCCATTAAACCCCTCATGATCCACCTATCAAGTGAACCAATTTCTAGGGTTGAGTCACATGGAACTACTCATAGGTAGACCACTCCTTAACTCAGGGTGTGATAAAGAGTCTCATGGCACTACTAGTAAGTAGCTCAGTTTCTAACTCTCGATAACCTAGACCTTGCTCTAGGATTACCCCTTTTTAGCCTTTTCAAAGCAACAGAGGTGGACCCGGATCTAGCCAGTTATATATGAACATTTATAGTGATAATCATAGTCACTTTATAGTTGCATGAAATAAATAAACATCCAACAGTTATTTTCAAGCCATAAGGGAAACATCGATAAAATCCTTGGAAACCTAGTCGGAATAAACATAAGCGTAACCACATACCTGTGATTGCAGATTTTGAGATAGAATCAATCAAGTAGAGAAAACCCAGCCAATTAGCAAGTATGCACAGAAATCCTGAAATAAACATACAAATTTCCTTTTATCAAGATTTATCCAAACTCATCTTGTTTCTTAGGATTTCTATTCCAATTTTAGGGTTTCCTTTGCAATTAGGGTTTTGCCTCCACTTTTAGTATTATAAACCCTAAATCCACAAAACTATATAAAAAACTTTAACTTTCTCATCATAACACTGTAACAGGCTTAGGATCATTATATGGTAACATATTTCCATAATTCGATTTAAATAAAGTTTTTCTCTTCTTTTATCCTAAATTAGGGTTTCTAGATGCATTATCATACACACTTGGTTTAAAACCCTAAAATGTGCAATTACACATTAAGATCATATTCAAGTATACCATTACCATTCAACAGGTTACTATTACTCAATTTAACCAACTAAGCATCATAGACTCAACCATTAATCTCAATTAGGATTTTTAACCTACCTTTAAAGAACTTTTCATCAACTTAATGTACTTTTGCAATTAGGAATGGAATCAAGATGTAATATCATTTTTATTGGATTCCTCTCGTTCTCCTAATCAATTTTCATTTATTGTATTGTTTCATCTGAGTTACTACTCATTAGTTATGAATTTCACAAGATGGATCATTACTAGCCAATTAGAGCATGCCACGTCAGCATATTACCTTTATATTTGCAGCCGCTAGAAAAAGCAAAGGACCAACCCACCCTCGTGTTTTAAACATACGTAGAGGGGTAGAAGTGTCTTTCGTTTATTATTCTCCTTCATCCTCACGCAGCGGCCAGACAGAACCCTGCGCCCGTCCGCGTCGAATCCTCCTTACGGCCTACAGTCGAACGCTGAGGGTGGGCAACCCCATGCCCAGGCTGCACCTTGATTCCTTTGGCCTTGATCTCGGCCCTTAAGCCTTCCTCACACCGTGCGCGTCCCTGCCGAACACACACAGGTCAATCCTGCGGGGCTGCCGACGGCCTGGAGCAAGAGCTCTCCGGATGCTTCCGCCGCGCTAATTTTGCTTGCACCCTCCCCCTTCCTTCCTCAGACCTGATGCACCTTTCATGGGCTCAAGAGAGTCACCAGTCCGGCTCACTACCGTGTGACTCCCCGACACATGTGCAGCGCCGTTGTGACAGGGAGTGGAGGTCGGCTCTGCGGTAGAGTGCCCTGACCTTTCCCCTGCGACGAGGATCACCTACTTATGATGAAAATACCCTCAAGAACACCTGCGAGCCTCCACCGTGACTCCACCAGGTCATGGCAGGAGGGAGTGATGCAGATTGCTGGAGGTGGCCACACCTTGCTCACTAGTTGGGGTGTTGTTTTTGGACGTGTTGCAGGTCAAAAGTCACCATGGCAACCGATCGAGGTCCCTTCCTCTTATCTTCTGACCAGGAAATCATCTTGTACACCAATGAATTCCATCGAGATGATAGTGAGTTGCCCCGGGTGGTGTGATGCAAAACCCTAAACGAAGGGGAGGAGGACGAAGAAAGAAAGGAGAGGCAGAGTTGTGGACTTTGGATGGCACCTAAGCCTGTTTCTTTTCTGGTATGCAGGGGACGAAAAGACCTGTATATATATATATCTTCTTAATCTTTCCTTTCTCGTTTCCGTTTCTTTCTTTTCTCCTTGGGTTTTGAGTAATCCAAAAGTCTAGATACAATCACTTCCTTTTTACATTATTGCAACAATTTGATACCAACAAGGAAGGATTATATTCCTTATTCCATCTTTTCTTCTTTACGGTTAATACAAAGCACACATGGGAAAGTAGAACAAGATATTAAACAGGTTTCCATATAGATCCGTACTTATCCTCCAAGAATTCCTTTATTTATAACCATACATTTTATTTTCTTTTGGAAACTCTACACATTATTTCATTTCATTCAACTTTTCTTTTCCTTTTTATCATTAGGAATCCTTGGGATACGAAAATCCACCAAGGATAACCCAATTATACCTCTTTCCACTTATTTCCAATATTTTATCATTATTTTCAATTTCTTTCCTAATAAAGAAATACTTAATTGATCTTTTATTTTCTTATTACACTCTCTATGCAACTTTAGACTCCTTGGAACCCAAGGAACCCAAGAGGCACGAAATCCCTCTTTGGATTTGCCTTCTAGAGGTTTCCACATTTTTTTCTTAATTATTCAATTATTCATTCACTAATTGAATTTTCTTGTTATTTGGGCCCAATAGCCAATAAAGCCCACAACACAACCATCCAGGCTATTGTAACTGAAATCCATTTATTCAAAATAAATTATATCATTATTTGTTCACTTATCTTTAATATGAGCAATTACATTTCTCACCAATTGAACCCAAATATTGGGGTTGTAGCATCCTTCCCCTCTTATAGGAATTTTGTCCTCAAAATTCAATCAAGCAAAACAAACAATTCAGGATAAGACTTTTCAATGTCCATCAACGGCCCCTATGTGGCTTTACCTTACCCATGGCGCTTCCAAAGAACCTTTATCATCACATATTCTTTTCTTTGAGTTCTTTCATCCTGGCGTCTATAAACTGCACATGTGACTCAGGCCATTTCAGCCTCCCTTGGGGCTCACTAGGTTCATTATTTAGGTCATGGTCTGGTACCTCACATAGTGCTCTAACTAGGACACTTGGAACTCATCACACCTTTCTTTATCCTGAGGGATAAGGTTATCCATAACCTTCTCCACCAATCCATCTCAAATGAACCCATGTATCGGGGACTCATCTCTCTTAGCTATAACTTAGAGGGGTCGGATTATCATGTCACATATTCTCCCACAGTGAACTGCATGTCAGTCTACCTTGCATCTGCTCACAACTTTCGTCGTCTCTAGGCTCCTTTCAGCCATTGCATGATCAAAGCGACTTCATTTACACGCACGGTGGTCCTTTCACCAACATCACCTTACTGAAGTGGTGACCGACACAACCTCCCTTACAGAGCTTCTTTAAATCCCGATACCGGCTATGGTGGTTATCTTCACATCTTTCATAGGACAAGAACTGTCTCTAGTTGTCACCCTGAACGAGCACACATGCTCTCATCAGACCCTTTAGTCTGGATCATACTAACCATTAGTTAGGGGTGATAAACTGTACTAACATAGAGTTCTTCATGTACCTACTTTCACCTTTTGGAGGGGAACCCTTTAGGTCAAATTCACGAACTTTTATACTCAACCTCATGGTGTAGTTGAACCATCTCTCTCATATGTAGTTCAACCCAATATGTCCGTTGATAGTACTCTTTCTTTCTCATGTCATCTAGGTAAGGCGATCTACCATAACCCATATTACACCTCGACCTTCCTTGATCCATGGGAGACTTACCACATCCATAGTGATGAACTCCCTTTTTATCCTTTATGTCAATGCACTGGGTTACTGGTGTTCGTCCTTCACCTTCAGCTTGCATGGACATATACCACATGCAACATTATCTTAGGTATCTAAAGTACCACTGTCACTCATTATCCTTGTAGTACGGTGATCTTAAAATCATGACCTCATGTATGTCATTATTCTTCAAGATCAATACCTTAAAAACCCTAAACCGTTCTATCGTGGTTTCATCAATTTCCTTTCCAAGGAAGTATATCTGAGGTTCTACAACCATCCTTTCTTTATATCACAGACTAGGCTGGCTAACCAAACAATCATTTTACTTGATTAACCACTACGGATACATTTGGGTGTTAGCCAAACTTATCTCTTTCCTCATCTTAAGGTTATCCTAATAACCTCAACCCCTTCTAGCTTCCAACTAAGCTAGGTAGCTATATCTCAACCTGAGCATTCATTACCACTTCTCCTCCTTAGGGGTTAGGTAATCTTGAAGACATACACCTCCATGTATTCCATTTACCACATCATCTCAAACTCTAAGTTTGTCTTCATTAAGAAACTCTGAGCTCAAACTCAACCTTGCATATCTTGCAAATTCCAAATAGCTCATGGTATCACATCCTCACAAGATGATCTCCTTCATACTTTTAGTGTTAGTAAACCATCCATGTATCATTCGCTCTACAAGGGTAAGTTATCATCTTTGTCCTCATACCTTGTAGCTACGTTCCAACTCTCATCATCTTTATCCTTGGTGTATGGCATGCGTACTGTCCTATCTCTCTCTCCCATAACATGAGGAAATAAGCATTTAGCTGCAGTCCAAATACATAGTTCTTCCTGTTCCAAGAGTAGAGATGGTACAACCCATCTTGCCAGTACACTTTCAAATCTAAGTTGAAACGTGCAACATATGTCTCTACTTTACAGTCATCCTGATATCAAAGATTACTTCCATGGAACACTGGTTTTGAACCTACTTGGGTTTACACACAATCCTTGGTCATCTCCTCTAGGTCTATAGGGTGCCGACACTTTTGGGGCCATCCCTCTTCCCTTATGCATTCCAGAGAGTGCCCTACTCATTTGCCCTTTGGGTCTCATGAGTTCACGAAGGTGATCAATATCCTAAACCATGGCCCTCAGACAATGATAGCTGTTAGCTCTCGACCCTATGGTCCTGTACAACCAGGGAATTAGGCAACTCCTTCTTCCATCGGTCTTATCCCTACCTGACCCTAGGATAGACTGAGGATTCTATCATAGTACATGTTCAACTTGGAACCTTACCCAAGCCTTCATCATCTCTCTCTCTGCATTCATGGGCTGACTTTCATCCTTTCATAGGGATCATGGCAACCCGCATACCTTGGTCAGGCCCCATACTGGTTACCTCCATGGTAACACATCCACCTGCACTTAGAGATGAATATCTATGGGTCTGCAGGTTCATTCTCATACCATGTACTTTTCACTTAGCTTCTCAAGATCCTATGATACCTCTTCAGGTTACCTTAAGCCAACAAAACTGATATACACCCTACCAAAGGGGTCCCTCTCCCAGGATGGGAGGAAAACTATCTCTTAACAACAAGGTCACAAAAGCTCTTAGGTCTAGGGTTTACATCCTCATGAACCTACTTAACCCTGGCAAGCTATTAAGGCATAAGCATATCACCTACTGAACCATGCTAGGTCATACTTGTCCTCTTTCCTCAATGCTGGATCAAGATCATACCTTCCTTTATCATCATCCTAGCTGTGAGGGGTTCATCAAACATACCTTAAACTTAAGGGGCTTCTCTTCTCCTCTATACCTGAGGAGTACCATGCTCAAAACTATAGCAACTTAATTCTCATCATGAGCATTAGGTATACCACTTCCCCTCTTAGGCCTAGGAACCCTAGGTTCACTTTTAGGTGCCCAACTGCATGCTCTATCTCTTATCCATGAATCAAGCTTGCAAAAGGCATGACATGGACTTCCTGTCATCCTTCGACTCGAGTATCACTTAGAGTTGGATCCTCCTCAAGGACAAACAACAAGGTACAAGGCCTCTTAACCTATTACTAAACCTCTCCAGGGTATACAGAACTTCTTCTTCCTTTCTCAGAAGGTAAGCACTTATACCATAGCCTCATCCTCTCTCTAGTGTTTGGTTCCTCCCATGGTAACCAAGACATCATCAACCTCTAAGGATCAAGCATGTGGTGACCATTATCATCCACTTAGGTCGCATCATCCTCAACTCCCAACTTCTCCTCAAATCTCGGAGTTTAGGATTCCAACCTTCTTACTGGGTTTCCTGCTCTCTCTCTCTCTCTAACCTTCACTTAGGGTTATGATTAACATCATCTTCAGAGGATGTGCCAGGTTTTTACTTTTAATGGAGGTCTCTACCTCCAAGACTAACTCTCTCTACACATCATCCTGCTAAGGAGGTCTATCCTCAGGTCTCTCCTGAGGGCAATGACAACTCATGTCATATGACCTAAGCATGCATCTATTCCTTTATTCTTACTCTATTAAGCTTATGTCCATGACATCTTATTTACATGCTTTTTATTAATTTTGTGGAGGATTCCTTAATCCTTATCAACCTTACCCATACCTCAAGAGGGTGAGGAGAAGAGAGGAAACCCTAATCCTTAAGGTCCTTAACAGAATTTGAGTTGAGAAGGGATGAACAAGATGAGAGAGTCCTAAAGGTACCTTATTTCGAATCATTCCCTAAGACTTTGGCCAGGCAGTCACACGGATCTGGGAGTCTTCGTATTCCGACTAGCGGTGCGGAGGAAAATATTGCCAGCCCCCGGTCGTGATCCTTTTCTAGACACCTCTGTCTTTCGGATAATCTTCTAATAACTCCCTTGGTTTCTACGGAGTTTGTAAAATTTAATAATTATTAAAGATTAAATGAGGAACCTATGCTCTGATACCAAATGTTACGACCCCACCTTCCGGTAACCCACAATTATGGGAGACCGAGAGGTCGAAGCTGCACCCATAAATTCCGGATCAAAGGTTCGACAAATAATCAATAACAATTAATAAACTTTACCAACTAAACTGAAAACTGGTATAAAATAAAACTTTGCTTACCTTATATAAACTGGGATTTCTAAACTTCTATCCATGAAGATACCAATCTAACTAATCCTCCTGTGCACGTTAACTCTCATTTAATTCCGCATATGCCACTTTACTATTTGTTCTTTTCATTTGTACCTAAAACGTCGACAAACAAAACGTCGGTCAGCAAGAAGCTGGTATGTGGGGAAACAATAATCATGCAACTATAATAACAATGTAATCATGCAATTAATCATTTAACAATCAAGATTACATTTTAAATATAACTCTGTGATCCAAGGGTACCCTATCCTCTGTGTTGTCCCCATTAAACCCCTCATGATCAACCTATCAAGTGAACCAGTTTCTAGGGTTGAGTCACATGGAACTACTCATAGGTAGACCACTCCTTAACTCAGGGTGTGCTAAAGAGTCTCATGGCACTACTCATAAGTAGCCAAGTTTCTAACTCTCGGTAACCTAGACCTTGCTCTAGGATTACCCCTTTTTAGCCTTTTCAAAGCAATAGAGGTGGACCCGGATCTAGCCAGTTATATATGAACATTTATAGTGATAATCATAGTCACTTTATATTTGCATGAAATAAATAAACATCCAACAGTTATTTTCAAGCCATAAGGGAAACATCGATAAAATCCTCGAAAAACTAGTCGGAATAAACATAAGCGTAACCACATACCTGTGATTGTAGATTTTGAGATAGAATCAATCAAGTAGAGAAAACCCAACCAATTAGCAAGTATGCACAGAAATCCTGAAATAAACATACAAATTTCCTTTTATCAAGATTTATCCAAACTCATCTTGTTTCTTAGGATTTCTATTCCAATTTTAGGGTTTCCTTTGCAATTAGGGTTTTGCCTCCACTTTTAGTATTATAAACCCTAAATCCACAAAACTATATAAAAACTTTAACTTTCTCATCATAACACTCCTAACAGGCTTAGGATCATTATATGGTAACATATTTCCATAATTCGATTTAAATAAAGTTTTTCTCTTCTTTTATCCTAAATTAGGGTTTCTAGATGCATTATCATACACACTTGGTTTAAAACCCTAAAATGTGCAATTACACATTAAGATCATATTCAAGTATACCATTACCATTCAACAGGTTACTATTACTCAATTTAACCAAGTAAGCATCATAGACTCAACCATTAATCTCAATTAGGATTTTAACTTAACTTTAAAGAACTTTTCATGAACTTAATGTACTTTTGTAATTAGGAACGGAATCAAGCTGTAACATCATTTTTATTGGATTCCTCTCGTTCTCCTAATCAATTTTCATATATTGTATTGTTTCATCCGAGTTACTACTCATTAGTTATGAATTTCACAAGATGGATCATTACTAGCCAATTAGAGCATGCCACGTTAGCATATTACCTTTATATTTGCAGCCGCTAGAAAAAGCAAAGGACCAACCCGCCCTCATGTTTTAAACATACGTAGAGGGGTAGAAGTGTCTTTCGTTTATTATTCTCCTTCATCCTCACGCAGCGGCTAGGCAGAACCCTGCGCCCGTCCGCGTCGAATCCTCCTTACGGCCTGCCGTCGAACGCTGAGGGTGGGCAACCCCATGCCCAGGCTGCACCTTGATTCCTTCGGCCTTGATCTCGGCCCTTAAGCCTTCCTCACGCCGTGCGCGTCCCCGCCGTACACAGGCAGGTCGATCCTACGGGGCTGCCGGCGGCCTGGAGCAAGAGCTCTCCGGATGCTTCCGCCGCACTGATTTTGCTTGCACCCTACCCCTTCCTTCCTCGGACCTGATCCACCTTTCATGGGCTCAAGAGAGTCACCAGTCCGGCTCACTATCGTGTGACTCCCCGGCACATGTGCAGTGCCGGTGTGACAGGGAGTGGAGGTCGCCTCTGTGGCAGAGTGCCCTGACCTTGCCCCTGTGACGAGGATCACCTTCCTATGATGAAAAGACCCTCAAGAACACCTGCGAGCCTCCACCGTGACTCCACCAGGTCATGGCAGGAGGGAGCGATGTAGATTGCTGGAGGTGGCCGCACCTTGCTCACTGGCTGGGGTGTTGTTTCTGGACGTGTTGCAGGTCAAAAGTCACCATGGCAACCCATCGAGGTCCCTTCCTCTTATCTTCTGACCAGGAAATCATCTTGTACACCAATGAATTCCATCGAGGTGATAGTGAGTTGCCCCGGGTGGTGTGATGCAAAACCCTAAACGAAGGGGAGGAGGACGAAGAAAGAAAGGAGAGGCAGAGTTGTCGACTTTGGATGACACCTAAGCCTGTTTCTTTTCTAGTATGCAGGGGACGAAAAGACCTATATATATATATATCTTCTTAATCTTTCCTTGCTCGTTTCCATTTCTTTCTTTTCTCCTTGGATTTTGAGTAATCCAAAAGTCTAGATACAATCACTTCCTTTTTACATTATTGCAACAATTTGATACCAACAAGGAATGATTATATTCCTTATTCCATCTTTTCTTCTTTACGGTTAATACAAAGCACACATGGGAAAGTAGAACAAGATATTAAACATGTTTCCATATAGATCCGAACTTGTCCTCCAAGTATTCCTTTAATTATAACCATACATTTTATTTTCTTTTGGAAACTCTACACATTATATAATTTCATTCAAGTTTTCTTTTCCTTTTTATCATTAGGAATCCTTGGGATACGAAAATCCACCAAGGATAACCCAATTATACCTCTTTCCACTTATTTCCAATATTGTATCATTATTTTCAATTTCTTTCCTAACAAAGAAATACTTAATTGATCTTTTATTTTCTTATTGCACTCTCTATGCAACTTTGGACTCCTTGGAATCCAAGAGGCACGAAATCCCTCTTTGGATTTTCCTTCTAGAGGTTTCCACATTTTTTCTTAATTATTTAATTATTCATTCACTAATTGAATTTTCTTGTTATTTGGGCCCAATAGCCAATAAAGCCCACAACACAACCATCCAGGCTATTGTAACCGAAATCCATTTATTCAAAATAAATTATATCATTATTTGTTCACTTATCTTTAATATGAGCAATTACATTTCTCACCAATTGAACCCAAAAATTGGGGTTGTAACAAATGCAGTATGTGCTAGATAGATGGAGGAAGGACATCGAGAAGGACTATGGAAACATCATAAACAACATACATATATTTACAAAGTCTGCTGAAAGATTTGATGTTGTCTCAAACATTTGTCAAAGTTTCATAGAGATGTCACGTGTTTCAGATAAACAATATGAGGTTGTTAAGCATGCACTAAACACAAAAATTTATACTTGCAAAAAGGCACAACTGCTCAAATCCAGTGTGGGTTCATTTAATAAATATATTTCCATTTTTCCTAGACATATTTGTAAATATGATTTTATAACCGTGCACATTTGTTTCAAGTTAATGGAATACAGTCAATTTATTGAACTTCTACTAATACTCTTGACGTTTAAATGCAGGCCCAAAAGAGCAAACCAATAGTTGTTTCTGCAATCAAGGATCATGTCACAACCAAGAAGGTTGGAAGACCACCATCCTTGCAGAAAAAGGGATGGCAGGAAATGAATTAAAAAAAAGTGCAGCTGCAAAGTCCAGTAAGAAAAAGCAAAATCAAACAGCCAGAATCGACCGACCATTCACAGACCCCAATTCCAAAATGATCAACCTCCAGCAACATGAATGATATTTGCAACACTGCAAATAGAGGTTTCAATACATTTAACAATATCCCTACTGAACACATCATTGACCAAAGCTACATCACATCATCTCCCACACCACCATGTCAGTATATGCAGTCTGGAGTGGGAAGTAACCAAAGAAGTTTTTATGCCAATCCAAATGTACAAAACCTCGGCAACAACCACTACCAATCTGTGCCATCTAGCTCAAGAATAAGACAAACTTTTAGAACACCATCTCCCCTTGCTGCAGCATGGTTACACTACACTATCCATGGAGACTAGATTTATCTTCATACTAATATACATTTTTTGTCTTCTTTTTTTGGAAAAACACATGTACATTTTTGTAGTGCAACAATTTACATGAAAAATACATCTATTCAGGCATGTGATCCCGTAAATATTGTCCCAGTATTTAGCCCACAGTGGTGTAATATATGTACGTTTATGCAGTCAAAAAAAGTTATGTAGGTGTTGACTAATGGTTTACTGCAGAATACCATGTCAGTCTTGTTACATTTTACCACCACTATGCCAATTTCTTGTTGTATCTTACAGTGCCATCTTCTGCACTCAGCACAACTTACATGTTATAACAATTTGAATAACTGCATTTCCCCATCCTCGCTCAGCCTACCTTGCTTGTTACAAACTTAACAAAATTCCACCTGAACGTGCATCACAAGACAATTAAACAAATAAGAACCTTTGTTTAGATTTCTTTCATTAGCCTACATCACATGATACAATCGTCTGTGTGTTCTTGTATTTATGTCATTCTATTGGTTAATTAATGTTCCTTGTTAACAACCATATTCATCATGTAATCTGTTTTACTTTTTTTCATCCTGAATTTTCATCTTAAGCTCAACCCCACCCGCTCCTTGTTAACACCCCATTGTAGGCTTGTTATGAAATGTTAGTTTTCCATGGATTAATCTTATGCTTTCACCCTTAACAACTATTAATTGTTAACAACCATATTCATCAAGTATTCTATTTTACTTTTTTTCATCCTGAATTTTCATCACACGCTCAACCCGATCCGCTCCTTGTTAACACCCCACTGCAGACTTGTTACGAAATGTTAGTTTTCCGTGGATTAAACTTATGTTTTTATCCTTAACAGTTATTAATTGTTAACAACCACCCTCACAAGTTATTTCGTATGAACTAAAACCAAACCCGTCCGCTCCTAATCAAGCACTCCAAACTTGTTTTTACCCCAACTTGGTGTTATATGCAACAACTACTCGTTCTTAACAAGGAGAATTCACAAGTCATTTCATATAAAATAAAATCAATCAACCAAAATTGTTATGTTTAACAACCACATTCAAAACTATTATGTTTAACAACCACATTCACTAGCTAGGTCGTATCAAATAAATTCAATAATTATACTATGTGGACCCCATTTTAGAACACCAAATACAAACCACTTAATTTCCCATCACTTGTTTGAGGATATAAAAAATAACTTACATATTTTATTTGTTATGCCCTCCAACATGTGATGGATAACGGGTGAAATTCCGTTATGGTTCTCAAATGTGTCAATCCCATCCGGTTACTAACGTCACAATCCAAACTTGCAATGTTTAACAGACTTCTGCTACTGCTGATAAGCGATGTACACCTACAGTTATTCTGAAACGTCAGTTTTCTGAGTGCATGACTTTTGTACCCATTATTTGTTGCATGTTTATCAAACTTAAGTAGATTTGAGACACAACTACATTGCCACATCAATTTAGAATCATACATATGTCTGTAGTGTTCTGCACTAACCATACAAATGTAGATAAGGAACAGCTGGAATCGATGGCACAACTACATCACCAATTTCAACTATCTAATACTACACACTGAACATTCTACTGAGCATTAAATCAAACAAAACAATAGTCATATACATGAAATACTTAATTTTCCCATTCTAGTAAATATAACTGATAAAAGAGCAATGTGGTGTTAATTAAATATTGATTTCTGACAATACACTGATTTAAGTTTATGGCCACTGCCACATTTAAGGACATTCACACTTCAAACCACAAAACAAAATAAATTGCCACATCCAGTTATCTCATGCAGTGCATTCAGTAAACATTGAAACAAACACATATGCCCTCATATACATACAACATCACCATGCAAGCAAAAAAATTTTGTTTCAGGAATACAGTTCACCACACCCATTTCAAAATGCCCCTTCATTTGCATACTCCTTCATTTATAATATAAGCACAAAATTGATTCAGTGCAAGTGACACACTGGTTTAGCGTATGACTCTTCTATCCTCTACCTTTCACATATGCATTCCATCCACCGCATAACATACACACCACAGTTGTTTGTTTCCGGACGTTGCTGCACTATCTTGTTATCGAACAATATCTTCCAGCAGTCTTCAGATACACCGCTTATCTTGCTCACCAGGCTTTTGATCTCCGTTTCCAGTATTTGCACAAAATTACACCACAAACAGTTTGTAACTGACATGTATACAAATGGACTATAATTCGGTCTGCACAAGTTATACTTACCAAGATAACTGCATCTCTGTCATATGGATGGCTCATATTTGGTCTACTATATCTCCTCACTAGGCGCAGACTGTTGTAGTGCAGAATCCTCATGTATTCGTGTGAAGCCACTAGCAAGTGCCAGTGTTGTGAGCTAAGAATTGGAAGAAGTATTACATTTGTGGACTTTATCTCTTCCCTTTTCTCGTAACAATATTTCCGCATCAAGGGTGCATTCTTTGTCTTTATTGCATGTGTCCACTATAGGAAAAGTTAACAATAACGGTGGAAAAAGTTGGTCGTAAATGTGAATAAGTTTATCATTAAAACTATTAACGATGGGAATAAAAAGTTGTCGCGTCTTGTCGTTATTGGTCTTACCATTAATAAAGATAATGATGAATAATTGCAGTTCGTCGCTATTATAAATCACGACGACTTATATAGTTTGTCGTTAATAGTTTTAACGACTATATAAAATGTCTGACGTTGATACTAGTTGCATCCACCCAATCTTGTCACTGATACTAGTAACAACGACTAGAAGGCTTGATACAAAGGTCAACAACGACGTTCTTTTTCCGTCGTAAATAGCTATAATGACAAAAAAAACAAATTGCTCAAATTTGTCTATCATGTTTGCAACACACTTGGATCCTAACCTAGGAAACACGAACATGTACACGGGCATGGATTTAGCCACGGACTAAGAGGCACTACAATTTCCAACAATGCAGGACATGACCCGACAATGGGAACAAATAACTTATTATTATGCAAGTATGTATATTTATATATGAATATTTTGGCATACAATAAGCTTTATGTATAAACACACAAATTGATCTAAATCAATCATCTATGATGGAAATCTCCATGAAATTCAACCAACAATCAACATATAATAATATATCCACAAGTGAAAGTATGAATTAACTCACAACATATATCAAGATCCTTAATTATATAATTATTGCGGTAAGAATATATGGAATGGTAAAATTAAGGGAAGTAAAATTTTGGAGACATTAGTTTTTGTTATTTGTGTAAGTCATACTTGTCAAGGCGTGAAGGCGGCATGGCATTCTAGCTGAACGCCTTGTGACTAGGTGTGATTAGGCATCACTTAGGAGACCTTTAAAAATAATAGTTTATGTATATATACATGTGTCATTATTTTCCCCCACTCATATACACACATTGTATAGTTATATATGTAGTTATCTACATATTTATGGTTGATCTCCTCATATATATATATTTTGTATGAAAAAATAACCGATTACATTTCTAATATATTACCATTGACAATAATGTCAAGGACAAGAAAAGAATTATTGTAAAGAATGTAAGAGAGTGATCAACAAATAAATATATATATATTGTCATACATAACTACAAGTATTGAGCAATGTAATCACTATCTTTCATAGCGTAGCTACTTAATACAATCTGAATTGAAGGTGCAAACTAAGAGAAATCAAATCTGTACTAAGAGCATTAGATCTAGTCACAAAAAAGAGTATTAGATCCGTTAAACCCAAAAAAGAGTATTAGGTCCAATTAAAAGTGATATTTGGCACATAACATAGGCAACAATGCTAATTTTGAACATTAGGATAGCCACATTAAATACAACCAAACTCAAAAAACTAAGTCAGCTTGGCATTATAGAAAAAGTTGTCTCGACTAGGCGCAACCTTGGGACGCCTTACCTCTTAGGCGGCCGCCTAGGCACACACCTTGACAAGTATGGTGTAAGTAATTGTGAACATGTACCATTAGGAGGAAGAATAAGAGGGTGTAAGGAAATATGTTGGTGGTGATGGAGAAGATGAAAAATAAGGTGCCTTGGAGATTGAGAGGGAATAAAGAGAAGAGGCATACATTTAAGTGTTACTTAAGATGCATAGGAAAGAGACGAGGAGGGGAGATGGAGATGTAGAGAAGCAAGAAAAGAGGAGGCATAAGGATGACAACACTGGTGTAAGTAATGGTGAACATGTACCATTAGGAGGAAGAATGAGAGGGTGTAAGGAAATATGTTGGTGGTGATGGAGAAGATGAAAAATAAGGTGCTTGGAGATTGAGATGGAAGAAAGAGAAGAGGCATATATTTAAGTGTTACTTAAGATGCATAGGCAAGAGATAAGGAGGGGAGATGGAGATGTAGAGAAGCAAAAAAAAGAGGTAGGAGGAAGAATGAGAGGGTGTAAGGAAATATGTTGGTGGTGATGGAGAAGATGAAAAATAAGGTGCGTTGGAAATGGAGAGGGGAGAAAGAGAAGATGCATACATTTAAATGTTACTTAAGATACACAGGCAAGAGATAAGGAGGGGATATGGAGATGTAGAGAAGTAAGAAAAGAGGTAGGAGGAAGAATGAGAGGGTGTAAGGAAATATGTTGGTGGTGATGGAGAAGATGAAAAATAAGGTGCCTTGGAGATTGAGAGGGAAGAAAGAGAAGAGCCATACATTTAAGTGTTACTTAAGATGCACATGCAAGAGATAAGGAGGGGAGATGGAGATGTAGAGAAGAAAAAAGGTTGGAGGAAGAATGAGAGGGTGTAAGGAAATATGTTGGTGGTGATGGAGAAGATGAAAAATAAGGTGCGTTGGAGATTGAGAGGGGAGAAAGAGAAGATGCATACATTTAAGTGTTACTTAAGATACACATGCAAGAGATAAGGAGGGGATATGGAGATGTAGATAAGCAAGAAAAGAGGTAGGAGGAAGAATGAGAGGGTGTAAGGAAATATGTTGGTGGTGATGGAGAAGATGAAAAATAAGGTGCTTTGGAGATTGAGAGGGGAGAAAGAGAGGAGGCATACATTTAAGTGTTACTTAAGATATACATGCAAGAGATAAGGAGGGGAGATGGAGATGTAGAGAAGTAATAAAAGAGGTAGTAGGAAGAATGAGAGGGTGTAAGGAAATATGTTGGTGGTGATGGAGAAGATGAAAAATAAGGTGCCTTAGAGATTGAGAGGGAAGAAAGAGAAGAGGCATACATTTAAGTGTTACTTAAGATGCACAGACAGGAGATAAGGAGGGGAGATGGAGATGCAGAGAAGCAAGAAAAGAGGAGGTATAAGGATGAAAACACTTCGCTACTTTTGTTTGGAGAAGTAAATAAGGATGAAAACATTTTTTTTCTACTAAGGGGACATTTTAGAGGCATGTTCTCCATGTGTCAGAAACGTGTCACACATGAGACACGACAACCTCTGGGAGTGTTTGTGCTTCCTAGACTCTACAATTTTAAATTTTTACTATTGACCTAAAGTGTGAAAGCATGTATGTTTGTGTGATAGCTTATCATAAGATTTAATCTACAAATGTCTACTACATGTATGAATGATAAAGGCTAAAACAAATTTATGTTTCAGAATCTAGTTCAATCCACCATATTTACAAATGATAAGGCTCAACATCTTCTAATTTAGTAAGCTTTGTTCTAAACATCTAAAGATGTGACTTCTAATACAGTGTATACAAGTCATAAGTACAACCAAGTGTGCTCAACTTAGATTATTTGCATGTTTGAGTACTCAATATAAATTGTAAGACATAATTTATATGTTTATTTTGAATTGTCATATATATATATATATATATATATATATATATATATATATATATTATGAATAGATGAAAAATGCTTATGTTCACATATTCAATATGTATAAAAGAAGAGTACTTACTTTTTCAATGCCCATGCATGATTTTTCTTACACCAAAGAAATGAGTTCCTCATAGAAGTGAAGAACGTATAGAAGAAGAAAACCTTGTATAGTCCAGTCCCGCAACTACATGCAACATATCATGTGAATATCAATTGTCACCAATTAATGATAAATGAGAACCTACAAGAGAAAGTTCAATGTATTAGAAAAATAGTACATGAAATGCACATATCTCCGGATGTGTGTCAGACACATATCTCCAGATGTGCAACAGACACATTTTCCGCATGTGCTACGGGGCATATTTTCCATATGCTCACTCAAAAACTAAAACAACATATACATTGTGTGTTGAAAAACAAAACGGCATGCGTTTAGAAGTTTAGGGGATAGGGAGGGGTTTCCAAGAAGTGATTTAGTACATGACTCCACTCAATCTTTTTCCATGTAAAATCATCAAAAAAATCTAAAAATGCAAAGAAGGATATGAACATATAGTGAAAGTAACTATGAATATATATATATTAAAGAAAAAAAATGAGTTACTTCATGTTTGAAAACTTACTTATTTATAATAGAAGGTTGGCATTTCAATCAAGCATGTGTGGTATATTCATATATATAAATTTCTCTCAAATTCATACTTTGCATAAGGAAGAATTTCTTTAATGGATGTGACATTCTTTTCTTGCATCAAAGAATTTAGTGTGTGTTAATCGAAGAATGAATCGAGAAGAAAATAATATATAGCTCTTTCCATAATGAGCGTGCACATATCATATAAATAGAAATCATCATCACATATACAAAACTATGTACCTGCAAAAAAATGATATATTAGGGGCACATATCACTGAATGTGCAACAAACATATAACTTCAGATGTGCAACAGATACATTTTCCGCATGTGCAACAGAGCATATTAACAAACAGGGCACATTTTCCGTGTACAACTGGGCATATTAACAAACATATAACTATGTGTGATAACTCCTTTGAAGTGGCATTGACATTCAACAAGGAAGGTCTTTTAATGAAAGAAAACGTATTGGAAGAAAACCATAACAAGCTTATGATGTAGAAGTCCGCGATGGTTTGTAATGTTGTAGTTGCATGTAAGGTGTCCTACAAAAAATAATTTTCAAAGTGAGTGATAAAGTTGTAGTTATATGTAATGTCTTTTTTCTCTTAGTGTTAAGCTAGATTCAAGAGTAAATTGTATTAGAAAATCTTGAATATTAACCATCATTATGATATTATAAGTAAAACTATGTAGAAGAAATTTTGTAAATTGTAAATTGTATTTGATTTTCATAGTTGAAAAGATTGAAGTGAATTTGATAAAGATTGTAAATCCATTTGATGTCAGTGGTGATGCTTACTTTGATTGGCTAAATTAGACCCAATAAAAAACCTAATTCAAGATATGAATGGCTTATACCGACACAAGAACATTTTCCTATACAAATTGATGTTTCATTTTATTGGATCAATTATAGGATGATTTATTATACCATATCGTGCATAGGAAGAGGGGTATCGTTCATAGAGCTTTGGTATCAGCCATATCAAGGTGATATCGGCCATAGCAAAGTGGTATCGGCCAACTGAAGTGATATCGGCCAAGTGAGGGATATCATCCATGTTGTTGTTGGAAAACTTATCCTAAACAAGTTACATATACGTTAAGGATGTATTGTCTTATGAATATTAAGAGCCTAGATAAATAAAAAATGAATCACTAGAACTCACCACAGTTGCTGCCCACTTGTGATCTTTTTGTTTTTCGGTGATATCATTCCATGAATGACCCTTCAATGGGCAAATGTTTCGATCACAGACAATCCTCCCCAAGTGTCTACTCCATACCTTGTGATTTTTTCCAACAGGACGCCCTTGATAGAAGGTGATATCTATCTTGTTACCTTCTTTTAGTCTAGCAAGCTTTTTTACATTTGTTACTTCCTCGACGCCTTGCTAGCTTTTCAAAGATAGTGGCTATGGTTAAGCCAAAAAAGAACATATTAGCACATAAGGAAGGAAAAATGTTGGTGAATACAAGAGAATATTAAAAAAATGGCTAGGAATAAACAAAGAGAGAATGAAATTTAATTGGTGCTCACCAATACCTCACAAAAATGCTAATCAAAAGTCACAAAATATTATTTTATACTTCAAAATAACCAAGAAGCATATATTGAGAAGGAAAGTGATCGTACATGTTGATTTCTCACCAATAGAATGTGAAGACGTCATTTCTATATCCATGTGATCTTCACATTGATTAGGAGATTCTTCAAGAGGTGCATGAACTAATTCAATTGGCGGAGGAGCATTTTCAATAGGTGGAGCAACACTTTCAATTTGTGGAGGACTTTTAATTGATGGAGCAACAGTTTCAACTGGTGGATGAACATTTTTAGATGGTGGAGCGGTCTCAATTGGTTGAGACCGAACATTAATTTGGGAGGTAGAAGAATTCCAATTTTGTGGAAGACAAGTTCTTTTTGCATAAGAGGAAGACATTATCCCACTATTTAAATTCAACAAATGACTATTATATAACTCATCCATACCATTACTATTACCTCCTTTGGGATTTTGCAAATTACTTTTAGGTACCAATATATGAACATGTCTCTTTCCAATTACACTTAGTTGTTGTGGCAATATATAATTCTTCGACTTAGATTTCATCTTAAGATCTTTCTCATTTTTTTATTTTCTTGTTGCCATTGTCCTATACCACCATTGTCAAGAATAAAAAATTAATGTACGATAAGTGTGACTGATCAAACCACTAAAAATGATAATTCTTACACAAAATTTCGATAATCATAATTCAATGCATTAAGTTAAAGATCAAATAGGGGATTTGTAATGATGTATATGAGTCAGACCGACGAACCGTAATCATGCTGATAAGGGGACCTGATGAACAACTTTCCCCTTTCGTCACCTATACCAATGTTTTTGGATGCTTCATCATCTGCTATGACTGGCTTCTTCACATTAAATCCATGCTACTTTCAGGTGTAGAGGCTAGAAGAGAAGCTAGCTTTTCTTGGGAGGAGCATCACCACCTTGCTTGGTAGCTGTAGGAAAGAACACCCTCTGTGCTGCCGTCTTGCCGGTGTTGCTGGAGCAGTGAAGCTGCTACAACAATAGAGCCGTCAAAGTCTTGGTCTGCATGATCGGACATAGTCGGTTGTGCTAGAGAACTACTGTGGTAGGATTTTCGGACAATGCTTCCACGGTGCAATGGCTAGGTTATGAATTGGGGTATCGAGGGTTTGTGGGTTTGGGGTAGCGAGCTCCAAGTTAAGTGAAGCCCACTGTTTTTTTTAATGGGTCAGCACCCACTTAAAAGCTCACGACAGGCAGAAATGAATTTATCATTGTACATTATAATATCAAAGGTTTGAACCATGTGAATAATATATTGTTGCGATCAAATCATATGCAAATCATAACCATGTTCAATTTTGAATATGTCAAGAAGAAATGATAAGAGGGTAACGTTTGACCAAGGTGTAAGTGTGTCACTAACGGCATTAAGTAGCAACATATTGCAATGATTGATAGTCTAATCAGGTCCTTTTTTTATAGACGAACAAGTTAAACAATGACACGGATCGTTTATTAAATAAATATGAATGGGTTGTCTTTAAGGTAATGGAAAGAAGAGACGGGTTTTAATGGTAGAAAATTTTAATATTTACGTCAAAAAAATATTTTTGTCATTAATAGTTATACATATAGCAGTCAGAAAAAATACTTGTCGTTATTGGTGCAACAATTATGACAAGATAATAAAGCTGTCGTAAATCTTGATGTTAATGAACCCGTTTCTTGTAGTGGTCGTGGCGGTGTTGAAAATGAACACCCTCCATCCCCACTTGTTTTCATATTCCTTTCACATGACTTCACTCCAACCATCAATTATCTATTACAGTCAAAATGGTGTATGACACAATATTAGGTATACCAATTAAGGCCCCAGCTATATTCAATAGTTTGTCCATAGCAAAAATCACATCGGGTCTACAAAGTGTTTACTATTTACAGTCCAGTACAATTCCTGCACTGAAGTAAAGGCAAACAAAATAACTACAAAAAGCAACCACAAATGGTTAGTTCAAGTTTCGACATTGAATATCACATATGCCACCTATGCCATACTGGAAATCATTTGGCTGCTTTTGACAACTGGAAATACCAATCAGTAAAAATAAGTTTACACATTAAATATCACTGCATACAAACATAATACTGACATTTATGGAACACTACCCTTGAACACATTGAAAATCACTACATACAAACAACTATACTACACATTGGAGATCACTGCATACAAACACCCACACCACCCAAACACACCTTATCAGAAAACCATCACAAACCGGTCAAAGGAACTTAATTAAGTGTATCCCAATACAAATAGCAGACCATCACTGCAAGTGTAATCCCACACCACACACACATATATGGCAATCTACTTCAATCGTATGTAATCTTGTTAAGATTTATTCCTAGCAACAAATGTGATACTTTTATTTAATGCATCAAAAAAACAATCAAATTCTTAATCTATATACTGTAGATTTTTTGGGGTAACCCTAGGCGGACAATGTAAGTCACACATCATTATAGTTGTTATCCTTACGGGTACAAACTGGCATGACAACATTAAATGCTGGCATACCTAGTTTGTGATGTTACCATCCTTTTTCAGCATATCTCTGAAATCCTGGCGCACGATACATGCATTGTCAGACCTAAAAATAACATCATCCACACTCTTGTCCTTGCTAGTAACATGAAAAATAATAAACACCACTCAAATATGCTTTGTAGAAATTGAAAGGTACAATGCCGTTACATAAATCCACTCTTTTACTTACCTTCTTTAGTAACAATATATCTTTTTTTCTATTAAAATTGGTTGCTTCATCATCCCAATTTGCCATCACATTGATCTCATTCTTCTTGGCAGGAGACAGTGGCTTTACCTTATGCTCTCGGTGTTCATCTTTCACTCTCCTCACCAATGAACTCAGGCTATTACTAGTCATTACCAACTTCTTCCCATTCTTCGATGGTTTCTCAATGCTTCCCTCGCATGTAACCCTATTGACCATGTCTTTTATAGGGTTCTGGCATCAAATAACACAATAGATGTATGTGGCCAGATAGGTTAGTTGTATATACTGGTGCACTGCAATGATATAATAAATAATGTTAATTTGTTTAGATTTTTCTGTTGTCCTAAAATAATTAGGAGATGGGTTCTTGTTGAAAGAGCTGGTAATGTCAAGCCAATCCCATGAAAAGCCCCAGTGTTAACATGACTACCCCAAGAAAGAACAAGCATATTGGGGCATGTAAAATCTATTAGTAGGGGGAAGAAGGTATATGTATGAATGAATTTCATCTGATAATGATTTTCAGTAGATTAGTGTATATATAGCAGTAGATTGAACGAAAAATAAATGGCTTGCTTGTTTATTTAGTTCTTGCAAACTATAAAGTGCATATGAGTATCATGTAAAGTAAATAATAATATTCTAAACCCTGGGTTAGACTGATCTTAAGGGTAATGCACATGAGCCCCGAAGGGACAGTGATTACACCTGAGGTAGTAAACCAGATAAGGGTTATAATATGAAAATAAATTTATATTCTTACATGAAAGATAAAGATGTTTGATTATATCTATACTTGTGATTATTGTTTGAACCCACATACTAGTATAGTAATATACTGACCGCGTATTTGTTTGTTGGTGTTTTAGGTATCAGATATACTTGATAGAGTGGACATGAGGGTGCAGATAAAGATGTTGAAGACACTAGAGTTATTCCTGACAGTTTAGTTGTAATGGTTATCTTCACACTTGTAAAAGTTAATTTTTTTAAAAGTTATGTAACTCCTTAGAGGAGCTTTTCATGTAAACATGTAAATATTTGTTCAATAATGGAAATTTTTTACTATTCTATATTATTTCATGAATCTAATCCTAGAAGTTATGATTAACGATCTGTGACTTTAAGGTCTTTTAGATACTCAAAAGTACGGGTCGTTACAAGATCCTTGTAGTATCAGATAAAAAAATGGCATGCACATGATCGATGAGGGAGTAGGTCAACTAGGCACCTACTTCTAGTGAAGCAAATTAAACATATGTTTAAGAAGAAACACAATGGTTTACATTGTTTAAAACTAGATATTGGAAAAGAAGGTCACAAATCGTTTTGCTAAAAGGAGATCATAGAGCACCAAAGGTGCCTATTGATGCAGATTCTGCCCAAATTTACCCCTGAGATGTTTAGGGATGAACTTGGGATTAGAAGCCAACACTTGTAAATTGTGACTTGATGATTGCATCTAGATTTTTAAGAATAGGTAACATAATAAATATTCCTAATATTGGGAAATGATAATGGAATCATAATCTACATGTCCTAAATAGCCTACATGTAACTTTATACTAGATGAGGAGTATGATAACTACCCTAATTATGATAGAGAAGGAAACATGATTAAAATGCAAATATAAAAGATTATATGAAATTATTCGATTTCATTCCTTGTTTAATCTCCAATGTCATGCCAAAGTTCAGAGTCTCAAATTTTATTGGTGACGCGGGATTTTGATTTGGCTGTTGGTTTTATCGGATGAAAAAAAAGTTCTCTCCTACCTGGGTAAGAGATTGATTTTTCTGTGAATAGAAGTGATGATTTTTCCTTCCTAATTTCTCCCTTCTCTCTATATTTCTTTGATATTACTTGAAATTCAATTTCCTTATGTGAATCCTCATTTCTCAATCACTTTGTAGAACCCTATAAATTATCTATCTACATTTGTAAATCCTTCTCCTTTGAGGAATTAATATATCAAACCACATATAAATGCCTAGCTTCTCAAGCAGTTAGACCACTTTGAGATGTGTTGGCCCTGTGAATTTTTCATTGAGCCTCTCCTCCCAACTTTAGTTTGCTATCAGAAGGTTGACTTTTCTAATGACCTACAGTGGTAGACGCAACTTTAGTTTTTTGTTAGAAGGTTGAGTTTTTGAATGACCTACGGTGGCAGACGCATACCAATAGGTTGGGGTAAACATTCCCCTAATCTTCCTCTCAGCCCTCGTGCCTCCACATTCTAGTATAAATACCTTGTCTTCCTCCTCAAACTCTGAACATTACTACTCATTGGAGCTTCATTGACATGTTGCTCTAGGTACCCACGTGAGTCAAAGAAGGTTCCCCAAGTCCATTAGCCCATGGCAAAGCATTAGGAACCTTTAGATTGGGGTAAGACATGATATTATTTGATTCTATATTTTATTTCTTATGCACCAATTTTTGGGTTTAGTTCCCTTGTCTTGCCTGATGGAGACACTTTGGAGTCATGTTCCTTGCTAGTCGATAGATGGTACTCCAAAATGATGATTATATCTTTATTCATTTTAGTGATAAACACATGTGTGTATTCCCTGAGTTCTCTCTAGGACATCAATGGCAAAGACAGTTGTGAGGTTTCAGGACATCTTTGTCCCCAATGTTGGGCATGTTGAGATGAGGCGAGGATACTGGAGGTCAATGATATTTCTCTTTGATCATGATCTCCAATGCTTCTCGATTTGGCTTCTTCCCTTTGTTCTTAGGATACACCATGGGTGTGCTTTTTGGATGGCACGATGTTGTCAGAGTCAAAGTCATGATTTCTCCAACAAGCCCTAATTCAGTTTTTTCTCGAGTAATGCACACCTGAGCATATTGGTCATTTTACAAGGGTTCTAGTATGAACTGTGCAAGTTTTAGAATGAATAAATAAACTATTCGTCTTGTCACACTTGGTTGGTCTGGTAACCGTATATGGGGGTATTTCAATCATTTGATTGGTTTTCAATTGAAGAAATCAATAAATTTAATTATTTTGTCATATGAAAAATGTGAATAGATATATTTTTTAAATTAGAAAAATATGATTGTTCTATCTAGATGAATTTTTGTTATTAATATAAAGGTTTTAAAGAATCAAATTATAGTTTTTCTTATTTAGTTAATGCATGAACCCTAATTTGTGAAATGTATTTATGTAACATACTAGATTTTGGGTACTAAATCTATTATGAGGTCTAATTCACAATTCTATTAAGATTTGGATCCATTTGCAATATAATCTCATATTCCAAAACTCATTTAGTTATTCTGTTCAATAATCATGTTATTGGATATTAGATTGTCTCCATTTGAATTCCTTAAGGTCATTATCCTTACAAAAGAAATACTTACAAATTAATCCCTTAATTTAACTTCATGAGTCATTGTGACATAAACTAGCAAGATTTAAATTATCCTTGCTTAGAAATCCTGACTTGACCAGACATTCATTAAGTGCCCTTGAATCTATAACTAATGGATCTAGAATCATTAAAATATATTACTACAAATTGTTGTGATGATAATTGAAAGAGATGAAGTTCCAGATATAATTAGATGTATTTCTATGTTAGACATTAACTTATCTGAAAGTATATGAGTAGTCAAAGTCACAATACAATTGGAATTCTAGTAAGAGAGTTATAAGATTTAGAAATAAATTGAGAGAAAGGAGTTATAAACATTTTTGGACTTAAATATATTAAGGAGGAAAGATTTGACTCCTTGGTCAAATAAAGTCGAAGGCACCGTCCGTTACTAGAAATATGCAAACACATTCTCCCTCATTCTTAGATGATATATGTCAACCCCAACGATCTGAATGTCCTGAAAAGACACCTGAGAATCAAACATAGACTTAGAATTCATGCGACTGTGGTTGTTTCAAAGACCACTCAGAAAATAATGTGGTTATGACAACCCTTACCTTCTCCCTTACATTGAATACTGAGACTTTGTAAACAATCCTAACAGACCCGCTAGACTATATTAGGACATATGATCAACCATAGATCTGAAAAAACTCATCCTCATCCTCCTGCCTTACACATCCTTGATGCCTACACCTTGACTGAAACTATTTCTTCCTCACAAATTATAGGGTGGCGTTAATGAGCGTACAATAGACAGTCCAACTCAAACTAACATCTAGCCATGTCCTCTAAAATCATGTATTCTAGTCTATTATTTTTAGAGACAAACCTTTGTCCAATGGTTAGGATATGCTCCAACCTATAGGAGATCACAACCCTTATCCTTTAGTGAGAAACTACAATAGGAAGACCTACAATGAACCCATCACACTTCCACTCACACCTCTTTGACAGCTCCAAGGTCCCAAATCGGGGATGCAATGCCTCTGCAAAACTTGCTTGACTCAAGCCTAGCTAGATCTGAGATCAGTAGAAATGGCACCTGCAATTGAGGAGCCTCGTAATCTGAGTTGAATCCTTCTTACTAAGAAGCATGGATCTGAAACCAAAAACCTAGACCCCCTCACCCATCATTCACCAAGAATGCAAAAGGTTAGAGGATTGGAATGCATGGACATCTCCCTCCACATGTCAGCTGCCACCAGAACACAGTCAGTGAGAATGAGTTCCTTACATAATGATCTATAAATAGTGCACATTTATTTCCTTATATTTCATATCTGTATGAACCTGATGACTAAAAAAAATGATAATGAATGTCCTAGATTATGGTGATTAGAAGTCTTAATCTAAAATTTATCTAGAACCCATAACACTATAACCAAAAACCATACACACACACACACACACACACACACATATATATATATATATATATATATATATATATATATATATATGCACACACACACACACATATATATATGCACACACACACACACACACACACACACACACACATATATATATATATATATATATATATATCTTTGTGTGTGTGTGTGTCAATGCTTTCAAAATAGAAAAGAAACAAGAAATCCGAAATTAGATAAAATTATAATAAGAGTGTCTATGATATATTTAGTAGTTGTAATGATGATTTAGAACACTATATTAACCATCATTATAGTTACATTTAACATAATGGAGTATTAAAGGTAGTATTTATAGTAAGTCTAAAATTTTTGTACCATTGTTATTTTATTGAAATTAGTTAGCCAATACTTATCTACTAAACATAATATCAGATGATAATTAGAACATATTATGCATATGAATGTTCTCAAGATGATAACCAATCCTATTGGATATATTAACTTACTATTGGTCCTATTAGTATTAATATGTGCTTGAATTTATGAATGGATAAATAATGATTTAGTAAACTGAATTGGTAACAAAATTTTTAAGGCTAGTAATCTTATTACATTAAGAATTATATTTACATATTTTGATAATACTAGGAAGTACGTTTATCTATATATACCCTCTTTAATTAAAAGGGTAAATAAGATAGAACATACACATGTAAGGAAGTCCTCTTATATATTCATATGTGGATGACTCAATATCTTGACAAGTCTACCTTAGATAACATGTTGTTTAGAATCTTGTCTAATCGTACTTAATTTTTACCCATACTTCACATACTTGTTGTTAGACATATATTGGAGACCTAGATAATAATATTCATGAAAATATAGTAAAGTATGTTATATGTATCATATGGAACTGATTCACAAATCATCAAATGATTACTATGACAAAATTTTGGAATAGTGATTCAATATAAAAAGCCTAGTCCTAAATACCAATTGATTCCAAGACAATAGTAACCAATATCGTTATACACATGCATATCACTCTACTAATTGAATCTTGGAGCTCAAAACCTAGAATGTTTGGATTTCATAAAATTTTATAAGGTATGAAATGTCTATTACTTTTGGAAAGTTTAATCCTCCTTAAAATCATGCTTAGTAGATAAGTTGGTTGGCCTACATTTCTTTTGAAACTTTCTCCTTCCTATTTAAAAGGCCACTAATAATTATTCCTTGAAATAGTAGCACACTATTTAAATGTAGAAAAGGATAGGTTGGTGCTCATTATTTTAGTGAAATAGTTCTCACATGAGGCCCCTTAGTATACTGAGAAACACAATTGATGTTTTGTTGTTCTTTATAATAAGAACATAAGACTTCTCCAAAAACTAGACATTGGCATCTGATATCTATTTGAAAATTTGAGTTTCTAGTCATAAATTTGATATTAAATCCTATTGACTTTTAAAAAACATTTTCGATTTGGTGTTTGCATAGATTATTTAATTCCATACATTTTATCATAAGAAATTCTTTATAGCTAGGTTCATACTTTAACTTCCTAAATATCAACTTTGTACTAGTCTTTTGACTGGCCCATGTTTTTCCTTCTTGGGGTTGATGTTTACTTTTACTCCCTCTATGAGTTCATTACAGGTGATTAAAGCACAAGACCTATAAGAGATTGTATGTGATTCCCTCTATTAGAAGATGAAGATTACATTATCTAAAATTTTATTCACTAGTATTCGATGTATATGTATCTTATCTCAACACGCCATGTACTATGAGAATATTGTATGAATGAAAAGACTTGTTTATAACTTTTTGATATTCATTTTTGTAAAAATTTAATAGAAGGATTGAGTCTTTGCAATTTAGGTGTGGGAAACCCTAATTGGTAGACCATAGTAGTAGTTTTTACCTAGAATCAAGGTTTGGTATGCTCATAAATTATGATGACTAATACCCTAACCTTCCCAAATGAGAAATAACTTTTGAAAATGAATCCCTTTTTGCTTATATCTTGCAATAAGTTGAAATATTATTTAATTTTTGGACTTTTTTTCTTTGTAATCACTTCAATTAATTGAATTATTGTTGATAAATCCTTTGACCTCAATATGATATGATATGGATGTTCTCATCCCCTTTCATTGGAAATGAACTAAAGTTGACTAAACTTAAACTTGGCTTGTCTATTGTACATGACACTTAGACTAAAATTCTTTATAGGAGTGATACTCTTGTATAACCATATAATAGGGCACACTATTTCTGCCAAAATTTTACTTTTCTACTTATTTATATATAGAGCATGTCCCAGGGTGCACCCTTTCACACTTTTGGTATGATATCCTATATTATCTTAGACCTACTTAAATTATCTTAGGCTAAGTTTTTTTGTATGCATTGTTTGATTGTTGTGATGCTATTGAAATGTTTTAAGGCAAGTTTTCTCTAAAATGATGATGTCTCTTAATACATTAAATAATTCATCTCTATACATATTTATTCATTAGAAAGAACTTACTCTTCAACTACCTGCATATGGTGAACCCCCTTTTGCTTGGGAACTGTCTTGTTTTAATTACCTTTTCCTATTAAATGCTAGAATTTTTCTATATAGTACTGAATTGATACATACTCTCTTTCGTTTCCTATTTGTAGGTGTTTTTCTCAACCCACCAAGATATATATGTTTAAAAAGGGTCACTCAGGTGGAGCATGTACTACAAATTAGGACTTTGAAGATAGCTTGAGATGACAAGGTTTCCCTCTACAACTAGTTCTTTAAATAAGTGAAGATTGTATGATTCCCTTTTGTAAGACCATCCTTATGGTGAAGAATAATGTATCAAATACTTTTACATAATAAAATAATTATATTTTTGTTGTTGTTACATATTCATGTTGTTTTTTATATCGTTCTTTTGAGAATATGAAAGATTTACCCAATCCATCTTATTTGTTAATGTGTTAGGATAGGATGACTTTGTTCCTCAATTGAGTAAGAAGTGGATACCCTCTTGGGGTGCACCCCTTACAAGACAACATTAGACCATCTACACTCATTAAATCTGACAATTTCAAGTTATCCTAACTTGTTTCTATACTTATGAGGGTTGAACGCCTGAGTCATGGGATACTAATGAAGGTTTCCATCCCTACTTAACTACTTCCATCATGTGGTTGTGACAAACCCTATTCTAACCCTACCCTCTCCTTCATGGTTAGAACTTCCCCTACGTAAGATTTGACACCTTTATTTATTAGCTTTTAGATCTGACCTTAATGGGAAATCATTCCAACCACTATGTATCATAGGATGCTTTAGTAGCCTTGATAAGTTCAAATATACTATCTACCTAGATTCAATTTAGGTGCCCCTTGAAGTATGCTAACAACTATTTATACCTTGAGGATGAGAATGCTTAGATATTGAAATTTACACGTTTATTCAAAAATGGTGTCATAAATCAATTAAAGAACTAAGTGAACCAATTTTCACCATATCATACCTACACTAACTATTTTGCTACTATTCATTACACCAACAAAGTCTAACTATACAAGCATTGTAAAGGGAATACTAAGCCATTTCTAACTTATAGAATGGGAGCAAGGGTGTTGTTTCCTATTACATGATGCCAACTCCTACCAGACATTTAGATAGAGAGAATTGGGAAAAATAACACTAAAGAAACTCTATTTGGTAGATACGGCATGCATACCCTAATGGAGTTAGTTCAATTATCACTTAATAAAAAGGATATATCATTCTTACAATACTTAACCTATATTACAAATATTTCTTCATTAAACTTATTTCATTATTATTCTATATGGACAATAAGAAAAGTTGTTTTGGATTTGTTGATGTTTCTATGAATGAAGATGCCACAAGGTGAAGTTTTGAATAGTATAGAAGACCTCTAGAGAAGAACCCATGTGACTACTTAGATCAACCCTAAAACCATATATATAATGTGGAACCATTATAATAAGAAGTTTTGAATAGATATGACTTAGATTACTAACCCCATTTTACCTCTTTAGGTGGATAAAGATAATTTATAGATAAACCTTTTAAGTGGTGGAGTCTTGTACCCTTTAATGGTTGAGATTATAATATAAATTTAGGATTGGTAGAGCTTACCGATGGATGGTACTATTAAAAAAGCTTAATCGTGAATGAAACAAGTATCTCTTTAGTCATCTCCTCTATGAATGTCAGCAAATATAGCCACCACATAAAAAAGATAAAAATGTAAACTTTGCTAAACCACTATGAATGTCAGTTAAAAAATTAAAATAAAATTAAAATTTTGGTTTTACTTATTTTTGGTTGTGAACAAACCTAGGGTAAATTGCTGAATTGGGATTAAGAAAATTCAATGGTTTAAATTAATGATCTTTACCCCAACTTGCTTTAAAATTTAATGAAATAGGTAACCAAACTCTATAAACCAAGTCAAAAACATAATAATGTTAAACCTAATGAATAAAATAAACTAAATAATGAGATATTAAGAACACCGTATTAATAACATGGGCATTTGATGTTGCCTTAAGTGTATGGATGACTAATTAAATAAGTTACATACAATACACCACAATGCTCAAATGAGGATAATAAAATGTATTTTCTAGGTACATTATAATCTTAGACCTTACCCTTATCTATCGAACAGACTATGTGTAAAATGACATTGTCATGAGACAGACATATTTAATCAAGTTGGCTAAATTTATGAATGTATTCGACTTAAGATATAACCCTAACCCTAAAGGGAAAAATATATATATGCATGACATACTCTTCAACTATGTGCATGATCAGTCACTTTTTTGGAAAAAAAGATATAGAATAAATAATTATAATAATATATGGTGAGTTATGATTTCTCCGTCCAAACCAAAATAAGTTAATAATAACAATGTGGCCGCTAGCGGCGGCTCTCTCCCTAGCTCCCGCGATCTAGGGCTTGCCCCGTCACCGACCCTGCTCGGGGGGGAGGCTGCCTTCCGACGCGCAACATTCCCTCTCCCCCTGGGCTTCTTCTTCCTCAGTTGTCTCAAGGTGCTTCGACGATCGGAGCCTTTGCCTTCTTTTCGTCTAGGACCCGTCCTTCTCAGCGGTGGTACTCGGCCTCAGATCTTGAGGCTGCGGCGCTGGTGGTTTGGGCGGCGTGCCCTGGTGGTGCTTTGGCTCGTTGGGGTGGAGCGGAGAGTGGGCGACTTGCCCTGATTGTCAATCCCTACGATAGTCGAGACCCCCCGCCCCCGTTCTTCTTCGCGGGCCTCCCTATTTTTTTCTTGTTTTCTTTGCTGCAGGCTATTCTGCTCATTTCTCGCCGCTCGTCGGAATTGTTGTCACTGCTTGTCGGCGTTGTTGTTCTCTCTATTTGGGAGCTATGAGTCTTGGCTCTTGCTGGCCTCGATTTCTTCCGTTCGGATACACTACTGGTTCTATGGATCTGCATGTGGCGAAAAACATTGGTCTGTATATTTTTCATTTACAGGTTTATCATCTCCGATCTATTCTCAGGTTGAAGGAATCTCTTATGAAAAGTTGCTTATATCAGCCTAGTGGAAAAGAGATCAATGCAGAAGTGTTCTATTATCATTCCAATATGAGTTTTAGGGATCGGATAGCCCTGCTCTTTGTTGTATGTACTTCCAGAATCACTTTCCCTATGTGTAGATGCCATATGGCTTTTCAGTAATGAAGATGTTCAGATTGCTCAAAAAAAATATATGGTGATTTTTTTGTTTATAATAACTTAAAATTTTGCAAGCTTTAGTGGTTATGTTCTTATGATTTCACCCAATACTCATAGGCTTAAGAATACATTATAAGTTCAACTTGCAGCTATGAATGAACCTAAGTGACACCATCTACGTAACTCAGTTACTCATGCTTGTGTGGTAAGGAATTTGTCTACACTAAGCCCTAGTGACCACATGTAAGGAATTACAATAACTAAGAAAACATTTCAGAATTGAAGTTGATAGTGGAAACAAAATGAATGATAAAAAATATACTGTCACGATATAGGAAATCCTAGTAAGTAAAAAAAATCTTAGGGAAACCTAGATTTTTGTTAATTTATCTTAGCTCAACATTTTGTGTGAGAAACATTGTGCATGCATGATGCTTAGACTAACATAGTGACATCTTGGTTAACAACTGATTCATTACATTGACTTATAGTTGTTGGGATTTTGGGGATTAAATTCTCTTTGCATGGCGGAATTTCATAGAATACCCAAATCTAGGTATTCATTTGAATCCTCTGTTACATTATGACTTTTTAACAAGTTGGCCCTACTATCCTTTTCATGACATAGATTATACTAGGGTATTTATAAATCCAGAAACATGTTTTTCAACTAATAATCATCCTAATTGAATCTTAAGTTTAAGTAATCTGGATAATGATATAATTAAGGGTTCATTCTATAATATACTACCATATAAGTTTTTACTCAAAATTTTGTTCTCTACGATTTCTTCATAACAAGATAAGAGAAAGGTAGAATCAAAAGTAAAAATTGCAAATTAATTGACTAAATGAAGTAATAAATACAATAAATAATTACTTCACTTTCAAGTCATTATTTTATATTTCTAAAACTATTAAACATTTCAAAATTAGTAAAATATTGACGAAATATGGATATAGTTTTTAAGGAATATGTTAAATGGATAGATAATCCCAGAAAGTCACAATTGTTAATCATGGTAACCAAGTAACTAACTATGTTAACATATATTTAAATAATACTAAAAATTTCTAGTAGGGTACATGATTGGATGTGTGATCTTAAAATAGGAAACCAATTGTGAATATAGATTCTAAACACCATAAGTAGTCTACACATCAAATTTTACTTCATTATGGTGATGCTAATTGCCATAAATATATTATCAGAAAAAACTACAAGATAATGTTGAAAGAACTTAAATCATTTAGACCTAATAAAAATCTCTAAAACTGGAAAATTATGGTTTAAATAGAATCTACATATCCTAATTAGTTTGCATGGCAATTTCTATTGAACGAGGATTTACGATAGCTACAGTGATAAAGGTAAAGAAGGAAAGAGGATTAAAATGAAAACATAGAAGATGAGATTAAATTATTTGATTTACAACATCAAGCTAAAGTTTAGATTATTCAATTTTGTTGTCTATGAAGGCTTTAATTTGGTCATTTCTTTTTTTTTGGACAACCCTGAAGATTTCTTCTACCTTGGGTAGGAGACTGATCCTTCCATGAATAGTATTGATGATTTTTCCTTTAGAATTTCTCCCTTATCCCTATTCAATTCTTTGATATTTATTTCACATTTGGTTCCTTTATCTGAACCTACATTGATCGATCCCTTGGTCGAACCCTCTATTCTTTTATTTGGAAACACCCAATTTTCTCTATAACGTCGAGGCTCCTCCTTCCAAAAAACAACATATCAAATCATATACAAAGCCCCTGCCTTCTTGAGCAAGTTTAACCCCTTTGAGATGTCTTGGATCTACTAAATTAGACACCCCACTATGGAGCCTCTCCTCCCTACTACAGTTTTTGTTAGAAGGTTATGTTTTCTAATGAACAATGGTGGCCTCCGTATGCCAATTTCTTGGAAAAAATATTCTTGGAGTTTTCATCACAGTTCTGTGATGCACATAGTTTTATTCACTTTTCCTAGGCTATTTTCCATTTATTACATACTCTACTGATTAGTTTTATATTATTTGTGTATTCTTTATTATTATCAACCTACAAAATGTTATTGCATCCAATTATGAGTATTTATACTAAATTATGTAGATTTAGCATATTTTATTTAGACTGAAGTTGGTTTTTCCTAATTTTTTGGTAAGTTGGGCACTTACAAGGCAGCTCGATGCTACCAACAATAAATTTGGTGGTACCAACTTAATGAGGAAATCCAACATGGGAGTTAAAGAAATATCAATATTACCGAGATACCACTCAATGTTACTAAGAAAGGGTCCGATGAAACTAAAATGCTATGTCAGTGAAATTGACTCATGGTCGAGAGAGAATTGATAATCGAAGTTTATCAACTCGGCTCTAATGACATTCAAGTGGGTAGTACCAACTTTCATAAGTAGAAGAAGTCAAAACTCACAAAATAGAAAGTCAATGTTACTGAACCACCTATCGACAATACCAACACTCAACAAAGAGGTTCAAGCCAGCCAATGACTCAATATCACTGACATCTAGTTGGTGGTATCAATTTTGCATGATCAGTGCAAACTAAAGATTAAGATAGATCTGATGGCTGAGACTTAATGATAGTCAAAGACCTACTTATGACCTAAGGGGAGTTCGGTGAGACCTAGGTATCACATTCTATTTGATTTCAACTGAACAAAGAGTCGAGATAAGAGGAGATGAAGGAGATTACCATGTCCCAGATGATTTGAGCACCTATAAAGAGTAAATTTGTAGACAGAATGTTCTGGATTGAGATGCTCTCCTGAGGGGATCTTCCAGACTAGTTTCTTCATGGGTCTACAGTAGTTTATTAGGTTTATCATGTTTTCTCTTTTCTCCTCTGTATGAGATAACAAAAATCATGTGTGGATAATCCTCTTGTTCGTTAGGACCCTAGAATATCCCAAGTTTATATCATAATTGATGTAATGATTATGTATTATATATATATATATGTGTGTGTACATATATTCTTAAATTTAGGATAAAGATTTACGATTGCTTAATGAACTACCTATGCATGATCACCATAGTTAATTACTCAGACCATTAATTGCATTGGGAGAGGGATTAAGAATTGAAAAGATTGAAGATTTACATAGTGTATATTATGAGTCGGGAGAGGGCTAATAACTATGAAGGAAATAACCTAGAGGTATCACTACTGTGCCTAAATAAATCTTAAATCATAAGAGAAGTGGGGTTTGTTTTAGTATAGGTAGTGTATTATGCTATGGGGTGGGTAATACTTGCTACAGTTCCCTTGGTCTAGGGTTTAGGATAAATGATTATTAGAAAAATTGGGTTAATTACAATGTGAACCATGGTGAAAGTTTAATCCTAAGGACTCCACCAATCTCCAATCACATTCCATTTAATTTAGATTTCAACTCTAGCAATTAGTTATTTCCAAATAATCAATTGCCTTTTACTTAGGCCTAGCTAATTAGGTTATAGTTAGTAGTAGTCTCTGGAGTACAATTCCCTGAGTTTGATATTTGGGCCTCATAGGCCTATACTCGTTGCGCACACTTGTGTTTTACATAGATAGATTAGGCATGTCAACTTTTTGGTGCCATTTTTGGGGAAACATTAACTCCAAAACTATGAGTCTTGTAACCGACCACACTAGGACATTTTATTTTTCTTATTAAAAATTATTGCCTATTTTCTTTCTTTGAAATTGTGCTTAAACTAAAAATCTTATATTTGCAATAAAATTTACGAGTACTCATTATCACTCACTATTATTTCATCCTCGTGTACTAGTGCATGGCTCTGACTAGAACCATTAACTATGGGGAATCAACTCCACATGGTATAGGTCCAGAGGAACTCTGTCACATATTAAGAAAATTTGAGGATTTAGAGTAAAAATGTCTCCATACATCAACACCATAGGCAGAGCAAGCACATATAGAGAAAATGGAACCTAATGCTGAAGAATGTGTTGGGGCCAAAATAGAAGAACAGACTGTCAAGGAGAAGATCAAGGCATCTTCAACTGCAACACAACAAGAGTCTGTTAAACGACAAGCAATCAACATGGGAAGCTACAAAATAGACTCTAGACTAGTGGCACTCATTAAATACCAATCATTTCATGGCCATAGTATGGAGGACCCAATGGCACACACCAATGGTTTTGCCAAGAGATGTAATACATTGAATATGGATAGGGTCCTAGCCACAATAATGTACATGAATTTGTTCTCCTACTCATTGTCAGACAAGGAAAAAACATGGTTTTTCAGTCTTCCTTCCAATTTCATAGAGACATCACATGAGATGATATATTCTTTCTTTGAGAGGTACTTTCTATAAAAAAAGACATAAGACTTGGTCAGACAAATCTATAACTTCAAACAATAGCCAAGGAAACCTATTCAAAACCATGGGATAGATTTTAGAATATGCTATGAAAGGTTTCCCATCATGGTATTGATCTTTATGGCCACACAAAGACATTTTATTATGGGATACACAATGGGGAGAGAACTACTCTTGACAAAAAAAGAGTGGGTTTCTTTCTGAACAATAAAGACACAAGGTGCCACGAGATATTAAAGAATATGGCAAAGAATCAATCATGGGGAGAAGAGCATGACTCTTTAGCAATCATCAAAAGTGTTGTGGAAGGAGATCCATGTGTTGAATGAAAAGATGGACAGCCTCACAAGGAGGAGAAGAAATCTAGAACCTCATCTGAAGGTCAAGAGGAAGAGTGCATGTATATGCAGCAGTAGAACAACTAAGGTGAAAATTATTATGCATGGAGGTAGGATCTCAAATTCTCATGGAAACATCCTAACAATTTTCAGTGACATCTATCACAAGTCTAGAAACCCAAACAACAATAGGGAAACATGTCTTAGTAGTACTAGTAGGATAGGAGACCTAACAAGATAGACCAGATAGAAGACATTGGCATGTTGGTGAATTAGAACCAGACACTCTTGAACCAAACAAAAAGATACCATTAAATCAAGGAGCACAGATTCGTAGTATAGAAAATTATATTTCTCATCTACCAATGGAAGTGGCTTCCCTTAAGATGCCCATCCAATAAGGATTTCCAAGGAAAATGGATGTTACATCCCACAATCAACAAGTGAAAGCAATATTCCTTCACAATGAGTGTTGATGAAAGACCAAAGTGTGGCTCTAGAGAAGAACACCACCATAGGTGGCATGGGGAAGGTGACAGAGGCTATCCCTCTAGAGAAACCACATGACACCACACCATATGATGAGAGACTAAAAGAGGAGTAAATTGAGTAGAATGAGAACAAGGAGTCCTACATTCCACCCCATCAGTGAAAAATTGTGACTCTAGTACCATTTTCTAATAGAATATAGGCCAAGAGGGTAGATCAGTAGTCATGAAATTTCTAGAGACATTTAGGAAACTCCAGATCAACCTATCATTGGTAGATTCTCTTGAGAAAATTCCTTCCTATGGCAAGTTATTGAAGGATATTATCAAAAAGAAGAAGAGGATAGATGATTTTGTTGTCATTGTCTGCAAAGAGGAAGTCATTACACTAATATAAAGAAAACTTCCACAGAAGAGACAAGATCTAGGGTGTTTTAACATATCGTGCTACACTGGCAGGATCAAGTTTGGAGAGCGATCGGCATGCAATTTCTTTATACCGTATGAATCTCTCTAGTCTTACCCAAAGCATGACTTGATCCCAAATATTAGAAAAATTGTCATGAGTAGTATTTTTTATCATGGGATGCACTTTATGATTCTAGAGCAAGCATCAACCTGATGTCATTGATTACATTCAAGAAATTAGGACTTAACAAATCCAGGAAGAGAAACATGACTATTCCATTGGCCAACAACTCAGTAGTGAGACTAATTGGTATGTGTGAAGATGTATTGGTGAAGGTGGATGAATTTATTTTTCCAGTAGATTTTGTTGTCATGGAGGTGCAGGTTGACTATGGAAATGAACTAGTGTTAGGCAGACCGTTCCAAGCCACAACATATGTCATTTTAAAAATGGGGAGAGGAAAGTTGACATTAGGGATTCAAGATGACCGATTTGAGATTAAACTACCCAACTATCAAGCACTCGATAAGAAAAGCGAACTATGCCACATGATGCAGCAATTGGGAACTCAGTTGTCACTATTTTTGGGAAAACTATTTATGGACATGGCCCATGTCATGACAAAGGCTGACAAGGGTACTCTTTTTTTTTACATAATGGAGCATACAAAGAAGATCTCTTTGACTAAAGGTATAAAGTACCATGATTATCCAGGGGAAGAGGAGCACCTGATGAAAGTTGCAGATGTGGCGTTCCCTACAATGCTACAAGAACATTCACAGTTACTGTTAGAAGCCTTGGTCATGAATCTGGTGGATGACTACACTCACTATCATTTACTAGAAGAGTGTGCATTATTTCTAAAGATCTTGTGATTCTTCCACACGAGACACTATGAAGACTTGGGACTACCACCATTAGTCCCATATTTGTAGTGTCCTCCTGAGATGGAATTGAAGCCACAACCACCATATTTGAAGTACACATTGTTGGCATTGGATAACAAACTGCCAGTAATAATTTCAGCAGCTCTAACTGTGAAGGGGGAGAAGAAACTACTCATACTTCTGAAGAATCATTGGGCCACGTGTGAGTGATCCATTGCAGGCACAAAGGTGATCCCCCCTAGTTTATGTCAGCACAAGATCTGGATTGCAGAAGGAGAAAAACATGTAGCACAACCTCAGTGGCGTATAAACCCAATAATGACAGAGGTGGTGAACAAAGAGGTAGTTGAACTTCTATTGGTGGGTATAATTTATGCTATCTCTGATTCTAAATGGATTAGTCCTACACAGGTTGTTCCTAACAAAGTGGGAATCATGATCACTACAAATTCTACTAGTAAATTAGTCTCGACTAGGCTAGTGATCGGGTGGCATGTGTGTATTGACTATCACCGTCTGAACATTGTTACTTCAAAAGATCATTCTTACTTCCATTTACAGATCAAATTCTTGAGAGGCTCACCGCTGCTCACATTTGTTTTATCGGGTACTCCAGTTATAATCAAATTTCTATCAAACCAAAGGATCAAGAGAAGTCTACCTTCACTTTTCCCTATGGTACTTATGCATGTCGTCAGATTCTCTTTGGTCTTTGTAATGCATTGACAACTTTTCAAAGACGCATGCTTGTAATCTTTTCAAACATGGTGGAGCATTGTCTTGATATTTTTATGGATGATTTATGGTGTACAGGGAATCTTTGAGGACTGCCTTTATAGTTTGGGTAAACTTTTACAAAGATGCAAGGACACTCATCTTGTTTTGAACTGGGAGAAATGGCATATGATGGTGAGTGAAGGAATTGTGTTGGGGCACAAGGTGTCCAACAAAGGGATGGAAGTCAACCCAGTGAAAATAGAAGTGGTTTCTAAACGACCTCCAGTATCATCAGTTAAGGGAGTTAGGAGCTTGTTAGGACATGCAAGATTTTATTGATGATTTATAAAATATTTTTGAAAATTGCCAGACCACTTTCCAAATTGTTAGAGGGATGTGGATTTCAAATTTGATGATCGATGTCTCGAAGCTTTTTAGGTTTTAAAAGAAAAATTGATGGTGCGCATCAGTGGTGGTGGCTCCACATTGGAGTCAGCCATTTGAAATGATGTGTGATGCATTAGATTTTGTAGTAGGGGTTGTTCCAAGACAAAGTAAGGATCGGTAGTGTTGGTCATTTACTATGCATCTAGAACACTTAATTATGCAAAAGTAAATTATACCACCATAGAAAAGGAACTTCTAGTTGGAGCCTTTTTTTTAATAAATTTAGACAATATTTTCTAGGGATAAAAGTGATAGTATGGACTAATCATGCAATTATTAAGTATCTTTTATAGAAGAAGGATGCTAAAGCGAGACAAATTAGATGGATTTTGCTACTATAGGAGTTTGATATAGAAAGCAAGGACAAGGTTGGAGCATAAAATGTGGTAGTGGATCACTTATCTAGGTTAGAGAGAGTGGATGAATCTGGGCTAGAGGTACTCATTATTGAAGATTTCATTGATGATCAACTTTTTGTCATAAGGAACAAGGATCCCTAGTTTGCACACATAGTAAACTATTTGGCATAAGGAGAGATACTGGAGGATAGGTGATATCAAGAGAAGAAAAGATCCTTCCATTATTTGGAACTTTATGTATGAGATGACCCTATCTCATTTAAACAGTGTAGGATGGCATTTTGGAGAAGTGTGTTCTAGAGTGTGAGTTTGAAAGCATAGCAGATCATTGTCATTCCTTACCTACCGGGGGGACACCATTCTAGTTCCAGGATGGTGGCTAAGGTTTCTGAAAGTGGTTTTTACTAGCCATCTTTATTTGAAGATGCTTACAACTATATGTGGAGGTGTAATGCATGTCAATGGACAAGTAACATATCTAGGAGGCACAAAATGCCTCTTAGTATCTTTTAGGAGGTAGATGTATTTGCTTTGTGGGGAAGTGATTTCATGGGACCTTTTGTCTTTGAACTCTAATTAATTTGTAACTTCCTAGAAGTGGACTATGTTTCTCAATTGGTTGAACCAATTCCAACCCGAACCAATGATGCGATGGTCGTGTGTAAATTTGTTAAGGTCATAATTTTTACAGGTTTTGGGTGATATGAGTGATCCTAAGTGATGGGGGATCCCATTTCACTAATAGGAAATTTGGGGCTTTGTTGATCAAATATGGAGTGAAGCATAGGGTAGGAACCACATACGATCCCCAAACTCAAGGCGAAGTTGAGGTGTCAAATAGAGAAATTCAGATGATCCTAGAAAAGACCGTCTCAACCAGTAGGAATAATTGGAGCATGAAATTGAATGATTATCAATGGGCTTATAGGACGGCTTTCAAGACACCAATAGGCATGACTCCCTGTAGGATAGTCTATGGGCAGGCATGTCATTTTCCAATGGATCTAGAGCACAAAGTCATGTGGGCTTTGAGGAAACTAAATAGTGATCTTTCTAGTGCATGGAAGAAATAGAGACTAGA
Source organism: Alisma plantago-aquatica (assembly GCA_963693085.1). Taxonomy (NCBI): domain Eukaryota; kingdom Viridiplantae; phylum Streptophyta; class Magnoliopsida; order Alismatales; family Alismataceae; genus Alisma; species Alisma plantago-aquatica. Next base: position 712,136,156 of record OY856412.1, on the reverse strand, counting down.
GCTCAATGAATTAGATGAGATTAGGCTAGATGTTTATTAGAGCTCTAGAATATATAAGGATAGGACTAAAGATGTGAATAACTTTTATATTTCACATAGGGTGTTTCTACTGGGCCAAGGGGTTTTGATAATTAATTCTAGGATGAAATTGCATCCTGGGAAGTTGAGGTCCCGGTAGAGTGGACTGTATGTGGTCGTCACGACATTTCCTCATGGATCAGTTGAAATTTGTGATGGTGTAAATCCTTTTTTTACAAATGGACATTTCCATAAACATTACTATGGGGGAAAGATAGACCATAAGGAGGAATATTGAATCTCATTGAGTTTGCTTGAGCATTTGAGCAACCAAATATTGTCAGCCCTAAAACGTAAAACAAGGGTGCTTTTAGGAGGCAACCCATGGTTTAATTTTCCATTATTTGTTTTTCATCTAAACTTGTTTAGGAGTAACTTCCTTATTTTCATTTTGAATAATTTTTAGAATTAACAAATGTACCTTCATGATTCTTGTTTGGGGTGCACGCAGAGACAAAGTAGATAACACCAAAAAACTAGTATGTTGCGCTGATAGATGTGTAAAATCAACAAGGATGACATAAAAAAAATTGTACCACTAACTGGTAGGCTAGTGGCACCGACTCCTTATCTGAAAAAGCGATAAAGATCTTTAGAAAAGTTAGTAGTACCAACACCTTGCATCGATGGCACCAAAATAATCGAGAGAAAGTTATGTTGTAGGATTGATACACCGAGAGGATGTTCAATCGCATTGAGAAAGCACGTGAAAATGACACAGCTCAGTAACACTGACATAATGATCCAATAGCGAGCTCAATTTTGATCGGTACAATCGATTGCATGATCAGTGGCACTAATGCAAAGTCATAGTAACTCGTAAGAATCAACTTGGTACCAATGACATTCTATCGTTGGCACTAACTCTTAAAGAACAAAATATGTGGGACCAACATTAATGGTCGAGTTCATATACATCCTATAGTTAGTGGCACTATTCTAGACCAACATTTAGAAGTTGGTACCATTGATGTTGTTGAAATCACTAACAAAGGGCAATCTGGGGGTCGGTTCATCGATGGCTCCTGGTCGTTGGTATGAATGGATGACACCGACAAACCAAAAGATAGAGAGAAAACTTGGTACCACCAACTCCACCAGTCGATGGCACCAACTCATCGTGAAGGGAGGTTTGACACCTATATATGAGGATGCAATGAGTGATATCCATCTACACCCAAACCACCAGAAGGCATGTAGAGCTCCCTATGTCCCCAAATCATCATAGCTCTCTTTCTCTGGAAGAAATGGCTTCAAGAAGACAACTGTCATCAGCAGAAGTGGTCAAGCAGATGGTGCCAAAGCCATCTAGGATGGCTTTTTTAGATGAAGAATAGAGGAAGCTCTTCACTAACATGATGAAGAGGGATATTATACCCAGGTAGTGTGATGACCATGCCTTCCTCAACAACACTGGCTTCATCGAGAGCCTCCGCCAAGTCTACCATGGGCAAGGGATGATGGGTGATCACCCCTTCTTTGGTGATTGTCCCACCTATCGAGAGACTCTATGCAAGTTCCTCACATTAATGGATGTATGCTGCATCTCCAATCATGGGGAAGGTTGGGAAGAAGGGTATATCAAGATCAGACTCTACAATGTCTTCCACCACCTCACATTGGCAGAACTCAACACAATCTATGGATTGCTAGTGGGTAGAGTACACTTCACCCACAATAACTTTGACAATGTCATGGCTTGGAGGCATATCCCTGCCTTAGAGGTTCACTGTAAATTAGCACCAAGCTTCAGTGATGGATATAGAGCATCCCTTGATTCAAATTCTACATCATTGCCTAATGAATACAATATTTTCCAGGTTCACTCAGGGGAAAGGGAAACCATAGAAGGCGGACATGTATGTTCTATGGGTGTATCTCACACTAGGGAGAGAGAAGGTCAACCTCGACTTGTTCTTCTTAAGGCACATGATAGTAGTGAAGATAAAAACTCATAAGAGGCCCCCTATTTACGTTAGGGGATTACTCAAGCCTTTATCTCTTCACCTCCACCTAGACATCTCTAGGACCACCACAATCCAGGCATCCTTGATGCTTGATTTCAAGCTTTTCAAGCGGGCTCATCTCATCTCGAAGTACGAAGGGAAGGTGCACTCATGTTGCACCATAAGGCTAGATGAAGGAAAGGGCTCTCCCTAACCTCATCTTCTACCTCTGAGGAGTGTGGCTCCTGAGATGGCCAACAACCAATGCAACACCGGTCCCAAAGGGTAACAGTGAAGAGGAGGAGTCCAAGTCAGAACAACAAGAAAAAGAAGAATAAGAAGAAGAGGATGAAGAGGAGGAGTCCAAGTCAGAACAACAAGAAAAAGAAGAATAAGAAGAAGAGGATGAAGAGGAGGAGGACTCCATGCCTTTCATGCAGAGGTGGCTTCTACATAGGGTTCCACATAGATAAGCAGCATCTGACTCCACAACTGCACCTCTCCACCGCCTGGGGATTCTTTCTCTATGGAAGGTATGTATAGGATGTTGTAGTCTATACAATAGGGACAATAATAACAGTCAGCTACCCTGACACAGATACACGTGGTCTAAGAGTAGCTCCTTCAGTGGCAACATGTGATCTTTGCCAATGAGTGTCTTCTCCTGGCCAATCAAGAGAACATGCACACTCACTTGCAACACATTGAGTACCACCAACAGCCACTCTATGACCATTATTGGAGTCAAGGAAACTTTGCTAGCTGTCTGCAAACACATTCTATGCTAGAAGGCCCACCCACATTCACTGGCACTTTCTACCTTTCTGATCCAAAGATTCCACTGAGAAATGAAAATAGTTACATGTATGCATTTTTTTATTTTACACACACTCATCACTCAGATGAGAATTTTAGTGCATCCATCATATCACCAAAATAGTAGGTATTAGGATTCATGATTTCTCAATTCCTTCATTGTATAGGTTCATCATATGTCATTTTTGCATATATGATTTGGATGTTATTGGTGATTCTTTTTCATATCCACCTACTTAATTCCATCCATTACTCTTTATGGTAGGCCACAAATATGATGGATCCCCTCATTTATTTTTATATAAGAAATTGTTTCCAACATAGTTGGTAGGTAGATAAGAGAAATGTAGATAGGGAATTACACGGGGCATCAAGTGGATGCCCTATTTGCTATAATATTAAATACTCTATTAATAGTATTTCATTTTGTATAAGGGTGGACATATTTAATGGACATTTTGGTCATAGCAGTGTAGTATTTGTTCCATGGTTGGTAAGGGCCAATTTGTGACAGTTGGGTGGGGTATTTGAGACATGTAGTTCATATTATTTTTCCTCCTACTAACTTCTTTCAAATCGATTCAAAGGTAGTGCTATTTAAGGGAGAGAAACATTTAATCTTATGGGATTTTGATGTACTGAGTTTTACTCACTTTTTATAGGCTGTTTTCCTTATATTTCATGCATTATCATTTATTTTTATATTATTTGTGCATTGATTATCACCTATTAGCATGTGAAACGTTATTGCATCAAATTATGAGTATTTATACTAAATTATGTCAATTTATCATATTTTATTTGCACATAAGTTGATTATGTCTACTTTATTTTTATTGGGCACTATAATGACTACATCCCTAACTTTATCATATTAGGCATACCTTTTATAAGGAATCTCTCTTGCTTATATTTTATGATCTCTTGAAAGATATGATAACTCTGGGACTATCTCTATCTCTTTGATTATTGGAGTGTGTGGAATTAACATTGATAGTTCCTTTCTGTGACAAAGTGGATTTTAACATTATAGTAAAGTAATTACTCTTTCGCCCTCATTATATCTATTGATGGTTCTAAATCATTTTTCTTGACTTCATAATCATTGTTGAGACTCAAATCCAAGATATGGTGAACAATGTGGATTTTGTACACATTATAACACTTCAAATTGGATTCATTCATCACTTTGTCCAAAGAATCTATTTGGTCAATCAAACTTTGTCTTTTGATTCTCAAACATTTTCTAGATATTCTCCACATTATTTTGAAGCTTTGGTCCAAATTTGAGGTCAATTGGACATTCCTACGAATTACTACAACTTCTTGAAGTTAATGCATTGAAAATGCCTTTTTATTACCCTTTTTATGGATTTTTCCACGTCACTGATCCATTGCAAAAGGAGGGGGTGAACCCCAACCCTCAGATCTGAGACCCACAGATCAGGGCCTCAATCTAACAGCCGTGAGTCTGTCTTCTACCTCCCGTTGATTGCGGGGATGAGACAACTCGGCCTTAATGGCCAATCTCCCGCTCTTGATGCTGTTTCAAAAATTTAAGCGAGCCAAAATGCTCCCCTCGCAATTTCGTACTCAACCAACCCTAGTTTGACCAGCATTTGTGCTCTTTTGCACCGCCAACAGGACTCCCTAAATATCACCTCCCACTCCGGCGGCCATGGCCTCTACCCCAAGCTCGGTTAGCCCTAAAATCTACCTCTTCATGCTATAAAAGGACCCCCCCAAGGTCTGCAGCAAGTTCAACTTGCTTGGAGCTCAGCCTCGCACACTAACATTGCCTCAACACCCTCTGTTTTCCCTCCCAAACCTTCCTGCTATCCAGACCAGCGCCACCGCACATGGCCCTTTGGGCGTTCTCGTTCCTCACCTCCTCGCTCATGTCCTAGACTACCTTTAAGTTCGTGAGGCCAAGCCGAACTCGATCGCACTCTCACTTCCTCCGTCCTTTCCTCCTGCTCCTGGACCACCTCCACTCCAGCGAGCCCTCCGCCCTGCCATCGTTACTTGTGGGAGACTCTGCGCGGATGGGAGACAGGAATCCCAAACCGCTGGTCCAGATGAGAAAGGACCCGGTCCAACAAACCAGACTGAACCAACTAATCAAGGAGAGTGAACCGGCCAAATTGAAGACCTAAACTGAGTTCACTAGCCCCTTGAACCAGCGATTTGCTTGTGCCTATGTGGCTCGATCTGGGCCTTTCCTTGCACATCCAACGATCCTTGTTTTTCCGTATTCAGGTATTTTTGCCTCCTCTCTGCTCGAAATTGCAACAAATGTTCAGATCTTGTTTTAATTGTAGAAAATGCATCCTAACTCCAAATAATTCGAACACATAGTCAATCTTGATCAGAAAAACCCAGTGAATCGATTAAAAATACTTTGGAAACCATATTATGAATGTTTGTCACTGATATCTCTAGATCTGTGATCCTTTGCTTATATAATTGATCTAAATCATGTGGCATATCTTGATCTATTGACCTTAAAGTTGATCCCTGATTTACTCTTAATATTAATCGAGACTTGATGTAATCTTGAATACCAATGATATTAGTTATCATGATGATAATCTAGAAATGATATGAGGACTTATATAATTACCATAAATTAGGGTTAACACATATGATCCTAGAAACCTAGGAAAGTCATTCACACTTGAAAATACTTGATATTTGAAATAATGATGGACAAATTGAAATATTGGTTGATCATAAGTGGATGACCTAACCCTAAGGTTGACCTAGGAAAGTGTAACCCTAATCTTGAATATTACAACATGATATACAAATATCTTGATCTTGACCCTTGATCCAAATATTATGTTTTAGGATCTAACTCGAAAGATCGACGTATTACTCGTGATCTATACTTGAAATCTTCAGTGAAAGGTACGCTATTATATGAATCCTCCTTGATTGTATTGTGGATACTTTTATGTATCTCTTGATTGTATACTTGGCTATTTACTTGGATGAGCTATTGTTCCCTATGATTAGTCTTCTGTTTTTCTATACTATATTTTGAAAAACATGAAAATATAAATTGCATGCCCATTATGACTGCCCGTATATTGATAATGATGATGATATTGATAATGTTGATAATGTGGATATTGAGTACAACAACCCCCTCATTTGGAAGTGGGACTTGTACATTGGCTTCCTATGTTCCTATGGTGAAAAGGGGCCTAGTGACCTTCCCCATCGCGTTGGGGTAATAGAGTCATACAAAATATATAAGCATGCTTCTTGAATTACAGCATAATGGGAATTCGTAATAAAAGTTGATTTGCTTGAAAAACTTGTCGAATAAATGTTGGTTTTGCAAATTGCATATTATTCTTTGAAATATAAGTCCTGCTAAGTATACTATTTTGTTATAAATCATTTTACTTGATTTTGATAGCGTACCGTGCAATTGCATGATTGTGTCTTGATTTTCTTGATTTTAGGCAATACAAATGGAATATTGAATAAGATCGCTTCCGCACTCATACACTTTGATGACAAAGATAAATCGGATATATCTCCATATTGGGTTAGTTTATTATTTTAAATATCCAGTTTTTGAGTTTTATTTCTTATTGTATATGCCAGTGTGTTAGATCCTACGAGGCCACTCAGGGACGGGTGCTTCAATCCTTTTTCTACTGTTTCGACAGTAGGATTGGGATTGGGGTAAGAACGGTTCCGTGACACTTTCATTTAAGCATGTAATGATATGAATGTTCCCATTCCCTTTTATTTGAATAAATTGAAATTGACTTAACTTATTCTTGAATTCTCTATTGTGCATGACTTTTAGACTAATATTACTTATATTGGCGATAATTTTGTACAACCATATAATAGAGTGCCCAATTTCTTCCATGAGTGTGATTTTCCACTTATTTGTAGATAGCAGTGCGCTATTTCCATCCATGGTGCACTTTTTTTCGACCCACACTTTTGGCATGATATCCTATGGTGTGTTGACCCTTATTATATAATATTACTCTATGTATAGCCATGTATTATGTGATTATTGTGATACTGTTGTAATTTTTTAAGATAGATGATATCTCTTAATACATTAAATGCCTCATCTCTTGAACTGGATATTGTCTTGAATTTTTTTACCTTTGAACTACCCACATATGTTGAACCCCCTCCTATTTGGAAACTTTCTTATTATTTTCACTTTTACATCAAATACCCAAATATTTCTATGCTACACATACTCAGTTTATATTGATTCATACTCTATTTCATTTCCTCTTCTGGGGTGTTGATCCTAGCCCTCCCAATTTTGGGTTTTTAAAGAGGACGGCTCAGGTGGAGCATGTACCAGGAACTAGGATTGCAAGGATAGATTGAGATGGCCATGTTTCCTTGTTGAACCGGACCATTGCATAAGTGCATATTGTAAGATTCCTTTGAGAGACCATCCTTGTGGATAGGAGCAATGTATAAAATACATTGGAACAATGCAGTAGTTGTGAATTTCTATTGTTATATATTCATGTTTTGTGTAAATCAATATTTGAAAAATATAAACTAACAAGTGTTTGTATATGATGGCTTTAATCCTCAATTAAATAGGAGTGGGTCCCCTCTTGGTCCTACTCCTTACAACTATAACTACATCAAAGGTGAATTCCTCGAGGTTATTCAGTCCCATTGGCCTTTGGATAGGGTCAAATAAGAGCTATAAATCATAGATTGTTCCATCTTCCATTATTTTGGTGGTTCCATATAAGATCTAGAATTCATAGATTGTTCCCTCTTCCATTAGTTGTGGTGGTTCCAAGTTCTTCCCATATAAGCTTAGAGAGGTTCTAGATGTTTTTAATGAGGCACAATGGTTAGAGATTCCATGCAAAACTCTAGATAATGTTAGGAGAAATTGGATATCAAGAGTTACACATTGACTAGTTGAGGGGTTTTTGTGTGCACCATTTTGTTTCTTATATTTTGAGATTGAGTTGAGGGCATAAATGGTCTTCTGAATAGGTAGTATCTTTGGGTGGATTTAGAAGCTTAGAGAAGTAGGTATCTGGGGGTGATTAGAGATCTACTACGCATGAATCACCATGAGATCTTGGGTTTGTAGGATTGGTGTGAGAAGGTGAAATTATGGGGACTAAATCTTGCAACAAGAATGACTCGAGAGAGATTTAGAGCATGGAGACCCAACATGTTTTATTGTTAGTTAAAACATTAAATCAGGTGAGGAAGAAGGCATGAATATGTTGGATTTTCCTAGGTTTAATGAATAAATCATGCCACACATTGTCTGATTAATGGTATCAGAGATGGAAACTCAATTTTTGAATTATTTTAGTAACTTCAAGTTACATATTTCCAAAATCAATTCTGGTCAATTAAAGTCCGACCGGCTTCAAACATTGACCATAATGCTAGGAATCCATCTAGTTGACAATTAATTTTTAATAACTTAAGTAATTGTATATATATTTATGTATCTTTTTGTAATATAACTTGTATTAATTATATATCCATGAATTGGGTTTGTAATATTTTTCTTTTTATAATCTTAACTGTAATTGTTCTAAGAGCTTTGAATCAAGAGCTTAGGTAATTATTTATCTGATCAAGTTTCCTATTGTTAACAGTTTAGGAAGAAAGAGGGAAGTTTATTAAAGAAATCACGTAAGCAAGATTGGCACTATTTCCTAATCAATATTCAATTTCTAAATTAAATATTATGTAGTGTACTTATTTATTTCCAACCACATTATGACATCATCATTGTATTTTGTTTCCTTTATGCTAGTTCATATTTGTGATTTACCTATTTATTGTTTTGACATATAAAAGAGAGAGACTAAGTCCTAAATTTATATTTTGGATATGTTATCAATTTGATTATTATGTTTGAGTTCTTGTTATCTCTCAATTTTTGTTACTAAAATTTACATTCAATCATCATATTTGGTACAACAAGCTTATATTAGGATTATATTATCACTAGAGAGGTTCTACATAAACTATTATGTATAGGTAAGAACATCTATCTATGCCCATGTGCTATTGATATTTAATTGTAATAGAAAAATTTGGGACACATGAATATATAAATACAATTTTTACACATTTTCTTACACATTACTCCAATGTCCACTAATTTGTATATGTCATTTACTTGTTTACATTCCATCATATAAATCTCCTTTTTTCATACTAAATGTGTCATATCATTTATATGGGGAGTTACATATAGAACTTAGGGTTTCTCATCTATGTATATATTACATGCCCATCACAGGTACTTTAGGGGTGTCGATGAGTTTTAGTTCACAATTGGATGTTATTGGGTTCAATATCAATCCCTAAGTCTAATTTTACCCATTTATGGATGTACAATCTCATTGTACTTATATGTAGTTTTTGGCATGTTAGTGCATTCCACCCCTTTAAGAGGATTTTGTTCAGAAAATTGACCATCCATGAACTAGTCTGCCATTATTCCTAATATCACCTATTTTACTTCTCTCAAACCAATTATGGTTCTATGTCACTACAAGGAAGCATCTCGTGATCAAACCATAATTGATCATTAGGATGAATCCTTAGACAAAACCAACTAAAACCTAACAACCATATAAAACCAATTTAAGAAATTCCAAACAAAATGATCCACATATAGATCCAAATACAAGCAATCACCATAAAAACCTTGCAAATGATATACAAAAGCATACTAATGCACATTTGAAATTCCACATATAGACATGATAGAGTATCGAATGAAACCTCTCTTTATTTATTTCATCAAAAGGATTACAAGGTTGTCTATGATTATGAAACTATAGTAACACAATATGGATGACTTAGTTTACAATTCATGATCATTAATAACCACCAAGACAAACAATTTAACTAATACATTATCAACTCCCCACCCATAACTCAGGAATGTGAGAGTATATGGCTAGTCTAGACTTTACTATAGTATTAATTATAACATCTTGATCAACATGTCATTGTTACATTAGTTCTATTCAACCAATCCCGGATACATGTATCTTTCAATCTACTTGTCTATGATAAAGTATACATCATCATTTAAGGACAAGATAATCAAACCCATAAGATCTCATCATTTTTCCACCTTAACATTTTCACCATTTTATCCATCATTGTATGTTTCATCCATTTTCAATCATGGATAGACCTTGATCATTTGTCCCTGCCATCATTCCATTGATGACATACATGACATTACACTCAACATATTAACCTCAAGTCATCAAGCATAGATATATGTAACCCATATCCAAGATACATATTGTATTATCACATTTTATTACATACTTATTCAATCTCATAAGATCACAGAGAAAGGAGATATGGAAGTCATAGGTAATAAAAGGAGTAAGATAATTACTCCATTGGAATCCTTATTTCTCATAAATATTGTCTCCCATTAATAACACTCATATGGATTAAGAAAACTCAGAGTTACTTCATAAGCACTTTATTAATTATCATTGTGATGCATTTCATGTACATTCATATAATTATTCTTCTTGATTGATAATTACATTTTGGTCCATTCATAAATCCATTAATTTTTCATCAATTTAGCATACATTATATCACTCACCATGTAACCCAAAGTATGCATAGGGCATAAGCCACCACAATTGGCCATAAAAAGCTAATTTTAGCAAATAAGGACATAATAAGACAAGAAATTATAGGAATATAATAACTACCTAAGATTATGGATTCCACCTCATTAATGCAACACACCAATATACTAATTTTCAACTTAAAATTTGAAGGCATGTGAGAGTTACATCAAATACAAGAGTACACATAAAAGGACAACTCTTATGCATAGATGAAAAATCTTGATATTATAGATCTAACTCAAATGAAATGTAATTAGCATAATATATCTATATGGGCATTAAGATCATTCTACATATAGGTCCAGTAAGAAAGACTAACATGTACATTGATTTCCACATCTTTTGGCACTAAGATACCATAAAGATACCATTTTTAGTAAAATGTCACATGTATATGGGATTTATGCAACAATATCATTTGGTGAAATTGAGATTAACATTATGTATAACTTTTATAAGATTTTGAAGAACATGGCATTTTGTATTTTTCTTTCACTTATTTACATAAGTTCTTAAGAAATTATCTTTTAGCATGTTAAGGGGATTAGGGCATATTACAACAAAAATTTATAGATTCTATACTTGTAGCCTTGAACATATAAGAGGTTAGGTCCATCACATCAAGTGTTATTGTTAAGATCTCAAGGAAGGCAAATAAATCCTAAACCACATTATATAATAGCAAAATAGATCTTAAAGATTCGATCTTTAGGCATAAAAATCAATTGTAGTGCAAGTTTAGGGATTTCCATGCACAAGTAAGGAAAATAATTCTAACTAATACTATATCACTCTCCTCTCATTGTGATCATCACTATGTTCCTCTAATATACCCACAAACAATCTTTAAAGTGTATATCATCTCTCAAACAGCCCCAAAACTAAAGCACAAAGTGAGATGTAGCTTCCTTTAGATTAAAGAGAGAAAAAAGGAAGGTTCTTTAACTAGATTGGATAGGTTATACCATGGAAGCCCATGGGGCTCTACTAAAGGAATAATATGAGACTAGGAACATCATAAATACCTATAAGGATCATCCTTTACATGCCCAAGATCACTTCTCCATGTCAACTATGACCTCTCCATGATGGATCTAGGGAAAACAAGGGAAAAAGAAAAGACAAGAGAGTACTTTAGCTAGTTCAGCAAGTTACCATCATAGAAGACCACATACTTCATACGAAGAGTAATAAGGCATGAATAGAAAAATGAATAGGAGATTATGGAGGTGATCCTACATTTTTTATCCAAGAAACATGGTTGAGAAGCTTGGTAACACTATGGAGTTGCTTGAACTTTGACATGCATCCACTTGCAAGATCCCATTCATGTCCATTGATCTCCTTGGAGCTTTTATCAACCTCCCCAGTTCCCTCCCTATTTAGAAAGGTAGAAGGGTGTCAAATAATCCTATAGCCAAAAGGGGTAGGAGATTATATACTAGAATGTGTGCAAACGTCAAAACCACTTGTAACTAGTCTATAGAATTACAATTGGTCAATGTAGGCCCTTTATTGGTCAAATCAACCTTCTCATACACATTCCTTTAATTTCAATCAACCTATGCACATTTTTCATCAGTTTACACATGATTCCCATCATTCTAATGTTCCATGACTTTATTGGTTTTTATATCTACGTTTTCCATCAGTTCACACACACATAGGAGTTACATTGGTTTGTATGTCCAATCTTTTCGCCAATTGACAACTCTGAGGCCCCATCAGTTCTAAAGATATCCATTGTCACTAGTCTTATGTATATTTTTCATTGGTTCCCAATCCAGGGTTTCTATTGGTTGTTAAACACAAATGTCTCATCAATCTGCATAACTAGAGTTCTCATCAGTTGTAGAAATCAAACATTTCATTAGTTCACTCTTCCATTGGATGATGGAGTTTGTTCTTCCATTGGTTGAGTAATCCAGTGTTTCCATCTATTGTCACATGTCAAGATCCTTATTGTGTGATGCCCTTATATCCTTCATAGGTTGTTGAGTCTAAGAATTGAATCATATCAGAGTCCCATCAGTCCTCATGAACCACCAAACTAGCAAGGATTAGGGTTAGAAACCCTGGGAGGAAAACCCATTCAAATAATTGTGATTATGAAGGAAATTATGAATTTAGATGATACATATTCAGTTTTACAATTAGGACCTTGATTAATGGTGAAATTGCTTTTTAGCCACAATTGTACATGAAAATGCAAATCAAGGCAAATAAGGTTCAATTAAAGTCAAACTAGAGTTGTATCTTTAAAAATGGATTTCAAAGATAAAAAAAAGTATGAGTATGAAGTTAAAAATAATGTTTAGATAATTTTTCACATAATTTTTAGTTAATTATTCATACTTTGTTGAATTAATTATTAAGTCTAGAAATTTCAAGGAAACTTGAAATTAGGACAACTGAAGTGCAAATTGAACCAAAGAAGAGATATATCTTAATCAATTGGTTCCAAATATAAATCAATCACACAATTATGATAATAAATCATTATTAGATGAAGATTAAGGTAAATCTAGGTTCATGTAGCATAAACCACTCATATGGATTTCATGCTTGAAGTCCCTATCTATGGAAAAGAACAACAACTACCAACCTACAAACCTATCTCAAGGCACTTAGGAATGACTTATGTTACACCATCATAGTTTGCACAAAATTATAATGAAATTTCTCCTGATTTTCCAAATGCATTATGTATTATTTATTTGTTGTTTCTACTTATTATTCATCATTTATTGTATTACCCAGGGTCCTTGGCATCTACTTAGGAATTATAAAGATTATCTTGCACCATTATTCTTTAATCATTTTTAGTGTCTCTTTCCTTACCATTATACTTTTTGTTTTTCCCTTGAGGGTTGAATCATCATATTTTATGTTCATCTCAAGAAATTACTTTCTTATCAGATATGTATGTACATAGTTTCCTACAACAAGGTTATTAATTCATTTGTTCCTGAAACTCATATAATTTATGTACACTTCTTGTGTACAATTCCATTCTTATCTTCCATATAACAACTTTAGGCTTGTTATTGATCCACATCAAACTCAGCATGATGTGGGTACATTCCACATAGTCTTACCTTCTTTTTAAATACTAACACTTTTTCTTTATTCTATGTCTGAAACGTATTCTTGAGAAGAAAGCCTACTCTTAAAACATCTGGCTCAAACCTATGTCATCCTTCAAACAATACCAAAGGATTAGTACAACGTGATATTCAATTTTCGGTTCATCATTGGCAGTAACTCTTGGTCCATTTTCTATGTGTAGATCCACCTCCCCTTTCTTCAAAGTATACTTGTTTCAGATCCTGCATATTTGAGAATCTGTGAAATCCACATCCATTATATAATGCCCATACTAAAGAAGTAGATAATTTTATTTTTGTAACATATATACTTGAACTAGATATCACTATCCTCTATATATTGTCCTTTAATTCCTCAAGGTGTGACACCCATAGTCACACAAGTGAGATTACTTAAAACCAAACATGAAATTAACACTAAGCAAGCGGATTCCCAAAAAACATAGGAAATTGAAATTGATTTCATAACCATGCATCAAGCTTAACTCATCATGTCTAAAGCCATAAATTGGAGCCACTTGTATTCCATTCATATCAAAAGTTGTTGTGTGACATAGTTTCCTGGCTGTCTAGCTACAACCTGTTACATGTGATAACCTATTCTCAATCACAAATCATATTTGAACCACCATTGTATATGACCAAAAACTCAAACCATTGTACAATGTCTATAAAACACCACCCAAGGACCGAAGTGTACATGGATGACTCATAGGACTCTATTACTAGACACTAGCTACATATCCATGATCCAACAACTTCAACACCTCTGGATGTTTGCCTCAACAACACGATCTCTATCCCATCATGCATATCCACCTAAAAGATGTGGAAACCCACGGGGTCAGACCAAATGCTCCAATGGGACATATAACTCTCTACCAATGCTATTGAAGCACAGATAAAGTATCTAAAGAACAGAAGTAAAGTTGCATCTATGATAAGTAGATTCCATTACTAGTGTAAGCAGGGCATTTATCATCCTCTAAGCAAATCAAGTAACTATAATAGAGCAATGGAATATTTTATAGCTAAGAAGGAACATGAAGAACATGCATATTTTCTACCAACCAAACTATACAAAAGTAAGAAAGGACTCATCCAATATTTTTTGTATTTGATCTTACAAAAGTATCACTACTAAGTCCTTATTGGTACCACGCATGGTCAATGGAAGAGTTGGATTTTATGACCTTTCTAACACCTCCCGACTAGCATGAGAGTGACACTACAATGTCATATTAGTCAACTTGTACAAATGACATATAGTCAATAGATGGATCAGCTCACGCATTGTCGTCTATATATCATAAGGGAACTAGCTCATGCATGACCGTCCCAAAAAGAAGCAGTGGCTCACAAATGACCATCCATATCTAACAAGGAAACTGGTTCATGTATGGTTGTTCCATATATCATTACAAGACTCTCTCATGCATGGTCGTTTCTTATTTATGCCAATTAAGTGTCTTTTAGCATTAATCAATTTATAATGTACAAAACAATAACAAGCACTACAAAGACAAGGGAATGATACAACTTTCAAAGATAGAAACATATAAGGTGAAAACTTGTCACACTATCACCACATAACACTTGTACACTGCCATTCACAAGACCATCATCACTATTACACAACCACTCAAGGCTATCACTAATGTCACATCATGGTGGGATATCAATCCCTCAATCATAGAACTAGAGGGTATTACATCACAACATGCATCAAGCCACCACTAGGTCATAGGACCCATTCACATCATTCCAGTATCACAAGTATTTCAACATGCCCCATAAAGGCTCATTCAACCATTGTCACATCATACTCATCATAGCATGCACTAGCTATTTGGAGTTCATATCACCTACATGGTTAGAAATTGATAAACAAGAGAGAGGAAACATCCTAAATCCATGTGTCACATCATTATCTCCACATGCCTCAATCATTCATAACTTTCACCATATCATACCCAAGAAATGGAATGCATTCAACCTACAAGTTTAGGGGTTCAAAGACAAAAGAAAGATATCATCAAAATAGAACATAATATCCATTCCCAGAAAGACAAGAAACCATGTCACCATACTCATCATTAGGGTTCGAGTTTTCCATCCCTAGCCAATTAAGGTTTTGAATCTAAGTTTCATCACCAATCCTAGGTTCATCACCTCCCACCATCTTGGAGTGTATGAATGTTAAGGAACATCATTAGGGTTTATTAGACATTATTCCCAAACAACACTCTACATGGCTTATACATTACACATGTAAGAGTATCATTATGTGTCCAAGCATACCTCTCACCCACCACCATTAACATGTGTCTCAACCACTAATACCATCATGTATCTTGACCAAATAAACATCTAGGTCACGACCACTCAATCGGGTCCATGTCACGGCCATGACACCTAGGGTTACGGCTCCATTCACTAAAAGCATAGCACCTGTTTGACCTCTTGGATCATAGGTGTATTGACCACAAGAAGAGACATTGTTGTCTCGACCTCAAGCCATGTTACCATGTCACGAGCTTCATCCTAGTAGCATGTCATGACCCAAGACCACTCATGTTGCAATCACCCTCAAGATCATGACTAAGACCCAAAAGTTAGGGCAACCACCAAATCAAAATAGGGATCAACATACCCTTCAACACCAAGTGTCACAACCTCCATCAACACTAAGTCCAACTCATACAAAGGGAAGCATCTCAACCAAGACTAACCATGGTAACGACCATCATAGGGTAGGTGTCTCGACCACCCTAAGGGATGATGTCTTGGTCTCAAAATAGAAAATAAGCCAAGGAGAAACCATGATCATCATGAAGGGGAAAGCCCAAGCAAAACAATCACCAAAAGCCCTAGGTCATGGACCACAAAACCACCATTAAGTATCTCATCTACGAGAGAGGAAACCATGAGCAAGGTATCCAAAATAGAACATAACTCCCTTCACATCTAGGTACACAAACACCATGCATGAGAGAAAGACCAAGGTCAAAAGATAGAGGGAGAACCTCCATAGCATATCAACCACAAAATTGGGTGCATTTAGATTAGGGTTTCAGATTTATACCAAACCAAGCATCGTTCAAACATCAACCAAGTCCTATAGTTTAGCATCATCTGCTAGCATGTTAAGGGATCATTTTAGAGGGAGAACAAAGTAGCTTGCATGTATGAAAGAGTGAATGTTCTGCTTTTTAGTAGTCCGCTCCGTTCCACTCTCTAGGTTTCTGCTCTGCCATCTCTCTAGTTTCCCCGGTGGCACTGCCGCTGGGGGGAGGGAGCGCTGCCTTGGTGCTTTCCTCCCCCTGGATTCCACACTACCATGGCGAGATCTGATCTGATGTTGTTGCGGTTTCTAGGAGCGATGGTGCGGTTGGGGCTTTCTCCTCGGTCGACCAGGTGGAAGGGGACGAGACCAGGAGCATCGCATGGGCCTGTTGCGGATCTGTGGTCGGCATTGTCATTCTTCGACCTCCACCCAGTTCAAGAGAGACTGATGGAGATGAGCCATCCATCCCAGATCTGGGGTCCTCATTTGATTGTCTCCGTAGGTGTCTCTGGAACTCAGATTCCTTCTCTTCGTGAGAGTCATGGTTCGTCCAAGGTTGCAAAAGCCACTTCGTCTGCGACCTTTTGCTGGTCCCGGTGATCTCGATGCGGTGGCTATCATGCTCACTGCTGGTTCCGGGGGTTCTGACTATGATGCGGTAGAAGGACTCCCTTCGGGGTCCTTAGTTGATTTCTACTTTGACGCTGAGTCCACTCAGCGCACAGGGGTTTCCTTCTCATCTTTATGCTGATTCTACTTCTGGTGGGATGGTGGATGGGCGGGGCCCCTGATGGGTAGCTTGTTGGGGTTCCTTCCGCGGCGGCGGTCAACCTTCTTGGTTGTATGCTCCATCATCGGGCTCCCATGCTCGCTCATCCGCTTTCGCTGGGGCCTCGACTTTGTCTTGAGCCCCAGGCCATCCGCTGATGATCCAGCTGCAAGCCGCTGCTCCTGGCAGTCTCTCGGTATCTTGGACCTACTTTGGATGGCTTCACCGTGTGGGCCCGCCCACATGTCTTCCCCGACTGGTTTGGCCCTATGTGGCCTCACGGTGCCCCCCTTGGGTCACTGAAGGGTGGACGATGTGTTGCGGTGCTTTCAGCAATAGTTGTCTTCCTCAACCTCGACTCCAGGCTCGACGCCCAGTTTACTGCTGCTCCTAGTTGACTGAGCTTCCCTGGGGTCGATTCAATCTGTCCTCTGTTGCTGCGTGTTTGAGCACCTGCATGGTGTTTGACTAGGTGTTTCTGTGCAAATAGAAGCCTCAGAGCTTGTTCCTTTACAGGACAATAACAAGGGGCCTAGTCAGTTGAAGTGCGGTAAACCCACTGCTCATGACGATGGATGTTCAGGGGACAGACTCTTCATCCAGTTTGCTCCTCCTTTGCTGTGTGTTGGAACACCCCTATGGTGTTCGATGAGTTGCCTCTGTGTAAGCAGAAGTCGCTGTTCTTTTCCATTGCAGGATAACAACAAAGTGTTTGCTTGTTTCGGAAGCTAGATGAATTCTCTAGTTGTTGGCATAGTATGACACATTGTGGGTATATCTATTAGATAGTTGGTACGTGTCAAGAATGAAATGATTGATTCGAACTACTTAGCCTCGCAATCATCTGGTGGTAGAATGTGATGGTTCTGCTTTTTCTTACAGATCTTTCTGATGTCCCGGCGATTTGAGAAGGTCAGAAACTAGTGTTGCTATTTCCAGGCAGGGTAACCTAGTGGATGCCATGTTGTAATCTATAGTTACTCTTTGTGGGTGGGCTGAATGCTTGTATCTGCAGGTTGTAATAAATCATTCTCCTGGTAGGAATGCTTGGCTCTAGTTTGGTAGTTAGATAGGTCTTCTCTGTCCTTGTTATCTATAGATCTAGCGAATACCCCTGCGTGGGGTATATGATCTTTGGTCGAGCTTTTTTTTTAGCTCTTTATGATGTAAAGGGGTACTTTGTGCCTAAAGTTTTTGGTATTATAGTAACACGCTTTTTGACCGACCAAAAAAAAAGAACACCACAAAAGGATTCCAACCTCCAAGATTAAGGGCTCCAAGCACACGATCCAAAGGTTGAAGAAGCTCCACCAAAAGCTTCACTCTCAGCCACAAGATCACCTCAAGAAGGTGAAGACATGAAGGTTAAAGATCATCCAAGAAAAGAGAGCCAAAAATCTCTAGGACAAGCCAAAAGAGAAAGGGAGAAAGAGAGAAGAAACCCTCCTCACACTTGGGTCTACCTTGTCAAAACACAGTCCATGACCCTTTTGATGAGGAGTTTCTCTCCCAAAATGACCACCATGGGGAAACCATGGTCTACGGATGAGAAATGAGTATAAGATGGAGGTAGGATATCAAAAGAAATGCCAACAAGGAGAGGCATCACTTACTAAGGTTGAAGATCAACTATGGTCACCATAAACACCACATGCAAGAGGAGTCCAATCTCAAAGAGATCCAAGGTCAGATCTCCTTGCTCCACGGAGCTCCAAGGACAAGAAAAAGAGAAAGAAGAAGATGGAGGGCCAAAAGGGTTACAAAAATGGAGAGATAATGGGTTATATAGGTGGAAGATGAGAGAGAAGGCAAGGGATGATGTGTCAACACTCTCAGGTACCAAAGGGACATGTCCACTCAAGAGACCAACATGCAACCACCTTAGCCATACATGCAAGACATGGTGATACACTCTAGGTTAGGTCTCGACCACCTTGGTCACCCACCATGGTCTTGGTCGTGACCTTCCATGGATCACCCTACATGGTTGCAATAAGCACCATCCTTCACCACTAGGTCGAGATAAGAGATCTCCACACATCCCAGGTTAATACATCCTAAAAGAATACAACCATCTCGACCAAAGACCACCCAAGACCACCTTGGTCACGACCTCAACACCTAAAGGGGGTGTCTCGACTATGACACCCACCAAAACTCACCACAGGTCGCGAATAGGCTGAGACAACCCACTAGGTACACATAGGTCGAGTCACACATCAACCCTAGAAACCCTAATCACCACCAAGGATGCCACCACTCAACTAAGGCTCAGACAAGGTGCCCCATTCTCTCTTTATCATATAGATTATGTCAAGAAAGAGAAGGAACACTCTAGAGGTGACAAATTTCACATCAACCCCCTATTCTGGATTAAATTGCAATTTGCACCAAAACTAGCACATAAAGCACAAACAACATCCAAACAAGCTCAAACTTCAAAATTAAGCTTTCTACAAGTCCTAATTACATCTCAAAAGATTATATTAAGGTTTTAAGCACTTAATCAAGCCAAAACAAACATGGTTAGTTGAAAACCTAGGTTTGGGGCCTTACGCAAGGTAGAGAGGAAAAATTATTTTCCAATATCCAACATGGTGACAATGGTGAAGATTGCCTCCTTTTATCACTTCTCCTTCAGATTTAAGTGTTGTAGACTTTAATCTAGCCTTAGAACCTTTCTTGACTTTACCTTTTCCCTTGGACGTACCTTTTCCTTTGTTTACAGTCAACATAGAATTGGGCTTGCCTTTAATTTGTCCATCATCTATTCTCAACATGCCAACAAGCTCTATAATGGCTTAACAAAATTGCTCATGTTGTAGTTCATGAAAAATTGTTTGTATGAATTTGGCAATGATTACATAATCACATATATGGACAACTCTTAACCCAAAGGAAATCCCAGTCTTGCAAGACTTTCCACATACCAAATCATCTTGAGTACAAGGGATTCAACTAGATCACCATTCTCCATTTTGCACTTAAATAGCACCTTGGAGGAATCATACCTCTCCAACCTTTCTTGTTCTTGGTACATGTTCCTGAGATGTTTTATCATCTTAATAACATATATGTTTTCATGTAATTTCAGAAGCACATGATTCATGGAGCATAGCATGTGACATTTGATGTCCATAGCACCATAAAATTGCTTCTTCTGAGCTTCCCTTTTTACCCTAGGTGCATTTGGAGTTGGTCCATTAGGTACTAGTGTGTCCTAGACATAGAGATGATGCTCATGTGTGGGAACAATTCTCAATGTCCTAAACCAATCATTGAAGTTATTATCATTTAGTTTTTTTCAAGGACCAATCGCAAGGACAAAAGGTTGTTTGTGTTCGTCATTTATCTACAGAGAAAATATTTGCACAAGTCAACAAATTACTTTTAAAATTAATTTTGATATCAAAAATTTGATTTTGAAGGAATTCTTTTGGTCTTTAATTAATTACACTCACACTATTTTATTCAAATTAATAGCTCTCACTATTCATTTGAAAGACTACAGCGAGCAATCTTCTAGTGAGCCAAGATCTAGAGTAAATCATGAATCAACCAACA
The DNA here is from genome assembly GCA_963693085.1 of Alisma plantago-aquatica. NCBI lineage: Eukaryota > Viridiplantae > Streptophyta > Magnoliopsida > Alismatales > Alismataceae > Alisma > Alisma plantago-aquatica. The sequence goes on along the minus strand of OY856412.1, from coordinate 712,115,148 downwards.
TCAAGGCTTACAGCTTAATTGGTAAGGTAGGTAGCAGTTACCAACTTCACCATATGCAACTCTTAATAGATGGATTCACAACTCTTTTTTATAACCATAACCATCTTTATGGCACTAGGTGTATAATCTTGTTAAGGTCACCTAGTTAAGGCAGACCCAAAATCCAATACAATATAATATGAAACTTTCTTTATAAGATCCACATATTGATTCTCACACTTCCACGAGATAGAAAAATGCACTACTCGTTGGCATGCCCACACTTTGTCAACCAATATTTTCATGTGTATTACTTATTGGAAATCATCTAAGAATTAATATGTGTTTAAGGGATTTTAAATATTATACATTTCCACTCACCACATACTTATAATAAATATACACATGATACTAACAATCCACAATGATACTCATGTAACTGATAGTATTGGTTATGGCATTACTAATGTAATCATTTGGAGCCACGAAGGATTACCATCCACCTAAGATCAATTGCATCACATGCATCTTCAACCTAGATATGTGTAGCATACTAATTGCATGGATGCTCCTTGGTTTTTCTTGGTTGCCTCGTGATGCCAATTCCTCCAAAGAATATTGTATTCCTATCTTTATTACATAATTTGTAGAAACCTCAAGTTACATTATGTATTACATAATTTGTAGAAGCCTCAAGTTACATTGGAGGGAGTAGAGGGAATATAAACCATTACATGTGGAATAAAGGAGATGAGGATCAACATGCAAGCTAGATACTTTTCAAGTAGACAAGGATCCATCCATATCAAGCACACAAAAGGGTATTTAGACATAACCATGCATGCAACCACCACACAAAATGTTTTGACAGTGAAGTATATGATATATATTAAGATAATATCTTATCATATGGGACAATCATCATGAATGTATGGAGTTAAAAGGATATATATGTGAGTAATTAAGATTTCAACACATATGTAATAGCACAAATAGCATAAAAGGAATCAGATCAAATAAAATTTGAATATCAAAATATCATTGATTGATGTGGCTACCACTATAGGGTCCTACTAAGAGAGAGCACAAACCACATCGGTTATTTATCCAATTTACTATCCATGGATCTCGTCAATAACATGAAGCAATCTTTGTGAGTTTATACCTTTGTTGTGGAGTAGATCCAACAACAGATCTCACAAGTATAAAGCACGGAGGTGATGACAAAATCAATCGCCTAGTCTATCCACCAAAGAATTCACATCTCTATGGTGTTGGGTTTTAGGTGAGGCAGATATGGCAGTGGAAACAAAAATTTTCTCCCCAAACCTAGAACCCAAAGAGATCTCGTCAACCTCTATATGGCAGGAAGGATGGTTTATAGAGGCATACCTTGTCTCGAGGCTTGCTCAGCGACATTACCTCATGGTTAACACGGTATTCACCTCCGGTCTTAGACGACGTCTGTGTAGCTCTTGGTCGCACCCGGACTAGAGGATTGATAGTTGTCCTCTGAGCGGTAGAAGTCTCCCGCCTCTGTAGTAGTCCACACAGACCACCAGGAACTCCAGTCGTCCTATCCTATAGGACATTGGCAGGAGACGTCCCCTTCTGTTGGGATACTAGTCATCGAAACACTCTCCCACTATTAGTTGTCATCCTGCAGTTATGTTTCCCTCGTTGTGCCTCCCTAGTCGGGTAGCACCTACTCGGGCCCTCCCGGTCACAACCAGAGAGGACAACTTTGTAGAGCAACTAATGTTCTGAGTTGTTCTATCTGAGAAACCCCCAAGTACCCCTCTATATATAGGAGGGGTCAGGGTCAAGGTTCTCAGCCCCGAGCAATGCGGGACTAAAGCGGGAGTAGAAGGGTCCTGAATTTCCACAAATTGATACACTGTGGCAGGTGAACCAATCGTTTCATAAACAAACCGATCATTTGGGGACTGAACCGATCAGTTCATCTCATTACCTGGTCGTTTGGGGAGCTGAACCGATCAATTCATTCATGAACCGGTCGTTTCACTTCCCAGGGCAGTTCCCAATTAACTTTCTTCTTTCTATTTCTAATTAATCCAAATATCAATACTTGTCCCAATCGAATTGTACAAGTGAAAAGAAAATATTTTTCTCACCAACATAACTTTCCAAACTAGCTCGTTTGGTCCAGCTGAACCAATCGGTTCAACACTTGAACCGTTCATCTCACTTGACCCTGAGCTGATCGGATCAACAGTTTGAACCGGTCAGTTGGCAGTCCAGGTTTTGCAGAAATCGGTCAATGCAGTTCTCAATCAATCTGACACCCAAATCAGTTAGTCTAACACTTGAACTTGGTGATTCTGAGTCAAGTCAATTGATTGAATGTTTAATTGAACTACTAAACACATTTAGTAAACAATCTAAACATCATTTGTGGATAAACTCCTCTTCTAGGTTAAGTCATATGTGTGTGACCCTACAGGCCCATTTCACGTTGGCAGTGAAAGTCCACAACACTTATGACTTCACAAGCAAAGAGCGGTGCCTAGTCGCACATCAGTGCTACCCAAGTGAAAAGGAAAGTTGGAGAACAACTTTCAATCCTACAATCTATGACTGGTGTTACAATGAATGTATAATTCCTTTGTCACTGATATCATGAATGAACTCAAGGCATGGAACAATAATCCTTTCAACGTTCATTCACTTCCTTGATCTTAGAGTAGACTGGATGAGATATGTGTGACATCAATATCACATATTGATTCACACATGCATGTGCATGCCTTTCTCAGTCCTACTCATCAAGTGGCCATGGACATCAAACTCCCTCAGGAGGGACAAATCCCATATCTATCACTCACCCCTTAAAATCCCCATGTGTCAAAGTCACCCAATCATCACCTTTATAACAATATATATTTCAAGATTGGGTTTGATGATGTCAAAGTGTACCCAACGACATGTGTTGAGTGTAGTGATTTTAGGTCAAAGAATCACACTCACCACCATCACTGTAAGAGTTGAATGTGACTACAAAGTCATAATTCCATGTGTCACTCTCAGGGTGGGTCTGTCCGATACACTTGTTCTCTAACAAGTACCTATGTACTTGGTTTGATATCACTATATCATGACTAATGAGATTCTATCATCAACCAACACACAATCTAGTCTTGTGTGTCATTGTTGTCTATCAACCTTCCACAATGACATCCAACCAAGGACAAAACAAGAATGCATACTCTTAACATCCGTATGATCTCATCGTTTAGGTCCTTATTCTAAAAGCATGCGTCATTGAGTAAAACAATTCTTTAGACATTCAATATGTTCTGTCATTATCTCATAATTGACTGAACCAGAATGAATTGGAAGCTTGCCTTTGATATTTATCAAATCAATCTTAATGTATCCCACCAATCATCCCATGATTGGCTCTCAGGGTATACATACCAACAGACTGCCACTTGCACTGCGAGCCAATCACCCTTGAATCATATTCTTAGTGATCTCCAAACATGTCCCACATGTTCTAGTGCTCTAGTGATAATGCAGTGAGTTATGGCAACACTTTGCCAAAGTCGGTATTATTGCATGTAGCACATCTCTTCATTGTACGTCATATTTATGAGATGAAGTTGCCGTAATATGAGATCCAATATTCCTTTGCTAACCTTTAGCCTCATTGCATGACCAAGCACTCCTTACTTGTCGTCAATGATCGGAATATCTATAACTTCATCTTTGTGAACTCCTAGATCCATATAGTATCCACTGTTGTTCTCTAACACACGGATACACAGAATTTCCTTTTAAAATGGATTTTAAATTGGAACGTTTCCATTTGTCAACTCATATTCACTTTTATATAACTTTTATATTTTGCGATCAATTTTCTATCATTTCAAAAGTTCGCATTAGTGTAACTCTTTACAGTGAACTCTTCCTTATTTCCATAGAACTAGTACTTCTCAAGTACTTATCAAGCTCTCATGGTATTCCAGTAACCCTTACTAGAACTAGACAGACATCCACTCGTCATGTCCCACATAAGAGTTATTAGGATGAGCATATCATATTGTCATGTCCTACATACAATATGATCAATGCATTTTATTCTTGCTATGTCCATACATGCAAGATAACAGGATGATTACATATAGGATAGATCCATATCTATTCTTAGTGTTCCCATTCTTCATAATAATTGGGACACTTGGCTCTAGGATACTAACTCCATGTAACATGGACAAGTTTTCTACCACTAAATTTGTGCACACTGAACCCTTCAGTACATATTGCCAATGCATGCTCTCTCTTTTCCAGGTCAAGAGGTTTTTCGAGAACTATCTCTATAGATCTCTAGTCCTATAACATAGGAAACATCACTATCTTCCCTAAAGATAATTTCCACAAAGGATTCCATTCTAGAACATCTCATTCCTCGTCAACATGTGGAATGTAAATACGATCCCACTCAATCACAAATCCCTTCTTTATCTTTGACATATCAGTCAAACCCTTTGACTATATTATCAAAGTAGAGATCCCAGCTCTGAGTTGCTTGTACTCAATCAATCACATTGATTAGGCCATTGTAACTTATAGAGTTCATTTGCATTAATGGATTCATAAACCTTATAGGTTGTATCACGTACACATCCTTGTTTTATTCCTCACAAGAATGCGGTTTTAGTATCTGTATGATAAATCTCATAGTCATTAAGTTTCAATCAACAAGCATGATCCTTCTCAAAATGTCATCCATGTGTCTTAACTCTTAAGAGTCATTCGCATTTATGGATTTCATCCCAATGGGTGTTACCATCAAGGTCATACCTTATGGTTCACATGGAAGTCATTCAGGATCTAATGGTCAAAAACCATAACTCAAAATCTGGTTCCTCAATATCATCTATATTTTTGACTCATCATATGACCAACTCATTATATAGATATTTGAGGGATATATGTTAAGGAATTTGAGAACTGACAACATTTTGTGATTCTCAATATCCTTTATTAGTGTAAGGTATTCTCTATTTAAGAAGAATTTAGTTATTTTATAATCATCCTCTAACTCCTTAGAGTATGACTCTTTTTTTATTTAGACATCACTATGTCTTAATCATGAGTTCTCTATGATACACTATCATAATCACTCATAAGGTTCACAAACATTTGGTTTAAGTATCAATAATTATTACTTATACCAAATTTGTACTTCATTCATGATCTTATTGAACACTTCAAGATATTCATATTGGTATTTCTCTAAACACCATTTGAAGTATTAGAATTTGCTCCAATAGGTACGTGAATGCATCATATGTATTATACCTAATAGGATAGTTGTTCTCCCACTACATCTAGTGAAGATTGAATTGTCATCATGTCCAAGATAGTCAAGTCTCTTAATGGTTCACAACCAAAAAAGTTTAGCTTATCCATCAACATGGAAACTAGAGATGAATTTCTCATGATAATGCTAATTCATTGTTTGAGATATCAATAACTTTTAGGTATCATTTTATCTTTTGCATACAAAGTACTACAAGATAAACAAGGCATTGCCACAAATATCATAACTTTGAAATAGAAACATCAACTATATCGATAGCCATCTTGTCACTACAAGATGCAACAATAAAGTTTTTCTATTGGAAAATTGAAATAGCAGTTCTCAACTCTATTTCAGGCACTTTAGGCTGAAATAAACTGAAAGGTACTCCTATCTATGGCAGAAATACTTTCTCCAATGATGAGTACTCCTTTCTTGGTCCTTTCACAAAGGCAATCACTTCCTTTTAGATCTTGCATAGCATATATGTCGAATCTTCATCTTGGTATCATATACCTCAGATAAAGAAGTGTTTATTTCATGATACCTATGGTGGAGATCTCTATCCCCTCCTTTCATCTTCTTTTGTTCGTCCAGATATAGAGGGTAATTTCTCCTCCCTCGTTCACCCTTCCCATATGCCTTGAGGCAGAAGACGACTTGGGCTGCTAGCTAGCATCAAAACACTTCTTTTCTTTGCCCTTCCCCCTGCCATTAGACTTACCCTTCTTTCTGCTAAACAACATCACATATTAGGGTTTGTCTTTCTTCATCTATGCCTCGACTATCCTCAACATGCACAACAACTCGATCAACACTTGTCAAAGTTGTTTATGTTGTAGTTCATCATGAACTGTATGATTTCTACAACATTTGTAGTATCATACCAGTAGCCAACTCTTGGCTCAGAGGGAATCCTAGTCTAGTGAGGTTCTCCACATACCCAATCACATTGAGTGTATGAGGACCTACTGGACCTCCTTCTGTCATGACATTCTAGGACAGTGTCTTAGAGACATCATATGTCTCCTGTTGTCTCTGCAACTCATAGTTCAGAGAACACAACAGTAAGAACTCCACATCAATGGCATCCTCAGTATGCTTCCATAAGCATCCTTTCAGTTGTTGGTGTGGTGGGATCGAGTACATCTGGTTCTGGTATAACTAGGACTTAGAGCTTTCGCTATTCAGTTGAGAACACTTCTCAGCGTCCTAACCAGTCATGGAAATTATTCCTATTCAGCTTGTCCTTCTCAAGGACCGATCACAACGAGAAGTGATTGTTGTTTGTGGCCATTTGTACTACAAAAAAATGCAATTTAGTCCAAAAACTCATTTTTGACTTATTTGATTGATTTGAAAAAGTTTTACAATATAATTAGGACTTTAATTAATTATCACTCCCACTATTTTTGTATAAATTGACAGCCCTCACCATCAATTTGGAAGATTGCAGCGTACAACCTTCTAATGGGTCCAAGACCCATATTTCATCCAATCACGAGTCAGCTTTGGCTGATCGCCCACAATATAGATTATTTAGGTAGGCAACACTTGCCAATTGCATCCTATGCAACTCTCAGATGGATGCAATGCACAACCCTTTGCCATGTTCATCCCTATGCCTCTGGAGCTTAGACTCTCTAAGAATCACCAGTTATGTCTAACCCAAAAGATGACACGATGAACATGCACCCTGCTTTGGCAGATCCAACATGTCCACCATCACACTTCCACGAGATAGACGACGCACCACGCTTTGGCATAACCTACGCTTGGTCGATCAAGTTTTTCATGTATGCCGCTAATGGAAGGCATCTAATACTTAATATTTATTGAGGGATTTAGTTTTATAGGTACATATACACATCCAATCACCACAATATATATTACATATCATATACATGCTATATCCCACAGAAAGCATGTGAAAATGATAAAAGTGATGATTAAGGCCATCCTAATGTGATTCCTTGAGCCAAGAGGAATCACGATCATCTAGATCCACATCACATGCAACCTGTACAAGATGAACTATGTGCTTTGCCATTCTGGGTTTGATCAACTCATCTCCATGATTAATTGGCTCACCATCAGGCCGGTCGGTTGGGTGCCACCAGCCGATCGACTGGAACCTCTATCCAATCGGTTCACTGTTCGTCGTGCATCTCCTCAGGTCACCACCCGCTCGTCTCGCTCCAGGAACCAGCTACCTTGGTCCACCAGTCGATCGTCTCACGCCTGATACAATTGTCTCGATCCTCCAGGTGTCCTTCGTTCTTTGACATAACAGGAAATATAAACTAATCATATTTACATTGCATTGGGAAACCCCGAGTTACATTCAGGGGGAGCAAAGGTAGGAAAGAATCTTGAGTTATCTCAAGTTACATCAGGAATAGGAGGTAGGGAATCAGTGCACAGACCGAGATGCAAGCAACAACAATCAACCACACATAGAGTTATGGTTTATGGCCACAATCATGCTACAATCACCACAAAAACCATTTAAGGGCAACATGTATCGAATGCATTTATATAGCATATCATATATGTATATGTAGATATATTGTGGATTTATATTGGACATGCATAGATCCAATTAATTATTCTCATTGTATGCAATAAATAAAAGGTGACAAACTAAAAACTGATCATATCGATTATCCTAAAGTATAGAATGTTGACGTGGATCTAATACCACTGTTGGGTTTTAGGCGAGGCAGAGATGGCAGCGGAAACAAAAATTTTCTCCCCAAACCCATAACCCAAAGAGATCTCGTCAACATCGATATGGTAGGAAGGATGGTTTGTAAAGGCATACCTTGTCCCAAGGCTTTCTCAGTGACGTTACCTCACAGCTAGCGCAATCTTCACCTCTGGTCTTGGATGGCGGCTGTGTAGCTCCTAGTCACACTCAGATCGGTGAATTGATAGCTGTCCTCCTAGCGGAAGAAGTCTCCCGCCTCTGTAGTAGTCCACATTGACCACCGGGAACTCCAGTCGTCCGGTCCAATAGAACACTGGAAGTTCCTATAGGACATTTTAAGGAGCCATCCCCTTATATCGGTGTACTAGTCACCGACACACTCTCCCACTATCATTTGTCATCTTGCAGTGGTCTTTCCCTCGATGTGCCTCCCTAGTAGGGTAGAACCTGCTCGGGCTCTCCCGGTTCACAACTAGAGAGGACAACTTTGTAGAGCAACTGATGTTTTGAGTTGTTCTATCTGAGAAGCCCCCCAGTACCCCTCTATATATAGGACGGGTCAGGGTCAAGGTTCTCAGCCCCGGGAAATTCGGGACTAAAGCGGGAGTAGAAGGGTCTGTAATTTCCACAAATTGATACACTGCGGCAGGTGAACTGGTCATTTCATAAACGAAGTGATCATTTGGGGACTAAACTGATTGGTTCATCTCATGAACCGGTCATTTTGGGACCTGACCCGATCGGTTCATTCATGAACCGGTCATTTCACTTCCCAGGGCAGTTTCCAATTGACTTTCTTCTTTCTATTTCCAATTAAACCAAAGATCAATACTAGTCCCAATCGAATTGTACAAGTGAAACAAAAATATTTTTCTCACCAACCTAACTTTCCAAACTGGCTCGTTTCGTCCAGCTGAACCGATCGGTTCAACACTTGAACCGGTCATCTGACTTGACCCTAAGTCAATCGGTTCAATAGTTTGAACCGTCAGTTGGCAGTCCAAGTTGTGTAGAAATCGGTCAATGCAGTTCTCAATCAATCTGACACCCAAATCAGTTAGTCCAACACTTGAACTTGGTGATTCTGAGTCAAGTCAATTGATTGAATGTTTAATTGAACTACTAAACACATTTAGTAAACAATATAAACATCATCCGTGGATAAACTCCTCTTCCAAGTTAAATCCTATGTGTGTGACCATACAGGCCCATTTCACATTGGCAATGAAAGTCCATAACACTTATGACTTCACAAGCAAAGAGCGGTGCCTAATCACACATCCATGCTACCCAAGTGAAAAGGAAAGTTGGAGAACAACTTTCAATCCTAAAATATGTAACTGGTGTTACAGTGAATGTATAATTCCTTTGTCACTAATATCCTGAATCAACTCAAGGCATGGAACAGTCATCCTTTCAACGTTCATTCACTTCCTTTATCTCAGAGCATACTGGATGAGATATGTGTGACGTCAATATCACATATTGATTCACACATGCATGTGCATGCCTTTCTCAGTCCTACTCATCAAGTGGCCGTAGACATCAAACTCCCTCAGGAGGGACAAATCTCATATCTATCACTCACCCCTCAAAAGCCCCATGTGTCAAATTCACCCAATCATCACATTCATAACAATCTATATTTCAGGGCTGCGTTTGATGATGTCAAAGTGTACCCAACGACATGTGTTGAGTGTAGTGATTTCAGGTCAAAGAATCACACTCACCACCATCACTATGAGAGCTGACTGTGACTACCAAGTCATGTTTCCATGTGTCACTCTCATGATGGGTCTGTCTGATACACTTGTTCTCTAACAAGTACCCATGTGCTTGGTTTGATATCACTATATCATGACTAATGAGATTATGTCATCAACCAACACACAATCTAGTATTGTGTGTCATTGTTGTCTATCAACCTTCCACAATGACATCCGACCAGGGTCAAAACAAGAATGTATACTCTTAACATCTGTATGATCTCATCATTTAGGTCCTTAACCCAAAAGCATACATCATTGAGTAAAACAATTCATTAGACATTCAATATGTTCTATCATTATCTCATAACTGACTTCACCATAATGAATTGGAAGCTTGCCTTTGGTGTTTATCAAATTAATCTTAATGTATCCCACCAATCATCCCATGATTGGCTCTCAGGATATACATACCAATAGACTCCCACTTGCACTGCGAGCCAATCACCCTTGAATTATATTCTTAGTGATCTCAAAACATATCCCACATGTTCTTGTTCTCTAGTGCTAACACAGTGAGTTATGGCAACACTTTTCATAAGTCGGCATTGTTGCATGTCTCACATCTCTTCATTGTACGTCATACGTATGAGATGGAGTTGTTGTAATATGCGATCCAATATTCCTTTACTAGTGTTTAGCCTCATTGCATGACCAAGAACTTCTTACTTGTCATCAATGACCGAAATATCTATAAGTTCATCTTTATGAATTCCCAGATCCATATAGTATCCACTGTTGTTCTCTAACACACGGATACTCAACATTTCCTTTTAAAATGACTTTTAAATTGGAACGTTGATTCAGCCCTATTTTAGGGCTTAATATTGTGTTTTTTTTGCTCTTCAATCACATCTATACCTGTTAGATTACATGTCATTCCCCCTAATATGCTTATTTGTATAAAATGCATTTATGGACATTATTTGCATGTTTTTCAGGCATTTGGACCACGCTTGATGGAAAAGAGAGAGAAGGGGCGATCTTAGGGTTCCTCTGCACTTGGAGAGGCCCAAAGTGAAGTCTGATGCTCCCTCGACCTACCCCTAGTGTCCAAAGATCAATTGAAGCAAAGAAGTCCAAGAAAAGCCAAATATCCAAGTTAAAGTGCTGATCTAGGACCCAGAACGGCCGTGGTACCACAGAATGGCCATGCTAGGTTACATAGAAATCAACAGGTTCAACATCCAAGTGAAGCAGAGAGAAACACAGCCGTGCAGAGCAGCACGACCATGCAATGGGTAGACACCACGGCCGTGCAATGGGTAGACACCACGGCCATGCTTTGCAAAACGGGTGTGGCACAGAAGAGCAAAATGGCCGTGCAGAAGCACCACGACCACCTCCACCAAACCCACCACGATCGTGCCAGAGACCACGGTCGTGGCACACCACCTCCACCATGGTCGTGGTGACACACGACGGCTGTGGCCATTCAGACCAAAACCCTGTAACTTTGCCATTTTAATTCCCACAACCGTGCCCATATAACACGGCCATGGCCTACCCTGCCCACCACGGCCGTGGTACCCTACCATGGCCGTGCTACTCACAGAATCCACCCAGTTTTCCACTGTTTTCCCCATTTTACCCCTAACTTAACCCTAGACCACCTAGATCCCTATATAAGCCCTAGTGGCGACTGGGGGTCGGGGGTGGGCTGCTTATAGTCCCATTTTCACCCCCTTGTCACCTCCACTCCATTCCACTTCACCTCCACCTCAAATCCACTCCATTTCACCATTTCCACCACATAACCCCCCATATCTAAGCCTTCCATCCACTTCCCACCACCATTCTACACCTTTCCATCCAAGAAGAAGGAGGAGGACGACCCTGTAACTACTGGAGAGAAGGATTTCAGCCACTACTCTGAGCTCCATGGCTTCTTCTACCTCTTTCTTCTCTCTTTTTGTATTTTGCTTTGTTATGAGTAGCTAGGCCCCTTGGGTGGGTTGTTTGGGGGAAATTATGTTACTTTGAAACCATGTTGGGGGAAAATGGCATGTAAACATTGTAATTCCATTTATTAATGATTATATTCTATTTACATCTCATTCTCCATGAATTGCTTGTTGGTTTGTGTGTGAAATAACTTAGGAATTTAGGCAAATTGCTTATATGTGTGAATTTTGGGATTTGCCCCTAGGTCCAATTCGTGGATCCCTAGGTTGCCTCCCATCTTCCTACATCCTAATCAATCTCCCTAAACCTAAGTGAGAGATCTAAGTGGCTAGATTGGATAATTCTAGTGCAATTAGTATGGAGCCTTCTCAAGGCTAGAATGTGGGGGAATTGGGGTCCAAAGCCCTAATTTCACCTCCCCATTACTACCCTCGGCCCCTAATTGCCCTAGGAATGCCTAATCTAGAAACCTAGACTTGATTAGACTCTAATTGGATTGAACCTAATCCCTAACCCAATTGAGCCTCGTAAGGGTAGTAGGGGGTGTTAGGGACTAGTTCCCCTATACACAACCTAGCATATCCATGGCCAGTTAGTAGCTTAGGTTAATCCATTAGACTCTAACTTGTTGTTTCATTTGGATAATCTAAATGGAATCATAATGTTCACATGTCACCCCCCAACTTAAGTGATAAGTTCATACCCCTAAACATCCAACACATCTCTTTACTGCTTATAACCCTAGTTTTGTGCTTGCTTAGCTTAGTTAGTTCTTTTCTTGCTTAGTTAGCTTCTTGCCTTGCTCTTGCCTTGTTTATGCTAGTTTAGTTCTTTAATTTCTCTTTTGCTTTTCTCTTGCTTGCCTTAGCATAATTTGTCTTTTCATACCTAGCTTAGTCCTTTCTTTCCTACTTAGTCTTAATCTAGTCTAGGGTTAACGTAGATTTCATTCCTACCTTTAACTGCTTTCTTGTTCATCCTTAGTTAACAATCAAATCAACCTTTAAACCCTTAACCCTAGTCTCCGCAGTAGGAACCTGGAAAAACTAACCTAGGTCTAGCGCCCCCTCTTTTCCCTGTGGATCGACCCTATACTTTCCACCTTCCTATACTACGACACGACCTCGTGCACTTGCGGGTGTAGTGCTTTAGTAGACATAGGTAGCTAGTTTAGGTTTATAAATTTCAAAAGCAAATTCCTATCACGTGTGTTCCGACCTCATGGGGCACAATTAGTCGGGTCAAATCGGCTAGTGTGTTGCACCTCTAGCGGAATCGCACCAAGCTTTCTGGCGTTGTTGCTGGGGATAGAGGCGCTCGGCCTAGCTAGTTAGTTTTTCTTTGACTTTTCCTACTGCCCTCATCATTGCTATTCTTTATTCGTTACTCTTTGCATTCTTTGTGTATATTGGTTTGCTAACTTGCTTTCTTTTGTTTGGTTGTGCCTTGTGCATGTGACAAGCCACTCAGAGAATACAAGATGGAAGGCCAAAATGCACAAACCCATCCATTACCTCCACCACCTGCATCACCACAACCCTCCCACCAATTCATCTTCCAACCTCAATTCCCTCCTCCACTACCCTACCTCCAAGGCTATCCTAAGCCTTACACACCACCACCACCTCCATTTCCACAACCCTCCGACTAGTTCACATTCCAACCTCAATTCATTCCACCACCTCCATCACCACAACCCTCCCACCAATTCACCTTCCAACATCAATGCCCTCCTCCACCTAAAGTCTAAGGGCCATCAACATTTATGCCACCACCACAACTATCACATGCCCCCCCACTTCCCATGAGCAAATGGATATGATTGATACCCCTATCTTTGGTGCCTATGAAGATCCATTCCTCAAGAGAGAGAAAACCTATGGCATGAGATTTTTTAGGGTCTTAAGTCTTATTAAAATCTATGATGATGATCCCCAAAGAGAGAGAATTGCTAAAAAAGACTTACGAAGCTCTCATGACCCTTGGGAGGAAGATCAATCAAGGAAAGCATTTGAGAGGATTGTTTATGATGGGGGTGCAAACATTTTGTTTTTGGACCACGGTTGATGGTGAAAGAACAAGAAGACTGGCTGAAGGCACGAAACTTAGCTCTTGTGGGAGGCAACCCACATAGATTTGGGAAATTTTGACCCAACCTTCACTTTTTGATACAATTGCTTTGTTTTTACACTTTCCAAGAAAACACACACACACTTGTGTTTAATAGTTTTTGTCTAGTTTTAAGATGTGCATGTGATAACAGGGTGAAATGAAGGAAATTTGAGTACAATTGAGAGAAGGATTCCAAGAAAAATCACTTTGGGTCAAGTTTTTGAGTGTTTGATATTCCTCATTTTGAGAGTAGTAGCTACAGGGGCCACCACGGTCGTGGCACATCAATATGACCGTGGTCTTTTGCATGAAAAACACACCAAGTCCCTAGATTCAGAAGAAAAATTGAGAAAAGCTGCCAAAGGACTACACCACGGCCGTGCTAGACAGCACGACCGTGCAACCTGAAGCCACCACGGTCGTGTTGCGCAGCACAGCCGTGTTGTAGACCAATTTTAGCCACTCAAGGCAGATTAGTGGGGCAGATACTATGCATATCCTCCACCACAGGGAGGAACACTTCCAGAGCATTGAGAGAGCCATGATCGTCTACCCTATCATCCTAAACTCTAGGATCATGCTGAGGACAACATGATTCAAAAGTTTGGGGTGGTAGGGCATGTATGCCCTAGTTTCACTTTGCATTTCACCTGCCACATCCACTTTTGTTTTCTTGTTTTTGCTATCTACCTTAGTCATCTTTACTGCTTTGCATACCTGCATGCCATGTCATTTACTTTCTTGTCATTTTTGCGTAATTTTTTAAAAAAATCTCTTTTTGCCATTCATTGCATATCATGTAGATTTTTGGTAATTTCTGCATGTTTTAGCTAGGATTTACTTGTTTGCTATTTTAAATTCAATAATATAGGCTTAGATGTGATTGTAGGAAACTTGGCACCATTTTGGCCAATTTTGCCCAAATTTGAGATTTCTTGTCTCAAAAGTATGTGTTGACCCAATCTCTACTGTTTTGAGTAAAAATGATGACCTTTGACTAGTGCAAGTGAAATTTCATGCTTTATTGCTAAGTGGTATCAATGTTTGATCTTTTACATGTGCATCACCTCTCTTATGATTGTGATTGATTTGGCATAACTGTGAACTTGAGCAAGCTTTGAACGCTTAGTGTTTGTGAAATCACTTGTTTGATATATCATTTTCATCTTGTTTATTCATGTGGTGTGATTACTTAGATGAAGTGTTGGATTAATTTTCATGCAGGATGTCTTATGTGGAAAATCATACCAATAACCCCTCTTTGACCTGACTCTTCTTCCACCATCTTCATACCCTTCCGTCTCATAAAAAGATGCCCTAGTGCACATAATCAGCCTTGGCCGCCTCCAAAAGTTTGGGGTGGCCATATCTTTATCCCCTCGCTTCACTCTATCCACCATATGCCCTATCTACACCAAGGGCAAGAAAAGAAAGAAAAGAAAAAACAAAATAAAAGGATGCTCCTATTTAAGAACATTCAAATAAAGAAAAGATGAGTGTGTAAAAACACTCCAAAAATCTTACTGCAACCCTTTCTTCCACTTTCATACCCATTAAGCTAGGAAACATCAAACTTAGCTCATTTTACCCTTTTCCGCAGCCACGTGGGTCATTTGGTGTGATTTTAGATATAAGATTGAATGCATGAATGTGAAACAGCACTCCTAGTCATTCTTGATTAACGCCACCATGAAACAGTTTACCCATAACTTAATGGAAGAAATATGGATAAGTTGTGTATTCTATGTGCTATATTTGAAGTTCATATGCTTTGTGCTCTTTTCATGATTGGATTGTGAAAGAAGGAGAGGAGAAAGGTGAAATGCATGTACTTAGTCATCTTTGATCCCATTCAGCAACAATCGTCTTTTATATTGCATTTGTCATTTCTTTTTGTGAAAGTTTGTAGAGAGATTGAGTTGGAGCATACTTGAGGACAAGTATGTTTTAAGTTTGGGGTGGTGATTCAGCCCTATTTTCGGTCTTAATCTTGTGTTTTTTTGCTATTCAATCACATCTATACCTATTAGATTGCATGTCATTCCCCCTAATCTGCTTATTTGTATAAAATGCACTTATGGTAATTATTTGCATGTTTTTCAGGTATTTTGACCACGCTTGATGGAAGAGAGAGAGAAGGGGCGATCCTAGGGTTCCTCTACACTTGGAGAGGCCCAAAGTGAAGTCTGATGCTCCCTCGACCTACCCCTAGTGGACAAAGATCAATTGAAGCAAAGAAGTCCAAGAAAAGCCAAAGATCCAAGTTAAAGTGCTGATCCAGGACCCAACACGACTGTGGTACCACAGAACGGCCGTGCTTGGTTACTTAGAAATCAACAGGTTCAACATCCAAGTGAAGCATAGAGCACCACGGCCGTGCAGAGCAGCACGAATGTGCAATGGGTAGACACCACGGTCGTGCAATGGGTAGACACCACGGCCGTGCTATGCAAAACCGCTGTGGCACATCAGAGCAAAATTGCCATGCAGCAGCACCACGACCACCTCCACCAAGCCCACCATGACCGTGCCAGAGACCACGGCTGTGGCACACCACCTCCACCAAGGTCGTGGTGACACACCACGATCGTGGCCATTCAGACCAAAACCCTGTAACTTTGCCATTTTAATTCCCACGACTGTGCCCATATAACACGGCCATGGCCTACCCTGCCCATCACAGCTGTGGTACCCCACCACGGCCATACTACTGACAGAATCCACCCAGTTTTCCACTATTTTCCCCATTTTACCCCTAACTTAACCCTAGACCACCTAGATCCCTATATAAGCCCTAGTGGTAGCTGGGGGTCGGGGGTGGGCTGCTTAGAGTCCCATTTTTGCCCCCTTGTCACCTCCACTCCATTCCACTTCACCTTCACCTCAAATCCACTCCATTTCACCATTTCCACCACATAACCCCCCATATATAATCCTTCCATCCACTTCCCACCACCATTCTACACCTTTCCATCCAAGAAGAAGGAGGAGGACGACCCTGCAGCTGCTGGAGAGAAGGATTTCAGCCACTACTCCGAGCTCCATGGCTTCTTCTACCTCTTTCTTCTCTCTTTTTGTATTTTTCTTTGTTATGAGTAGCTAGGCCCCTTGGGTGGGCTGTTTGGGGGAAATTATGTTACTTTGATACCATGTTGGGGCAAATGGCATATAAACATTGTAATTCCATTTGTTAATGATTATATTCTATTTGCATCTCATTCTCCATTAATTGCTTGTTGGTTTGTGTGTGAAATCACTTAGGAATTTAGGCAAATTGCTTATATGTGTGAATTTTAGGATTTGCCCCTAGGTCCAATTCTTGGATCCCTAAGTTGCCTCCCATCTTCCTACATCCTAATCAATCTCCCTAAACCTAAGTGAGAGATCTAAGTGGCTAGATTGGATAATTCTAGTGCAATTAGTATGGAGCCTTCTCAAGGCTAGAATGTGGGGAAATTGGGGTCCAAAGCCCTAATTTCACCTCCCCATTACTACCCTTGGCCCCTAATTGCCCTAGGAATGCCTAATCTAGAAACCTAGACTTGATTAGACTCTAATTGGATTGAACCTAATACCTAACCCAATTGAGCCTCGTAAGGGTAGTAGGGGGGTGTTAGGGACTAGTTCCCCTATACACAACCTAGCATATCCATGGCCAGTTAGTAGCTTAGGTTAATCCATTAGACTCTAACTTGTTGTTTGGTTTGGATAATTTAAATGGAATCATAATGTTCACATGTCACACCCCCCAACTTAAGTGATAAGTTCATACCCCTAAACAGCCAACACATCTCTTTATTGCTTAAAACCCTAGTTTTGTGCTTGCTTAGCTTAGTTAGTTCTTTTCTTGCTTAGTTAGCTTCTTGCCTTTCTCTTGCCTTATTTACGCTAGTTTAGTTCTTTAATTGCTCTTTTGCTTTTCTCTTGCTTCCTTAGCATAATTTGTCTTTTCATACCTAGCTTAGTCCTTTCTTTCCTGCTTAGTCTTAATATAGTCTAGGGTTAACGTAGATTTCATTCCTGCCTTTAACTACTTTCTTGTTCACCCTTAGTTAACAATCAAATCAACCTTTAAACCCTTAACCCTAGTGTCCGCAGTAGGAACCTAGCTCTAGCGCCCCCTCTTTTCCCTGTGGATCGACCCTATACTTGCCACCTTCCTATACTACGACACGGCCCCGTGCGCTTGCGAGTGTAGTGTTTTAGTAGACGTAGGTAGCTAGTTTAGGTTTATAAATTTCGAAAGTAAATTCCTATCACGTGTGTTCCGACCTCGTGGGGCGCATCTAGTCGGGGTCAAATTGGCTAGTGTGTTGCACCTCTAGCGGAATCGCACCAAGATTTCTGGCGCCGTTGCAGGGGATAGAGGTGCTCGGCCTAGCTAGTTAGTTTTTCTTTGACTTTTCCTACTGCCCTCATCATTGCTATTCTTTATTTGTTACTCTTTGCATTCTTTGTGTATATTGGTTTGCTAACTTGCTTTCTTTTGTTTGGTTGTGCCTTGTGCATGTGACAAGCCACTTAGAGAAGACAAGATGGAAGGCCAAAATGCACAAACCCATCCATTACCTCCACCACCTCCATCACCACAACCCTCCCACCAATTCATCTTCCAACCTCAATTCCCTCCTCCACTACCCTACCTCCAAGGCTATCCTAAGCCTTACACACCACCACCACCTCCATTGCCACAACCCTCTGACCAGTTCACCTTCCAACCTCAATTCATTCCACCACCTCCATCACCACAACCCTCCCACCAATTCACCTTCCAACCTCAATGCCCTCCTCCACCTAAAGTCCAAGGGCCATCAACATTGATGCCACCACCACAACTATCACATGCCCCCCTACTTCCCATGAGCAAATGGATATGATTGAGATCCCTATCTTTGGTTCCTATGAAGATCCATTCCTCAAGAGAGAGAAAACCTATGGCATGAGATTTTTTAGGGTCTTAAGTCTTATTAAAATCTATGATGATGATCCCCAAGGAGAGAGAATTGCTGAAAAAGACTTACAAAGCTCGCATGACCCTTGGGAGGAAGATCAATCCAGGAAAGCATTTGAGAGGATTGCTTATGATGGGGGTGCAAACATTTTGTTTTTGGACCACGGTTGATGGTGAAAGAACAAGAAGCCTGGCTAAAGGCATGGAACTTAGCGCTTGTGGGAGGCAACCCACATAGGTTTGGGAAATTTTGACCCAACCTTCACTTTTTGATACAATTGCTTTGTTTTTACCCTTTCCAAGAAAACACACACACACTTGTGTTTAATAGTTTTTGTCTAGTTTTAAGATGTGCAGGTGATAACAGGGTGAAATGAAGGAAATTTGAGTACAATTGAGAGAAGGATTCCAAGAAAAATCACTTTGGGTCAAGTTTTTGAGTGTTTGATGTTCCTCATTTTGAGAGTAGTAGCTACAGGGACCACCATGGCCGTGGCACATCAATACGACTATGGTCTTTTGCATGAAAAACACACCAAGTCCCTGGATTCAGAAGAAAAATTGAGAAAAGCTGCCAAAGGATTGCACCACGGCCGTGCTAGGCAGCACAGTCGTGCAACCTGAAGCCACCACGGTCGTGCTAAGCAGCACGGCCGTGTTGCAGACCAATTTCGGCCACTCAAGGCAGATTAGTGGGGCAGCTACTACGCATATCCTCCACCACAGGGAGGAACACCGCCAGAGCCTTGAGAGAGCCATGATCGTCTACCCTATCATCCTAAACTCTAGGATCATGTTGAGGACAGCATGATTCAAAAGTTTGGGGTGGTAGGGCATGTATGCTCTAGTTTCACTTTGCATTTCACCTACCAAATCCACTCTTGTTTTCTTGTTTTTTTTATCTACCTTAGTCATCTTTACTGCTTTGCATACCTGCATGCCATGTCATTTACTTTCTTGTCATTTTTACGTAATTTTTAAAAAAAATCTCTTTTTGCCATTCATTGCATATCATGTAGATTTTTGGTAATTTCTACATGTTTTAGCTAGGATTTACTTGTTTTCTGTTTTAAATTCAATAATATAGGCTTAGATGTGATTGGAGGCAACTTGGCACCATTTTGGCCAATTTTTCCCAAATTTGAGATTTCTTGTCTAAAAAGTATGTGTTGACCCAATCTCTACTATTTTGAGTAAAAATGATGACCTTTGACTAGTGCAAGTGAAATGTCATGCTTTATTGCTAAGTGGTATCAATGTTTGACCTTTTACATGTGCATCACCTCTCTTATGATTGTGATTGATTTGGCTGAACTGTGAACTTGAGCAAGCTTTGAACGCTTAGTGTTTGTGAAATCACTTTTTTGATATATCAATTTCAACTTGTTCATTCATGTGGTGTGATATCTTAGATGAAGTGTTGGATTAGTTTTCATGCAGGATGTCTTATGTGGAAAATCATACCAATAACCCCTCTTTGACCTGACTCTTCTTCCACCATCTTCATACCCTTCCGCCTCATAAAAAGATGCCCTAGTGCACATAATCAGTCTTGGCCACCTCCAAAAGTTTGGGGTGGCCATATCTTTATCCCCTCGCTTCACTCTATCCACCATATGCCCTATCTACACCAAGGGAAAGAAAAGAAAGAAAAGAAAAAACAAAATAAAAGGATGCTCCTATTTAAGAGCATTCAAATAAAGAAAAGATGAGTGTGTAAAAACACTCCAAAAATCTTACTGCAACCCTTTCTTCCACTTTCATACCCATTGAGCTAGGAAACATCAAACTTAGCTCATTTTACCCTTTTCCGCATCCACGTGGGTCATTTGGTGTGATTTGAGATATAAGATTGAATGCATGAATGTGAAACAACACTCCTAGTCATTCTTGATTAATGCCACCATGAAATGGTTTACCCGGAACTTAATGGAAGAAATATGGATAACTTGTGTATTCTATGTGCTATATTTGAAGTTCATATGCTTTGTGCTCTTTTCATGATTGGATTGTAAAAGAAGGAGAGGAGAGAGGTGCAATGCATGTACTTAGTCATCTTTGATCCCATTCAGCAACAATCGTCTTTTATATTGCATTTGTCATTTCTTTTTGTGAAAGTTTGTAGTGAGATTGAGTTGGAGCATACTTGAGGACAAGTATGTTTTAAGTTTGGGGTGGTGATTCAGCCCTATTTTAGGGCTTAATCTTGTGTTTTTTTCTCTTCAATCACATCTATACCTGTTAGATTGCATGTCATTCCCCCTAATATGCTTATTTGTATAAAATGCACTTATGGACATTATTTTCATGTTTTTTAGGCATTTGGACCACGCTTGATGGAAGAGAGAGTGAAGGGGTGATCCTAGGGTTCCTCTACACTTGGAGAGGCCCAAAGTGAAGTATGATGCTCCCTCAACCTACCCCTAGTGGCCAAAGATCAATTGAAGCAAAGAAGTCCAAGAAAAGCCAAAGATCCAAGTTAAAGTGCTGATCTAGGACCCAGCACGGCCGTGGTACCATAGAATGGTCGTGCTAGGTTACTTAGAAATCAACAGGTTCAACATCTAAGTGAAGCAGAGAGCACAACGGCCGTGCAGAGCAGCATGGCCATGCAATGGGTAGACACCACGACCGTGCAATGGGTAGACACCACGGTCGTGCTCTGCATAATGGCCATGGCATAACAGAGCAAAACGGCCGTGCATCAGCACCACGACCACCTCCACAAAGCCCACCACGACCGTGCCAGAGACCATGACCGTGGCACACCACCTCCACCACGGCCGTGGTGACACACCACGGCCGTGGCCATTCAGACCAAAACCCTATAACTTTGCCATTTTAATTCCCACGACCGTGCCCATATAAGACGACCATGGCCTACCCTGCCCACCACGGCCATGGTACCCCACCATGACTGTGCTACTCACAGAATCCACCCAGTTTTCCACTATTTTCCCCATTTTACCCCTAACTTAACCCTAGACCACCTATATCCCTATATAAGCCCTAGTGGCGGCTGGGGGTTGGGGGTGGGCTTCTTAGAGTCCCATTTTTGCCCCCTTGTCACCTCCACTCCATTCCACTTCACCTCCACCTCAAATCCACTCCATTTCACCATTTCCACCACATAACCCCCATATATAAACCTTCCATCCACTTCCCACCACCATTCGACACCTTTCCATCCAAGAAGAAGGAGGAGGACGACCCTGCAACTGCTGGAGAGAAGGATTTCAGCCACTACTCCGAGCTCCATCGCTTCTTCTACCTCTTTCTTCTCTCTTTTTGTATTTTGCTTTGTTATGAGTACCTAGGCCCCTTGGGTGGGCTGTTTGGGGGAAATTATGTTACTTTGATACCATGTTGGGGGAAAATGGCATGTAAACGTTGTAATTCCATTTATTAATGATTATATTCTATTTGCATCTCATTCTCCATGAATTGCTTGTTGGTTTGTGTGTGAAATCACTTAGGAATTTAGGAAAATTGCTTATATGTGTGAATTTTGGGATTTGCCCCTAGGTTTGTTTCTTGGATCCCTAGGTTGCCTCCCATCTTCCTACATCCTAATCAATCTCCCTAAACCTAAGTGAGAGATCTAAATGGCTAGATTGGATAATTCTAGTACAATTAGTATGGAGCCTTCTCAAGGCTAGAATGTGGGGGAATTGGGGTCCAAAGCCCTAATTTCACCTCCCCATTACTACCCTCGGCCCCTAATTTCCCTAGGAATGCCTAATCTAGAAACCTAGAC
The DNA here is from genome assembly GCA_963693085.1 of Alisma plantago-aquatica. Taxonomy (NCBI): domain Eukaryota; kingdom Viridiplantae; phylum Streptophyta; class Magnoliopsida; order Alismatales; family Alismataceae; genus Alisma; species Alisma plantago-aquatica. Next base: position 712,092,642 of record OY856412.1, on the reverse strand, counting down.
TTGATTAGACTCTAATTGGATTGAGCCTAATCCCTAACCCAATTGAGCCTCGTAAGGGTAGTAGGGGGGTGTTAGGGACTAGTTCCCCTATACACAACCTAGCATATCCATGGCCAGTTAGTAGCTTAGGTTAATCCATTAGACTCTAACTTGTTGTTTGGTTTGGATAATCTAAATGGAATCACAATGTTCACATGTCACCCCCAACTTAAGTGATAAGTTCATACCCCTAAACAGCCCACACATCTCTTTACTGCTTAAAACCCTAGTTTTGTGCTTGCTTAGCTTAGTTAGTTCTTTTCTTGCTTAGTTAGCTTCTTGCCTTGCTCTTTCCTTGTTTATGCTAGTTTAGTTCTTTAATTGCTCTTTTTCTTTTCTCTTGCTTACCTTAGCATAATTTGTCTTTTCATACCTAGCTTAGTCCTTTCTTTCCTGCTTAGTCTTAATCTAGTCTAGGGTTAACATAGATTTCATTCCTGCCTTTAACAACTTTCTTGTTCATCCTTAGTTAACAATCAAATCAACCTTTAAACCCTTAACCCTAGTCTCCACAGTAGGAACCTAGCCAAACTAACCTATCTCTAGCGCCCCCTCTTTTCCCTGTGGATCAACCCTATACTTGCCACCTTCCTATACTACGACACGGCCCCATGAGCTTGCGGATGTAGTGTTTTAGTAGACGTAGGTATCTAGTTTAGGTTTATAAATTTTGAAAGCAAATTCCTATCACGTGTGTTCCGACCTCGTGGGGCGCATCTAGTCGGGTCAAATCAGCTAGTGTGTTGCACCTCTAGCGGAATCACACCAAGCTTTTTGGTGTCGTTGTTGGGGATAGAGGTGCTCATCCTAGCTAGTTAGTTTTTCTTTGACTTTTCCTGCTGCCCTCATCATTGCTATTCTTTATTCATTACTCTTTGCATTCTTTGTGTATATTGGTTTGCTAACTTGCTTTCTTTTGTTTGGTTGTGCCTTGTGCATGTGACAAGCCACTCATAGAAGACAAGATGGAAGGCCAAAATGCACAAACCCATCCATTACCTCCAGCACCTCCATCACCACAACCCTCCCACCAATTCATCTTCCAACCTCAATTCCCTCCTCCACTACCCTACCTCCAAGGCTATCCTAAGCCTTACACACCACCACCACCTCCATTGCCACAGCCCTCTGACCAGTTCACCTTCCAACCTCAATTCATTCCACCACCTCCATCACCACAACCCTCCCACCAATTCACCTTCCAACCTCAATGCCCTCCTCCACCTAAAGTCCAAGGGCCATCAACATTGATGCCACCACCACAACTATCACATGCCCCCCCTACTTCCCATGAGCAAATAGATATGATTGAGACCCCTATCTTTGGTGTCTATGAAGATCTGTTCCTCAAGAGAGAGAAAACCTATGGCATGAGATTTTTGAGGGTCTTAAGTCTTATTAAAATCTATGATGATGATCCCTAAGGAGAGAGAATTGCTGAAAAAGACTTACGAAGCTCGCATGACCCTTGGGAGGAAGATCAATCCAGGAAAGCATTTGAGAGGATTGCTTATGATGGGGGTGCAAACATTTTGTTTTTGGACCACGGTTGATGGTGAAAGAACAAGAAGCCTGGCTGAAGGCACGAAACTTAGCGCTTGTGGGAGGTAACCCACATAGGTTTGGGAAATTTTAACCCAACTTTCAGTTTTTGATACAATTTCTTTGTTTTTACACTTTCCAAGAAAACACACACACACACTTGTGTTTAATAGTTTTTGTCTAGTTTTAAGATGTGCAGGTGATAACAGGGTGAAATGAAGGAAATTTGAGTACAATTGAGAGAAGGATTCCAAGAAAAATCACTTTGGGTCAAGTTTTTGAGTGTTTGATGTTCCTCATTTTGAGAGTAGTAGCTACAGGGACCACCACGGCCATGGCACATCAATGCGACCGTGGTCTTTTGCATGAAAAACACACCAAGTCCCTGGATTCAGAAGCAAAATTGAGAAAAGCTACCAAAGGACTGCACCACGGTCGTGCTAGGCAGCACGACCGTGCAACCTGAAGCCACCACGATCGTGCTGCGCAGAACAGCCGTGATGCAGACCAATTTCAGCCACTCAAGGCAGATTAGTGGGGCAGCTACTACGCATATCCTCCACCACAGGGAGGAACCCCGCCAGAGCCTTGAGAGAGCCATGATTGTCTACCCTATCATCCTAAACTCTAGGATCATGCTGAGGACAACATGATTCAAAAGTTTGGGGTGGTAGGGCATGTATGCCCTAGTTTCACTTTGCATTTCACCTGCCACATCCACTTTTGTTTTCTTGCTTTTTCTATCTACCTTAGTCATCTTTACTTCTTTGCATACCTGCATGCCATGTCATTTACTTTCTTGTCATTTTTGTGTAATTTTTAAAAAAATTCTCTATTTTCCATTCATTGCATATCATGTAGATTTTTGGTAATTTCTGCATGTTTTAGCTAGGATTTACTTGTTTACTATTTTAAATTCAATAATATAGGCTTAGATGTGATTGGAGGCAACTTGGCACCATTTTGGCCAATTTTTCCCAAATTTGAGATTTCTTGTCTAAAAAGTATGTGTTGACCCAATCTCTACTGTTTTGAGTAAAAATGATGACCTTTGACTAGTGTAAGTGAAATGTCATGCATTATTACTAAGTGGTATCAATGTTTGACCTTTTACATGTGCATCACCTCTCTTATGATTGTGATTGATTTGGCTGAACTGTGAACTTGAGCAAGCTTTGAACGCTTCGTGTTTGTGAAATCACTTGTTTAATATATCAATTACATCTTGTCCATTCATGTGGTGTGATATCTTAGATGAAGTGTTGGATTAGTTTTCATGCAGGATGTCTTATGTGGAAAATCATACAAATAACCCCTCTTTGACCTGACTCTTCTTCCACCATCTTCATACCCTTCCTACTCATAAAAAGATGCCCTAGTGCACATAATCAGCCTTGGCCACCTCCAAAAGTTTGGGGTGGCCATATCTTTATCCCCTCGCTTCACTCTATCCACCATATGCCCTATCTACACCAAGGGCAAGAAAAGAAAGAAAAGAAAAAACAAAATAAAAGGATGCTCCTGTTTAAGAGCATTCAAATAAAGAAAAGATGAGTGTGTAAAAACACTCCAAAAATCTTACCGCAACCCTTTCTTCCACTTTCATACCCATTGAGCTAGGAAACATCAAACTTAGCTCATTTTACCCTTTTCCGCAGCCACGTGGGTCATTTGGTGTGATTTGAGATATAAGATTGAATGCATGAATGTGAAACAACACTCCTAGTCATTCTTGATTAACGCCACCATGAAACGGTTTACCCAGAACTTAATGGAAGAAATATGGATAACTTGTGTATTCTATGCGCTATATTTGAAATTCATATGCTTTGTGCTCTTTTCATGATTGGATTGTGAAAGAAGGAGAGGATAGAGGTGAAATGCATGTACTTAGTAGTCTTTGATCCCATTCAGCAACAATCGTCTTTTATATTGCATTTGTCATTTCTTTTTGTGAAAGTTTGTAGAGATATTGAGTTGGAGCATACTTGAGGACAAGTATGTTTTAAGTTTGGGGTGGTGATTCATCCCTATTTTAGGACTTAATCTTGTGTTTTTTTGCTCTTCAATCACATCTATACCTGTTAGATTGCATGTCATTCCCCCTAATATGTTTATTTGTATAAAATGCACTTATGGACATTATTTGCATGTTTTTTAGGCATTTGGACCACGCTTGATGGAAGAGAGAGAGAGAGAAAGGGCGATCCTAGGGTTCCTCTACACTTGGAGAGGCCCAAAGTGAAGTTTGATGCTCCCACGACCTACCCCTAGTGGCCAAAGATCAATTGAAGCAAAGAAGTCCAAGAAAAGCCAAAGATCCAAGTTAAAGTGTTGATCGAGGACCCAGCACGGCCGTGGTACCACAGAACGGCCATGCTAGGTTACTTAGAAATCAACAGTTTCAACATCCAAGTGAAGCATAGAGCACCACGGCCGTACAGAGCAGCACGACCATGCAATGGGTAGACACCACGACTGTGCAATGGGTGGACACCACGGCTGTGCCCCGCAAAACGGTCATGGCACAGCAGAGCAAAATGGCCATGCATGAGCACCACGACCACCTCCACCAAGCCCACCACGACCGTGCCAGTGACCACGGCCGTGGCACACCACCTCCACCACGGCCGTTGTGACACATCACGGCCATGGCCATTCAGACCAAAACCCTACAACTTTGCCATTTTAATTCCCACGACCGTGCCCATATAACACGGCCATGGCCTACCCTGCCCACCATGGCTGTGGTACCCCACCACGACTGTGCTACTCACAGAATCCACCAAGTTTTCCACTATTTTCCCTATTTTACCCCTAACTTAACTCTAGGCCACCAAGATCCCTAGATAAGACCTAGTGGCGGCTGGGGGTCGGGGGTGGGCTGCTTAGAGTCCCATTTTTACCCCCTTGTCACCTCCACTCCATTCCACTTCACCTCCACCTCAAATCCACTCCATTTCACCATTTCCACCACATAACCCCCCATATATAAGCCTTCCATCCACTTCCCACCACCATTCTACACCTTTCCATCCAAGAAGAAAGAGGAGGAGGACCCTACAACTGCTGGAGAGAAGGATTTCAGCCACTACTCCGAGCTCCATGGCTTCTTCTACCTCTTTCTTCTCTCTTTTTGTATTTTTCTTTGTTATGAGTAGCTAGGGCCCTTGGGTGGGCTGTTTGGAGGAAATTATGTTACTTTGATACCATGTTGGGGGCAAATGGCATGTAAATGTTGTAATTCCATTTGTTAATGATTATATTCTATTTGCATCTCATTCTCCATGAATTGCTTGTTGGTTTATGTGTGAAATCACTTAGGAATTTAGGAAAATTGCTTATATGTGTGAATTTTGGGATTTGCCCCTAGGTCCAATTCTTGGATCCCTAGGTTGCCTCCCATCTTCCTACATCCTAATCAATCTCCCTAAACCTAAGTGAGATCTCTAAGTGGCTAGATTGGATAATTCTAGTGCAATTAGTATGGAGCCTTCTCAAGGCTAGAATGTGGGGGAATTGGGGTCCAAAGCCCTAATTTCACCTCCCCATTACTACCCGCGGCCCCTAATTGCCCTAGGAATGCCTAATCTAGAAACCTAGACTTGATTAGACTCTAATTGGATTGAACCTAATCCCTAACCCAATTGAGCGTCGTAAGGGTAGTAGGGGGTGTTAGGGACTAGTTCCTCTATACACAACCTAGCATATCCATGGCCAGTTAGTAGCTTAGGTTAATCCATTAGACTCTAACTTGTTGTTTGGTTTGGATAATCTAAATGGAATCATAATGTTCACATGTCACCCCCAACTTAAGTGATAAGTTCATACCCCTAAACAGCCCACACATCTCTTTACTACTTAAAATCCTAGTTTTGTTCTTGCTTAGCTTAGTTAGTTCTTTTCTTGCTTAGTTAGCTTCTTGCCTTTCTCTTGCCTTGTTTATGCTAGTTTAGTTCTTTAATTTCTCTTTTGCTTTTCTCTTGCTTGCCTTAGCATAATTTGTCTTTTCATACCTAGCTTAGTCCTTTCTTTCCTGCTTAGTCTTAATCTAGTCTAGGGTTAACGTAGATTTCATTCCTGCCTTTAACTGCTTTCTTGTTCATCCTTAGTTAACAATCAAATCAACCTTTAAACCCTTAACCCTAGTCTCCACAGTAGGAACCTAGCCAAACTAACCTAGCTCTAGCGCCCCCTCTTTTCCCTGTGGATCGACCCTATACTTGCCACCTTCCTATACTACGAAACGACCCCGTGCGCTTGCGGGTGTAGTGTTTTAGTAGACGTAGGTAGCTAGTTTAGGTTTATAAATTTCGAAAGCAAATTCCTATCACGTGTGTTCCGACCTCGTGGGGCGCATCTAGTCGGGTCAAATCGGCTAGTGTGTTGCACCTCTAGCGGAATCACACCAAACGTTTCTATTTGTCAACTCATATTCACTTTTATATATCTTATATATTTTTCTATCAATTTTATGTCATTTTAGAAATTCACATCAGTGTAACTCTTTATAGTGAACTCTTCCTTATTTCCATAGAACTAGTACTTCTCAAGTACTTATCAAGTTCTCATGGTATTCCAGTAACCCTTATTGGAACTAGACAGACAACCACTCATCATGTCCCACATATGAGTTATCAGGATGAGCATATCATATTGCCATCTCCTACATAAAATACGATCAATGCATTTTATTCTTGCTATGTCCATACATGCAAGATAACGGGATGATTACATACATGATAGATCCATATCTATTCTTTGTGTTCCCATTCTTCATAAGAATTGGGACACTTGGCTCTGGGATACTAACTCCATGTAAGATGCACAATTTTTCTACCACTAAGTCTATGCACACTGAACCCTTCAATACAGATTGCCAATGTATGCTCTCTTTTTTCCAGGTCAAGAGGTTTTCAAGAACTATCTCTATAGGTCTCTATTCCTATCACATAGGGAACATCTCTATCTTCCCTAAAGATAATTTCCACAAAGGATTCGATTCTAGAACATCTCATTCCTCATCAACATGTGGAATGTAAATACACTCCCATTAAATCATAGATCCCTTCTTTATCTTTGACATATCAGTCAAACCCTTTAACTATATTATCAAAGTAAAGATCCCAGCTTTGAGTTGCTTGTACACAATCAATCACATTGATTAGTTCATTGTAACTTATAGAATTCATTTGCATTAATGGATTCATAAACCTTATAGGTTGTGTCACGTACACATCCTTGTTTTATTCCTCATAGGAATGTCATTTTAGTATCTGTATGCTAAATCTCATAGTCATTAAGTTTCAGTCAACAAGCATGATCCTTCTCAAAATTTCATCCATGTGTCTTAACGCTTAAGACTCATTCGCATTTATGGATTACATCCCAATGGGTGTTACCATCAAGGTCATACCTTATGGTTCACATGAAAGTCATTTAGGATCTAATGGTCATAAACCATAACTCAAAATCTAGTTCCTCAATATCATCTAGATTGTTGACTCATCATATGACCAATTCATTATATAGATATTTGAGGTGTATATGTTAAGGAATTTGAGAACTCACAACATTGTGATTCTTAATATCCTTTATTAGTGTAAGTTATTCTCTATTTAAGAAGAATTTAGTTATTTGATAATCATCCTCTAACTCCTTAGAGTATGACTCCTTTTTTATTTAGACATCACTATGCCTTAAATCATCAGTTCTCTATGATACACTATCATAATCACTAATAAGGTTCTAAAACTTTTGGTTTAAGTATCAAGAATTATTACTTTTACAAAATTTGTACTTCATTCATGATCTTCTTTAACACTTCAAGATATTCATATTGGTATTTCTCTAAACACCATTTGAACTATTAGAATTTGCTCCAATAGGTATGTAAATACATCATATGTATTATACCTAATAGGATAGTCATTCACCCACTACATCTAGTGAAGATTGACTTGTCATCATGTCTAAGATAATCATGTCTCTTAATGGTTCATAACCAAAAGAGTCTAGCTTATCCATCAACATGGAAACTAGAGATCAATTTCTCATGATAATGCTAATTCGTTGTTTGAGTTATCACTAACCTTTAGGTATCATTTTATCTTATGCATACCAAGTACCACAAGATAAACAAGGCATTGCCACAAAGATCATATCTTTGAAATAGAAACATCAACTATATTGATAACCATATTGTCACTACAAGATGCAACAATAAAGTGTTTCTATTGGCAAGTTGAAATAGCAGTTCTCAACTCTATTTTGTGCCCTTTAGGCTGAAATAAATTGAAAGGTACTCCTATCTATGGAAACAACACTTGCTCCAATGATGAGTACTCCTTTCTTGGTCCTTTTACAAAGGCCATCACTTCCTTTTAGATCTTGCATATCATATATGTCAGATCTTCATCTTGGTATCATATACCTCAAATAAATAAGTGTTTATTTTATGATACCTATGGTGGAGATCTCTATCCCCTCCTTTCATCTTCTTTTGTTTGTCCAGATATAGAGGGTAATTTCTCCTCTCTCATTCATCCTTCTCATATGCCTTGAGGCTGAAGACGACTTGGGTTGCTGGCTAGCATGAGAACACTTATTATCTTTGCCCTTCCCCTTGCCATTATACTTACCCTTCTTTCTGCTAATCAACATCACATATTAGGGTTTGTCTTTCTTCATTTATGCCTCGACTATCCTCAACATTCCCAACAACTCTATCAACGCTTGTCAAAGTTGTTTATGTTGTAGTTCATCATGAACTGTATGATTCCTGCAACATTTATAGTATCATACCAGTAGCAAATTCTTGGCTCAAAGGGAATCCTAGTCTAGTGAGGTTCTCCACATACCCAATCACATTGAGTGTGTGAGGACCTACTGGATCTCCTTCTATAATGACATACTAGGACAGTTTCTTAGAGACATCATATGTCTCCTGTTGTCTTTGGAACTCATAGTTCAGAGAACACAACATTAAGCACTCCACATCAATGGCATCCTTAGTATGCTTCCATAAGCATCCTTTCATCCATTGGTGTGGTGGGATCGAGTACATTTGGTTCTGGTATAACTAGGACTTTGAGCTTTTGCTATTCAGTTGAGAACACTTCTCAACGTCCTAACCAGTCGTGGAAATTATTCCCATTCATCTTGTGCTTCTCAAGGGTCGATCATAATGAGAAGTGATTATTGTTTGTGTCCATTTGTACTACACAAGGAAAAATATGTAATTTAGTCCAAAAACTCATTTTTGACTTATTTGATTGATCTGAAAAAGTTTTACGATATAATTAGGACTTTAATTAATTATCACTCCCACTATTTTTGTTCAAATTGATAGCCCTCACCATCAATTCGGAAGATTGCAGCGTACAACCTTCTAGTGGGTCCAAGATCCATATTTCATCCAATCATGAGTCAGCTTTGGCTGATCGCCCACAATATAGATTATTTAGGTAGGCAACACTTGCCAATTGCATCCTATGCAACTCTCAGATGGATGTCATGTGCAACTCTTTTCCATGGTCATTAATGTGTCTCTAGAGCTTAGACTCTCTAAGAATCACCCGTTAAGTGTAACCCAAAAGCCGACACGATGAACATGCACCCTACTTTGGCAGATCCTACATGTCCACCATCACACTTCCACGAGATAGACGACGCAACATGCTTTGGCGTAACATATGCTTGGTCGATCAAGTTTTTCATGTGTGTCGCTAATGGAAGGCATCTAAGACTTAATATTTATTGAGGGATTTGGTTTTCTAGGTACATATACATATCCAATCACCACAATATATAGTACATATCATATACATGCTATATCCCACAGAAAATATGTGAAACAATAAAAGTGATGATTATGGCCATCCTAATGTGATTCCTCGAGCCAAGAGGAATCACGATCATCTAGGTCCACATCACATGCAACCTGTACAAGATGAACTCTTTGCCATTGTGGGTTTGATCAACTCATCTCCATGATTGATCACCTCACCATCAAGCCGGTCAGTTGGGTGCCACCAGTCGATCGTATGGCGCCTCTAGCCAATCAGTTCATTGGTCATCATGCATCTCCTCAGGTTGCCACCCACTCGTCTCGCTCCAGGAACTGGCCGCCTTGGTCCACCAGCTGATCGTCTCACGCCCAAGACGATCGTCTCGATCCTCTACGTGTCCGTCGTTCTTTGACATAACAGTTAATATAAACTAATCATATTTACATTTGCATTGGGAAACCCCGAGTTACATTCGAGGGGAGCAAAGGTAGGAAAGAATCTCGAGTTAACTCGACTTACATCAGGAATAGGAGGTAGGGAATCAGTGTGCAGACCGAGATGCAAGCAACAAAAATCAACCACACACAGATTTAGGGTTTATGGCCACAATCACGCTACAATCACCACGGAAACTGTTTAAGGGTGACGCGTATCGAATGCATTTATATGCCATATCATATATGAATATGTAGGGATTTTGTGGATTTATATTGGACATGCATAAAGCAATTAATTATTTGCATCATATGCAATAAATAACAAGCAAAAAACCAAAAACCAATCATATAGATTATCCTAAAGTATAGAACGTTGACGTGGCTCTGATACCACTGTTGGGTTTTAGGTGAGGCAGAGATGGCAGCGGAAATAAAAAATTTCTCCCCAAACCCAGAACCCAAAGAGATCTCGTCAACATCTATATGGTAGGAAGGATGGTTTGTATAGGCATACCTTGTCCTGAGGCTTGCTCAGTGACATTACCTCATGGCTAGTGTGGTCTTCACCTCCGGTCTTGGACGACATCTGTGCAGCTCCTGGTTGCACCTGGACTGGCGGATTGACAACTGTCCTCTGAGCGGAAAAAGTCTCCCGCCTCTGTAGTAGTCCACACGGACCACCAGGAACTCTATTCATACTTTCCTATAGGACACTGAAAGGAGTCATCCCCTTCTGTCGATGTACTAGTCACTGACACACTCTCCCACTATCAGTAGTCATCCTGTAGTTGTCTTTCCCTCGATGTGCCTCCCTAGTCGGGTAACACCTGCTCGGGCTCTCCCGGTTCACAACCGGAGAGGACAACTTTGCAGAGAAACTGATGTTCTGAGTTGTTCTATCTGAGAAGCCCCCCAGTACCCCTCTATATATAGGAGGGGTCAGGGTCAAGGTTCTCAACACCAGGCAATGTGGGGCTAAAGCGAGAGTAGAAGGGTCTGGAATTTCCACAAATTGATACACTGTGGTAGGTGAACCGGTCGTGTCATAAACAAACCGATTGTTTGGGGACTGAACCAATTGATTCATCTCATGAACCGATTGGTTCATTCATGAACCAGTCATTTCACTTCCCAGGGCAGTTCCCAATTGACTTTCTTCTTTCCGTTTCCAATTAATCCAAAGATTAATACTTGTCCCAATTGAATTGTACAAGTGAAATGAAAGTATTTTTCTCACCAACCTAACTTTCCAAACTGGCTCGTTTGGTCCAGCTGAACTGATCGGTTCAACACTTGAACCAGTCATCTCACTTGACCCTGAGCTGATCGGTTCAACAGTTTGAACCAGTCGGTTTGCAGTCCAGGTTGTGCAGAAATCGGTCAATGCAATTCTCAACCAATCTGACACCCAAATCAGTTAGTCCAACACTTGAACTTGGTGATTCTGAGTCAAGTCAATTGATTGAATGTTTAATTGAACTACTAAACACATTTAGTAAATAATCTAAACATCATCCGTGGATAAACTCCTCTTCCAGGTTAAATCCTATGTGTGTGATCCTACATGCCCATTTCACATTGGCAATGAAAGTCCATAACACTTATGACTTCACAAGAAAAGAGCGCTTCCTAATCACACATCCATGCTACCCAAGTGAAAAGGAAAGTTGGAGAACAACTTTCAATCCTACAATATGTGACTGGTGTTACAGTGAATGTATAATTCCTTTGTCACTGATATCCTGAATCAACTCAAGGCATGGAACAGTCATCATTTCAACGTTCATTCACTTCCTTGATCTCAGAGCATACTGGATGAGATATATGTGACGTCAATATCACATATTGATTCACACATGCATGTGCATGCCTTTCTTAGTCCTACTCATCAAGTGGCCGTAGACATCAAACTCCCTCAGGAGGGAAAAATCTCATATCTATCACTCACCCCTCAAAAGCCCCATGTGTCAAAGTCACCCAATCATCACATTCATAACAATCTATATTTCAGGACTGCGTTTGATGATGTCAAAGTGTACCCAACGACATGTGTTAAGTGTAGTGATTTCAGGTCAAAGAATCACACTCACCACCATCATTGTGAGAGCTGACTATGACTACCAAGTCATGGTTCCATGTATCACTCTCACGGTGGGTCTATCCAATACACTTGTTCTCTAACAAGTACCTATGTGCTTGGTTTGATATCTCTATATCATGACTAATGAGATTCTATCATCAACCAACACACAATCTAGTCTTGTGTTTCATTGTTGTCTATCAAACTTCCACAATGACATCCAAATAGGGACAAAACAAGAAGGTATACTCTAAACATCCCTATGATCTCATCATTTAGGTCCTTAACCTAAAAGCATACATCATTGAGTAAAACAATTCTTTAGACATTCAATCAGTTCTGCCATTATCTCATAACTGACTGAACCAGAATGAATCAGAAGCTTGCCTTTGATGTTTATCAAATCAATATTTATGTATCCCACCAATCATCCCATGATTGGCTCTCAGGGCATACATACCAACATATGGATGATAGGCAACTCCACACCAAGAACTGATGTGGAAGTTGTTTGCTTTTGGTTGGAAGTGTGTTTGCATTGCACAACCTATCCTCTCTCCTTATTTCCATGATGGTAATAATGGCTATTCAAAGGCCTCTCAAAGGTGCCACCTTTTTCCTTCTCACAAGAGTTTCCTCTCAAGAGTTATCAAAAGGGTTTCACACTCATTTATCCTAAACCCTGACCATCATACCACTATATATAGGAAAGATGGAGAAGAGGGATTTTCACTAAACCTTGGGAAACAAAAAGACATGATAGTTGTTTTTTAGCAACCATCTCTAGACAGTCTAGTCAGGTGACTAGACTAAGTCTGATTGGTATACTAGACTAAGTCTATTCAGCCGATCAGGTTGTTCAGTCGATCTATTGAAACATACCTGGCTAGTTGACAAAAACTCAGTCTAGTGAGCCAATCATCCTTGTCCAGTTGGTCTATTGAACTCAATCTGGTCACTTGACCATACTCAATAGGTCAACCGGTCTGCATAGTGTAGTTGACTCATCAATGACTTATTGATTGCCTAAACCTTTTAGTAACCAATTAATCATATGATCTTGATTTGACTCTTCTTCCTTCTGCATCCTTTTGTGTGTGACTCTATAAGATCCAAATTACATTGGTAGTGATATCAATAATCATATTACAATTTCAAGACAATGATTCATATCTAGGAAAAGGTCATTGTTACCTAAGTAATTTGAGAAGATCGAGAAAACATTCACCCTAGTATTGTGATCAGTGTTACAATGACTATATAATCCTTTTTTCATAGATATCCTTATTTAAATGAGGCACAAAAGTCATATGTTTATCATTCAACTTATCTTCCTTGAACTAAAGCAAACTATTCAAGATATTGTAAGCTCAATATCATATATTTACACATGATAATGACCATGCATTGCATAGTCTCATTTATGAAGTGGTTGAGATATCACTCCAAAAGGGGGACAAAATACATATACATCACTCACAACATTCCCCATGTGTCAAAGTGTACCCAATCACTACCTTTTTGGAAACTCTTATTTTAGAGCATGTTGTGCTATTGTCAAAGTACACAAAACAACATGTGATAACTAAAGTGACTTTAGGTATAAGTATCACAGTCACAACCATCACATTGAGATATGACTCTGAAATGTTATTACATAAGTTCTATGTGTCAATCTCAAAGTGGGTTTATCCAATACAACTTTTTCCTGAATAAGTACCCACATATATGAGTTGACATCCAATAGTCATAATCAATGTTTGAAAAAAAGGCCACAGTGGGCTGCATATACTCTACAACTTATAAGGTCGATTAGTCAATGACTTTTAGATGGACATCTGTTATCTAGCCCAAACTAGATTGTATTTTTATTGATAACATTTCTTGATGTACGATGTTGTTGTAAGTTTTGTGCACGAGTCACATGCTTATTTAATGTTTGTTGTTTTGGACCTCTAGGACATGCAGGAAATTTTTCTATTATTTGCTTAGTATTCATTCTTATGTACTTGTGTTAAACCATCTTGTGTGTTCTTCATTGAAATTTATGTTTGAATGGTTCTAGAATGCCTTCTAAATAGTTCTTTACTTTTCATTGAAACTTTATATTTAACTCTTTATCAAATTTTAGTGTCTAAATATGTAATGTACAAATTAAATATGCAATTGTGTGATTACTTTATATATAATAATTACTTATTAAAAGAATCCAGAATCTCATATACTTCTGCATACATTCCTTGTAACGCCCCTCCAAGTACATACATGATAGAGGAAGCAAGCCATATGTTGTCCATAACATGGGTCACTTGGCTTGGAGGACCATTACAAAACATGGTATATAATAGCAACAAGATAAATAAACACCTTGTATTAATTGGAAAATACATTCATACATAGTTTTGGAAAAAGGAAAACTACATCAAGTTCATCTAGTCTACTTCGATAACAAGATTATACGTCATGTAAAAGATATCTAAAACACTAGATTGCCTTGGTAAACGGCACACCACTAGGTCTTTTATTGTTGAAGATCTGTTGAGCTATTCCTTGGATGCCAAAAAGCTTCTTCCTCCTAAGCTTGCTCCTTACCTACGGGCATCGTGTCCCCCATCCATGCACAAAACCAATGGTAAGTGGAATTGAACATATTCTAATTTAAAGGAAACATGTAAATTGAAAATAAACTTTGAACATTTAAACATTGAAAAAGAGACAATTGCTTTTAAATTTTATCTTTTATCTTGACATATATAAAAATCCTCGAGTTTTGCAACAAAGTGCCTCTTCTCTTATGCACAAAAGTGCCTCTTTGGTTGCATCGAAGTGCCTCTTGGATTGCACCGAAGTGCCTCTTCTCTTATGCACCAAAGTGCCTCCTAAATTTTTCTCCGAGGAGCCTCTTAATGAGGACCTTATATAAGCTATCTTTTACATTATCTTTCTCTTGAAAACTCTTACTTTGCTCTTAAAACTTAACTTTAACTTTACTCTTAATGTTGATGAAGGTGATACAATAATGGGAACGGTAAAAGCATGACATTCAAACCTTCATTAATTCATTTACTTTAAGCATTTGAAATAGTAAATCATACATTCATAACATTCATTGCATACATAGATACATAAAATCAATCATTAACTATGTTCAATTAGCATGGACCACTTACCTTGCACTTAGAGGAGATCTGATCTTCCTTCCTAGTTTCAGTAAACCATAATCATGTCCTTGGGGTTGAAAAACCCTAATCGCCATGTTCATAACATTCCATATATCAGATTATATTCCAATTACCACTTAAAACCCTAATTTTGATAACATATGAATTATTAATCTTGAATTAGATCCAAGATGATCTTTTTAGCCATATAGGTCAAAAATTTGACCTATTAGGGTCATTTAAACATATGATGATCAATAAAACTAAGGAATTAGGGATTTTATACATTTAGCATATTAAAGTTGGTAACATTAGGTACTTTTCGAATTATAAGAAATATTAGGTCTTGATACCAATTATATTGGGTTCCTTATATTTTTTGGATCAAAATCCACTATTTATTTTCCATATTTTGATAATCCCACAAGTTTCTAGAATATTTGGAAATTAATACATTCTGGACCAATCAACTCTCAGCACATAGGTGGATGAATGGTAAAGCCAGCGGTCCAGTGTGCCTGAGTCAACCGGCTTGCGCCATGTCAGTGCTCGCGCTCACGTGGACAAACAAGGAAAAAGAATGAAAAGGATAAAACGCCCTTACTAATATGCAGAGTTATCAGGGGAAGGCTCGTAAAATACCCCAACCTCATCTTCAACCTCTGTCTCACAAGCATCCTGCTTGCACGATCAGCCTAACGGTTGACTTTGGGCTACGATGCATCTCGGTGGAAGACGAGTACACCACCACCTTAACCTCTCCATGCCAGACCAATTGATTGTGCTCTATTGTTTAGAGACGGTCGGGGCTGAGAGAATAGTGAGGAGTTTTCTTGCACCAGATTTCTAAGAATGAGACATAAGGGGGTAGGTTAGCGATGAAATTTTCATATGGGAACAATTCCATAATTCTTGAGAAGTCTCGCACACAAAAACAAGTCCTCGTAGAGAATATCTATCCTTTATTTATGGCTGGTCTAAGGGGTGGCTAGCAAGAGATCTGCCAATTTGGGGAAAACTTCTAATTCTTTTCGAAGTGGTCAAAATGTAGGGTGGATATGCTCAGAATCACCTCATTGATTCAATAGGAGAACTTATAGGCTCATACATGAACTGGAGAGAGAGAATAGGGAAAGCAATATGCGACTACTATTGTCGCATTTCCTATTTAGTCTGGGGGTAGGAGATGACCCTGATGTCATCCCATCTTGATCCAATAGCTACTAGGGCCATGCGACAAAATTAAAGGACCGGGTAAAGTTCTAGTATGAATAGGATACTGGCATTTTAATGCATATTTCCACAATCCTCTTCATTTTAGGAAACCTTATTTAAGTCATATCTTTTCTCCTCTTATCCAAACAGCTCCAAATTTTAAAGGAAGGTTTTTAATAATTAGATATTTGAGTGGGCAAGATTTGGGGCCAAAATATGAAAGTTAGATATCAGTTTCTTGCCCCTTAATTAAGTGACTTATCTGATTAATTTAAGACATCAATCAACTTCTTTTGCCATCCAAACATGGCAAGAAATCCTATTTAAGTGTATATTTATCTTGGGTGAAATTAAGAGTCGAATTATGCCCATTATTTACTCTCAACCTACATGTTCTAGATATTTCCACACAAATCCTTATTAATCAATTTACTTCAACTTAATGAACTAATCGATTAAATATTATGAAAAAGGTTTCCTTTGTGATCCATTGTGTCAAATTCGAGATAAAACTTATTGTCCACTCAAAAGTTATTTCATCTTCCCTTTTGTGCCTCTTTGAGTAAATTCTTTGGAGGAGAGAGAAAAGAAACCAACATTTATATCTTCAAGTTAATTGTAACACATAATGTACATTTGAAAGAGAAAAAGTATTTTGAGTCCTATTTTGCTCTGCTTACTTCATTATCTCTTAAGAAAAATTGTTTCATGGTCTTTTTGCATTTAGACCCTCAACTATTTCTATTTAAGAAAAACCACATTCTAAGGTTTAAATTATTCTTGAAATTTTAGGATGTTACTTTCCTGCATACTGCATATACTCTATACGGTGACCTCTCTGAACGCATAAGGCATACCAATTTTTATAACTATGGTCATCACTCACCATACACGCTAGTCTTGTGTATCATTGTTGTCCTATAGTATCCACTATAGTAATTGATTAGGGACATAACAAGAATGAGTATTCTTATTATACATATGATATCATGTTCAGTTCCTCGATCTAAACTATATGTCATCGGGTTATAACATTCTTAAAGCATTATTAGATTCATATACTATCTCAATACTTAAATAAACATAATAATTGGAATTGCCCTTAATTAATAATCAAATCAATACAAAATATTCTATTTATGATTATTACATGATGACTCTCAAGAGATTTAGTCAACAATTTTATCAACCATTCAGTTCACCTAACTCAAAAATTTACTCCACTTGCTATCCCATTTTGTAAAAGTAAAATATTTATTATATACTATGTTCTAAGTATTCAATAATGTCCATGATCAATAAACTAGCAATGCTTTTCCATTTACCTTATTTAGGAAGTAGTTACATCTATTTGGCATTAATTGAGACAATCTTCCAAGAGCTATTACTGCATCATTTATTAATTTTATACAACTTTAAATTGGAATCATACTCCCAAAGACTAGTGGGTACAATATCCTGCCCCTGAAAAGGATCATTCCCCAACCAAAATAACAACTCAAATAAGAAGCATGAAGTAAGTCAACTAAGACAAATATATGTGGAATTCCTTCAAAGCCTTTTGTCTACATTATAGTCTAGGGTTTAAGGGTAGAATATAGCCAGTCATGTCTTTCCTATCTATGTCTGGTGTTTCTTGGGACATGGGTTTCTCGATACTACCCACTTGCTCAATTGGTGACTTCGTTTAGAAAAAAAGTGATAAAACTTGGAAAATTGTTCATAAAAAAACTTGGAGAACTTCTCTTTTGTACATATAGTATTATATTAAAAAATTAAGAAGGAAAACTTCATATAGAGAAAATGAAGATGCCATCAAAATTAATTGAGAACCAAGACAACAACTTGTTAACCATATTGACACCTTTACTAATCTATTCATAGTTCATAAAATGAATAATTCCATACATCTAGAAGGACATATATCCATAAATCTTTAACTTTTAACCTTGAGGAGAGGGATACCGATTCTTATTCAACTTCTACCAGATCCTTATTGGGTATATCCGCCAATGTGTACTACTTCTTTGTAGTCATTACTTGTCCAAATAAGGACATAGTATCTCATTATGGGGTCGGGGAATCACGTGGTTATCGTACATCCTAGGATAATAGATTGGGTTTCCATTTCTAGATTTGTTACTATTTCTACATCACTCTAATCCAAAAGGGACGATATGCATATTATTTTTATTACTTGATTCAGTTAGATAATTATATATTCATTAAAAATAGAGGATTACCTGGGCATATAAATTACATTCTAGAAATGATAGAGATTAACTCTTAAGAGTCTTATCTAGACACCGTATACATTACTCCACTAAGTAAATTTATGGTAAACATAAAACTCAAGAAGAAGGCATCCGTTATACCAGGTTGATGGTGCTAGGAAACAACTATAGTTAAGCAACTCTTCGTTGAAGGAAAGGCATCTGAAACTATAATGAACTAGTTTATATTATCACTTAACAAAGGGGTATCTTGAATATACATATGAAGCTCGAACTAAAATTGTGCATTTCGGCCTTTTCAATATCAAGATAATATAGTTGAGTGCACACATGAAAGATAACCATGTAGAGGGTTTACACAAAAACTAGTGATTAACCTATAAAAGAGTCAAGAAGTTTATTTGGATTGTATAGTAGTTGAGCTAAATTTCCCATTATGACAAGATATAAGACTCATCACTAAATGACTGACTCTAATATTGGGGAAAGACTCACAACAAGAGAGAGGGTACGGTTAGTTAGGGATAACCAAGGTAGAGTCAACTAGTAAAATGATTTGAGGAGTAGGATAGACTAACTGCAACATGGATTGAAACCATAGATGGTACTACTCTTCTCAGGGTTAGAACATCCACACTCTTGATGTGTCCACCTTACTACCTACAAAAGGCATATGTATAGGATCAAAAGAGGTGAAATTAAAATAGTTAATTAATTAACTAGTAAGACTTGATACCATACATGTAGAAAGGGGGAACGAGTCCAAGATCCACTCATTACTATTGAGTAATAAAGACACATCCAATCCAAACACACCAACATGTATGAAGTAATAATGTATTTTATTTTCTTTTATATGATGAATAAAATATAGTCAATTTATAATATAGGAAATTATAATTATAATATTATCTAAAATTACAACTTCATTCCCTGACTACAAGGGTGAAATCACATAGTTGAAAGGATATACCTACTTATTCAAGAGGACTTGCTTTGGAGGAATGTCAGGCCATCACCAACTGTCCATCAAGTCCAAAGTCCTAGAATAAACTATTTTTGAGGAATATTTTGTAGTAATCAAAACCTAGTGATTTAGTGATAACAATCCTAAAATAAAAATTCAATAGAGTATGTATAAGAATAAGGATTTGTATATGCAATAAATTGCACCATTATGAAGTTAATTGTCATAAGAAAGTTATTCATGTTCAAGTGGATGTATACAATTCATGTAGGAAATCATGAACAAGTAGCTCTTGAGGGAAATAAATCATTTAGGAAAGTATGATATTTTTGAAAAAGAAGTATTTATTTACTTTAAATTTCAAATTAATCTAAAAATAAAAATGCAATTAAATTCCAAGTTAGACTAGAACTATCTAAAATCGGGATTATTTTTTTTATAGCCGCCATCTCACTTCCACTACTCTACAATTATTCATGCCATCATCTCTTATTGGTATGTATGCCTAGAGAGCCAATTATATTACGATTGTAATGGTATAACTTATAAAGGATTTGATAAATAATGAAGGCAATATTCCATTTTATTCCATTTTATTCTGTTATCAGATAATGATGTAACATAATAAATGTCTAAAGAACGATATTACTCAATGACGTATGCCTTTAGCTTGAGGACATGAATGATGAAATCATACAGATGTCAAGAGAATATACATTCTTGTTATATCCCTAGTCATATGTTGTTGTGGAAGGCTAATAGACAAAAATAACACAAAATACTAGAGTGTGTGTTGGTTGATGACATAATCTCATTAGTCATGATATGTGATATCAAACCAAACACATAGATACTTGTTAGAGAACAGTGTATCAGATACAATTAGATAGTTGGTGTATGTCTGCGCTAGGGTTTACGTGACGCGGAGGCGGCCGTGGAAATCGTGGTGGCCATGGTGCCGGGCGGGATATCCCCCGCGTTTCTCCTGCCAATGGTGACGTCGCAGGAGACCCAGTCTCGTATGATGATCCCTCCTCCATTCTGTTGTCCTCAGTTGAGGGCGACATCGAGATGGATGTTGTAATCCCGCCTCCGCAGCAACAAACCAAGTCGTACAAGGACGCCATGGTCGGGCGGACGTCCAGACACCCTGCATCTCTCTCCCCTGTCTCGCCGGATTTTCTGACATCTGCAGATATCCGCATCGACCGAGCAAGAGCCGTTCCGGCAATCTCCATTAATCCAGCTACACTGCCTCCTCTCTTGGAACCTTGGAAGTTCACGGTCGTGATCAAGGTCATTGGCACCTCAGTGAACTTCAATGCCCTGATGAATAGACTACCAATCCTATGGCAATTAACAGATGAATTCCGTGCTATTGATCTCGACAAAGGGTACTATGTTATCTAGTTAGCCAACAATGAGGACTTCGTCTGGGCCCTAACAGGGGGACCGTGGATGATCTTCAACCACTACTTGTCGGTGCAATCCTAGTCCAAGGATTTCCGACCATCTGACCCCATACCCAAGAAACTGGTGGTATGGTCGCGGATCCATGACCTTCCTATACATCTATTCCAGAATCAACTCCTATTCTGCATGGGAGATCTGATCGGCAAAACGATCAAGATAGATACCACGACCCAGACTGGAAATCGGGGCAAGTTCGCCCGTATCGCGGTTGAAGTCGACACGACCAAGCTGTTGCTTCTGGCAATCATGCTCGATGGGGAATGGTACCGCCTGGAGTACGAGAACCTGCCCACTTTTTGTATGAAGTGCGGCAGGCTTGGCCACGCCGAGGGGGACTGTAAGTTCATTCCTACGTTCCCGAGCGTCACCCCGAATCCCTCAAGTACACATGTGATGGCCGTTACTTCGCGCTACACAGTAGATATCCACGCCAAGATGCCTGATAGAAAGTCTACTAATAGCAAGAAGCTAACTAATCCTTCTGATGCAAGCACGGCCAGCAACAAGAAGGAACCTCCAGCCGACAAGACCAAGTCTGCTCAAGATACACCTATTATCGACGTGGATGATGGAGGCACATGGGAGACAGCCTCATCCCGCAAGCACAAGAAGAAGGTTGGCAGACCTCCCCCCGTGTCCGAGGCACCAGGGGGAAGCCGCCCACCACCTGCTCCGACAACGGCCCCATCTGTTCCCACTGCGGCCGGAGATAACTCGGTCGTGACGTTGGTGGACGATGAAATTAGCAACGGACGGACCACCGCCTTTGCTGATTCATTCCGCTTTCAAGCAGCCGATCAAAGCAACCAGCTTTCCATGCAATCAGGGTTCTCTTTGGGAGCCCAAGATGCCAGCGGTGGGGTTATCCTCCGCAATAGACGTGTTGTCTACCAAACAGTGAGCCCAGGATGTGAGCGGAAGAAAGGCAAACTCGCAGTGCTTGTGGGTAATGTCGACTTCACAACTAATGCAAGGAAGTCTCTAGACTTTGAGAACGCTGATGCAGGGACAGACGAGACCATGGATGCCTCCTCTGCGGCATCTGGACTCCTCGCAGCAATCCACTAAGCACCTTTTGGTGCTTCCCTCCTTACCTATTAGTTTTTTTATGACCAACATCATCTGTTGGAATATCCAAGGAGCTTGCTCCAAGGATAAATTAGTTCTCCTCAAAGAATACAAAAGGAGGTATAAACTTCACATCCTTGTTATTATCGAGCCTCGTTGCAGCGGCAGCAAAGCCAATGACATCATCACCAAGTTGGGTTACTCTTCCTCTCACAGAGTTGAAGCGTTGGGCTTCTCCGGGGGCATCTGGGTCCTTTGGGACAACTTTAGATGCTCTGTTGACATTCTGCAAAGCCACCGTCAATACGTGCACTGCCGTATTAATAGCTCCTGGTTGCTTACTTTTGTTTATGGTAGGCCGAATCCACAAAAGCGCAACCACCTGTGGTACAGGCTTTCTGGTCTCTCCTCTCTCATTAACGGTCCTTGGGCGCTGGTCGGCGACTTCAATACTATGCTTGATGCCTCTGAAAAACAAGGCGGGAGCGGATTTGACAGACATTCCAGCCTCAAATTTAATTCCCTCCTTGCCAGCACAGGTCTTAAAGAGATGGCCTCCTCGGGGCATCGGTTTACATTCAAGAAAGGCAGGATGTTAGAGAAGCTTGATAGAGCTATTGCTAATGTGGAGTGGACTGCGGTGGAAGGTGGGATGAATATTCAAGTTCTACCACGCCTCCATAGTGACCATAATCCCATTCTCCTGTCTGGGCACCATCATCAACAAGGAGGTCGTCACTTCAAAACCAAGATGAGTTGGAATCTTATTCCTTCCTTTAAGTCTGATCTACTCAATGCGTGGGATGGCTCTCAACCCTATCTAGACGCACTCCCCTCCTTCAAAGCAGCTGCTGCCTCATGGGAGGCTAATAGACTCAAGCAACAACACAAGCAGAAAGATATCCTTTTACGGAAAATAGACAAATGCCAGGTAGCATCCAACTCCCCTTCTCCTCCAGTTTCAATACAACTTAAATGTATTACCCTGCAAGAAAGTCTCAATACCATTCTCCTGAGAGAGGAGGCTGATTTGCAGCAGCGATCTAACATCAACTGGTTACAGTATGGTGACGGAAACAACAAGTTTTTTCATGCCTATGTCAAGTCACGCAGGCAACATAGCAAAATCTCACGGCTACGTGACTCCAATGGTGTTTGGATCACGACGTCGGACTGCATCAAACTTCATGTGCGGGACTTCTTTACGCAACTGTTGTGCACCTCTTCTTCACCGCCACCTAGTCCTGAAGCCATCTGTAAATATGTAGGCGAGTTCCAGCCTATCCACCACAGCCATCTTCTTGGGCGTGTTCCGGACGCGTACGAGACCCGACGCACCATCTTTCTCATGGCTCCCGCCAAGGCGCCGAGCCCAGATGGCATCCATAACGGGTTTGTCCAGGACAATTGGTCTCATGTGGGCAACTCCTTCATCACTACCGTTCAACATGCCTTCACCACCGGCAAGGTGGACTTACACATTGCGGATTCCCTCCTTGTGCTCATCCCCAAGGTTGCTAACCCGCAACGCTGCTCTGAACTTCGCCCTATCTCTCTAAATAATTGCTGCTTCAAGCTTATCTCAAAGATCATTGTGGAACATCTTAAACCGTATCTGAATGACTGGATATCCATGTCCCAATCTAGCTTCATCCCTGGCCGCCGTATCAGTGATAACATACTTCTTGTTCAAGAGGTAGTGCACTCTATGAAAATGAAAAAGGGGAATAAAAAATGGGTGGCAATCAAACTGGACCTTTCTAAAGCTTTTGATCGTATGAATTGGCTGTTTGTTGAGGATACCTTGGCGAAAGTTGGCATCCCTGACAATCTCTCTAAGTTGATAGTGCAAATCATCTTTGAAGGCAGCACCTCAATTCTGTGGGAAGGCATCCCTATGGAACCCATCAAGTCAATTCAAGGCGTGCGGCAAGGGGACCCCATTAGTCCCTACCTCTTTGTCCTGTGTATGGAACGCCTCAGCCAAGCTATTTCCAAGGCTGTGGCACTTGGTAATTGGAAGCCAATTAGGCTCACTAGAACCGGGCCGCCGCTCTCACATGTTATGTTTGCTGATGACATTCTCCTTATGGCCGAGGTCTCTTTATCTCAAGCTTCTAGCATCAACAAGATTCTTATGGAATTCGCCGCTGTCTCTGGTCAGGTCGTCTCCAAAGAGAAGTCATGCTGTTATTTCTCATCTAACACATCCATCACAGAGCAACGAGCTTTTTGTCGCCGCATGGGCATACCGAGAACTTCAGACTTGGGCCGCTATTTAGGGGTTCCCGTGCTTCACCACCGGATCAACAAAGAGACACAGTCACACATTCTTCGCTCTATTAGAGGCCGCATGGATAGTTGGGAAGCCCGCACTCTATCTCTTGCTGGTCGCATCATGCTGGCTAAGTCTTCCTTGCAATCCATTCCTTCCTACACCATGCAAACGGTGCAACTTTCTCCGACTCTCTGTGATGATATTAACAAACACATCCGTGACTTCATTTGGTCGGGTGGCCGGGATCAAAAGAAAACGTCCCTTGTATCTTGGGATAAGCTCACGAGAAGCAAGTCCATGGGCGGGCTAGGCATCAAGGATGCAAGAACTCAAAATGCGGCTTTGATGATGAAAAATGTTTGGCAATTTATTAATAACTCCCCGTCTCTTTGGGTTAAGTTAATGAAGAATAAATGTCCACAATGGTGTCATCTCCAAGAAACCTTGTTCTACTGCTTGGGCCTTCATCAAACGCCATATTCCCAAGTTGGAAGGCTTCTGTCATAAGACTATCAATTCTGGCGACATCACAAATGTCTGGCGTGATAAGTGGCTATTTGGAAATGCCATTACCAATCTTGCCCCTACCTTACAGCCGCCCGAGGATCTCAATGATCTCACTGTCCAATCCCTATCCCCTTCCCCGGGCACGTGGGATTGGGAGTTCATTCATGCTTATATTCCCCCTGCCGCTTGGGGTATGATCCGCAGTATCAACCCCCCTATGGCGGAGGCCGGGGCTGACTCTTGGGCTTGGCCCCTTGAACCCCGTGGCGAGCTCACGGCGAAGAGTGCCTATGCATGGATCAAGAACGAACAACGTCTCCCTCATACTTCGAACTAGAAGGCTGTCTGGTCTTTACCTCTGCCTCCCAAACTTAAGTCTTTCCTCTGGCTGCTTAAGCACTGAGCCATTCTAACCCATGCAGAGAAAGTGCGACGCCACATCATCGTGGACGACACCTGCCCTGTTTGCTCTTGCGAGGCTGATAGTCTAGTTCATTGCCTCCGCGACTGCCCCGACAGTCTTAAGGTTTGGAAGCTACTGAACATGGAGCCTTCCTTCTTCACCACTCTAGGGGATGAGTGGATTACTTACATCATACATGGCACCACCTCCACAAAGGACAGAACCTTGCGTTGCTTCGGATGCTGGTCCATTTGGCAAGCCCGTAATGAACTGCTCCATGGAGGTAAAAAGGTCCCAGCACAAGTGTTGGCTGCACGTATTCGTAATGTGGCTGCTACTGTGCTCTCTTGGTACAGTAGGTTTCCACGACCGGGCCTGCCCAATTCTGCTCACCCAGCTCGGCCGTCTTCTCACAATCAAGTTGTTTTCGTTGATGCTGTTTTCCAAAGCCATACGTCGAAGATGGGTATTGGTATCCATATTAGGGACAGCCAAGGAACTTGCTTGCTTGGTCATGGCTCGTTCGGCTATGCTGCCTCAGCATTAGATGCCGAGATGCAGGGTATCATCCTTGCTATCAAGATCTTTATCCTAAGGAATTGGAATGCTCCTATTCTCCTCTCCGATTCCTCCTCAGCCATTGATGTCCTCAAGCATGTGAGTACACCAACTTGCAAACTTGAGCCTTTAAGGAGAGAGTACAGCCGCGCGCTCACCTCTCTCCTGGATTCCCAGCTCCAGTTTATCAGTCGAAAGCACAATCCAGTGGCAGATATCATCACTAAACATTCTATGTATACTGCTACAGAAAGTAGCTTCACCACTTGTAAGCCTCCTTGGCTAACTATGGATATCAACATACAACTTTCTGTAATTTGGCCCGAACTAGAGCTCAGGATGAATAATAACTAGTCTCTATGTTTCTCAAAAAAAAAGAACAGTGTATCAGACATATCCACCTTGAGAGTAATGCATGGAACCATTCAATGGTATTTAGAATCACCTCTCACAATGATGGTGGTGATTGCGGTTCTTAGACCTGAAATCACTACACTCATCACATGTCGTTCGATCTACTTTGACATCATCCATCATGACCTTGAATAAGGGTTGCCATAAAGGTGATTCTCGAGTGCACTTTGACAGATGGGGATGACTGTGAGTGATGTAGATGGGATTTATCCCTCCTACATGAGTTTGATATACTGGCCACTTGATAAGAGAGACTGAGAAAAGCATGACCATGCACATGTGAATCGATATATGATGTTGAGTTCACATATATCTTAGACAGTCTTCTCTAGTTCAAGGAACATGTATTGAGCATTGAAGAGGGTGACAATTCCATTCCTCTAGTTCAATCTAGATATTAGAGACAAAGGACCTACACAATCATTGTAACACCAATCACAAATTGTAGGTTGAAGTTATTTTCCAACTTTTTGATATACTTGTGTAGAAATGATGTCTTGCTAGATACCAATCATTGTTTGTGATGTCATAAGTTAGTTATGGGCATTTACTACCAATGTAAATTGGAACCTATAGGGTCTCACACATAGGATTCACTTGAAATAGGAGTTTATTCATGAATAATGTTTAACTTGATTACTAAAAGTGTTTAGGTATTCAATTTATACAACACTGGTTCAAAATTGACTCACTGGACTTCGAACTGACTAGTTCAAGTGTTGAATTGATTGATTGGAGTGTCATGTCAATTAGAAACAACACTAGTTGAACAATGCTTGAACCATGGCATGAATCGACTGGTTCAAGGTCCCAAATGACTGATTCATGTGATGAACCATCCAGTTCAATGGTCAATTCGATTGGATCAAGGATTGATGATGATTTCATGATCTTCATTAATCATGCATTGAATACTAATGTCATTTAAAATAGGAAACATACATGAAACGACCAGTTCAGGGCATGCACTGACCGATTCATGCACGAACCGATCAGTTGGTAAGTGAATCGACCAATTTGCCATTTGCATGTTCTGAAAAACTCATGAAAGGCATCTCTTCAACTCCCATATGGATCAAGAACCCTCATCCGAGCCCTCCTATAAATAGAGGGACATCGGGGGATTCCCAGACACAACAATAAGCTCTAACAGTTGTTGTCTTATCTGGCTGTAGTAACTAAGAGAACCTGAGAAAGTTCTACCTGTCAAAGGGAGGAGTGAAAGGGAGAGACAATTCAGAGAGCAAGTCGACTCTAGCACATTGACTTGAAGGGACAACTCCTTGTTGTCCATTCTACGGGAACAATAGGAGTTCTCTGTGGTCCATGTAGACTACTCTAAAGGTGAGGAGGCCATTTCCTACTACTAGGAGGATGACTTCAACTATTGTTTGTGGTGCCAGACAAGGAGGCCAACAACGATAGACGTCCAATGAAACTTGAAAAAAGTTTCACACTAGTGTGAGGAAATTGTCGTTGGACTTTCTCATGGACAATGTATAACCTCGCAACCATCCTACCCATCTCATAGTTTTTGACACGATCAATTGTCTTTAGGGTATATGCCTAGTAAAATTTTTGTTTCTATAGCCTTACCTGATGTCTTATTTCCTTAGAATGGCATTAGAGCCACATCAATTTACTATATTTTAGGATTTAATCGATATGATCAAATTTTGGTTTTATTATTTATTTATTGCATGCAATGCAAATAATTAATCTGGTTAATGTGCATATCCAATTAAACACCACAAATGATCCTCATATATATATATGATATGATATATATGTGATTTGCACACATCATTTCAAATTGTATTGTTGGTGATTGGTAGCATGGTTATGGCCTATATCCATAGACCTTTTATGCATGGTGGATGGTTGTTGTTCCCTTTTACATCTCGGTTTGCATAATGGGCCTCTCTCTTCTTTTCCATATGAAAAATAATTAATTCTTTCCTCCCTATGCTCCCCCTTAAATGTAACTCGAGGTTTCACAATTACAATATAATACTAGGATAGCTTTTAATTCTAGTTGTGGCAAAGAAGGCATTTTGCACCGAGCGAGCTGACCGGCTCATCAAGCGAACTGACTGGTTCAGGAGAAGAACCAATTGACTGGAGGACCAAGGAGGAGATGATTGGAGGAGCTAATTGATCGGCTAGTGGCCTAACCGATTGACTGGAGGAGTCAAGATGTCACATGGAGCGGAGGACAGACGACCGATTTGAGCAACCAACTAACTGACTAGGAGGCTAGCCAACCGGTCAAAGTGTTAAACTTATCGTACTAGACTGGATCAATACATATCATCATTAACAATAGGTTGCTACATATGATGTGGACCTTAGGTTGTACTAGTTCCTTGTGGCTCCAACGAATTACATTAGGATGGCCATAACCATTGTTTGTGTTTATTATTGCATGTTTCATTGTGGTTATAGCATGTATATGATATGTACTATAAATATGTGGTAATTGGATATGTATATGTATTTATAAATAATCCCTCAAATATAATATTAAGTCTTAGATGCTTTCCAATAAGAGACACACATGAAAATCTTGATCGACAAAGTGTGGGCATGCCCTATGTGGTGTGTTGTCTATCTCATGGAAGTGTGATGGTGGATATGTGGGGTCTGACCTAGTAGGGTGCATACTCTATCATGTTGTCTTATGGGTCAGGCTTAACTAAGTGACCTTAATAGGATTAAGTGTCTAGAAGCATGCAGATAGACTATGACAAGGAGTTGTGCATAACATATATCTAAGAATTGCATGAGATGCAATTGAAAAATGTTGCCTACCTTAATAATTGGTTATGAGCGCCAGTGTTGGCTAGGTATCAACTTAATTGTTTAGGATCTTGACTCACTATAAGGTTGTATGTTGCAATATTCCAAATTGATATGTGAGGATTATCAATCTGAAAAAATAGTGGGAGTGATAATTAATTAAAGTCCTAACTAAACATAATCAAATTTTATTTAATCAAATCAAATAAATTTTTTGACAAATTGCAAATTTCTATTGTAGAATCAAATGAGGAGAAATAACATGTTTTCCTTGCAATCGGTCCTTGAGAAGGACAAGTTAAATGGGAATAATTTCCACAATTGGTTTAGGACATTGAGAATTGTTCTCATGCAAGAGAAAAATCTCTATGTCCTAGAAACACTAGAGTCAAATGAACCAGCTCCCACTGCACCTAAGGTTGATAGAGATGCTTACAAGAATCACTCTAAAGATGTCATAGATGTCAAGTGCCTAATGTTGTTCTCAATGAACAATGAATTGCAAAGACAACATGAGAACATGAATGTTATTGAGATGGTGACACATCTTAAAAATTGTACCAAGATCAGACAAGAAAAGAGAGACATGATGTCTCCA
This sequence comes from Alisma plantago-aquatica, assembly GCA_963693085.1. Lineage (NCBI taxonomy): Eukaryota > Viridiplantae > Streptophyta > Magnoliopsida > Alismatales > Alismataceae > Alisma > Alisma plantago-aquatica. The sequence continues at coordinate 712,063,079 of OY856412.1, read as the reverse complement.
AGGCATTGTTCAAGTGCCAGATGGAAGAATGGGATCTAGTAGATACCCATTTGCTCAAGCTCATTGGGTATGTGGAGAACCTTACAAGACAGGGATTTCCCTTTTGTCAAGAGTTGGCCATAGATGTGATTTTGTAGTCACTACCAGAGTCAAATAGCCAGCTTGTCATGAACTATAACATGAAAATTTTTGATAAACTGTTGTCGAAATTGTTTGGCATATTGAGAACAACTAGAGTAGAAATGAAGAAAGACAAAACCAAGTCTGTGATGATGATTAGTAGAGGAAAGGGAAAGTCTAAGTGTAAAGTAAAAGATAAGAAGAGTTCTAAATCTAGCCAGAAGCCCAAGTCTTCTGCACTAAAGACAAAAGAAGGGGTTACCAAGGGAGGCAATTGGCACCACTGTCACCAGCCTGGACACTAGAAAAGAAATTTCCCTCTCTATCTGGAGGAACTAAGAAAGAAGAAGGAGGGGATCTAGATCTCCACCTCAGGTATATACGTTATTCATATAAATTTGTCTACTTCTTCATCTTGGGTACTTGATACCGGATGTGGATCTCACATATGCTCCAATATGTAGGAATTGGAAAGAAGTAAGCCGTTACGAAAGGGAAAGGTTGAATTGCACGTTGCAAATGGAACAAGAGTTGTTTCCACTGCAGTTGAAACCTATGATTTATCTCTTCCTGTGGGGCTTTTAATTGAGTTTAAGAAGTGCTATTTTGTACCTACCATAAATAGAAACATTATTTTTGTATCTTGTATGGACAAGGATGGTTATACATATAAAGCATGATCAATGTTCTATTTTAAAAGATGAATTACAGTGCCCCAATGTATTTTGGTATTTATTTTTTAGATCTTAATATAAATGTTTATAGCATAAATACCAAAAGGTTGAAACTCAACCACTCAAATCAGACATATCTTTGGCATTATCATCTTGGCCACTTCAATGAGAATCACATCTATAGACACCATAAAGATGGATATCTAGACTCTTTTGATTTTGAATCAATAGAGACATGTGAGTCTTGTTTGTTAGGCAATATGACAAAGACTTCCTTCACTAGTAATAGTGAGAAGGCTAGTTATCTATTAGGACTCATACATACTGATGTGTGACCCTTTTAGAAAAATTGCTAGAGGTGGGTATCAATAATTCATTACCTTTACTGATGACTTCAATAGGTATGGTTACGTTTACCTAATGAAACATAAATCAGAAACTCTTGAAAAGTTCAAGGATTTCATGAATGAGGTATAGAACCAACTTCACAAAAGTATTAAAGTTGTTCATTCTTATCGAGATGGGGAATACTTAAGCCAAGAGTTTGAGGAACTTTTGTGATCCCATAGTATTGTAACACAGTGGACTCAACCTGAAAAAACATAGCATAATGGTGTATCCAAAAGAAAGAATCACACATTGCTAGATATGGTGTGATCAATGATGAGTTTTTTTTATCTTCTAACTTCCTTTTGGGGTTATTCTCTTGAAACCACAACATTTACACTAAACTATGTACTATCTAAATCAGTTTAAAAGACACCATATGAGTTACAGTATGGGAAATGTCCCGATGTATCTTTTATGAAGATTTGAGGATGTGAAGCTTTTGTCAAAAAATGTTTCCTAAAAAGCTCGGACCCAAATAAATGATATTTTGTTGGATAGCCCAAAGAAACTAGGGAATACTACTTTTATACTCCATCTAACTACAAAGTGTTTGTTGCTAGCTAGGACTAATGTATTCCTAGAAAAGGATTTTATTTCCAAAATAATAAGTGGGAGAAAAGTATAAGTCGAAGAGGTTTGAGACCAACAAGAAAATATTGAACCTAAGAAGATACAAGAGGAACATAGAGAGTCACAAACCATTGTGGAATCTCAAATTCCTCAAGTAACATAGGAACCTCATAGATCTAGTAGGCAATGACTTGAGCCAGAAAGATTTAATTATCTTGTGACTCAAGAAGGCAATGAGTTGGTCATTGATGATGAGCCAACTACCTACCTAGAAGTTGTTAAGGAACCAAAATCTAAGAAATAGCTTGAAGCCATGAGATCTGAGATGGAGTCCATATACACCAATAAGGTATGGACCTTGGTGGATCCACCTTATGGGGTAAAACCCATAGGGTGCAAGTAGGTCTTCAAGAAGAAGAGCGACATGGATGGTAATGTACAAACTAACAAAGGTCGATTGGTTGCAAAGGGTCTCAGACAAGTTTAAGGTATTGACTATGATGAAACCTTTTTTCTAGTAGCCATTGTTAAGTTCATCAAGATCATGCTTCCTGTTACAACTTATCATGACTATGAGATTTGGAAGATGTATGTTAAAATCATATTCCTTTATGGGAATCTACTTTAGGATTTATACTGACACAATCTGAAGCTATTATAAATCCAAAGGATGCAAATGAAGTCTCTAAGCTACAAGGGTCAATATATTGATTGAAGCAAGCATCTCAAAGCTGGAATCTTTGTCTTAAAAAATAGTCAAAGAGTTTGTATTTAGTCAAAATGAATATGAACCATGTGTTTACAAAAAGGTTAAGGGGAGCATGATCGTATTCCTCATATTGTATGTGGATGACATACTATTAATGGGGAATGACATTCCTAATTTACAGAAGGAAAAGACTTGTCTTTGAAATACATCTCTATGAAGGACTTAGGCGAAGCATCCTACATCTTAGCAATCAAGATCTATAGAGATAGACCCAAAATGTTTCTTGGACTAAGTCAGAGCACATACATTGACAAAGTACTATAAAGGCTCAGCATGGAGAACTCAAAGAGAGGCAACCTGCCCATGTGTCATGGTATTACTATCTCTAGAACTTAATGTCCTAATTCTTGTAAAGAAATGAAATTCATGATAGAGATTCCATATGCATTTGCAATTGGATCCATCATGTACACAATGTGATGCACTCACCCAAATGTCTTGTATGCCTTGAGCATGATGAGCAAAAATCAGTCAGATCTCGGTGAATCTCACTGCACAGCCATGAAGAACATCTGTTAAGTACTTGAGAAGAACTAAGGATCAGTTATAGAGTGGTGAGGAAGAGTTGGTGGTAAAATATTACACCGATGCAAGATTCCAAATTGACAAAAATGACTACAAATCATAGTCAGGACTTGTGTTTTGCCTCAACAAAGGAGCTTTGAGCTAGAAGAGTTCCAAGAAAGATATAGTTGTAGATTCTATGATAGATTCTGAGTATATTGTTGCATGCAATGACACAAAGGAGGTTGTTTGGATAAAGAAGTTCATCTCTGAACCTGAGGTGGTTCCAAGCATCAACGATGCGATTGAGCTATATTGTGACAACAATGGATCTATTGCACAATCTAAGGAACCCAGATTGCATTAGTGTTCCATGAACATACAAAGGTGGTTCCATCTCATATAAGAAATCATACAACAAGGAGATGTGAAGATATGCATAGTACCAATTGAAAGCAGTGTGACTGACCCATTAACAATGGCACTTTCATAGTAGAAGCATGAGGGTCATGTTAGATCACTTGGGATTAAGTTCATGGGTGATTGTCTCTAAGTTCAAGTGGGATTCTATTGGTATGTATGCCGATAGAGCCAATAATATGATGATTGTAATGACATAACATGTAAACAATTTGATTAATAATAAAGGGAATCTTCCAATCTATTTTGTTTTATTCAGTTATGATATAATGATGTAACATAATAAATGTCTAAAGAATGATATTACTCAATGGCATATGCCTTTAGGTTGAGGACCTGAACAATGAGATCATACAGATGTTAAGAGAATATACATTCTTATTATGCCCCTAGTCAGATGTTATTGTGGAAGGCTAATAGACATTAATAACACAAAAGACTAGAGTTTGTTGGTTGATGACAGAATCTCATTAGTCATGATATGTGATATCAAACCAAACACATAGATACTTGTTAGAGAATAGTGTATTGGATAGACCCACCTTGAGAGTGATGCATGGAACCATCCAATGGTAGTCAGAATCATCTTTCATAATGATGGTGGTGATTGTGGTGCTTAGACCTGAAATCACTACACTAATCACATTTCATTAGATATACTTTAACATCATCCACCGTGACCTTAAATAAGGGTTGCCATAAAGGTGATGCACGGGTGCACTATCACACATGGAGAAGATTGTGAGTGCTGTAGATGGGATTTGTCCCTCCTATAGGTGTAACATCCCTGACCTGGGTTATGCTTAACCCTAGATGTTTTACTTAATAAAGTTGATAATATGCTTGCTCTTATCTCTTTAAAAGTAATTAGGGCTCAAAGAGGAACTTATACTTCAATTTTAGTCCTTTTTGAATAATGTTGAAATAATGTTTTGCTTGTTTTGGACTAAAATGCAAATTACCCAAGTTGAGGGGTTAAATTGCAAATGTTACATGATAAGATGTTCCTCATGTGTTGAAGCATCATGTGAATGAATATGATGCAGAAGTATGGCTTGTGGTAGCCTGAGTACCAAGAAAGAACTGATAAAGCAATGTTTGTGCATTCAAACCTAGTTTTGGTGTAATGTGCAATTTACCCAAAACCCAGGGTTCAATATGCAAATTACCAATTTAATAAGGTCCCTAATGTATCTTGGAATCATGTTGAGGCAAGAAAGTGAGAGGGGCACCTCATTAGAATCATTTTGGAGGAGAGAGAATCTTGATATTAAAATAATCAAGATTTAAGCATAATTGGAACTTTACTTCCATTTAATGCAAAAATAAATAAAATAATTGAAGGGCCTTCAACCAAAAATGAGATGGTTGAATTTTTTCAAGTGTGAACACTTTTGTGCCTTTGATAGGCCACGAAAATATCCAAGGGAAGTGGATAACTCACTCACATTATTATAAGAAAAAGAAATATCCACTCACTTATGGATATTAGTATTATATGATTTAAGGTGCTTGATTTGCTTTTCTTTAAATCATGGATAATTGAGAGAAATAATAGGCAAACAAGATAGAATCGGATCCAAGGAGTTGAGGGGGAAGAGGCGGCACCATTTTTGGGATTTAATGAATTTTTATAAGGCATTTTCTCTCTCCTTGAATTTCTTATAAAAAGACCCTTTACAAGCCAAATGAAAGGCTTTTTCATTTCCACTTCTTTCCTTTGCTTGGAAAACGAGAAAAGGAGCTTTGGAGGATCAGGAGGACGACCCACAACCTGTTGGTAAGCTTCTTTACCTCCTTTCACCTTGAATCCATAGTGACAATCGAAAATCAATGCATGAATTCTTCTTATCTTGATCCCCTCTTCAATTCTAACCATTCCTTTTCACTCAAAGCTTGAGGACGAGCCTTGGCATAGTGAAAGGAGTTTCATACACCATTGTTGACGTGAACTTGAAGCTTTGGAGCTCAATTGGAGGTGGGTTTTATAACTTGAACCCTTGAAATTGTTTTTGCATTCAATTCCTTATCAATTGTTGATGTTTTCTTCATTCTTGGAATTTAATTTGGTTGATTGATGCAATCACCATGGAAATCACAGAAGATTTCGTGAGTTTAGAGATTGATGATGATGACATCATCATAAGCACACACCTCCCCAAATATCAAGTGCAAACGGTTTCAACTTGTTGGTCCAAACGGTTTCACCAAACTTTTTGGAGACCAAACGGTTTCAAAACCGTTTGGTGAATTGAGTCCCAAACCGCATGAGGGTGTTGACCGTTTGGATGGGTTGACCATTTGAGGTCTGAAACCTAGTATGTTTTGGATGATGATACAATGGCTTCAATTGATTAACTCAACATATGGACAACCTTTCAAATAGAAACCCTAATCGGCTAAGTGCTGAATTTACAATTGTTTAAGTTGATGTTTTGGGTTGGATATCCCAAACGGTTTCAAAACCATTTGGGAATCACCCAAATGGTCTCAAGACTGTTTGGAGATAAACCACGACCATTTGGAGGTCTAGGGTTGAGTATGGTTGAGTAATTGAAGATCCAAAGATATTAAATTGAATTACAATTAATAGCTCAAGTGATGATTGATTCAATGATGCAAATCCTAATTGAATTCCATAGATTTCAATGATGGATTGGGAAAACGGTCTCAAGACCATTTGGAGATCATCCAAATGACCTCAAGACCGTTTGAAGGTCATTCAATACCATTTCAGGCCAGGTCATATCATGTAATGATGATGGCTCACTGATTTCAATTGAATTAGCTCCAGAATGTTAACCATTGATGGATCCTCATTTTCAAAACCCTAAGTGATGATTTCTTGACTATCAAGCCTAGTTCAATTGGGATCAAAACCCTATATGAAGGTCCAATTGAAGGGTGATTCAGTGGTTCAATTGAAGAATAAATTGGTGGCCCAATTTATAGTTGGTCCATGGATTGGAACCTTGAATTGTTTAAGTGTTGAAGACCCTTTTTGGTCCATTTGGTTTTGAGAGGGTTTGGACCAAACGTTCTTAAGACCATTTGGACCAATACATTACATGATAAATGTGATGAACTAGTGCATAAAGTATTAGGATGGGGAATACCCTAATACAAGCTAAGTGGATGAACTCAAGTAAGATAAAGGTGTTGAGGGAATTGATACGTCAAGGTATGATAGATATCACATCCAACACCCCAATACTGATATACCTTGATGTGTTTTAAGTCCAATATAATTGGATGAGTGACATATGAGATGTGTCATGTCAATTGTTACATTGAGATGTATTTCACCTTGTTGAATGTAAGTGAGCATGCCTTATGAAAAGGTTAATCCAAACCTATAAACTATGATGATCATATTCTGGTAAAGATGAAAGAGAAACTCATACTATGTGTTGATAATTCATTTGATAATGAATGATGAGAATAAATAAGTATGATTGAATACTTATGTTATCCATATTGATTCCTAGTTGTGTGAAGCAATGAAATAGGACTTGATCATTAATAATATGATCTTGAGAACCTACATGGTTATTTATGTGAAACCCTAAAATAGGGTAATGCTATGTGAAACCCTAAAACAGGGTAATTCTATGTGAAACCCTAAAATAGGGTAATGCTATGTGAAACCCTAAAATAGGGTAATGCTATGTGAAACCCTAAAACAGGGTAATGCTATGTGAAACCCTAAAACAGGGTAATGGTATGTGAAACCCTAAAAGAGGGTAATGCTATGTGAAATCTTAACACAGAGTAATTCTATGTGAAGCTCAAATACAAATTGATGAGTTATGAATGTAATAAGAAAACCCTTGGATTGCATGGTACTAATATATGATTGTAATCATGAGTACTAATCATGTAGGTATATTGAGATGATGAGCATAGCCAGGTACGAGCTATGATGTTCTGTATGTTAAAAATGTTTTATAGGCCTTATAAGCCTTCATATGCTTTATTGCTCAGTGAGAGGTAATCTGGAAATTAATGAGCCCTATGTACCATATGATATTTTACTTATTAAAATTATTTATGGGCTTCATAAGCCATAATATGCCTTGTGGCCTATTAATGGGTAACAAGAGGAGATATGAGCTTTGTGAACTATGTGGAATGCTTTGTGTAGCAAGAATCATAATGTCCTTGGTCAGATGACCTGAAGGTATGAAGTTACCTAATAAGTGGTAACAAGTGTTCTATAATGAGTTAAGGGTTCAAATACCCATATTCTATGATCATGATGGTGAACTTGTTAAGAAATGGAAATGTACTTGATGAGATGTTGGATTAAGACCCCAATACTTTGTGAAAAGATTATGGCTACAGACCATGACTCCACAATGGCAATGCCAGGCATAGATACATGATCTAAGCCTGAAGAGAGTTTATACTGTGGTAATGACTCTATAGTGAATAAATGTTATACATGGTCTTCATGTTCCTTAATGAATAAGTGACATGTTGCTCTATCAAGTTATAGTTGCAATGCTTTAGATAAGAATACTGTTCTAATTTGTTATCCAAGGAATTAATTGTTGTCAAACAATTATGATTCCTCTATTCAGATTTATCATATTAAACTGCAATAATAATGTTTCTAGCAGAGAGTTATATCTCTCGTTGGGGCAATTTACAATTGTCTCACCCCCGTAGGAACCACATTTTTAGGTGGACGCGGACGAGGAGGCAGGAATCCTTTAGTAGGTGAAGGACAGCAGCAACAGCAGTAGTAGGTCAGCAGTGAAGTCTCAAGTGGAGACGCTGGTTGATATGCCTTGTATAGATGTACATAGAGTCCTATGTGTCGTCTCTATACTCTCAGGTACTCGGAGTAGTGGTTAGTGCTTTTGAGATTTTGGCTCAGTGTCTCGAGATTTTATACTGCTTGTGCTTAGTTTAACAAGAGCAGTTGATGCTTGTAATTTTCACAAAGAGATGATACATGACATGTACCTTTAAATCAGAATGTAAATGTGTTACTTTGGTTCTATGTGAGAAAGTTTTCCTTTTATGGATCTCTTGGTAAAAAGGTTTTAATTTTTAGTGATTTTTGGTAATCCGCTGCTTAGTGAATGCTTCCACATTAGTTAATCATGCTTTTTTGAGTTGGATGCTATAATTAAGTGGTATCAGAGCTCTAGGTTCGCTGAGTCTATAGAGACATAGGACTAAGGTTGATGAGTCTGTTCTAGTGTCTTCCAGTTATCTGGTAGTGACTTATGCTCATATAGGAGGAGAAGGAAAACTTGAAGATGTCTGGAACACACGAAGAACATGCTGTTGATAGCAGTGTTGCTGCACCAGGAGGTGGTGCAAGAGACCAGAATAGGGAAGAGCATGTACATGAACAGCTCCAGATTGACCCAGTTGTAATAGAAAACCCAGCCCTCCATGCTCTATTTGACAAATTCCTAACAACCATGACACACATGGCAGACAGGATGCCACCACCTGTACCTAGGGCACCAGCCCACCATGAGGGATATGGAGCCTGTAAGACTTTTGAGAGGCTTCGTCAGGTCGAAGCCATAGATTATGCTAGTACATCTGATCCATCGGATGCTGATTTATGGCTGACAGAATTGGAAAGCTTTCAGGATCCTTGATATTCCTGAAGCCAAAAAAGTAAGACATGTTGTGTACCTCCTAAAAGGGAGTGTTGGCCATTGGTGGATGATAGAAGAAGATAAGAGACCAGGTGAAGAGATTGGATGGGAGGTATTCTGATGAGAATTCATCAGTAAATACTTCCCTAAGACGTATCTAGATGAGAATATCTTTCAATATGAGAGGATCAGACAAGGACAGATGAATGTTAGCGAATATGAAGCTAAGTTCATGGAACTGTTGCGGTTTTGTCCGCAAATGGCAGCTAGTGATGAGGAAAGAATTCGACATTTTGAGAAGGGGTTGAATGCTGAACTAACCACCCCTGTGTCTGCTTTAGAGAACACGGAGAGTTTTTCCACCTTTGTGGTGTCGGTAAGGAGGATAGAGAGGTCTGAAATCGAGAAACGACATACCAGTGGCAAGAAGGTGTACACTCAGTCTTAAGGACAAAGATCTGAAAGTTTTAAGAAGTCGATATTTTCTACATCAGCAACATCATCGAGATTCCATACCCAGACGCAACGGACGTCAAGTAGGGGTAGGGATCATAGTAATGCTTCAAGTAGAGCCCTTGACATAGAATCAACATCAGTGACTGGATCTCGCAGACACTATATTGCGCCCACGATCTATTACCAATGTAGACAACCAGGACATCTAGTAAAGGATTGTCCATATGGGAATTCGATGATGACTCAACCCCATGGGCAGAGTCAACAAGGCTCACAGAGGAGACAATCTTCTAGTAATAATAGAGGACGTGGACAGATGTCCCAGACATGTCAGATGAAATAGTTTCGTTTTGATATTTCATTTCATGATTATGTGTTAAAAAATAAGAAAGTAGTTGTTTTGAGCTTCCTATGACTAGTCCTAGAAGGACACAAGGAAGATGAGAACTTACATTTTGCTAAGTGTTCTTTAAAATGCTTTATAATCTCTCTTATCTGTGTGATAAAAGATGGGATATAGAAATAATGTCCGAAGAAAATTCAGAAATGAAAAATCATGTGTGTATAATGATATGAAAAGTGAGGAATATGATAATAAATAAAGTGCATACTACCTAATCCCACAATACTTGTATACCCTGGCCAGGTATATGATTATTGAAGATAAGGCAAGTATGAAACTCTTAGATTGTTATCCTTTTTTATTACTCTGATCAAGTAGTCATTCTGAAATAATCTAGAGAGTATAATGAAATTAAAAAGGAAGAGCCAAGTGAACCTTCCTAATTTAAAAGGAAGAGCTAAGTGAACCTTCCCAATTAAATAGGAAGAGCTAAGTGAACCTTCCCAATTCAATAGGAATTACTCAGTGAATTTTCCAATTAAAAAGGAAGAGCTAAGTGAACCTTCCCAATTAAAAAGGAAGAGCTAAGTGAACCTTCCCAATTAAAAAGGAAGAGTTAAGTGAGCCTTCCAAATTAAATAGGAAGAGCTAAGTGAACCTTCCCAATTAAAAAGGAAGGGCTAAGTGAACCTTCCCAATTAAATAGGAAGAGCTAAGTGAACCTTCCCAATTCAATAGGAGTTACTCAGTGAATTTTCCAATTATAAAGGAAGAGCTAAGTGAACCTTCCCAATTAAAAAGGAAGAGCTAAGTGAACCTTTCCAATTAAAAAGGAAGGGCTAAGTGAACCTTCCCAATTAAATAGGAAGAGCTAAGTGAACCTTCCCAATTCAATAGGAATTACTCAGTGAATTTTCCAATTAAAAAGGAAGAGCTAAGTGAACCTTCCCAATTAAATAGGAAGAGCTAAGTGAACCTTCCCAATTCAATAGGAATTACTCGGTGAATTTTCCAATTAAAAAGGAAGAACTAAGTGAACCTTCCCAATTAAAAAGGAAGAGCTAAGTGAACCTTCCCAATTAAAAAGGAAGAGCTAAGTGAACCTTCCCAATTAAAAAGGAAGAGCAAAGTGAACCTTCCAAATTAAATAGGAAGAGCTAAGTGAAACTTCCCAATTAAAAAGGAAGGGCTAAGTGAACCTTCCCAATTAAAAAGGAAAAGCTAAGTGAACTTTCCCAATTAAATAGAAATTACTCAGTAAACTTTCCCAATTACATAGGAGCTGCTGAATGAGTTTCCCCAATTACTTAGGGATTGCTAAGTGAACTTTTCCAACCACATAAGGTTTTCTAAGTGAACTTTCCCAAACAAATAAAGGATTGTTGAGTGGATTATCTCTGTTAAATATATATGTTTCTCCTTTGATAATAATCTTGGGTAATGATAGGAGTATGTTACTTTGTGTTTCTTCCTTTCATTTACATGACAATCAAGTAAGTATTATGACAGTTGATGTACTTGGATTAGAAATAATCTGTTGATGGATACTTAGAAAAGTATCAGTTTGCTCTGGACCTTGGTTCCAAGATAATGATATATGGAACAAGCAATGTCCTAAAGTAAAAGAAATACTTGGTGTATGTGTACCCTTGGTGGTAACAACAAAAAAATGAATATGATAAGGATGAGTTGTGTTCTCAACACATATGATGAATAACAAGGTAAGGGTTTTGGTATTTGAGATATAGCAGATGATTTATGTTGGTTATCTATATTGGCCAACTGAGAAATCAATCTAGGTACCTAAAATAATATGGACATCATATGTTAGGGGTTTATGCTTTGCATAAACATAAACATGGATAAGGTTGAACTAATGGAAGGAACTTTGTGTGGAATAAATATCTATGGTATCTCCATGACATTAAGATGTAATGTGGAGACTTGACGGTATGATAAATGATTAAAATTTGTTTCTCCTTTTCCTGGGATTTCGGGGACGAAATCCTTGTTAGGAGTTTATAATTTGTAACATCCCCGACATGGGTTATGCTTAACCCTAGATGTTTTATTTAATAAATTTGATAATATGCTTGCTATTATCTCTTGAAAAATAATTAGGGCTCAAATAGGAACTTATACTTCAATTTTAATCCTTTTTGAATAATGTTGAAATACTGTTTTGCTTGTTTTGGACTAAAATGCAAATTACCCAAGTTGAGGGGTTAAATTGCAAATGTTACATGATAATATGTTCCTCATGTGTTGAATCATCATGAGAATGAATATGATGCAGAAGTATGGCTTGTGGTAGCCTGAGTACCAAGAAAGAATTGATAAAGCAATGTTTGTGCATTAAAACCTAGTTTTGGTGTAATGTGCAATTTACCCAAAACCCAGGGTTCAATATGCAAATTACCAATTAAATAAGGTCCATAATGTATCTTGGCATCATGTTGAGGCAAGAAAGTGAGAGGGGCGCCTCATTAGAATCATTTTTGAGGAGAGAGAATCTTGATATTAAAATAATCAAGATTTAAGCATAATTGGAACTTTACTTCCATTTAATGCAAAAATAAATAAAATAATTGAAGGGCCTTCAAAAAAAAACGAGATGGTTGAATTTTTTCAAGTTTGAACACCTTTGTGCCTTTTCTAGGCCACGAAAATATCCAAGGGAAGTGGATAACTCACTCACATTATTATAAGAAAAAGAAATATCCACTCACTTATGTATATTAGTATTATATGATTTAAGGTGCTTGATTTGCTTTTCTTTAAATCATGGATAATTTAGAGGAATAAGAGGAAAACAAGATATCCTCAGAGACAAGGAGTTGAGGGGGAAGATGCGGCACCATTTTTGGGATTTAATGAATTTTTATAAGGCATTTTCTCTCTCCTTGAATTTCTTATAAAAAGACCCTTTACAAGCCAAATGAAAGGCTTTTTCGTTTCCACTTCTTTCCTTTGCTTGGAAAACGACAAAAGGAGCTTTTAAGGATCAGGAGGAGGACCCCCAACCTGTTGGTAAGCTTCTTGACCTCCTTTCACCTTGAATCCATGGTGAAAATCGAAAATCAATGCATGAATTCTTCTTATCTTGATCCCCTCTTCAATTCTAACCATTCCTTTTCACTCAAAGCTTGAGGATGAGTCTTGGAATAGTGAAAGGAGTTGCATCCACCATTTTTGGCGTGATATTGAAGCTTTGGAGCTCAATTGGAGGCGGGTTTTATAACTTGAACCCTTGAAATTGTTATTGCATTCAATTCCTTATCAATTGTTGATGTTTTCTTCATTCTCGGAATTTAATTTGGTTGATTGATGCAATCACCATGGAAATCACAGAAGATTTCGTGATTTTAGAGATTGATGATGATGACATCATAATAAGCACACACCTCCCCAAATATCAAGTGCAAATAGTTTCAACTTGTTGGTCCAAATGGTTTCACCAAACCGTTTGGAGACCAAACGGTTTCAAATCTGTTTGGTGAATTGAGTCCCAAACCACATGAGGGTGTTGACCGTTTGGATGGGTTGACCATTTTAGGTCTGAACCCTAGTATGTGTTGGATGATGATCCAATGTCTTCAATTGATTAACTCAACATATGGACAACCTTTCAAATAGAAACCCTAATCGGCTAAGTGTTGAATTTACAATTGTTTAGTTGATGTTTTGGGTTAAATAGCCCAAACGGTTTCAAAACCATTTGGGATCACCCAAATGGTCTCAAGACCGTTTGGATATCAACCAAGACCATTTGGAGGTCTAGGGTTGAGTATGGTTGAGTAATTGAAGACCCAAAGATATTAAATTGAATTATAATCAATAGCTCAAGTGATGATGGATTCAATGATGCAAATCCTAATTGAATTCCATAGATTTTAATGATGGATTGGGAAAATGGTCTCAAGACCGTTTGGAGATCATCCACATGACCTCAAGACCGTTTGAGGGTCATTCAAGACCATTTGAGGTCAGGTCATATCATGTAATGATGATGGTTCACTGATTTCAATTGAATTAGCTCCACAATGTTAACCATTGATGGATCCTCATTTTCAAAACCCTAAGTGATAGTTTCTTGACTATCAACCCTAGTTTAATTGGGCTCAAAACCCGATATGAAGGTCCAATTGAAGGGTGATTCAGTGGTTCAATTGAAGAATAAATTGGTGGCCCAATTGATAGTTGGTCCATGGATTGGAACCTTGAATTGTTTAAGTGTTGAAGACCCTTTTTGGTCCATTCGGTTTTGAGAGGGTTTGGACCAAATAGTCTTAAGACCGTTTGAGTCCAAACGGTCTCAAGACTGTTTGAGACCAAACGGTCTCAAACCATTTGGAGACCCAAGCTCATTCAGTTTCAAATACCTACTTTGTCAAACGGTTTGAAGTACTAACTTTGCCAAACGGATTCAAACCGTTTGAACTTAATTGATCAAGACCGTTTGAGGTCTAAGTGACCAAGACCGTTTGAGGTCTAAGTGACTAAGACCTTTTGAGGATCAAATTGGTTAAACCATTTGGACACCTTATATGATCAAAGGTTAATTAGCTATTTGATTATTAATGATGTAGACCAATGGTGATTATGAAGGTTAACCTAACTATGTGTACTTAAGTGAAGAGTTAACCTAGATCAATATTGGAGTATTTAACATCCTAGAGAGGATGAGAGGGAGAGAGAATGGGAGAGATGATTGCTTATTTAATAAGCCCTAATTCTCTCATTATGAATAAATATGTAATCAGGGTTTGATCCTTAATAATGAGATCATGAAATCCTCATTGAAAAGATTGATGTACCTTGACCCTAATTTAGGACAAGGCTAAGTGAAACCCTAATTTAAGGGCAAAGCTCAGTGAAACCATAATCTAGGGTGATGATGTAACCCTAACTTAGTGTAACAATGTGAGAAACCCTAATTTAATGGGAATTGTACATCTTAACCCTAATTTGGGTAATGAGGTATGAGAAACCTTACTTGAATGTGAATGGTAAACCTTAATCCATACAATGGGGTAAAGGTGTATGGAACCCTAATATAGGGTAGTGCTACTAATTCTATGTGAAGCCCTATCACTGGGTAATGTAGTGTGAAATCTTAATTTCACATAATACTAGGTGAAACCCTGATATAGAAAGATGATTATGTAAATCTCTAATGAAGAGCAATACCATGTGAAATCCATATAATGTATGGAAAATGCTATGTGAATCCTCAAATTATAAATATGGAGAATCATATTCCTAATAATGTAATAGTGATTAATGTATTGAAAAATGTAATACCTAGATGGGTTGATAATGGATATCCTTACAATAATAATTCCTAACTCAAGGATGAGTCCATATAATTGGCAATGGTTGTATATTCTAAATAATTGATTTATGACCAATACATTACATGATAAATGTGATGAACTGGTGCATAAAGTGTTAGGATGGGGAATACCCTAATACAAGCTAAGTGGATGAACTCAAGTAAGATAAAGGTGTTGAGGGAAGTGATACGTCAAGGTATGATAGATATCACATCCAACACCCCAATACTGATATACCTTGATGTGTTTTAAGTCCAATATAATTGGATGAGTGACATATGAGATGTGTCATGTCAATTGTTACATTGAGATGTAGTGCACCTTATTGAATGTAAGTGAACATGCCTTATGAAAAGGTTAATCCAAACCTATAAACTATGATGATCATATCCTCGTAAAGATGAAAGAGAAACTCATACTGTGTGTTGATAATTCATTTGATAATCAATGATGAGAATAAATAAGTATGATTGAATACTTATGTTATCCATATTGATTCCTAGTTGTGTGAAGCAATGAAATAGGACTTGATCATTAATAATATGATCTTGAGAACCTACATGGTTATTTATGTGAAACCCTAAAATAGGGCAATGCTATCTGAAACCCTAAAATAGGGTAATGCTATGTGAAACCCTAAAATAGGGTAATGCTATGTGAAACCCTAAAATAGGGTAATGCTATGTGAAACCCTAAAATAGGGTAATGCTATGTGAAACCCTAAAACAAGGTAATGCTATGTGAAACCCTAAAAGAGGGTAATGCTATGTGAAATCTTAACACATAGTAATTCTATGTGAAGCTCAAATACAAATTGATGAGTTATGAATGTAATAAGAAAACCCTTGGATTGCATGGTACTAATATATGATTCTAATCATGAGTACTAATCATGCAGGTATATTGAGATGATGAGCATAGCCAGGTATGGGCTATGATGCTCTATATGTTGAAAATGTTTTATAGGCCTTATAAGCCTTCATATGCTTTATTGCTCAGTGAGAGGTAATCAAGAAATTAATGAGCCCTGTGTGCCATATGATATTTTACTTATTAAAATTATTTATGGGCTTCATAAGCCATAATATGCCTTGTGGCCTATTAAGGGGTAACAAGAGGAGATATGAGCTTTGTGAACTATGTGGAATGCTTTGTGTAGCAAGAATCATAATGTCCTTGGTCAGATGACCTGAAGGTATGAAGTTACCTAATAAGTGGTAACAAGTGTTCTATAATGAGTTAAGGGTTCAAATACCCATATTCTATGATCATGATCATGAACTTGTTAAAAAATGGAAATGTACTTAATGAGATGAGGGATTAAGACCCCAATACTTTGTGAAAAGATTATGGCTACAGGCCATGACTCCACAATGGCAATGCTAGGCATAGATACATGATCTAAGCCTGAAGAGAGTTTATACTGTGGTAATGACTCTATAGTGAATAAATGTTATACATGTTCTTCATGTTCCTTAATGAATAAGTGACATGTTGCTCTATCAAGTTATAGCTGCAATGCTTTAGATAAGAATATTGTTCTAATCTGTTAGCCAAGGAATTAACTATTGTCAAACAATTATGATTCCTCTGTTCAGATTTATCTTATTACACTGCAATAATAATGTTTCTGGTGGAGAGTTATATCTCTCGTTGGGGCAATTTACAATTGTCTCACCCCCGTGGGAACCACATTTTTAGGTGGACACAGACGAGGAGGCAGGAATCCTTCAGTAGGTGAAGGACAACAACAGTAGCAGCAGGTCAGTAGTGAAGTCTCATGTGGAGACGCTGGTTGATATGCCTTGTATAGATGTACATAGAGTCCTATGTGTCGTCTCTGTACTCTCAGGTCCTCGGAGTATTAGTTAGTGCTTTCGAGATTTTGGCTCAGTGCCTCGAGATTTTATACTGCTTGTGCTTTGTTTAACAAGAGCAGTTGATGCTTGTAATTTTCAGAAAGAGATGATACAGGACATGTACCTTTAAACCAGAATGTAAATGTGTTACTTTGGTTCTATGTGAGAAAGTTTTCCTTTGATGGATCTCTTGGTAAAAAGGTTTTAATTTTTAGTGATTTTCAGTAATCCACTGCTTAGTGAACGCTTCCGCATTAGTTAATCATGCTTTTGTGAGCCGGATGCTACAATAGGTGTTTGATATTCTGTCCACTTGATAAGAGAGACTAAGAAAATAATGGCCATGCATATGTGAATCAATATATGATGTTGAGTTCAAATATATCTCAGAAAGTTTGATCTAGTTCAAGGAGCATGGATTGAATGTTGAAGAGGAGGACCAATTCTATGACTAAAGTTCAATCTAGTTATCAGAGACAAAGGAACTATACAATCATTGTAACACCAATCACAGATTGTAGGTTGAAGATTTTTTCCAACTTTTTGAATTACTTAGATAGCAATGATGTCTTGCTAGGTACCAATCATTGCTTGCAATGTCATAAGTTATTTATGGGCATGACTCCCAACAAACCTATAGGGTCACACGCATAGGATGCACTTGGAATTGGAATTTACTCATGAATGATGTTTAACTTGATTACTAAAAGTGCTTCAGTATTCAATTTAAACAACATTGGTTCAAAATTGACTATTTGGACTCTAAATCGACTGTTTCAAGTGTTGAACCAGTCGATTGGAGTGTCAGGTCAATTAGAAACAACACTAGTTGAATAATACTAAAGTAGGATATGAATCGGCCAGTTCAAGGACCTAAATGACTGGTTCATGTGATGCGTTTCTCAGTTTAATGGTTAATTTTATTAGATCAAGGATTGATGTTGATGTCATGATCTAAATTAATCATGTATTGAATACCAATGCGATAAAGAATAGGAAATATGAAAGAAACAAGTGATATAGGGCACAAACTGACTGATTGGTGAGTGATAAAATGATATAATGATAATTGATTTTTAGTTTCTAATTCAAAGAGATGGATCAGGAACCTTGACCCTAGCTCTCCTATAAATAGTGGGGTATTGGGGGATTCCCACACACAATAATAAGCTTCAACAATTGTTGTCTTGTCTGATTTTGGTAACCAAGACAACCTGAGCAAGTTCTACCCGTCAAAGGGAGGAACAAAAAGGGAGAGACAATTGGGAGAGCAAGTCGACACTAGTACGTTGACTAGAAGGGACAACTCCTTCCCGTCCATTCCATTTGAATGACACAAGGTCTCAGTGGTCTGTGTGGACTACTCTAGAGGCAAGGAGGTCATTGCCTGTCACTAGGAGGATGACATCAACCACCATTTGTGGTGCCACACCAGGAGGCCAACGATGACAGACATCCAAGTGCAACTTGAAGAAAGAGGCACGTTACTGTGATGGAATTGTTGATGGACTTCCTCCAGGACTAGGTATAATGTCAAAATCATCCTCCCATCTCATAGTTGTTGACACAATCTACTATCTTTAGAGAATATGAATAGTAAAATTTTTGTTTCCGCTATCTTACCTGATGTCATATTTCCTTAAACTCTCACTATTAACTCTCAATTTTATCATGTCTCCCCATTTGTCGTGTCGCCATTTCCATCATTGCAATTGGGATCATGAACCTAAAGCTAGTTTTCTTAACTAGATATTGGTTCAGACCACCATCTGACGCATCATCTCAACCTCCCACATGCCTCTGTCACCACTACTTCTACCACAAAAATGGTTCAGGTATTTGAACCCAACGCTGGTTCATCCTGACCTACCGACAACTACATTCTCTAACATGGTTCTATTTCTATAACACAAATGGGTTGCTTAAGAGGTTAATGTGGGTTATGTCAAAGAGCATAGTAGAAGCCTCCTCATTGGGTAGCCCGTCCACAACTACTTTGAGGGAAAAAACACTCACATAGGTGGGTAGTGAACTACTTCTCTACCCACTGTACGTGATGCACACGCAGAACCCACTGTATGATGACACATATTAGCACTTGACATCTTTGGGATCTAGATCCCACACCTACAACCCAAACTATGGATGTGTTTTTACATCACCAATGGAAACTGCTAGTGAGTCCTCCTGCAACCACATCTATGATGAAGAGACAAGGGACATCACTAGTTAGGATTTTGCATGTCATCGACTAAACTTTAACCTTGAAGTGTTAAGTAGGCATCAATCACACCCTTCACAGGAGATGCCTGAACACACATCTTCTATAGAATTACATCCATAAGCAGAGCAACAGTGAGCATATTTATCAAGGGTGACATCCATGCGAAAATTTTCTTCCTCACATAGTTCACCTCATCAGGAGATCCACTGGTCACCTCTGCTCATAGGGGACCAACCCCCATTACTTCTCTAAACTCCCCAAAAGGGAGTAGAAATTGAAGTATGTTGAGCTCAGTAGAAGGTGGGTTGTCACTCCCAAGTACGTTGATCCCACCACTCTTAACTTCATAAGGATACACACATACACTAATCAATTCCTAAAAGAAAGTAGGTTAGACTTCATCGTTTACTCCAAGTAAGACATGTAGGGAAGGATCATCGTCGAGTTCTTCTCTACATTGGAGAAGCTAAAAGATGCAAAGCATGATTGCATGCACTTAAGTTTTTTGAACACACACTAGGAGATTACTACATACCAACTAAATGACTAGCTAATGTGGTCCATAGAAGACTATATCAAGGTCCGTTGAGGTTGGTTTGACAATGAGAAACCGACTTTAGCAAAAATATTTCTTGGGGATGCTAACTAGCTAGGGGAAATTCTTCTCTAGACACATCAAGGCCACACTGATCCAAAACCATACTGTCTGCTACATCTAGTGAGTTATTGTTAACTCAATAATGGCCTATCTGAACAATTAGGGCATGGACAAACTGAACTCTACCTCCAATGATGTGTTGTGACTATGAGGATAGTTAATGTGATAACTTCCTCATCTGTCACCTCCAAAAAAATATCGGTCAGCAGTGCAACTTCATCTATATGGAATGGGTTGTCAGTTTAATCATCATCACATTAGCATCGCTAATGACTTATTTTCCAAGAAGATAGATTAGATCCAACACCAAAGGGTGGACATGGAGTATCTTCACCACTCTAGTGTGATCAAGATATGCAATGGAGGGCACATGCATGTTTGTTTTTTACCATGACAAGGGTAAACTTCTCTGTTCGGATAACGTAGATTTCATGTGCTAGGGACTATTTGCAGAAGTCACTGCCTTAGACAATGAAGGCAATGCACCCCACATCCATGAAATTTTAGTATTCTCTACTTCCACTATACCAGTGCTAGATACTCCCAATGGTGAGAAATCATATGAGACATACTTTCATGACATTCCTCACTAACATATGCCCCATACTGAGCCTACTCAACAACATTACTAACCACCACCTCCTATTCTAGGACCACAACCTTCATATTTCAACATGGGTGCTTCATATCAGATGCTCATTGGCATGTCTAAGGTTTCCAAAACTTCTAACAAGATACTAGACATCTTAAGGAGGAACTCAATGACATTAGATAGGAAGTCCAATTCATACAAAATGACTTCAAAATTTACTGAGTAGCTAAATCAGCCCATTTTGTGTCGAATCATCATTGACCTCCTTCAATGGATGACAACCACTAAGTATCAAGAGGTGTATCATCAATCGATGAAACCTTGAGTAATGATGTTCATGATGGCATTCATTAATGGACAAATTCATTGACCTTTACATTCCACAACTGATGGTACTAACCCTAGGTGGATTCACTAAACCCACTCATGGCTCACCAGACTTTTCATTGACCAAGCCATTGATGGAAAACAACCAATGACACATATAGATGATCACCCTCAGATGGCATGCTCTGATGGTGATCACAGATGGAACTTATGGTGACTTCATTGATCTATGAAGAAAAATGCTTGATGGGCATCAATGCCAAGAAATTGGCACCGATTTATACAAATGGGAAAGGTTCCCTCCCACTTATTGATGTATCACCTACCACTATAATATCTGTCCTTGGCTTCCATATCAAATTTTCCGCATTTCAATTTCTAGACCTCCATATTGGAGCTCTAAGGTTTGACAGGGATAAGGATATTACCCTACATTCATTCCCATCGGTCTTTGCCATTTTCTGTCAACCATCTCCATCCTCCACTCACTTCCATATATTTTTAGACATCTTTGATCCATTCGCTAGATGAAATTGACACTCGTTCATCCAAACAAGGTTGCTTTTGTCTACATCCATTCACACAAGTTGTTATTCAAGATAAAATTAAGGAGAAAGGAGGCCAAGGAGTCCTAAAGACCAAAGAGGATGAATCAAAGGACAAGATCCAACTGATTCAAAGTTGAAGGAGTGATATACGGAAAACCACTTCCTCTTCCTCTTTTCTTCAACTCTTCTACTTCTATTTCTATACAAAAAATGTATTTCCATCTTTGCTTGGTGCTAACTATGCTTGTCTATGACTGGTTGAGCTCCTTCTAGGATATGTACCCCATTTTAGATTTATGTAGTTTTCCCTAAGCAAGTAGTTAGTATTTAGATCTAGCATGGTATTGTTCTATGATTTATGTAGTTTTCCCTAAGAAAGTAGTTAGTATTTAGATCTAGCATGGTATTGTTCTATCCTCTCTTTCTGGTTGGGTTGGTTGATCTCCTACTGGCATGAACTTCCATTTTGACTAACCTCCCAAGATTATTGGTATGAACGGGTAGATAAGGTGGTATGGACCATAATGCAAGATGAAAAGGTCTAAGAGAGGTATGCCCAGAATCCAAGTCAGTGATATCTGAGCTAGCACTGCAAAGTCGACCACGATTCTTCCAACTAGGGCCAGGTTCAACATCTAGATTCTTAGAATATATTTTTACACGTCTTATACTCCTATTTGTTTCAGACCCAAGAGGTTATCTGAGACGGTTAGGGGTATTCATCCATGATCCTCAAGAGAGGTATGGGGTTTTAGTCATGTTGCACAAGACTGAGTGAGATGACCCCCAAAAGAGTAGCTATCACTATACA
This sequence comes from Alisma plantago-aquatica, assembly GCA_963693085.1. NCBI lineage: Eukaryota > Viridiplantae > Streptophyta > Magnoliopsida > Alismatales > Alismataceae > Alisma > Alisma plantago-aquatica. Next base: position 712,040,854 of record OY856412.1, on the reverse strand, counting down.
ACCTGGATTAGGATGTTAGTTTCTATCTAGGGTGTTTGAGGGTTGTCTACACTCAAGAAAGAGGTGCATAGACTTGTAATTTGTAGTTGTGTATCATGGAAATCCTTATCATGATTTGTAGGGTTTATTGAAATCTCCTTTATTTATTTGTCTTTACTTTGTTTTTTTACTGGTTTTAGTCCTATGTATATAATTACCCATTAATTTTTCATAGCTAAGTTGGAACCATATGCTTGGCAACTAAGCATCTTCATGTCCCTGTGTTTGACACCATCTCACTACTTTGACCCATTATAATGTTGCAAGAATCCCAATTGTTTTCGATTATAAATTTGAAGTTTGATCCTTAAGGGTCCATGTTCGATTTCATATGTCTTGAGGAATAATCAATGAATTTTAGGGAAACAAATATTCTGTAGAAACACTAGCCAAGGGCTAGCATTGTGACAGTAGTTCATGTTACTACATGTGGTGCAATTGAATTGCCATTATGTGTCTGGTCCTAGAGTTTACTCTATAGGGCGAGTCCAATTTGACCCTATCTCGGAGGGTTTACTCAACTCAAATAAAGTATCTCAATTTGTTCAAGGATATATATACATATAAATATATGTATGTATGTATGTATGTATGTATGTATGTATGTATGTATGTATGTATCAGAATTTGGTAAATTTTATTCTGAAAATCCTAACAATGTTAGGGGAAGATTACAAAGTAGTCCCACACTACATTACTCACCCGATAAAAGAGTTTGTATATGTTAATTATGCCTTTAAAAATTTTACAAGTCTTTGTCCCTATACTATCCTCGTCTCTTTTCCTATTTGTATGCTTTTTGTTATTTCTTTCTTTCCAAGTGTAGAAGTACACTAAAGATAGGAGCAATAGCATCTTCCTATTTTGTTTTCCACTATACACTCCAGGGTTGATGATCAACTCCTTTGAAGCTAGTAGCCTACAAACTTTGAAATTTTGACTCTCACAGACGATCTTCCATAGGGAATTAATGAAATTGCATTCCTAGAATAGGTGCTTCTGTGATTCAAAGTCATCTACACATAATATGTGGGTGGAATTAATACCCTCATACAATATGTGTACCCTATCCAGTGTGGGAAGGGATTCATTGGTGGCATGACACAAACACATGCTCCATTTGAGAACTTCATCTTCGGTCTAAATATGCCTTGTACAATATTTCATGTCACCTCTATTTTGGATGAGCTACCATGGGTTCATCTCAGGCTGCTTCAGCTTCCATCTATATGGGGCTTGTATGAAGAAAGTGTGCTTAACAAGTTTCCATATAATGACCATTCTGTTGATCACTTTAGAGTAACCGTCCCAGGTGTATGGCTATAAATGTATGTATGTAAGTAAGTAAGTATCAAAATCAGTTAAATATATTCCAACTCCCTCCTAAAATTATAGGAGGTCAAAAGTTACATGTAGCCCCAATGCCACACATCCACAAACGTAAGTTACAACTCACTCGTCTAATTACTATGCATCTTACGTCTAACACATTTACAAATTTTTACAGCAATAGACGTGACATTTTTAGATACACCTTGATGTTTTCTGGCATTTCTTTCCTCACAAATATGGTAGCATAGAGCAGCAAATAAGAGCATTTTCCTATCATCATTTCCACACGTTATCAACATTCTTTTTGGATTTTCCACAAGCTGAATTTGTAACTTGAATTCCTTGCACAACTCCTCATATATATCTATTGTGAACTTACATTCACCCACCAAATGATTGTGAGATTCTTCAGCGTCTTTGCACAACAAGCACAGTGTGGAAACATCATAATTCCATCATTTTATCTTATCAAGAGTGGCTAGAGCATTGTGCTAAATTTTGTAAATGCACATACTCCATTTTGGCACATACATACCTGTCCAGATCTGCTCTCCATATTTATCCTTCACATTTCTTGAGCGTGTCACCTCTCATAGGCATGTCTTTAGATTTTTGAGTCTCCATATTCCCATGTCTTACATCTCAAACAAATCTCTAACATGCTGCCAAGTTTTTGTCATGACATTGATACTGTGAGTACCCCTCCCTTATCTTCAGTTTGTAGTCTAAGCCTTTTGGATATCTCTCTTTCATCCATTTCCCCCAAGTAGAGGTTCCTTCCTGGTATATGTTATCTTCCACATTGTTCCCCACTTTGCTATGTCTCTGGTTGCTTTTAAATTCAGCCCACCTTCATCTATGGGAAGCGCCACTCTTGTACATTTTATAGGATTATGCTCACCAGCCCACAAGAAATTAGCCATCTTCATCTCCATTCTGTCTAGGATAGGACCAAGAACCTCCCCTTGTTACACCTAGAAAATAAGAAGTCCTTCAATGTCAACCTTTTTAGTGTAGCCCGTCCCGCCATAGATGTTTTTTGTGTTGTCCAACTGTTGATCATTTCTTCCATCCAGTCAATGCAGTCAACAAAGTCCTTGACCTTAAGATTACCTCCAACAAGGGGAAAACCAAGGTATTTTGTAGAGAAGCTTCCTCTTCCTACCCCTATTGCTTTAATGAGTATGTCTTCCATCTGAGTGCAATTTTTAGAAAGGAATATATGTGTTTTGCTAGCATTCACACACAACCCCGTTTGCTCTCAGAATTTGTTTAGTAGAATTTTGAGATTCTCTAGAGAGTGCTGCTTAGCTTCTATAAAAACTAACACATCATCCACAAAAATCAAATGGTTCATTATCTTCACTCCATGAACTGTGTAAGGCTTGATCTCCTTCTTCATTTTAGCTTGTTTCATTTTTTGTGTGAAGTACTCCATGATGATCACAAAGAGGAGAGGCGATAGGGAGTCCCCTTGGCACAACCCATTGCCTCCCCTAAACATAACTGCATTTGTGCCATTAACCAGAATAGAGAAACTAGCAGTTCCCACACATTGTTTCATCCAACAGATCCATTGTTCATCGAAACCCATCTGTTTTATAATCCACCACAATTTCTCCCACCTCACACTATCATAGGCTTTGGAAACATCCAATTTTAAGCAGGCCTTCCTACTCCCTCTCATGACGTTGTAGTCCAGCAAAAATTCTTCAGCCAATAAAGCACAGTCACTAATGATTTTTCCCTTCACAGCGGCTCCCTGGTTTATAGATATAAGATATGGAAGGACCAACTTCAATCTGGCTGCCAGGATTTTAGCTATTATTTTATATTGTACTAAGCAACATGCAATAGGTCTGAAATCAGTGAGAGAGGAGGAAACCTTCTTCTTTGGGATGAGAACCAAGAAAGAGTGATTCACTGTTCTCACCATATTCCCTCCTTCTAGAAACTAGCTAACATATGCAATCAAATCATCCTTGATGATATCCCATGTATTCTTGTAAAGAAAACATTAAATCCATATGACTCGGGAGATTTATTGCTAACAATGCTCTATACTGCATCTTTAAACTCTTGTTCATTAGTACTTCTTGTGAGAATGTTATTATGTGTACTAGTAAGCTTGAACCTCCACTCTAGTGCTTCCTCTTCAATGTCATTCTCAAACCTTTTGTTGTATAGATACATGTAGAAGTTTATGGCTTGTTATTCTAGATCCTCCTATTTGTTGATCACTCTCCCTTCAACATCAATAAATTTAGAAATAATATTTCCCGCCTCTCTTCTCTTAACAATAGTATAGTAGAGTTTTGTTTTCCTATCCCCATCTTCCATCCACCTCTCTCTGCTCTGTTCCCAGTAAAAATGTTCCTCTACTTTTTGAAATCTTCAAGCATCTTCTTCAGATATCTATCCTTCTCTATCAAAGCAAGATCAAGGGGGTCAACCGGATTTTCCCGAACCTCTTTGCATTCTAGTTTTGTTTCTTTGATCAAGCCAGGGATGTTGACTTCTACTTTGGCCAACTTGTTCAAAGCAATCTTGGTATTAGCCAACTTTTTTGCAAAGACATACATCAGATCACCTATGTGTTCTAGCCTTCCTTAATGACATCATCGAACCCTTTCCATTTAGCCCAATAGTTTATGAATCTAAACAGTTTTCTTTTTTGCTTCTTTTCTATAATTTGAACCAAAATAGGTGCATGATCACTTAACTCAAAACCACCTGCTTTCACCTGCACATTGGGGAAAAATTGCAGCCATTCCTCATTCACTAAGGCTCTATCCAGTTTTCTCACTATTCTATCATCTGGACTCCTTTCATTATTCCATGTGAAAATATCACCTCCCATCATAGGAAGTTCATAGAGATCAGCCTTGTCAATATCCTGGTTAAAAGCATCTATCTCGGCATCTAATGATAATCTTTTCCCCCTTTTTTTAGCCGGCATATGAACGGTATTAAATTTCCCAATCACTAACCACAATAAAGTTACCTGTTTGGACAGAGAGAACAAATTCTTCCAAAAATAAGTAAGTAAGTAAGTATGTATGTATGGGATTAAGAGAGAAATATCCCCCCCTCACACCCCTGGAGGAGGCCGAACACCCGCGAGGGTGGTAAATCAAGGCGACAATTGGAAGTTGAACCCGGGCCCCTTTGTTAGGGGACACCGTGCTTGACCACTTGAGCCACTCCTTGTCGACGAAATGTCTTTATGTATGTATGTATATGTATATATATACACAAACACACACACACACACACAGATATATATATATATATATATATATATATATATATATATATATATATATGTGTGTGTGTGTGTGTGTGTGTGTGTGTGTGTGTGTATGTGTGTGTTTGTGCATGTGTCTGGTATGAAGTTGGCTAAATAGGATATGGGAAAAGGAAAAATACATGCCATTAAAGGGTGCATAAAAGACCTAACAATGTTATTCAAATATTCAAGAAAAAACTAACTGAGACAACTCATTTCCACCCTTTCTTCCTATCATCTATTTAGGAAAGCCTCACTCCTAATAACAATGAATGTTATTCATGATATTGAGAAGTTATGCACACACTTCATTTGGGGTGACACTAATGTGTTCATGCAATCAATACCAAAATAATGTAAATTATACACTGGAGGACCGCAATAGGATGAGTCAACAATAGAATAGTTTAAGCTCATCTCAATAGGAGACAATTGCATTCAAACACATTACGTACTGGATTAATCATGCAATTCCAAAATAAAAAGACTGTTTGATTAAACACTAGGTTAACCAAATCTTGTCTAGAAATCTCTCTTAACTTATAAATTAAAAGCAAATGCATGTGGTGTCATGACACCTATTATACATTTGACTAACATTGTTATCAAATATGTTTGGGTTCCTCTTTGTCCATATCTCACACCACACTCTAGTTAGTAAATCCCACCCATTAATCTCCTATGTAGCTAAAATTTTCTCTCCCAACTAACCATCAAGCACAAGATAACGTGTTTAAATAAATATTTTGAACAAAAATTGTAAATATGACTTACGTGAGGAGGCTATAAATATAGTAGCCCCCTAATCATTCTCATGTTATAGGTTTTTAGAGATCTAATTATCCTCCACTAAATTTGTATTCATCTTGTGTATGACAAATTTTAAGATGGTAGGAACTTTATCCATAGATTCCCGCAGACAATTATTAACAAATAGAGAAAGAAAGAAGGTCATTATATTAAAATGTGCTGTTCATCATATGACTAATAGATGCTATGCATGCATAAAATTTCAAGAAAAACTACTCCATTTCAAAATTTATTCACAAAGTAGGTTTAAAATTACAAAATTAACAAGTTCCGCAGAGTGGAAGAGGAAAATTCATAAACAAGCAGATGAGAAAGTGATACAATATGAGTTAGAAGAGGAATCCTAAACAAAGGGATGTTACAAGAAGTTTCTCAAGATTAGGGGGAACATAATCTGTCTCCTTGGCCATGTTCTTCCTTTTATCCTTTCTATAGTGGAATCGTTCCCTAGGTCATAACCTTCTTGTGACAACCTAGATTTTCTCTCATCTAGAATACTCATTCTCTCTCTTCAAGAGACCCATCTCACTCAATTTAATTTTAACCACATTACTTTAGTGAGTTGAAAATCCTTTTTGCTCCCCTTAATGACTAAATTCATGGTATGTGGATCTGATTTGAGAAATTGGACTAAGTATCAAGCTATATCATGTCACCTTCTTGCATCTAATATTGAATCTCAAAACCATGATCTTTTGGATTTCTAATTTGTACCATGTTATAGTGAACTCAATTGGCTTTCCAACTATGAAAAAATTGCCTTAATCGGACCTTTATAGCCCAAGTTATGAACCATTAAAGTTTGGTCAAATTTCATGCATTTTAAGTGAATATAATCCGAATTTTAGCCTTATTGGGCCCAATGAGGGGTGTGCGGCCCAACAGCCGCCATCAATGCTTTCCAAACCCTAATGCTACCTCCTTACTTGGTTGTTAGATCACGGATCTAAGATTCTACAGTTCCCAAGTCACCCTCTACCTTGGTTCGTACTACTATAGCTTTTGGGCAACCAATCCACTCCATCCTCGACTCTTTGAGCAATTGACTAGCTACAACATTTGGTTTTGTCATTCCCATCTTTCCCCTCTTGTTTCACCCCTTCTCGTGCCTCAGAGCGGCCTCTCTAGCACCACCTTCGGAGGAAACGGTCATGGTCGCCGCCATGGATGCGCCTTCAGGGCGTCGAGCTCCACCCCCCTCGAGCTCAGATGGATCACCCTTCACCTACGACGTGCCTCCTCATGTCCATGCAGCGCGAGAGCGGGAGTTTTTGACCACTGGAAGACCCCTTTTGGGTTGCTCCGGTGAGCAGCTTGCCGCTGCGGCGGCCATGACCCCTGCGAGCTTGTGCCTGGGTGATGCAAGGGATTCTGGTCATCGATGCAGGGATGAACGACTTGGATCGGCCCAGATCTGGCTTCGACTTGGTCGATCTCGCGAGGGCCAGTCAAAGGTCGGTTGATCGCGGGGGACGGGAGGTGATCACCAATCAGGAGATTATGGTCGGGGAGCAATGCAATGTGGTGGAGCACGGGACGGGGACCGGGGGGGTGACACACTACAGCCACACAATACCGGATCAATGGCCCAGATCCATGAAATTATATTAAAGGTAACACCCCCAGCGCCCTATGGTCCTGAGCTTCGATTTCATATAGTTATAATGTAAATCTTCTAAAATGCATATCTCGCTCGTCCCTAGGCAAAACTAGACAAATAAATATGGAAAATGATATAAAGACCAGAATTGAACCTCGAAATGAAACCTTGTTTGTTTTTTTTACAGTGAAGACGAGACCAAAGAGTCTTCCGCAAGGCTTGTTGTTTTCGATACCCCCCACTTGCAATGTGCTAATGGAATCTTAGTGGAATTGTTCCACAACTCCCACTTGCTCCAATCTCCCGCTATACTCCCTCTCGCCGCAAGCGATGGCCCCGTTTCATTTCTCTTTGACTTCTTCCCCCTCTTTCACTGGAGAAGCGGGCTGCGGCTACCAGAATAGTTTCTGCTTTCCATTGCAAGGGTTGTGGCTACCAGATTAGTGCATGGATGACGATACCCTCCCAAACAACAACTGCTACATCAACATCGGTGGAACGAACAACTCCAATGGCAGAGAAGTAGGGATCGCCGGAACAAAACTCTGGAGATCGGCCGACGATTACAACAAAAGAAACCCAAATAGGTCTATTATTCCGCTGCACAAGACGATTATTGCCAGGCTAGTGCATCCATTAACCCTAATCCCTATTTGGGCATAGTTCTATTTTTGTTTGTCAATTTCTTGATCGTTTAGTAATGAACTCTATCCCCTCGTGTACATGTAATGTTTGATTAGTAAGTAACATTTGTTCATCCAGTAACAAAGCTCAATAACATACAGGAAACCTAGACATGTGTAGACACCTGAATGAGTTGCTAATAACACAACATTGAAACCGAAGAAAACCTTGGTAATCTATTTGGTAATCCCTTTGTTAATTAGACACAAAAATCCCTTTGGTAACAATTGCGCTCAACATAAAAATCAAGCATGTTATCCATCTGCTTAACAGGGGTCAGTTATTCAGCAATGTAACATCTACTAACAAATCCCCCCCGCAAGTTGTTATCCAACATAACAAATCCTCATTCAATATGTTATCCAACATGCACATCTGTTATAATTTTCATTGTTCAGTTAGTAACACTTTTCATTGCAAACTAATCCACTTACAGTCTGTTATCCGTTGTGTCTTTGGTAATCCCTTTGTAAATCAAAATCAAAATGTCATCCAACAAATGCCATTGGTAATCCCTTTGTTAATCGGACTTAAAAATCCAACATACAAATCCTCACTCCTGTTATCCAACATAACAAATCCTCACTCAATATGTTATCCAACATGTACATCTGTTATAATTTTTATTTTTTAGTTAGTAACAATTTTCATTGCTAACTAATCTACCTACACTTTGTGCTAACAAATTGGTTTTGCGTACAAAATAGATTACACCTGTTACAACATAATAGACTACAACTGTTTTCACATGATATTACAAATCGTATCACAATGCCACCAACAAAAACTCTACTGATCGTGCATTCACCATAGCAAGAACATCATCTATGCCAACCAAGTGAACCACTTGAACAAGCCTCTTTGTTAACCAAACCACGATATGTATTCAATTTTGTTTTGCTATTCATCCTGATTATACTTTAGTGTAGGCAAAACAATACCATTACCAAACTAAAAGTTCTTCTTCATGCTCATTGATGCTTAACCAAATCTTATATTTCAGGTACTTTTCATATTTCACATAGGTTGTCGATGCCATTGACGGAGATTTGATGGAGGTCAGTTATTTAGCAATGTAACATCTTCTAACAAATCCCCCTGCAAGTTGTTATCCAACATTACAAATCCTCTTTCAATATGTTATCCAACATGCACATCTGTTATAATTTTCATTGTTCAGTTAGTAACACTTTTCATTGCTAACTAATCCACTTACAATATGTTATCCATTGTGTCTTTGGTAATCCTTTTGTAAATCAAAATTATAATGTCATCCAACAAATGCCATTGGTAATTCCTTTGTTAACCAGACTTAAAAATCCAACATACAAATCCTCACTCCTGTTATCCAACATAACAAATCCTCACTCATTATGTTATCCAACATGTACATATGTTATAATTTTTGGTTTTCAGTTAGTAACACTTTTCATTGCTAACTAATCTACTTACACTCTATGCTAACAAATTGGTTTTTCTTACAAAATAGATTACACCTGTTACCACATAACATACTACAATTGTTTTCACATGATATTACAAATCATATCACAATGCCACCAACAGCAACTCTACTGATCGTGCATTCACCATAGAAGGAACTTCATCTATGCCAACCGAGTGAACCACTTGAACAAGCCTCTTTGTTAACCAAACCACGATATGTATTCAATTGTTAAATTTTGTTTTGTTGTTCATCTTGATTATACTTTAGTGTAGACAAAACAATAACATTACCAAACTAAAAGTTCTTCTTCATGCTCATTGATGTTTAACCAAATCTTATATTTCAGGTACTTTTCATATTTCACATAGGCTGTCGATGCCATTGACGGAGATCTGAATGAAGTACCCCATCAGAACTATCCCCATGACATTGTTGTTATTGATGTCGATGATGACGTCTTGTTAACAGAACCAGTTTGTGTTGCTATTGATGAATGTGAAAATGCCTTGTTATCAGAAACTGCTAGAGGCCATTCAGCAACATCTTACTCAGAAGTAGGTACACCATCTCCTCTTCATGTTCCCATGACCCCAACAGAAGTTGCAGTTCCTCTTGTTGGGACCATATTCAGTTCAACCAATCAAGCAAGATGCTTCTACGAGCTATATGCAGATGCAGCTGGGTTTGGTATCAAAACATCCCATTCTTCCAAGGAAAGAAATGATAAATCAACTGCAAGGATCACATACACCTGTGTCAAGGGAGGAAGGCCACCAAACAAGTGCAAGGATACACTATACAGATACAAATCGACTGCACAAACAACATGCCCCGACCATATTAAGTTGAGACGCACTTTCTCAGGTGAATATCAGATATCCCATGTACAACTCAGCCACAATCACCTGATGTTACAACAAGATATGATGCGGTTATTACCATCGAAGAGGCGAATACCGTTTGACATACAACGGTGCATTGACCTAAATGATGCATTTGGGATTGATGCAGCAAAACTATGACTTCTTTAGTAACTGAAGCTGGAGGGTATGATGGTCTTACATTCACTCAGAAGGACATCAACAACCATCTCCTGAATTCGAGGAAGCTATGTCTACGTGAAGGCAATGCAATTGCGATACAATCATACTTTGTACGAATGCAAAAGAGTGATCCATAAATCTTCTATGTCTTAGACTTGAATGATGAAGGAGTTCTCAGAAATGTGTTTTGGGTTGACGCAAGATATCGAATGGCCACTACTACAGAACACGCCTTTGGCGTCGGTTGTTTAACCCCTTTTAGCGACGGTTCTCAAGCGACGCCTATGTGGGCGCCACTAAAGGTCAAACTCTTCGGCGTCGATTTTATAACCGACGCCAAAAGGCTTTGCGCCACCGAAAATGCACTAGCAGGACACCTATAGGCGTCAGTTAGGTATAGTAAGCCGACGCCAAAAGGGTTCGCGCCACAAAAAGGGCGCCATCTACGACACTTTCTGCGTCGATTTTCCAATCAAAACCGACACCATATTTATAGACGCCACAGCCGTGCTTCCCTGCACGGTCGTGTTTAGTACTATAGGCGTCGGGTTTATACTAATAACCGACACCATTTCCCGCCACGGCCATGCTTCCCTGCACGGTCGGGTTGTTTGTCACATTAGGCGGCGGTTTTATCCAATAACCGACGTTGTACGCCTTTAATGACGATTTTCTATAAATAACCGACGCCTATATTTTAATTTATTTTTTGTTATCAATTTGCAGGCCTGCTGTGGCTGGTCAGCGGGATGAGAACATGCAGTTCAGTTTTCTGAACTGCAGGTTTACGACATCCATTGATATCAGCCAACAAACAGGCCACAAACATGCAAAATCAACAAATATACTTTTCACACAAGTAGATACATTGATACATTCAGACATCAATTTAATTCTCACATTCACACATGTAGAAACATTCAGATACATGTATAAACATTCAGACATGTATAAATATTCAGAAATATTCATTTACAAAATATCATTCAACATCGCTATTAACATCCCAATTATATTTTACAGTCCCCACTACTTGAATGGCTCTTGCCCATTCTTCTCTTACTTCATTTAATACTTCCATTGTGTATGGAGCATGTACATCTTTTAAGTATTTACCTATCGTGTATGGAGCATGTACTTCATGCTCATCATGGACATCATGCTCATCATGGACATCACGCTCATCATGGTCAGCCATCTGAAAATGTCATTAAAAAGACAAACATTTAGCATTTGTATTAACTAGAAGATAATGAAACATCAAATCTGAAAATGATATTGATATTAAAAAAGAAAACATTTAGCTTCAATAAAAAAATATAAACATGCATGCCTCTAAAATTGTGATCTTTGTAAATCCAAAGCACAACAGTTGGAGAGCAAACATCCCACACTAAGGTTATATAGATATATAGGCAGCAAGCCATGAAACATCAAAAGAAGCCACAATGAAGAGAAGCATGATACAGATACAATACATAAAGTGCAGTATGCACAAGTGCTTCAGATTCATATAACAACATGACAGACTAACACATATATAGTGCATAACAACAACAACGTCGAATTTACATACAACACTAGCTTAGTACATATATAGTGGGACTAAGGTGACGATCCCACCTGCTAAAACAGGTTACCGACAACTACATGTTACGACTGGGAGGTCGTGATTCAACAACTGTATGCATTAGCAGGAGGACAAACAAATTTCACCACAAACAGACCTTCTTCAATGTTAACTCGTGGTGAAATCTAATTGTCCTCCTGCTAATACATACGGTTGCTGAATCACAACCTCCCAGTCGTAACATGTAGTTGTCGGTAACCTATTTTAGCAGGTGGGATCGTCACCTTAGTCCCACTATATATGTACTAAGCTAGTGTTGTATGTAAATTCGGCGCTGCTGTTGTTAAGCACTATATATGTGTTAGTCTGTCATGTTGTTATATGAATCTAAAACACTTGTGTGTGCTGCACTTTATGTATTGTATCTGTATCCTGCTTCTCTTCATTGTGGCTTCTTTTGCTGTTTCATGGCTTGCTGCCTATGTATTTATATAACCTTTGGCGAACGCCTGCATATCCTGCATAGCTATGTCATGGCTGTCCTGCATAGCCTGTAGTCTTTGGCGAATGCCTACATATCCTCTTGGACCCATTGTGTGGTCGTGCACATTCAGTGCACGCCTTGCTCGTTGAGCATCGTTGATAGCCTTGTTAGTTAGCACATTGATTTGGTTAGTAACACTAAAGGTTAATTTTGAATAGGTGAATACATAAAAACGTATATTAATTAAATTGGGAGTGGCGCTTAATACCTTGAATTCATCTGTTTTTCTTTGGGTAACAAACTCCTCCCAGTCTTTGGGGTCCAAGTAGTTCCATTGCTGTGTGGCTTCCTTCTTCCTATATTTATTTTTCAAAGAGAATACAAACAAAAATTATTAGTGTAGAGTTAGTGAAATACTAATCAATGTCTAGAATTGGAATCAATCAAGAACCTATTCTCAGCATCGCGTATGTAATCTCGGGTGAGATTGGTCCTATAGTTCCTTAGGACTCTCCCACAACATTTAGCATTTGTATTAACTAGAAGATAATGAAACATCAAATCAGAAAATGATATTGATATTAAAAAAGCAAACATTTAGCTTCAATAAAAAAATATAAACATGCATGCCTCTAAAATTGTGATCTTTTATCAATTAACAATCCTTCATTGTGATCTCCGCGCACATATAAGTCATCATTAGCTTCAATATTTTGTGGAGTTGGCAACCCAACTGAGAATGGACTGGAGTCATCATATTTATCATAGTACTCTTCTTCATCTATAGGATCTTCAATGAACTATTTTTTACCATGAAGAACAACCGACCATTTATCATTTGTAGGATCATCGATATAGAATATTTGTTTCGCCTGTGATGCCAATATGAATGGTTCACCCTTATCGCCAATCTTTTCAAAGTTCACTAAAGTGAAACCCAATTCATCCACTATAACTCCTTTGGTGTTATCAACCCAATTAAATTTAAAGAGCGGAATTCTGAAATCTATGTAGTCAAACTCCCATATGTCTTCAATGACACCGTAATATGACATTTTAACTTCACGTGGACTCTTATCCTTTACACTTGCAAAATACATAGTTGACACTTGAAGAGTGACCCCACTGTTTTGGATGACACTCTTACATCTTGGCGCTTTGTGTAATATGTGAACCCATTAATTTCAAACCCTTCATAAGACATAACATTCAGTTTTGGTTTAAAGGCGAGACATTTGATAGTTTCCGTAATATCATTTGGTATTTGAGATAGTTGATTTAAGACTTTATTTTCAAACCACTTAGTAAAAGTCTTGTTATGCTCTCTAGCAAGCCACATTGAACTTGCTCGAGGATGTTGTCTCTTGATGAAATTGGTATGTTCCTCGATATAAACACTCACTTCATCCATGTTGTGTAAAATATACAAGTGACCTTGTTCCAACTACTCATGGCTGATTACTTTCACCTGTGATCCCAAAATTCCTTTGCCCTCCTCAATATTCTTGTCATTAATAGGAGTGTTATTACCACTGAGAAAGTCATTGCAAAAACCCATAACCTCTCTCGCCACATAACCTTCAATAATACTCCCTTCAGGCTGATAACGGTTTCGAACATCACCTTTAAAAATGCTCATGTATCGTTCAAAGGGATACATCCAATTCAAGAAAATTGGTCCTAACATTTTCACTTTCCTAGTCAAGTAGACAATAAGATGTACCATGATATCAAAGAACGAAGGAGGGAAATACATCTCAAGCTGACATAGGGTAATAACCACTTCTCTTTGCAAATTATCGAGAGTATTAGGGTCAATAACTTTGCTGCATAGACTGTTGAAAAAGAAACAAAGTTTGGTGATTGCAAACCTTACATGCTTCGGCAATATAGATCGAATTGCCACGGGAAATATTTATTGCATTAGAGTGTGACAATCATGAGATTTAAGACCTGTCAACTTCAGATCTTTCATTGATACCAATCTACGGATGTTAGATGAGTAACCCTGTGGCGCCTTAACATTTACCAAGCATTCACAAAAAGCTTTCTTCTCTTTTCTAGACAACGTGTAACAAGCGGGAGGTAAGTATGTTCTTTTACTACCCATTTCACGTAATTCTGTTAATTCTGACCTTATTCCCATTTCACAACGTGTATTACATCGATACAATGCCTGACTGTCAAAGAACTCCAATAAGGAAGATCCCAAAATATTGACTTCTTCTTGAATGAAGAATTATCACTCCGTGTGGCCATACTACATTGTGATTTTTTACCAAATTCATTGACAATGTCTTTTACTCTTTCATAAACAACATCCCCTGGTATAGATTTAGGTGCACTCCGTTCATCATTCCATCCATTGAATGCTTTGCGCTTCCTACGATATGGATGAGATTTTGAAAGAAACCTTCGATGACCAAGATATACAGTCCTGTTGCCATGTTTTAGTCTTATTGAATCAATGTTTTCTTCACATATAGGACACGCTTTAGCTCCTTTGACACTATATCCAGACAAATTCCCGTATGCTGGAAAGTCATTAATAGTGCAAAACAACATAGCGTGCAAACGAAATGTCTCTCTTCCTGAAACATCATAGGTCATCACACCTTCAATCCAAAGTTTCTTTAAGTCATCAATCAGAGGTTCAAGATAAACATCGATATCATTTCCGGGTTGTTTAGGGGACGATATCAACAACGACAGCATAACATACTTATTTTTTATACACAACCAGGGAGGAAGATTGTATATAACAAGCATGACTGGCCAAGTGCTATGTTGGCTGCTCAATGTTCGTACGGATTCATCCCATCTGTACAAAGCCCAAGTCTTAGATTCCTATCTTCTTCACCAAATTTGGGGTACAATAGATCAATCTTCTTCCACTGTGGGGAATCAGACGCATGTCGTAGGATCCCATCATTATTTTTCTTAACATCTGCATGCCACCTCAAATTCTTCGCATCTTTCAGATTTGCAAACAAGCGTTGAAACCGTGATATTATAGGTAGATACCACATCACCTTGGCAGGAGAACCAGTTTTGGACTCCCCTGAAGTTGTCAATTTATACCGTGACGCACCACATTTTAGACAATCTTTCAAATCCACATAGTCCTTTTGAAATAATACACAATCATTTGGGCATGCGTGTATCTTCTTGGCCTCCATTCCCATTGGGCACAACAATTTCTTTACCCGGTATGTTGAGATTGGCAGCTCGTTTCCTTCAGGAAGCATTTCTTTCAACAAAGTCAACAATGAAGTGAAGCTTTTGTCGCTCCATCTATTGTTAGCTTTCAACTTATACAATCTCAACACAACGCTAAGGTTCGTAAACTTAGCACAGCCTGTGTATAACGGTATCTCAGCATCATGCACAATGTTTCTAAAGATAGGAGGTGGATCGGTGTGCTCTACCCTACAACTATCCAGCATCACATCAACGATGTCTACTGGAACTGGTTCGTTTACATCTACATCATCGGAGGCAATTTCTTCTTCCACCCAAGCACTTCTATCAACATCCACTGGTTTCGAGTTTGAAATCTCTCCATGCCAGTGCCATTATGTATAGCCTTGTACAATCCCGTTGCACATGACATGACTTTTGATTTCGTCACCAGTGCTGACTTTCAAGTTGTTACCGCAATGCCTATATGGACAGTACAACCTATCTCTAGGTTCTTTCCTATGTTCCTCAGCAAATCTAATAAACTGATCAAGACCAGATATAAACTCTGGGGTGCAACGATTGCGAATGGACATCCATTATCTATCCATTCTATGATCAAAGAGAAAACAAGTATATATTAGGACAAGATTATGGTCTACGGTTAACAAATACATGTGATGTAATTCTTATATATAATAAATGTGTACCACCTATCCCATCCTTGAACACCTAATCTCACTAGTAAGTGTATAATGTGTATTGGGTTTTCGAGAAAATTTTGGCAGCATTTCCCCGCTGTTCTCTAAGTACATGTGTACTTAGAGAACAAACGGTGAAATGCTGTTGAAATTTTCTCGAAAACCCAATACACATTATACACTTACATCCTAAGTGAGATTAGGTGTTCAAGAACAGTCCCAAACCGGGGACTATCCAAGATTTACTCCTAATGAGTAAATCTTGGACGAGTTTCTACGCCAACAAAATCATATCATTAAGAGCATGGTTTAATGTTAGGTCATAATAGGTACTGAGGGGACCAGGAAAGAGTGTTTTTAATCACTAGGATCATACAAGTAGAAATGTTGATTAAGTCTATGTGATTAAAGATCAAGCAGTGTAATAAAACAAGGTTTTGGGGGATGTTTACCTCTGTTTGAGCATAGTCGGGCGTCAGCAGGGAGAGAGGGCGAGACGGAGGGTAGGCGAGTAGGCAGGCAAGCAGGCGACTGGCAGGGAGACGGCGGGCAGCAGGCAGCAGTAGATGATCAATTAATTCCTAAAACAGTACATAAATAAATACAAATAGTAGATAAATAAATACAGATCAATTGATAAATAAAGTAATATACAGAAGTAGCCCATATATGATATATATACACTAGTGGTACATACTACATAGATGATAAACTCAATTATAACATACTCAATCTAGTAACTAGTAATATATTAAATTAAATATATACAGAAGTAGCCCATAGATGATATATATACACTAGTGGTACATACTACATAGTATATGAATATATAGTAGTACGCAATGCATGATATATGTAATACATTATGCTTTAGAGGTACATGCTACATAGTATAGAATATGCATTATACAGTAGTAGGTAGTACATGATATGTACATTATACCGTTATATGTATTGCAAACTACAAAGTACATCTACATAGATAATACATTAGTTGAACGCATAAAAATACAAGAAAAACTAAGGTATGAATGTATGTATAGGTACAAGTATAATGTATCAGTAAATATTAGTGGTTGAGTTCATAGTAGAGCAATAATGTATGTACAAATGATAAATATGTAATGTAGGTGCAACAGTTCATACATAAAGATGTAAATGGGTGCAACAGTACATACATAGAGAGCTTAAATGGATTCATAGTAGGAACAATTTTGATGCATGTACAACTCAATTAAAAATGAGAAGAGGAGGAAGAAGCAGGAAGAATGGTAGGGGGCTAGGAGCAGGAGCAAGGAGCAAGCCGGAGAAACCCTATTGTCTAAGCAGGAAGAGGAGGAAGAAGGGTACCAAGTGTAGCGATCTGGTGGCCGGAGCTGCAAGCCGGAGAGAGGGCGGCGGCGGCGAGCGGGCGGGGATGATGAGCGGGTGACCAGGAGGCGGTGAGTGGGCGACCAGGAGCAGAGCACCGGCGAGGAGAGAGCAACGACGGTGAGGAGAGGAGCGTCAGCGGTGAGCGGTCGGGCGACCAGGAGGCAATGTCGGCGGCGAGCAAGTAGTCGGCCGATGTCAGCCCGGCGTTGCAGTAGGAGCGCCAGGTGGTGGCGCGCAAGCAGGGGAAGGAGCGGCAGAGAGCAAGGAGAACGGCGGAATAGCGGCGGCGGCGGGCAGTGGCGCTCGGAGGGAGTTTGCTTGCTCACCGGAATCGCCAGACCCTAAAATCAACGTTCGATTGCAGTGAAACAGAGAAAGGGGAAGAGTCTGCTTCGCGCGGGTGCTAATAAGTCAACAATCGGCGTCGGTCATTACAAAAAACTGACGCCAACACAAAACAGTGTCGGTTGTTCGGTAGATGACCGACGCCTATTACTCTTCAGCGTCGGTGGATAGGAAAACACCGACGTCCAATTAGACAATCTTTACCCTAAATTATTTGGCGGGAACCATTATCAGTGTTGGTTATCAAAGGATAAACCGACACCGAAAGTGGAACTTTTCGTGGAAATATCCTTCTTAAATAGGCGTCGGTGAATATTTAAACGACCAACGCTGTATGTGACGCAAAAATTTTTCGCTCAAAATTTGGATTTTGCGGGCGATTTTAGGCGTCGATTTGTTATACCCAGTCGACGCTGAATACAAAGCGGTACCCGTGTCTGGCTGGTCTTCGATTATAGACGTCGATTTTCCTAAATACCCGATGTTGACTATTACAGGCGTCGATTTACCTTAATAACTGACGCCCAGAAAAGTGACACTGAATGTTGTTTCTGTAGTAGTGGGCGTATAAATATTTTGGTGATGTTGTTACATTTTATACAACATACCTGACAAATAGATATGAGATGTTGTTTGCACCAGGATACCTATCATGACAGATGCAAAATGAGGGGTGGGATGGTTAGGTTCTTATAGACCTCCATCTACCTTGATGTGAAGCTGTCTATCGACTCTGACAGGTGTTCCTTGCTGGATCAAGAGGTTGTTCCCCCTCTTTTCTTCTTCCTAATGTTTCTTGTTTTTTCCTTAGTTATTTTGTTTGTTCTATCATTGAGGGTTGGTTTAGTGCACTTCATGTTATTGTTTTCAGTCAATATTATTTCCCCCTTTTCATACGGTAATTCCCCCTCCCTTGTTGGAGGTTGGTGGGGGTTGGCATCTCCCCTATCTACCTACCAGTGTTGGAGTCTTCCCTCCACACCTTATTTTGGATACAGACATGGAGAGTGTTATGATCAAGATGTGGGGAAGATCAATGATGGATATCTTGGTCACTGCTACTCTCGATTATATACAAGTATAATGGATTTCTTCAATACATCTATTGCTCAAAAGATTTTCTAAAAAAGTTTCTTTCCTTAGCATGAAAACTATGAATCCATGCAGAAGCATTGTACCATGTTCAAATCACATCCATGCTATTGTGATGTTTCTTATCTCTTGAGCTAGTGTGAACCCAATTGTATGTGTAGATGTCATATGTATTTCTGATATCTAATACTGTCTATTTGGTGCAAAAAAATGTTTGATGGTCATTATGACAATTTTCAACTAACTGTGCAAAATTTATTGGTTGAGAGAATATGCAAATTAACTTTTATCCTTGTATGGATCACACAACTAATCCGGTTCCAAATAGAAAACTGAGGTAAGTCTCCCTGTCTATATGATTAAATTCCAACCTAACAATGAAAATTGGGTCTATCATTGCACATTGTAGTGCATTAATCAAAACGTACGAACACATATCCTAAAGTTAAATTTTTGATCCTTTCATGTAGATTTTTCTAGTCAACCTATTATTATGCAACATGGTAGATGGTAGGAACAAAGATTCAAAGACTAAAAGAAAAGCCTAGATCACCTGACAAAAACCAAAACATAAGGCAAATAATATGCAACTAATGTCTTTAAATCCAAAAAGTTATCATGAAGATAAGCACAAAAAAGACCAACTTCAGAATCAGTTAATATGCAGCTAATGTCTTCAAATCCTACAAGTTATCATGAAGATAACCACAAAAAATACCAACTTCAGAATCAATAGTCAACAACTGTACGACATAGAAGATCATAAGTGTTAATATATTAGACATTATGTAGGCCCATATATACACTTGCTTAGGGTACTTTTATATGTAGCACTCTTATTCAAATAGACTTGATTATGACCACAAATAAGAATACTATCTTTCTTAGAGAAATCTGATGCACTGACGAGATCGAGAAAATGTTGGAGAGGATTTTTTCTTATAAATTAGTTAGAGATCATTTGACACCCTAAATAACAACATTTGACTTTGCATTTTTTTCCTTTTCCTAGCATCTGATATAGTCTCATATCAAATATGTCGTCAGAAACTTGGAACAAGCATTCAAGTACTAATGTTCATATTAATATTTTGGAATGTCCATAAATATGGGATGAAATCCTAGTTTTACTTGATTTATATTCAAATAATTTCAAACTAACACCAATTGCAATAAAACATGTGATTTTTTTAAAATCATGATTTAACCACACACCTACAAGTGCAATAAGACAAAGGTTATATTCCAAGTTTATCTTCCACCAAATTAATATTTTTTTTTTCAAACCAAGCATCTCTACAGGATCAAGGCTAGCTAAAATAAACTAGTGTATAAAACCAGAGAAATAAAACCAAGAAAGTATAGACTAGAAAACTAAGGAGAAGAAAAACAAGGATAAGAGAGCAACATTCTGTGATTCTCAGCTAAGCCAAATAACTAGGGATCTGTACCAAACATCTAAGAAAGAGGTATGAAACATATTGACAGACCAAAATGGAGATATGAAATTGAAAGAGATCTCATGTTATTATATGATCACCACAAGTAGAAGAAAACTCCATACTGATAGTCATCCATGAATAATCTAACTATCACCAATGTAAAAAAACCTTGATACTGTCTGAATATCTAAATCTAGTAGAAAAACACAATATTATATCACATTAAGTAGGAAATTAGTAGATTGAATGACACTTTCATCAATTTTATTATCATCACTAAAACACTACTTGAAAATGGACAAATACTATTTATTCCATGACCTATTACCATGGTTTAGCCCAACCTATCAGTGGTGGTAGTAGTAGACAATTCCATGGAAGAGGTGGCATAAATCATGTAACTTACTGCATTAGATATAGAACTACTTTAAAGAAATGTTGTTGTTTCATGTGTGATATTAGCGGCTAGAAACTAGTTCTAGTTTTCTATTGATAATATGATGTCTCTTGCTCCCCTTAAATTTAATAACCTAGATCATATATATGAACATTGATCAAAAGAGGAAAGGGAAATATATCTCTTACTTTTAGGGACTTACAAACTTGATTTAAAGGGAGTTCTGAGCTTCTCACAACAAAACGCCTGAGATGTTGTAGATGATAGTGCCAATGATGCAAGATCTTGGAGAGACGGAGGTAGTCATAGAGTAGATGGCAATGGGAATAGAGTAGATGGCGGTAGTAATGGATGGAGGTGGAAGTCGACATAGGGCTTCCAGAAAATGGCCAACACCAAGCTTGGAGATGATTGCTAGTAAAGAGTATGATAGTGTACATGAGAAAGTTGTAATTGTTGTTCTATAGTTGGATAGGGGTGCAAACAAGTTCATGAATTAGGGGTAGAAGCTTGATATGAAGTGGGAACTGTAAGAAAATGTTGTGTTACAAGTTTTTATGATAAATGTTGCATTGCAGTTAATATTTGACAAACTATGACATACTTACCTTGGTAATCAAAATTGTTTTAGTAAATGATGTGTCAACATATTATACAAATCAAAATACAAATAAATATAATTAAAGTTTTTTTGTCAAGAAATAAGGATTTTGTTAACACCCTTTTCCGGGTTAGAGTTTGTTGTAAATGGGTCTAGATGTTGTATACTGTAAGTTGTGTTGATCTAACTATTTAATTAACCATGTATAAAATGGCATGTTATACTACATATACTAACAAAAAAACTGATACCACACATGTTTCCTATTGAAAGGAGTTGGAGATTAGTTCAAATGCTTATAGATTTACCTAGCTTATTTGTGGTGTCATGATATCTTATAAGGACTTATAGATTTACCTAGATTATCTATGGTGGCATGATCTGCTATGAAAATAAAATATTGCATGGGAAAGAAGGTAGGAGAAACACCCATATAAAACCTTCTCAGCACTAAAGGACATGAGGCCATGAGTTGATGATGATGGCAGCTTGGACACAATAGTTGTTTGGAGATAATGATGATGTGGAGATGATAGTGGTTTGGAGATAACATGAAACTTTACTCTTCTTAATCGACCGTGATTGTGTGGAGATAGGGTGTGTGGTGGAGAATGAAGTTGTGAGGGTGCTAGCATGGGATTATGGACCATAAATGAAAAATCTGGGTGGTTAAATTCATAGTTATTATCTCACAATCATAATGTTCTTTTAGTTAGAATCAAATTATAAAACTAAATGAGAAAAATAAATTTGAAGGAAAAATATATTTGAATTTTATATAGAAATGATCTTTTAATTACAAAACTTGATGGGATTTTCAAAATGATAAGGACACATGTGTATATACAATAGGTTGGAGCATATAGTGGGAACATGTTAGATAAAAACATGTTAGTTTGTTGCTTGATTTTGGTATATAACATGTTGTGTAATTTTGGTATATAACACCTGGTAACAAAATGTTGTGTGATCATGGTCTATTTGAATAGGTATTATTACAACAACTACAAGCTTGTTGTGTGATTTATGTTATATTACAATAGGTAGTGTGTTAGAGCCTGTTGTGTGATTACGGTATATTACTACAAGTTAGAATTTGTTATGTGGTTGTGATCTATTATAAGGGATTAACATGTGTGAATATTAATATGCTTTATAGAATCTTGTGTGGCCATGGTCTATTAATACAACTGAGAGTATGTTGTGACAAGTACAAAATATTACAACACTTTAGCACATGTTGTAGTATCATATATAATGTAACAAGTTTGGCCTGTTGTAGCATAAATTCCAAACATTAAAGAGAAATACTAAATATAAACCTAGATTAAGAATAATATTACTTCATACTTAAAAAATACAATAAACACAATGTACACATTTAACTTTTTCATTTTCTTCATAAAACTTGATAATACAATGTCACATCAAGGACAACATATTATGTCATCACAAATTTTATTCAACTCCATTAAAACTACAAACAAACTCTTATTTCTCATATGCAAGTTAGTTTACATCAATAACATGTACATGAAAGAATAAACTTAATATACTACCCAACTCGGGAAAGACAGAGTACAACCACATTCTAATCTAAATTATTTCATTTTTATATTCTTTGTCATGATCTCTCTACAAGATGTCATTATATCTAAAAACATTTGAAACAACATCACAAGAATTATATAGAGTCCCAGTGAATGGATCCCTCCTATCCAAGCTAAGTACATGCATCAACATTAGATTTAGTATACATAATCTAAAAAGAAACGTATAGATGTTAAAATGTCTAACATATAATTCTAGAATCTAGTCAAATCTAATCTATGACCATAATCTGATTAGTCATAATGGCACTCATTTTTGTAAATTTCAACCTTTTTAACATTCAAATAGAGCATATCTATTAACATATGATCAAGTACTAATTATTCTAGGACTTCAATCCTATTGCAGAGGTAAAAAGTCAATATCTAAACTTTTTAGTATCAAGACATAACAATAGCATAATCTTTACAACATATTAGAGGTTAGCTTTGATGATTCTATAGGGACAATAGGATCTAGTACTAAATGATAATATAGATGTTGAACATAACGTGAATGATATGCATACTGACTGAACTCAGTGTTCAACTACTTTGGTCAAGTATATGAATGTTGGGATAAGTTAGTATGTAACTATAAAATATACTTCTATTACTGTCTTGACCAAGAATCTAGATAATCACATTTTAGGAGTATAATAAGATGCATGAGGGTAATAAAAAGGATAAAATTTGATAAATAGAAAGGTTATATAATTAGATATGGAGCTTAACATAAGATTGGAATTTCATATGAGAAAGATGAACGAATCAAATGGATTATGAAGGTAATTTGTAATGAATTTGAATATTAGTATGCATCTAAAATTGTGATAAAAAACTTATAATTGAGAATGATTTCCATTAAGATAGTCTACTTTATCAAGAGAATATGAAAGATGATGACAATACAATATTAATTATAAATTTGATCCATGAGATACATAATCAAAATTTAAAACAATATGAAAAATGATGTGAATCATGTCTTGATAGTGATGTATTACACATATTTATGAAATGTTTATAATATTTAAAGAGTAATATGAGGATGACAGGGGATGAAATTTCCATCTAATGCTAGTAATTTCATAATTTCAAAATAAAAGATCCATGAAGCAAGAAAATGATGTAATATGAAAGAATGATCAATTGGAAATCATTCGAACATGAAATTGAGAGAGATGAATGATTAGATGATATGATATTTTTCCACATCTTTTCTAGGATTTCAAGACAAACTAGTAAAAGGAGGGGAGAATTTGTAACAACCCATTTTCATCTTATCCATCTAAGTAGGGTTTACCTGGATAATTACATTCTTAAATAGAGTGATCATTGTTTAAGTTTGATTCATATTATTAATTTGATTATGATGTTTCAAATGTAGTGAGAAACTCTAACCATGTCTTGTTTTGAATAATTAGGGTTTGAGAAAAGGAAAATTCTAATTGGTCGAATTGAGTATTTTGATATATTAAGAAAATAAAAATGTGATACTATATTGGTGTACTAAATGATTTTTAGTATTTTATCTATACTATAATTTTGTTGAATTTTGTATTTAGTTTTCATAACTCAAACATTAGTGTTCTTGAAAAATATCATAGTTTTTGAATGTTTGTCGACATGTTTTCCAGCTGTGTTTCCCCGGGATAAACTCAACTGATCATGCTTTCAATCTGAAATATAGCAGTCTAGTATTTGAACTTTTATCTATTTATTGGTACATACAACTCAATTGAAATTCTATGTCTAGCATGGAAACTCAATTTCAGACATCTTACTAAATTTTTTAGATGTTTTGGATGATATATGAGTGATGCAGAGTATTGTGTCCTCACGTTTCTTATGAGTAACAACTAAGCCGACCAACCATTGTGAAAAAAGACTAGACAAAGGTTTTGGGCTTGTTTGGAATTATTTAATGAACCTCCATTGATCTACGTCATCAACCTAACACCATAATAGCTCCCATAATCCTTCAGTTCTGACCGAGATATAAAATTCTAGAGATGGAGGGAGAATTAAGGTTTTGAAGGAGAAATAGATGAAAGTGGTGATTTAGGATTCTGCTTCCTCAAGCATGCAAATTCATGTAAGTTCAACAAACCTAGACAAGTTTTCATGGTGAATATTCTATCCTATATCTAAAACTTGTCCCTCATTTGATTTCAATTAAATGATATCAAATCACCTATTTTCTAATTCTTTCTCTTTGATTCTCATTTTCTAGGGTTTCTGAGTTGAAAAGAGTAAAAAATGGGTTGAATCCTTAAGAGTTATTTGAATTTCTAGAAATCTAGAACATGGACAACATTTTTAAGGTGCTTGACACTTGATGAGTGTTTATATCCCTATTAAGATTTTGTAATCATATTGAAAGCCTAATTCTATCTGACTATAATAAAAAAGATCATTGCTGCTATTTGTACGCAATTGGGTAATCAATTGGGAACATTTTGGGGAATCAGATGCTACCATTTTATATGTTTTCTCTTGATCTTTTTATTAAATATCTATTCAAAATCCCATGTGTAACATCCTAAATTTCATAGGTAAAGTAAGCCTTTAATGTGAGGTTTTCTAGTAAAGGCATGCCAAGGGACGTAATGAACTAACCATGGCTAGGTATGTAATTAAGTTCACAAAATGTGTAATACAAGCCATCTGATTAACCAATACACACATAATGACTTAAATGTGTATGATTGTAGTCAGGTGTAGATAAATATAAATGAATTATTCTTGTGAACAATGATGTGATGATTATATATAATATGAAGACTTCAATTACTGTTTTGAGCTCCAGACCAACTTAAGCATCATTGTTAAGGAAGAAAAGTAATGTCGACCTAATGTATCATATGAATGATTCCATTGAGGGAATATTGATTCGTGCTTTAGTTCCATAATCAATAATAGATAATGGACCTTTTTAAGGATCAGGGAGTGGTCTAGGGGCCCTAGAATCTTATTCAATCATGATTGAGTGAAATAAGATTCACATGGGGGTCCTTGTAGTTCAAATTTGGGGATTTAGCATTTTATGTTTATAATAAATACTAAATGTAATTTTGATAGATGGATAATTGATATACAAGATCAAGGGAGAAAATTTAGATATTTTTTATTTATCTAGTGGCCTAGGTGATTAAATTAGTAATTATCTGGTTTTTATTTAAAAGATAGTTTTGGATTTTCTATCCACTTAGATTCTACCTAAAATGTTGCTCATATAAAGATGATGGTAATATAGTGTTTTTGCTAAAATTTAGGATTAATTGGAGCTATGAAATAGGCTATTTAATTATTTCTTTGGTGTGGAATTTTATCAAAAAGAAGAAGAAAAAACAAAATAAAAAGGGGGCGACTCCCGTCCGTATCGGACCAGAGAGTCGTGCCCAGCAGAAAAGGGGGTGGAACAGAGCCCCAACAAAAGGGGGACCTCGCCCTTGATCTTGTTTATGGGGAGCTATAAAACCCACAGATTCTGGTTTATGAGGGAATAGCAAGCCCGATCTTAGGGTTTCACTTGAAACCGAGAGCGAAGGAAGAGAGAGAGGGGGAAATGAAGTAGAAAAAGAGGATGATAGAAGGACGACAACAATGGATGGGGAGATTTGATCTGGCTTATCTGTGCCCAGATGCTGTGGCGCCCTAGGTAAGGAAGGTCGTCCGGAGCGGTGGGCATCCCCAGAGTGCACGGAGACGGCCCCATCACAGAGATCCATCTGTCGGCGGCGTGAGCAGGGGTGGCTCATGGAAAAATAGGGGAACCCCCTTTCTTGAGCAGGTGAAGGAGAAGCGAGTCTACCCAGATCCGCTAGGGCTGATGCTGGGACACAGACCCATCTCATCCATTGGATCTCGTTGAACGGCAAGTATCACTCAGTTAAGGTAATTACTCAAAAATTGATATCTTGAGATGTAGTACTCGGTTTGGGACAAATAAGATACCTACAGAAAGCTCATGATGAGTACTATCACATAAAAATACTTCCAAATTATGATTTTGATATTTGATATTTATTAAATATAGTATATTCAAAACTACATGATATTGATGTTTGGTCAATTAAAAATAGAAAATGACATCAGAAATTCATGAAAATTTTAGTGAATGTGTATCTTAATATGCTTAACATGATTTCAAAGCCTGATCTTTCTTATATGAAGTTTTATTAAGGTTTTTGATTTAAACCCTAATAAGGGTATTTTGGGTATTTCACCCATTATTTGATTATGAAATGAAACAATATTTTAATACATGATCTTACTACATTGTATGATTACTTTTCATGGAGTTTCATATATAATTGGATTTGTATTTAGTTTTGGCCTAAGTGGTCATTATGTAAGATGATTCATGAGTATTTGTGAGGCAACTTGTATTTTATGTGCCTATTTAGTATGGATAATTATTATAATTATATTTTCATCTAATTTTATAAATGAGTTAGTAAGAGTAGTATATGTGAGTATGTATGGAGTTTACTCTTGGTATATGAGGTATATACTTATATATCGATGCATAAGACGATTTATGTCTTATTTGAGTATAAAGATAATATTGATTATATAGTATGAGTTTTATTTTATTTCAATGCCAAGATTTTATGGTGATTTTAGATTAAAGTTATGTTTAGTCTAAATAAGAACCCTAAATTGGTATATATAGTTAGGAAGATGGGGTTTTGAGATTTAAAATTAGAAAGAGGGAACATGCACTTGGACTTATATAATAAGATTGTAAGATAAGATATGCAAGTAATGTAGCCATACTTAGTTGGTGATTTGGGATAGTTTTGTATTGAGAATTTAAGTACACATATGTTGTTAGGATTTCTCATATTTATAGGCATAACTATGTATTACGATTTCAAGTAGAAACATGCCATTCAGATTTCATACATATGTATAGATATAACAACTAGATTCCTTAGAATGTATAATATCTAGAATTTAATTACAATACAAGAATATGAATTTCAAAATATTAAGACATGGTCTACTTTTATAAATAAAGGTACTTTTGGGATCACAATGTATTGTAAAAATGAGTTCATGATGGAATTATAAGATAATGACACATTAAGTTATGATTAGGTTGGAATAAAATATTTTATAAGATTTCTATTTTGATATTTAAGGTTTAATATGTAAGTTCATATGTAAAGTTTCAGGGTAACATCATATTTAATAAAAAGGATTGAACCATCTTGTTAGAATTGATATTTTTAGATATGTTGTACTTATGATACTTTCATAAGCTTGACTTAAGATACTTTGTATACTTAGTATTTATATATTCATGTCAGATCCTTTCTCATAAGACATTAGACTCATTTATGATATAATTGGTATAATGAAGTAATATTACCAAATAAGAGTTTTAGAATAAAATTTACCCAGATAATGAGATACATGCTCAAATCCAGCAATGAATTCAGTTTAGAACTTAAGAATAAGAGATTTAGATTCAGACTTAGACTACTCTTTGTGTGAGTAGCTAGATTATGAATAAAGATACATGATAATGGTTTAGACCCAATCTCAATTATGAAGTAATTGAAATCCATATTCACATTCAGTTTTAGAATAAGTTTATCACTTGAGAATAAAAGATTCAGATTTAGAATTTAGTACATGCTCAGTACTCAGTAATCAGTTTTAGATAAGTTCAATTATCAATATTCAGTTTTAATATAAGATAAGTTCAAATTCAATATTCTGTAAAGCTATAAGTATTCACCTTCAGTTCAAATTAAGAATTAAGTAAGTTTAGACTTAAGATAAATAAGTTGAAACCTTCACATAATACATCATATGATAAGTCCTCATTTAGTTAGTCCTGGGACGATTCAGAGGCATATGTTGCCAATTCAGAGGAGTGTTTATCCCATTCAGAGGTGTTGCGGCACCAATTCAGGGCATAGATATGCCAATTCAGAGACACCTCAGTATCATTCAGAGGCATGTAGTTCCAATTCAGGATACTTCGGTACCAATTCAGAGCATAGATACTCCAATTTAGGAGGACATATTGTATAATGGTGGCCACAATCAGATAAAAATCATAAGTAAAAGATACCTTAGTTTAGAGTATGCCCATAATCTCATCCATGAGTATAATGAGAGAGAGTCAAATAAGATAAGTATGGCCTTGACACTTTGGTGTAGGTTATGAGACTCATGTACCAGGGTACATGTCTCCAGAATAAGATAAGGTAGAAAGACAAGAATTCAGATTGAGAAATAAGGAATAATATGCTCCAGAGTTTACTCAGAATTTGATGTTAGTTTCATGTTTATAATGCCCAATTTCAGTTCTTTAGCAATGTATACTTTAGAATACTCATG
Source organism: Alisma plantago-aquatica (assembly GCA_963693085.1). Lineage (NCBI taxonomy): Eukaryota > Viridiplantae > Streptophyta > Magnoliopsida > Alismatales > Alismataceae > Alisma > Alisma plantago-aquatica. The sequence goes on along the minus strand of OY856412.1, from coordinate 712,011,472 downwards.
CCACTTACTCTAACGACTTTTTTTCCTAATGCATTGCTGGGGACGCGATGTCTGTAGGATTTGGAGCAGCTGAGGATCAAAAGAACAAGTAAAGGACTAGAATATTTCAAGCTCAACCTAGTGGGGTGCCATTTGCCTAAACGATCTAGAGTTTTGACATCTTTTTATTATGCCTAGTTATGTTGTGAATTAGATTAGATTTTATGGTTTAACATGATGTAGTTTTCCGTTGACAAAAACTATGTATGGATCACTTGTACAGTTATGCAAAGTGTTTCATTTACTTTCATTGCAATGATAATCATGTTTGTGACACTCCCAGTAAAAAAAATGCTTCCTCTCATGTGATAAAAAAAATCGGGGTGTTACACCATGGGTATAAAACTATGTTATTTCATACAAATATTGTCAAAAACCACCCTATTGAAAGTATGCTTGGAAATTGAGTTGACATGTATAGAATCATATTTGAAATGAACTAGAATGAATTACACAAGTGCATTGTTGAATATTACTAAAATTTAATATGGAGTATAAATAAGGATCAATATATTCTATACTTGGAATGGATTACCATGAATTACACAAGTTTTTGTTGAATATTACTGAAATTTAATATGGCATGTACATAATTACAATAATGCATGTTTGTAATGGAGATATTCCATGCCAAGGGTTTGTTTTGAGGGATTGACTCAAATAAGACAATGAATCTAGGGTTTTTGTTGAGGGATTGACTCAAATAAGATAATGAATCAGTGTATACTTATAATTGATGGATGAATTTTGTTGAAGGGAAACTAGGGTTTCCATGTGTATGAATAGCCTTAATGAAACCATGCAAACTCTAATGAGATTGGTGAATAGTAAGATTCTTATGATGTATTAAACTAAGATGAAATATTGAAATTCTTATAATTTTGTATTAAAAGGAGCATGAGGGATAAAGGTTAGACTTGTGTGGAACGTTGCAAATGTGAAGAAATGCTCAACTATGTGCAGTGTTACTTCAATTGAAGGTGATAAATCTTACTAATATGATTTAAGTCTAATGCATCTATTCTAGTATAATTTATGGAATAATGAGTAAACCTCACATGAATGCAACTCTTCTATACAAGAAACATAATAATGAATTAAGAAGATGACTAGATATTAAGTAGTAATAAGACTAATTTTGATATGTTCTACTTCCTAAAGTAGTAACCATATAATGAATGGAAGGATTGTTTTTAGTTACCAAAATGCCACTAGAAGTTGAATCACATGGCACATGCATCTAAATGTAAGAAATAAAATGGACTCGAGTGAACCCAATTGTGATGATAAGTTATGGAAGGCATATTAATGCAATGAGAGTAATAAAGTCTACAATATACTTATTTTAGTTATGTTTGGGTTGACTTGAATTGAAACAAATACACCAAAATTGAACTTTGATAAATATCAATGAGACAGAAGTACTGCACACTAAGTGAATTAAGAATGAGTGACTCTGATAATGTAATGAACATGAAGTGCAGATAGTTACAAGTAACAATCCTAACATGGGGAAAAAACAAGTAGTTATCTTGGTGGATTTAAGAACCTAACTATAACCTTAATATGATGAGCTTTGTGGTAATAATAAATAATGATCTCATTGTGGGATGTGAAATGATCATATAGTTAAATTCAGTTACAAGATGAGGCTCAAGGATGTGAAATGATCATAAGAATATATTCTTGGGTTTTAGTTGTCTATTAGAATACTTGTATTCTAAGAATGGTCTACTCTGATGGACTTGAAATGAGATCACATATGTGTCAAATAGTAACCCTAACTGAAAAATGATGTATAGTAAAAGAGAGGTAATAAATGTTCTATGCATGATTACACATTGGGATTTATTGATATCTATATAAAACAAATAGAATAATAATATTTTTTATAATCAAACTTTTTTAGCATGATAGATGATACAAAATGTTTACATGATGATAGTGTTGTTGGTCCTAATATCTATGTGAATACTTGTTGAAAATTTGGTATGGAATGATCTAATAAAAATATGTTGGTACTGAATTAACATGCAATGATTATATTTGAGAACCCTATCTAGGGTATATGTTGGATAATGATATTATTACTCAGGATGATAGACACTAATGATTACCTATACAAAATGATGTGGAAATGGAAAGAAATAATATGTTGTAATTTACAAATTGTTGTGAGTATTATATTAATCATTTTCTTTCTTGGTAAGCTTGATATGGTTCGTGTCATACTAGCTATGTGAGAATATACATGTATGATAAATGATGATTAGAATTATATTTAGGATGAAACAAAATGATTCATAATAAGAGAAATGATGACACATCTAGTTAAGTTCCCTAAACACCATGAGTTTTCCCTAAAATTCCATAATTGGGAAATGAAATGGATATCCTTGTAGTAATTAAATAATTATGAGAAGGATTTTTTGAGATTGATCAAGGCCTTAAATGTTAGACCACCATAATTTAAGAGTGAGTCATATGGTATTATTCTGGCCCTAAATTCTCTTTTTTGAAAGTCTATGTCCATGATGAATATACTTCGATGAAATAAAAATTGTAAAACATGAAAAATAAGATGATATGTGATATTTTATTATTTTGGTTCCTAACTCATGTACCTAATATGTGGATGTGAGCCTCATTAGGAAACTCTATAGTGAACCAAGGTATGTTGTTGATATCTTACAGTGGCTGGCTATACCCTAAGATAGTCATTGTGAGTTGTTGACACGAGAAGCATGTGTGGTGACTTTTACTTTTTGAGGTATGAGCAAGTAGTTTTAGAAAATGAATAAAGATAACAAGACATGTAGAATATAATTTGAATGTTTTTTACATTCCTTTTATGTCAATTGATAAGTCTATTATTGTTGGATATGTTATTTGTTGTGAAAATTAATCATTGCTTTGTTGATATAATCTATTTCCATATGCATCATTTTCTCTAGACTCTAATGTTTAATGTTGACAACTAGTTGATGTTGGGATTTAGTATATCCTCTTATTATGATTTGGATTTACAGGTTGATGTTCATATTTTATATCATCTTTTGGACCCCTTTTGGTTGCATTTCTAAGTCAAATTCACTAAATAATCACTCTTAATCATGCTAGATTTTTCTTCTTTATTGTTATATTTACTTGCTATATGGTTTGGATTGTAGGTACCACATTTTGACATCCAAAATTGGGAGAAAAAACATCATATCATCCATCAAGACATTCCCCAATCAAGTAAACATTTACAAAATCAATGTTGCTGAAACTGCCATGGACACGTTGTGTCCAGACTAAGACACAACGTGTCCGGTACAGACATGTTGTGTCTAATTTCAGACACGTTGTGTATCAGTCCAGAACTTGGATCTAGAATTCCTTGAATTGTAGCAACATGCCATGTCTAAATTAAGACACATAGTGCAACTTTCTAGAACGTGGATCAGGCTTCGGTGTGACCAACAAGTTTCACTCAAACACAAATTTAACCACCTCACACTTATATATATGACCCCAAGCCATCTTGGGATAGTTACCATGGACTATTTGAACCTTCTGGAGTGGGAATCAAGCAATGGAGAATCGAGAGGATTTGGAGGCATTCCAAGAGAGAAAAGTTGGTTTCTTAGGAGGAAAACTTCTACTTCTTCTCCAACAATTGCAGTAGTTATCTCCGTCATTCTCTTCTCTCCACTTTGGTGTTAAGCTTTTTGGAGATTTTCTAACAGTAAAGATGGGTTTGTGACTCCTTGACTAGAGTTCCAACTCTATCTCACTTCTTCCAAGGACATCCAAGTTTATTTTCTTTTATTATGATGTCTATCATTGCTTTCTAATGCTTGTATCTACTTTCTACAGCCATGGACAAGTAGACTTCATTTTTTGGGTCATGAGGAGTAACCCCATGTCATAACATTGTTAAACATGAATTTCATATATGATGCTAGTTTTTTCGCTATTGTAAAGTTCATCGTTGTTTAATTCTTCTTACATGCTTTGCTAGACAATTTGTATGTTTGATTTCTGCTCTTTGTATAATCTGAGAAAATATGTATAAGAGTAAGGAGATGTGCTTTAGCTGCAGTACCTTGACCACATGATTGGATGGGATGTGTATGGCAGCAAATGTTTGTAGTCTAAATCTTAGTATACCAGTGGTAGTGGTATACAAAGTTAGGATTGTTCTACACTACCAGGAGGTGGGTGTAGGATACAAACCTCCCTTGTGTCATTTCTAGCATTGTCAATCATCATTGTTCTTCATGATATGATATGGATGTGAAACCTTATTCTCAAGAATCCCCAATCCAATTTGATCCTTAATACAAGTGAATTCTGTTCTAGTTCATTTTATTTTGATTTCTTAATTAACTAAACAAAACCTCTCTTGTTAAAAAGATCTAGATTGTTGAAGTTTCATACTCTTGTTCCTAACAATACCTTGATACTTGGACGACCTCGATAATAATATTGATATGTGTATACTTGTGGGGTACTATTTGAGTTCATAAATGTTAAAACTTGTGCATTCAAGCCACAAGTTTTTGGGATATGGATGTGAAACTTATTCTCAAGAATCCTCAAACCAATTTGATCTTTAATACAAGTGATTTCTATTCTACTTTGTTTCCTTTTCATTACTTAGTTAACTAAAAAAACCTCTATTGTTAACTAGATCTAGATTGTGAAGTTTAATACTCTTGCACCTGACAATACCTTGTTCCTTGGATGACCTTGATAATACTACACACATCTATAAACTTGTGTGGTAGTGTTTGAGTTTATAAATGTTAAAACTTGCACATTTAAGACAACAACTTTTTGGCACCATTTTTGGGGAGTAAGAAGTGTTGAATTGTAAGCGAGACTAGATCACACCACAAAGTGTCATATCACCATCACTTTTTTATCTTTCATCATGACGATCATCATTATCATATTTTTGTATCATCCATTCTCATTTTTGTACTTCACTCGCCTTATTTATTTGCAGGACAATATGAGGCGACCCAAAAGGGGTCTTGAACCTTCCACATTTCTAGACCCCACATCTGAGCACACTATTAGAAAACATCAAAAAGCAAGGAGGAGTGAACCTCAATCAGATTTAGAGGACTCCAACCATCATCATGAATGTCTTCACCACCATCCTCACCAGTCCAACAAGAAGAACAAATCATGTAAGATGATTTCCCCCTAAAGGACTTCACTGTTCTGGATGCTACAAAAATCAATGGGGTTATCACTATCCCACAAATTGAGGCAAATGACTTTTCTACCAGTCCTACAACTATACAAATAATACAACAGAACCAGTTTCGAGGGATGTCAAAGGAGGATCCAAACCTTCACATTGCTGAATTTTTGCAGTATCTTAGCACTTTCAAGATACGGTGTTCCTACTGATGCAATTTGTCTTATTCTTTTCCCCTTCTTTTTGAGAGATAGAGCCAAGGCATGGCTCTATTCTATGCCAAGAAACTCCATCAACAACTGGGATGAACTCCTCAAAATTTTCTTAGCCAAATACTTTCCACCAAACAAGACTGCCAATTGAGTCAACTCATTAATTTTTCTCAAAGGCATAGAGAGAACTTGTATGATAGATGGGAAAGTTTCTAATACCTTCAAAGTCTTTTCCCACACCATGGTTTAAGAAACTGACTTCTATTGCAAACTTTCTATAATGCCTTATTTTACAATACAAGGATATCTATTGATGATGTTGCAAATGGTGATTTAATGAACAAATCATACATGAACACTTATGTCGTTATTGAAAATAGGGAACTTTATAATTGCCAATGGAGTCTTGACTAGAGCAACCAACCTTCTTCTTCAAGTTCTATTTTTTGAAAGCAAGCCACTGAAGTAATTTGTTATTCATGTGGAGCAGAGGAACACACTCCTTCTTCATGTTTTGCCACATCACAATTTGAAGAGATACTGGAGCTAAAAAAACAATGTCATCTACAATTTCATCCAACAACAACAATATTTGCAACCCAAGTCGAGTTTAGTGTCCATGCTTGATACATTTCTCTCAACTCAAATTCAGCAAAATGACAAGCTTCACCAACAGAGGGAGCTATCAAAGGATGTTATTTCACAACTTTCTTCTAAGGTGGATGGAATTTCCACTCATACTAGGATGTTGGAGAATCAAATTGCTCAAAAAGCTCTTTCCAATAAAAAAAACCCCTCCAATTCATTGCCTAATCAACCACAAATAGATTCAAGGGAGACATTCTCATCAGTTACCTTGAGGACTGGAGCTGCTATAGAAGAACCTTCTTCGCAATCACATAGAATATCATATGGAGTTGTTGACTCCGATGTAGGAAATGATGTTGAAGCTCAAAGAAAGAAATATGAATATGCTCGTAAGGAAGATTTTTCAAACAAGACAAGTGCCCCCTCACAACACATCTTTGATACAATGCTTGGTGATGACAAAATTCTCTTTGAATTAGATGTTGGTTATTTTGAAGAAGAGAATGAAGGGACATACAACATCAAAATCCAAAAGACTATTCCTATTACAAATCACAAGCGTCAATCTTCAGGTAAAATAACAAAGAGATGTGATCCTTAGCACAATAGTTTCCAGCCTCAAATCAAAGCAATAGACCTCAATCTTTATCATTCACCATGATAGGTATCCGATTGTAATGCTCTTGAGTTTTGTATATACAGTGAGGACACTGCAAATTTGAAGCTTAAGGGGAGAGCAACTGGCTAGTAGTGTAGTTTTATATCTCTTTTATCATTGTTTTCTTAGTTGTTGTTTTTAGTTTTTTTTCTTCATGTGGCAAATCCATTTTCATTTGAGACACATATTTTGCATGTGGATTGACTTCTATGCTTAATTGATTGTCCTCTTTTGGTTAGAAATATCATTTATAAAAATTGTAAAAGGCATACATTAATCAAATGAAACCTTTTGGCCATTAACATGTGCTTAACTTTGGTTTATGCTTCTAGTCTGAACATTCATCTTTCACAACCTTGATTTCTCAAAACATATCATGGTTTCAATTTTTATGAGTAAATCAACTTTACAACATCATTTAGAATATGGGACGCCCTTACCAATCTCTTAGTTCATTTTCAACCACTATTTCAATAATTTTTTTTCAAAACAAATGAATTTAAATCTGGGTAATGTTGCAATTTAGTTGACTCTCCTATGTTGTGGAGAAAATAAAATTTTGTTTGGGATTATTTCACCCTCATACCTTATAAAGTATGGCTAAACCACCCACATATCATGCTAGCCTAGTGTAAGTCTGATTGAGCCACGATGGTTAGGTAGTACGTCTTAAAAGAGGGTAAAATACCCCAACCAGCATTCCATGTCCATAAGCCTAAATTAGCAACTGAGTGATAGAACCCTTACTCCATTGTCATATCATTTTTGGGAAAGAAGGAGAGTACAACTAAATTGTTAATTTTAACTAAGATTTCATCATTTTTATCTTTAATAGTTGAGAGTTTGAGTTGCACATCCACTATTTGTTTGTCTTGGTCATCCAAATTCTACTTAGTGTTGTTTAATTGATTGATTATTTCATTTAATTGTAACCATCTCTGCTGAACTAGAAACCTTTTTCTTGAATGTTTAAGTTGAATTGATGGATATGAGTATAAATATGTTGATCATGGTTGGTTTGGTATTATACACATCTTTCATTTCATTTGGTCTATGCATGAACTTGACAATTCCTTCATTTGTGTTTCTATGCTCTTTTTACTTGAGGAAAAGCAATGGTTTACACTTTGGGGATTTGATGTGCATATTTATATAATCTTCTGGGCCACTTTTTGTTGCATTTCTAAGTCAATTTCACCCAATAATCACTATTAATCATGCTAGATTTTGTCATTTTATTGTTATATTTACTTGCTCTGTGGTTTAGATTGTAGGTATCACATTTTGGCATCAAAATGGGGAGAAAACAACATCATATAATTCATCAAGACATTCCCCAATAATGTAAACATTCAGAAAATCAATGTTGTCGAAACTCTCATAGACATGCCATGTCCTGGAAAAAACACGTCGTGTCCAGAAAATGACACGTTGTGTCCAGAAAAAGACACGTCGTGTCTAGCGTAGACATTTCGTGTCTAATTTTAGACAGTCTATGTCCCAATCTAGAACTTAGATCTATAACTCCTTGAATTTCATAAACTCACCATGTCTAAATTAAGACACACCATGTAACTTTCCAAAACTTGGATCAGACTTCAATTATCGCATCGAACACGCCATGTTAGCCATCCAACTGGTCATGTAACCTATTGATTTCACTCAAATGTGAAACTAACTATCTCACGCTTATATATACGACCCCAAGCCATCTTAGAATAGTTACCATAGACTATTGTAGACCTTTTGGAGAGAGACTCAAGCAAGGGAGAGCTAGGAGGAGATGGAGGCATTCCAAGGGATAAAAGTTGGTTTCACGAGAGGGAAACTTCTTCTTCTTCCTTCTTCTCCAACAATTGCAGTAGGGATCTCCGTCGTTCTCTTCTCTCCACTCCTGTGTGAAGCTTTTGGGAGAGTTCCCAGTAGCAATGACTAATTTGTGACTCCTTGATCGGATTTCCAACTCTATCTTACTTCTTTCACATACATCCATGTTTATTTCCTTCTATTATGATGTGTAGCACTGCTTTCTACTACTTGTATCTACTTTCTACATCTATGGATAAGTAGATCTCCTTTTTTTGGGCATGGGGGAGTACCTCCCATGTCATAACATTGTTGAACACAAAATTTATATATAATGCTAGTTGTTTTGTTATTCTAAGGTTCATCGATGTTTAATTCTTCTTACATACTTTGTTGGACTTTTTATATGTTTGATTTCTTCTTTTTATATAAGCTGGAAAGATATGCATAAAGTAAGGAGATGTGCTTTAGCTACATTACCTTGATCACGGGAGTGGCTGGGATGCATATGGAAGCAAAAGTTTGTAGTCTGAATCTTAGTATATCAACGGGAGTGGCATATAACGTTAGGAATGTTCTGCACTATCGGGAAGTGGTTGTAGGAGACCGACCTCCCTTGTGTCATTTCTAGCATTGTCGATCATCTTTGTTCTTCATGTTATGAAATGGATGTGAAACCTTACTCTCAAGAATCCTCAATCCAATTCAATCCTTGATACAAGTGGATTCTGTTCCAGTTTGTTTCCTTTTGACTGCTTATTTAACAAAACAAAACCTATCTTGTTAAAAAGATCTAAATTGTTGAAGTTTAATACTCTTACACCTAACAATACCTTTCTCCTTAGATGACCTCGATAATACTAAACACACTCGTATACTTGTGAGATAGTGTTGGAGTTTATAAATATTAAAACTTGTGCATTTAAGACAACAATATTCATCTGAGTAGTACTGTGTAGTAAACATGTCTTACATGCACTTTAGCTTGAAGAATGCATGATATGTTCCTGGTCCAATTGGTGGGGTGTCACATGTAACAATGCTTAAATAGACATGTTGTAATAAATATGTTATTATAAAACCACCAACATACCCATTATATTCTTCTTGTTGTAGTTGCTCTTTTTATAGTAGTGAAGTGAGTTATGTGCATGCTGTTATTTCACTAACGTTTGATGGAGTATATATGTTGACTGACCTTGATACTCATATTGTTTGGCATGTATCTAATTTTGGTGATATTAAGAATAGTAGGTTTTAAGAGTATCATGATGGATGATGCATTAGATATTATTCCCCATAGTAGAGTCTTTTTTTTAAATCTATGCATCCTAGAGATGTGGTTGGAGATGATTGTAATTCAACCTATACCACACCATAAGTAGTGATGGTCCCATTGTCATAGGCCTTCTAGAGATGTTGTCTTGGATGTACTTTCCCTAACAAAATGGTAAATACAAGGTTATCCAAATGCTTTATAGAGTACCTTTAGTTATAACTAAAATAAGTTATGGTTTAGAAATTATTGATGATTGTTGTTCTAAGAAGCTAGAAACTTAAGGACCTTATAATATCCAATGGTTCATTTCTAGATTGAAATTGTTGCAACATTCGAGCCCACTGCCCAAAACTCTAGTAGAGTTTTAGGAATGATGAATGGCCCCACAAACTGCCACTAGCCTTAACTGTGCAGTTTGTCCTTACTCATGCACAAATTGAGATACTCTTCCCAATTGGTTACCCATCCTAGTACTACTCCAAGACAAGAACGTTTAAATTTGGAGTTCTTAGAGATGAACTCCCTGAAAAGGAGGTGCACCTTGGTGATATGGGTAGTCCAATTATTCCTTTTACGATCATTTTATGCGAGGCCTCAAATTCTATGACGTTACAATCTTTTCCCTTATACTCTTAACATCTACATAAAGGCTCAACTATATGGCCTCATAATATTTCCCCATTTCAGTGCAGACCTAGAATGGTCCATGGATGCCCAAATCCTGATCACAGCTACTACATCACCATAAAAAACCCTTTCTAACATCCCTGGACCGTAAGTCTCAAGACTGGCATGCCACATACCCCCATGGGCCCACCTATTGAAGGGGTTATGGCTCTGATACCATTTGTAAGGAATGGGACCTGAGAGGGGATCCAATCCCTACTAAAATCAAATAAGAGTCTTTATCCAAAACAAACAAGGATAATTTGTTTTTTATTGGATGAAAAACTTATATTTGTTCTTATACAAAGATCAAAGTATAGCAGTGGAATAAAAATCATGACTATATTCAGTTTATTAAGATTGCATAATGTTCTCCTAAAAGGGACTTGCATGAAGGGAACATCTCAAAGATCTAAGCAGAGGGAATCTAATCTATTCCAAATCTATCTCCCAAGTGTTAGCAACACTAGCCATGTCCATGTCATAATGTTAAGTATTCTATGTTTTTTACGTAAGCGGTCAAAAGAATACCTCATAAGAGAAGATAAAATCAAAGTTGTCAGGATAAAAATGTTAGTATGAGCATATTAATAGGAATTGAGAAACATTAAGGAAAACGGTACATCAATTACTTTAATCAAGGCTTCCCAAATCAAAAGGGATAAAGAGCATCCAATTGGATATCAATGAGAACATTATGAAAGATAACCAATAAGAGATTTCTTTCTTTAAAATAATGTCACAATAATAATATCACAATCCATACGTAGTTACACACATTGCATGTCAAACAATAAGACTAATATTATTTAGGAAGGCTGACACCCATAATTCTCAAGCCTAAGTCATGTGGAAAAACACTCCTGGGTGGAAAGGCACACCCAAAATATATATAATACAAGTGGAAAAGCACACTCAGGGTGGAAAGGCGCACCCAAATATAATGATAGTACATATGAACTACCACTCTAAATAATTGTAGTGTACTCTACATGCACAAACTATAAAGGCAAGATATAAGTTCAGTCAAGATTCAAATAAGGAGATGAAATATGAGAAAGTCATCCATGTGTTTTATACATGGAAAAAGTAGAATAATATGAACAAGCTGGTAGGAAATAACACGCCTATCAAAATTATGGGGTGAGAAGGAACATATACACATTCTCTAAGAAAAGACATGATACACATATGTTCTAATATATTCACTTACAAGAAATATCTTATCCATAGTATCAAGTGCGGTAACATACCCATCAACACAAAAGCACACATCATAAATTATACTAGTAGTCACCACATGATGCATTTCAAAACAATAAGAAAGTTTAATTCAATAAATGATGGATGATAACATCAGTAGTAAATCAAGTGGAGTAAGAGAACTCATAAAATAAGATCCAATAATTTCAACGATGAAAGAGAATCTAGTAACAAAATGACTCTTTCAATTAAGAACAATTCAAAGAAATAGCTCCATTAATAAGATTAGGTTTTCAAGTTCCAAAAAGACTAAGAGAGAGAAATAAAAGCTAATCGCTCAATATGGATAGTGGAATCCAAGATCAACCCTAGGTCCAAGCCATGGTCTTCAAAACACCTATTAAACATGTATATAGAATTATAATTAAGTTTGTATCAATTTCATAAACCCTAAAAATCACATTTCTATTATAAGTAAAACAAGTTAACAAACCAAGTGATCTTATAGTTTATCTTTTTTACTTACATATTATTAGATATAAAAATTTGAAATTCTAACTACTTAGAAAATTACATAAAATTTTTACATTTGTATATTGAGTTAGGTGATGAAACTGATACCACTGGATAGATAAAATTACATAGTTCTAAATCATACTTTGTTTAATTTTTTGGAGCTATACATATTTTTTAATGAATTTTCAAAGATTATCACATTTTCTGATTTATTTAGACAAAATAATTAACAAAAGCAGAGAACAACCTCGTATCAAAAATATAAATTCAATAAAGCCTGACAGGAAATATAAGACATCTTGCCTTTCCTAAACCCGTGTGGATTGAAACAAATTCCCGAGGGCAAGAGACAAACTTACCCATACCATGCATGACACATATAAGTAAATTGAGGGATAGAAATGGTACTTTACCCCAATGTTTCATCTATTGGTATGTATACCCATAGAGCCATATCGAGCAATTGCATGGAGTTAGATATTAATTAATATGATTAATTGGTTAATTAATTAATTCCAAAATATTCTAATTAATACATGAGCATTTTAATTAACGTAGTATTTTTGTTTATAGAAGGGTTTAGGAAACCCTGCTTCCTTTCATCTCATTTATAAAGGGGCCTGACGACCAATGTCTTTACAAGATATTGAGAGAGGCTTTTTAGTTTACACTCGCGTACATAATTTGTGGTCGTCACCATCCTCGGGAGAGAAAGGAGAGCATCGTGATGCTAGTACGTCATCTCACGGAGGCTACTCCTACCTACTGGCTTAGAAAGCACGACATGGAGTTTCAGTCCATCTGCGTGGATGAAGTAAAGACACAGACACTGAGACACCTACGTTTGGAGTACATCAACGATCACCCATACATGCTACTAGCAACGTAAATAATCACATGAAAGGAGTACCACTGGATCTTCCCACGACACGTTCTAAGGACGGGAGAGAAGTAACGTCTGTGTAAGCTAGGAGAGTTGCACACCATTGTACAACGAGACGTCAGTGGACTTGCTCTGTGACAAGGTATATCCATTGAACACTCTTTCTGAATACGTTGTTGTCGACATGATCCTGTTGTGGGTTGCATGAACTATTTTTTTTATTTCTTCCGCCGCACATGTTTCCTCCACAAAACTCAATAGTGGTATTAGAGCCAAGTCGATCTATGGCGTATTTGGATTCATTTCAATATGATCAAATCATTGTATACTATTTTCTATGGTTGCATACGATACAAACTTAAAACTACAAATGTGCATATCTAAACCTAATTCCACATATGCCATAGGCTTCCATTTTTGACGTTTCAGACGGTGTCAATTATGGAAAATACTGATTTTCCTAACTGTACTGAAGTAAAATTTTGTAGACATTTCAAGGGTGATGTCCCTATGTACCCCACATACTCTGTGTGGGAGTAAAAAATTATTTAATGGAGAATATATCACATTAAAAGGACTGCAATTTTAATATGTATATACTTATATTTAGATATACCTATGATATCATACACGTCGCCTTTAAAATTTGTTTTATGTGGTGAATTCATAAAAGGTTATGCCTAAAATCCTCTATTGTGAATGAATGTGGTTGTGAATGTTGTGAATATGTTTGTTTGTGAATGCTATGGATGTATAATGGTTGTATGTGGATCCTTTGTATAAAGTATTTGACTTGCATGTTAAACCTTATTTCTTATTTTAAAGTGTAATTAATTCTTTCTCTTTATATTTGTACTCATATGATGTAATAGAGATAGGATTAGTTTTAGTCTTTGTAAACTTGATGTAAGGAGGCCACTTGAATATCTAACTTCAAGGAGCGTCCATGGAGAAGAAACCTGAAGATCCAATTCCAAGAAGCAACCTGAAGATCCAATTCCAACAAGCAACCTGAAGATCCAACTCCAAGGAGCATCCATGGAGAAAAAACTTGAAGTTCCAACCTCACAGAGCATCCGTGAAGTTGTTCATTATAATGTTGATCCTTACAGGTTGATTAATAGGTGTTGTTGCATGAGATGTATAAGACCTTAGGTGAACCATAAGCCTTTGTGGCTCCAAAGGATTGCAATAGTATGGCCATAACTGATTTTTTGTGTTTGTGATTGCATGTTAATCATTTGTGGTTGTGGATATAGTATTATATGATACATACTGTAAGTTGTGGTGTTTGGATATGTATATATATTAATAAAACTCCTCAATTAATAATATTAAGTTTTATCTTCCTTCCATAAAGCAACACACATGAAAATCTTGATCGACTATGTGTGTGAACGCCTTCACATGGCACACTATGTATTTCGTTGAAGTGTGATGGTGGGTGTGTGGGTCTGCCTCCGTAGGGTGCACACTCATCGTGTTTGCTTATGGGTTGGAGTTAACCAGGGAACCTTGATAGGATCAAATTCATAGAGGCACACAAATGCATCATGACTAGGAGTTGTGCATGATCATCTATCTAAGAGTTGCATATGATGTAATTGACAAAAGTTTCCTACCTTAGCATTTGGTCTTTGACGTCGGCGTTGGCTTGGCATTGATACAATTATTTTGAATCTTAGCTCACTAGAAGGTTGTATGCTGCAATATTCTGAGTTGATATTAAGGGATATCAATTTGAATAAAATAGTGTGAGCATAATTAATTAAGGCCTAATTAATCTCATTTATTAAATCTTTACAAGTCAAAATATTTTAGGCTATATGCAAACTTTTTGTTTTATAGCAATCAAATGGCAAACAAGACACACATTCTCGATGCGATCGGTCCTTGAGAAGGACACACTTACCGGAATCAACTTTTAAAACTGGTTTAGGATGTTGAGAATTGTTCTCATGCAGGAGCTTAAGCTCTATGTCCTTGAAACACCAGAGCCAGTGAAACCGGCCTCAAATGCGTCCAAGGCTGAAAAGGATGCTTACAAGAAGCACCTTGATGATGTTGTGGATGTCAAGTGCATGATGTTGTTCTCAGTGAACTATGAGTTGCAAGAGCAGCATGAGAACATGAACATCATGGAGATGGTAACACATCTCAAGAACATGTATCAACATCAAGCAATATAGGAGAGATATGATGTCTCCAAGGCTTTGTTCAGAAGCAAGATGAAAGAGGGAGAGTCAGTTGGCACCCATATGCTCACTTTGATTGGGTATGTGGAAAGCCTATCCAAGATGGGATTTCCCCTAGGTCAAGAGTTGGCCACTAACATGATTTTGCAATCACTGCCTGAATCATATAGTCATTTTGTCATGAACTACAACATGAACAATCTTGACAAGCCATTGTCAAAATTGTTGGGAATGTTGAGGACAACTGAAGTACAAATGAAGAAGGACAAGCCCATGTCTGTGATGATGATCAGAAGGAAAAAGATAAAGTCAAAAGGTAAAGGTAATGCTAAGAAAGGTTCTCAAGTCGGGAATAAGCCAAAGTCATCCGTGCTCAAAACTAAATGTGGGATCTCCAAAGAAGGCAGTTGTCACCAGGCTAGACATTGGAAAAGAAATTGTCCTCTCTACCTGGAGGAACTAAGGAAGAAAAAGTAGGGGATAGAGATCTCCACTTTAGGTATATACATTATTGAGATAAACATAAATACTTCTTCATCATGGGTACTGGATACCAGATGTGGATCTCACATATGTTTAAATATGAATGATCTGATAAGAAGTGGCCTTTATGAAAGGGCCAAGTCGACCTACAGGTTGCTAATGGAGCAAGAGTTTCTACCACCACAACTGAAGTTATTACTTTATCTTTGGATACGGTCCTTGTAATAGAATTGGAGAATTTCTATTATGTACCTACCATTAATAGAAATATTATTTCTATATCTTTTATGGACAAGGGTGGATTTGAATTTCACATTAAGAATGGAATGATTTCTATTTCTATAGATGATATCTTTTATGGAAATGCTCATGTGTCTTATGGTATATACTTGTTAGAACGTGAGACTAGCATATATAACGTAAATACTAAAAGGATAAAACTTGACAACTCAAACAAAACATACTTATGGCATTTTTGACTTGGGAACATAAATGAGAAGCACATATCTAGATTCCATAAGGATGGTTATCTAGACTCTTTTTATTTTGAATCATTAAAGACATGTGAGGCTTGTTTATAAGGAAAGATGACCAATACTCCTTTCATTGGACACAATGAGAGAGCCAGTGATCTTCTAGGGCTCATACATACTGATGCACATGGACCGTTTAGATGAAATGCTAGAGGAGGGTATCAATACTTCGTTACCTTCATTGATGACCTTAGTAGGTATGGCTATGTATATCTTATGAAATACAAGTCAGAAACTCTTCAAATGTTCAAGACTTTCATGAATGAAGTAGAGAAGCAACTTGGTGATAGTATCAAAGCACTCTGTTCAGATCGAGGTGCTAAATACTTAAGATAAGAGTTTGAGGACCTTCTGAGAGACCATGGTATTGTATCAAAATGGACTTCACCTGGTACGCCACAACATAATGGTGTGTCAGAAAGAAGGAATCATACATTATTAGACATGGTACGATCAATGATGAGTTCAACTGAATTTCTAATATTGTTCTGGGGATATGCTCTTGAACTACAATCTTTACACTTAACTGTGTACCTTCCAAATCGATTCAAAAGACATCATATGAGACATGGAATGAGAATCGTCCCAATTTGTCTATGTTAAAGGTTTGGGTATGTGAAGCTTATGTTAGGAAACAATTTCCTGTAAAGCTTCGACCCAAATCTGACAAATGCTATTTTATTGGATACCCCAAGGAAACTCAGGGATATTACTTCTACACACCAACTAACAACAAAGTGTTTGTTGCTAAGATTGTTGTATTTCTTGAAAAGGAATTAATTTCTGAAGGAATCAGTGGGAGGGATGTAGAGCTCAAAGAAGTTCGAGATCAACAAGAAAGCAGAGAACCCAAGGAGGTACATAAGGAGCATGAAGACTCACAAATTGTTGTGGAATTTCAAGTTCCAAATGTAGCACAAGAACCTCGTCGGTCTAGTAGGACACCACTTGAGCCTGAGAGATTTGGATTTCTTGTGACTCAAGACAATGCCAAATTGGGCAAGCAGATAAGACAACTTCCTATCTAGAAGCTACTAAGGGACCCAAAATATGAGAAATGGCTCGAAGCCATGAGATCTGAGATGGAATCCATGTATGCCAACAAGGTATGGACCTTGGTGAATCCACCCGAAGGGGTAAAACCCATAGGGTGCAAGTGAGTATTCAAGAGGAAGATCGACATGGATGGAAATGTCCAAACCTATAAAGGTAGATTGGTTGCGAAAGGATTCTATCAAATTCAAGGTGTTGATAATGAAGAGACCTTCTCACCCATTGCCATGGTTAAATCCATTAGTATCATGCTTTCCATTGCATCTTATCATGACTATGAGATTTGGTAGATGGATGTTAAAACAACATTCATTAATGGGAATTTACTCGAGGATTTGTACATGGTACAACCTAAGGGTTTTATCAATACGAAGGAAGCCAATAAGTAAGCCAATAAAGTCTATAAGCTATAGTGGTCAATCTATGGATTGAAGCAAGCATCTCAGAGCTGGAATTTACATTTTGACGAAGTAGTCAAAAAGTTTGGCTTTAGTCAAAATGAAGATGAACCTTGTATTTACAAAAAGGTTAATGGGAGCACATTCATATTTCTCATATTGTATGTGGATGACATACTATTGATGGGAAATGACATCCCTACTCTTCAGACAGTAAAAGCTTGGCTGGGAAAGACCTTCTCTATGAAGGATTTAGGCGATGCATCCTATATACAAGGAATCAAGATCTTTAGAGATAGATCTAGAAGGCTTCTAGGCCTAATCTAGAGCACATACATTGACAAAGTGCTAACGAGGTTTAGCATGGAGGGTTGTAAGAGAGGTAACTTGCCCATGTGCCATGGGGTTGCGATCTCTAAAGCATAATGTCCTAGCTCATGTGATGAGCGGACGTGCATGAGTAAGATTCTATATGCATTAGCAATTGGATCTATCATGTACGCGATGTTATGTACTCGTCCCGATGTGTCATATGCGTTGAGCTTGATGAGATGATATCATTCACATCCATGTGAATGTCACTACACAGATGTAAAGAATATCTTAAAGTACTTGAGAAGGACTAAGGATCAATTCTTGGTATACGGTGGTGAGGAAGAGCTCATGGTAAAGCGTTACACCAATGCTAGCTTCCAAACTGACAAAGATGACTATAGATTGCAATCTCAATTTGTTTTTCCTGAATAACAGAGTTGTGATCTGGAAGAGTTCCAAGCAAGAGACGGTTGTAGATTCTACAATAGAGGCTGAATATATTGCTGCATCTAATGTTGCAAAGGAAGATGTGTGGATCAAGAAGCTCATTTATGAACTTGGAGTGGTTCCAAGCGCTAGTGATGCAATTGAGTTATTTTGCGAAAACAACAGAGCGATGGCATAGGCTAAAGAATCAAGATCACACCTACGTCCCAAACATATTCTACAATGGTTCCATCCCATATGAGAGATCATACAATGAAAAGATGTGAAGATTTGCAGAGTATACAATGAAAAGATGTGAAGATTTCTACAAGGGTTCCATCCCAAACATATTCTACAACGGTTCCATCCCATACGAGAGATCATACAATGAAAAGATGTGAAGATTTGTAGAGTACCTACATAAAGTAATGTGGCTGACCCACTCACAAAAGCACTTTCATAGCAGAAACATGAGGGACATGTTCAATCACTTGGATTGAGATTCATAAGTGATTGGGTATAAGTGCAAGTGGGAGTCTGTTGGTATGTATGCCCATAGAGACTATCATTTCATGATTATAATGGGATACTATGTAAATGATTTTTAATACTATATTGATCATATCAATAAAGGCAAGTTTCCAATCTATATGTTTGTATTTTACATTGTGAGATGACCACAAAACTTATAGATGTCTACAAAATAATATACTAAATGACACTTGTCTTCGGGTTGATGACATGAATAGTGAGATCATATGTATGCTAAGAGTGTGTATTCTTGTTTTGTCCCAAATCAGTTGTTATGATGGAAATATCCATAGACATCAATAACACATAAGATTAGAATGTATGTTGGTTGATGGAAGAATCTCATTAACCATTATATGGAGATATAAAACTAAATAGATACTCGTTAGAAAATAATGTATCAGATAGACCCACCTTGAAAGTGACACATATATACCATGATTGGTAGTTAGAGTCACATCTCATAGTGATGGTGGTGATTGTGGTTCTTAGACTTCAAGTCACTACACTTATCACATGCCATTCGGTGTACTTTGACATTTACCACCATGGTCCAGAATAAGGATTGCTATAAAGATGGTGCTTGGGTGCACTATGACACATGGGGATGACTGTGAGTGATGTATATGGAATTTGTCCTTCCTACGAGAGTTTGAAATTCTGGCCACTTGATAAGCAAGACTGAGAAATGCATGGTCATGCTGATGTGAGTCAATATGTGATATTGATCTTATATATATCTCAAACAGTCCGCTTTAGTTCAAGGAACATGGATTGAATGTTGAAGAGGATGACAGTTGCATGAATTGAGTTCAATCCGGATATTAGTCACAAAGGAACTATAAAATCCTTGTAACACTAGTAATGAATGATAGGTTAAGTTGTTCTCCAACTTCTCCAATTACTTGGGTGGAAATGAAGTCTTTCTAGATACCAATCATTCCTTCTGAAATCATAATATGATTATGGATATCATTGCCAATGTAATTTAGAGCCTACCGGGTCACACACATAAAATGTGTTAAAATGGGAGTATAATTGTAGATTTGATTGGAATTGTTCTGAATCACATTGATTACTAACATGTTTATGTAATCCATTAGAATAATACTGGAATATGTTAAAATGTTTGAGCCAATTAATTGGAGTGACTGACTCTAAGTGTAAATGGGAGACTGTTGGTATGTATGCCCATAGAGACATCCCAAATGATTGCATGGAGTCGGATATTAATTAATCAATTAATGTGATTAATTGGTTAATTAATTAATTCTAGAATATTCTAATTAATCCATGAGCATTTTAATTAACACAATCTTTCTTTTTACTGAAGGGTTTAGAAAATCTTGCTTACTTTCGTCTCCTTTTTGAAGGGGCTTGACAGATGATGTCTTTACAAGATATTGAGAGAGGCTTTTTAGTTTACGCTCACGTACATAAACCCTAATTGTCACCATACTCAGGAGAGAAAGGAGAGCATCGAGACACTAACACGTCATCTCACAGAGGCTATATCTTCCTATCGGCTTAGGAAGCACGATGTGGAATTCTAGTCCATCCGTGTGGATGAATTAGAGATGCAAATGCTAGGATGCCTACATTCGGAGGATGTCAATGACAATCCATACGTGCTACCAATGACATACATCACTACACAAAAGGAGAACCACCAGATCTTTCCATGACACATTCGGAGGATGGGAGAGAAGTATCGTCCATGTAAGCCTAGAGCATTGCACACCATCGTGCAGTGGGACGTCACCGGACTTGCTCCGTGACAAGGTATATCCCGTGAACACTCTTTCTGAATATGCAGTTGTTGATGAGATCCTGTTGTGGGTTGTATAGAAATATATATTTTTTGTTGCTTCTGTCGGGCATGTTTCCTCCACAAAACCCAACATCATCTATTTAGAAACACCCTAAAGAGCTACTACCCACGAGAAACTATCCAAGAATCAAATTTTAGTTTCTGGTAGAGATCAAAGATTGCATGATATCCTTCTTGCTTTCTGATGCAATGACAAGCTTGAATTGACAAAACACAATGACAAAGGCAGTTGAAGCCCAAACCCATCTTCCACTATTATTGGTAGGGAGAAGGAAACCTGCAAAGCTACCACAAGGAGGAGAAATGAGGAACTTAGATGGAAATGTGACTTGGAATGCTTCAGTGAAGGTAGTGCGGGTGAGAACTAGGTTGATGGCAGTTGAAAATCAGACATTGATCTCAAATTTTAGTAGAGGTAAAAAGGGTCAAAATTAATAGTGTACCTTTTATGGTGAATTAAAGGTTTTCAAAGCTTTGAACGAGGCCCAAGAGAAGTTCTGGGAAGGTTTTGTGAGGCTCCATGGTCAGGGTTTTCATGAAGAGTTTGGGATGTATAACTGAGTTAACCTGAGGATGGAAAACTACAACGACCCAAAGGAGAGGTATGTGACCACATCATGATGTTTCTGACGCCTCAAAGATCGATTCCAAGGTTCTTGGAGAAAACAAGGCTTTCAGGGTAGTAGGGGTGTCTAGAATTAAATGAAATAGAGGTATAAGGGGAGTAATGGATGGATAAGGTTTTATATACCATGAACCCTTGGGAAAGTAGGGATCAAAATCTTCAAGAATGCGAAGCGGATACAAAGGAGAAAGAATTTCAAAGAAAGGGATATTAAGGAGAGATCAAGAGACATAGAGTTATAGAATTGTTTAGGCTATTTCCATTCATAATAATGGCATCATATATATCTCAGTCCACCCAATCCAAATTCAAAAACTCTCAAAGGATCCCTTAAATAGAGGAATCTGGAAAAATCTCATGATAAGTTTAATTGAGAGACTGTAAGATTCCAAATTAAGGCATATTTAATCTATTTCTTTCCCAAATTATTTTAGGTAGCTAGAAGCATCCAAAGTTAATGAAAATTTATAGCTATACTAATTCATGTATGCAGCAACAAAATATGTACTTAGCTTCCAATTTTGGGTTACACCATCATAGTATTTAATGTTTTACATATCAACTCATATTTTCTATTATTAATGCAAATAAGGCATCTATGATAGGGCTTTTGATGTGAAACGTGATAACTAGACTAATTGGAACTCAAGGAACACTATTTTGATATTAGATTTAACTTTTGAGACTTACCTTTATGAATTTTGATACAATTCGGTTTTTGGCTCATAACCATTATATTTTACCCTATTATTACATCATTATCAACAACATTCATAGAAGTGTGTCATATTATCTTCATATTGTTACCAAAAGTGATTTCTTATAATATAATGAAAATTTTCATATTTTACTTATTTATCCTATTAAATCCATTTAATTCAATATTTAGATGTTGGTACATTATTCATATTTATGGACATGAAAATTCTAAGTATCATTCCAATTCATATATTTAGCACATTACATCTCTTATTGAACATATCTTAGACATTATAGAAAAGGAAACATATGTGACATATGTCATGAACTTACATACATGTGAACACACATATTAGTTATTATCTTAATATATACATGATGTTTATTATGGAATATAATGTATATGTTTTCAAGCCTAATCATGTTAGGGCGAGTTACACATTATTAGGGTTACAAAAAATGCATTAAGGTATAATTTCATCCTTATTTGGTCAAATCTATAGAACCAAGCATGTTATCCTCCTAATATTAGGGATTAGGGTTTCTAGAGTCAAGACGCAAGGTTTTGGTATGATACAACACTCCACCCTTAAAAAGGGTTTTGTCCTCAATATCCATCCATCCTTACACTACTAACTTACTAACTAATCTCCACACCTTAAAAGGTTTAGCCTAATAAAACAAACTACATAACTCCAAAGGTATTAGGGTTATGGACACATTTTTCTTTTTAGTTGTGAAAATTTTGGATGTTTATATTTTCCATGGGTCATGCATCTAACTAACATGTCATACCACATGGAGTGGAATTTTTGGTCCTTGTGTTTCTAACCTAACAACCCTAGGGTTGACATGAGAAATCAAAGGTCATTGTGTACAAAAGGGTATGTCAACTAAACCATTAGAACAAGACTCATCTTCCTCTAACCACTTCAAGTTAAAACTAGGGTCTACAATTTCTATTCTAAGTAATGCAAGGTTTCTCTATGAAACTTCTTACATCTCTTGATTTAGACTTAGTTTAATAAAGCATCAATAAAACCAAAAGAAATACTTTTATGCATATAGTAATGTAATGGAAAAAAAGTTTCTCTTCAAAAATCATGAGGCATGAAACAAAGATGAGCTCACAATCAATTCGAGAACGAAATCACAATTTTCCATAGATCATCTCTTTTCCAACTACTTTCTTATTCTCATGCCAAAATCCACCCTAAAATCAAAACTTAACTTCCAATGAGATATGTCAGCATTCACCTATACTATATGCTAAGAGCACCTAAATCCTCATTGCATTAGGGTTTCCTAATCAAAATTATTATGTGTATCCCATATGATTCTAAATAGACCTTTGGTCATCTCATGAATTACATATGTAAAAACTAGTGTGAGAATCCCACTTAGAAGGTGACTATGTAGGGAAAGGGTTCTAATTAGTAACTTTTAGGATAAGATAGGAATCCTATGGGAGATATATTGAAATCATCATATTCCAACCACCTTGACTCTGATACCTACTTGTAAGAAGTGGGACTTGAGAGGGGATCCAATCCCTACTAAAATCAAATAAGAGTCATCATCTAAAACAAACAAGCATAATTTTTTTCAGAATTGAATGAATAACTTTCATTTGTTCTTCAATAAATGGTTTTCATAAAGACCAAAGTATGGAACAGAATCAAACATCATGATTATATTGAATTTTTCATGATTACATAATATTATCCCAAAGGGGACTTACATGAAGGAAACAACAAAGCTCCAAGCAGAGGGAATCCATGCTATTGCAACTCTATCTCCCATGTGGTAACACCACTAGATAGGTCCACATCATCATGTGAAGTCTTATATGTCCTTTACATAAGGGGTTGGAAGCAAACCCCACAAGTGAAGACAAAATAGTAGTTGTCATCATAAAAATGACAATGTGAGCATATTAATAGGGATTGAGAAACATTAAGGAAAAAGGTAAATCAATAACTTTAATAAATGCTTCTAAAATCAAGAGGGACAAATAACATCTAGTTGGATATCAATGAGAACATTATGTAAGATAAGCATTAAGATATTTATTTCCTTAAAAAATTGTCACAATAATAATATCAAAGTCCATAAGAAGTTATAAGCAGTGCATGTCAAACAATAAGACTAATAATATATAAGAATGGATGAGACCCATAAGTCTCAAGCCTTAGTCGGGTGGGAAGGCACACCCTAGATGGAAGGGCACACACAAAATATATATAATACACATGGAAAAGCACACTCTGGGTGGAAAGGTGCACCAAAATATTATGGTAGTACATATGTAATGCTACTCTAGATAAGCTTAATATATTGTACATGCACAAAATGTAGAGACAAGACATAAGTTTAGTCAAGCTTCAACTAAAGAGATGACAGATATGAACAAGGCATCCATGCATTTTATACATGACATTACCAGAATAATATGAACATGTTGGTAGGAAGTAACACATCTATCAAAAGAATGGGGTGCAAAGGAACATATAAACATATTATATGAGCATGATATGGTACACATATGCTCTAATATATACACTTGCAAGAAACATCACATATGTAATATCAAGTGTGGGAACATAAACATCAACAAAAAATCACACATGTCACATTATACTAGTGGTCATCACATTATGCATTTTGAAAGAATAAGCGAGCAAATTGAAGAAAGCAATCTATGGACCCCAATATCCAGAGCGTGGTTTGACAAGTTCAACACAGCTGTTAAGTCCTCGAGAAGTAAGGCTGACTACTCAATTTTCATCAAGAAGAGAGCTCAAGGAACTACAATGCTCCTTGGTGTTCGTTGATGACATTGTTCTCACTGGGGATGATCCAGAATCGAAGAGGTATCTAAAAAAAAGTCAATCCAACTACTCGATACAATGATCTTTTGGACCACGTTCTTAGGCACCGCGATGCAATCATATCACATCTCAACTGGGCATGTATCTTTCTAGGTTTTCATAGTTTGGCTTGTATATTCATAATGATACCATGATTAGGACGCCATGAGTTATGAGTTATTGAGTTATTGAGTTATGAGCCTGAGTTTGAGTTATGAGTTCGAGTTAGGAGTTCTTGAGGTGAGAGCGACCCGGGGGGTATTCTGGATTACACCCCGCCCGGGTACCTGATCCGACTCGAGCGGGTTAAGAGTTGAGAAGACCCGAAGGCTCGAGCGTTAGCGAGGGTATTTTTCAATCCGGATTATAAACACTGAGTTATGAGTTGGGGGGATGAATCCAACATATGAGGGATGAGAACATAAATATTATATCAAGTGGACTCAAAGGACCCATAAAATAAGATACAACAATTTCAATGATGCAAAAAGATCTGGTAACAAAAGGTCTCTTTCAATTAAGGACAATTCAAGAAAATGACTTCACTAACAAGATTAGCGTTTTCAAGTTCCAAAAAGACCAAGAGAGAGAAATATAGGTCAATCACTCAATATGGATAGTGAAGTGCAACATACCTCACACACAATCTACATATGTCCAAGGTCAACCCTAGGTCCAATCCATGGTCTTCAAAACACATATTAAATATGTATATAGAATTATAATCAAGTTCAAATCAATTTCATAAACCCTAACAATAAAATTTCTATTGTTAGTGAAATAGGTTACCAAAAATGATGTGATATTATATATTATATTTTTTTAGTTAGTAGAATATTTTATTTTATTTTTCTAACATATAGATCATTAGATATGGAATTTTGAAATTCCACTTGATTAGAAAATTCTATAATTATCATATATTTATATATTGGAATTAGGTGATGAAATTGACATTATTTTATACATAAAAGTCACATGGTTTTTATTATTTTTTTCCAAGATACACATAATTTGTTATGAATTTTGAATATTTACACATTTATTGATTTATTTAAAGAAAATAATTAACTAAAGATGTGAACACCCTCGTATCAAAAATACAAATCCATAGAGCATGGAAGTATATATCAGACATCACTCCTTTCCTAAACACGCATAGCTTGAAACAATTTCTTGAGGGAAAAAGACAAACTTACCCATAGCACGTGTGACATGCATAAGTAAATTGAGGGATAGAAATGGTGCTTTACCCTACTATTTCATCTATTCTAAAACAATCTAAAGAATGGCCACCCATAAGAAACAATGTCAGAATCAAATTCTAATTTTGAGTGGAGATCAAGGCTCGTAGACTATCCCACTCACTTCCTGCTACAACAACAAACTCAAGGACCCAAAACATGATGACAAAGGAAGTAAAATGCCCAAACCTATACTCCACCATTACTGACAGGGAGAAAGAATATGAAAAGCTAGTACAAGGAGGAGAAACAAGGAACTTAGATGACAAGGTGATTTCAGAATGCTTTGAAGAAGTAAACAAAGGTGATAATTAAGTTGATGGTTTTAACGACCCCGCTTCCTAGTAACCCCCAACTAAGGGAGAACAAGAAGTCAGAGGCGTTATCCCAAAACAAGATCAGTGGTTTTGCAAATAATAAAAAATAATTAATAAATTCTACTAAAGACAATACTGAAAATTGGAATACATTTTTTCTTTTAACATACCTTCAAAACTAGGTATTTGGGAACTCTACCCAAAGTAGGATTCTATCTACCTAAATCCTCCTTCATTATTTTAACTTTATCTTCATAGGTGCCACTTTACTGTTTGTCCAATTTTTTATATTACCTAAAACGCTGGCAAACAAAATGACTGTCAGTATAACGAATTATACTGGTATGTGGGGGAACCAATAATCTTGCTTTTAATGGTAACAACATATTGCATGCAATTATGATTTAACAAAACAAACTTTACATTTTAAACATGACTACTCAATCCTTACATACCCTAGCCTCTATGTTGTGTCTGCAGTGGACATGGATACTACCTCTAATATGGAAAATCTCAACTAACCCCCATGATACTACCTTAGAGGTAGATCAATACATAGGGTCATGGAGTCATATGGTCCTACCTAAGGGTAGACCAACACATGGACTCGTGATAACCTGATGATTCTACCTCACGGGTAGACCATGTACTAGGTCATCTGATAACCTGATGATCCTACCTCACGGGAAGACCATGTACTAGGTCATCCTTCTCATCATTAACAAAGCTATAGAGGAGGACCAAGATTTGAGCTAGTCATGCACGTATAATTATGGTGATAGTCATAGTCACTTTATAGTTTCATGAAATAAATGTCAACCAAGTAGTTAATTTCAAGCAACCAGTAAAACTTCAAAATCTCTGTAAAACTAGAGCAATTAGTCATAAGCGTAACCACATACCTGATTTGGAGATCTCAAAGAAGCTATATATCTAGATTCAACTAGATGTCCAATCAAGCAAGACAATCAATCAATCAAGCAAACATTGATCCTAAAAACATGTATAATGTCTAATGGTCACAAACATATCTCCAAACAGTTTCTTATTGACTTGGGACACCTTTATAGGGTTTCTAGGTCTCATTAGTATTCATTAGGGTTTCTTAGATCAATTTCTTGAACCTTATCCTTTTTAGGTCAACAAACCCTAAAACTGCTTCTCTACTCATAAAAACCCTAATTACTCAAATTATCCACATTAAGGATCTTTTATACTCAAATTGGCTTGGGATCATCATATCTCTATTTTATTCATGGATTGCATAATTAAAACCATTAAAAGTCATCATCACTAAAATTAGGGTTTCTAATCCCATTAATGCATATCCAGGTACATCAAACCCTAAATTAAGCCAATTATGCATAAAGATCATTTTTTAGATCTAATTCTTCCTTTCATTAACAACATGTTAATATTTTCTCAAAACATTTAAAGAACATCATTAGATCCAATTATCATCAATTCTTAGGGTTTTTCATAAATTAAACCATTAAAGATGATAACTTTATACTCTTTTCAAACTAGAAGCATATTTTTGTAACATCCCTAACCTGGGTTATGCCTTAACCCTGGGAGTTTTGCTTAAGCAAGTTAATTAGATCCTTAATTTTATCTTGTGAAAAGTAATTAAGGCTCAAGAGGAACTTATATTTCAATTTTGGTCCTGTTTGAATAATGTTGAAACAATGTTTGCTTATTTTGGACTAAAGTGCAAATTAACCAAGTTGAGGGGTTAACTTGCAAAAATGTTACATGATAATATGTTCCTCATGTGTTGAAGCATCATAATAAAAGAAATGATGCAGTGGTATGGCTTGAGAAAGCCTGAGTACCAAGAAAGAGCTGATAAAGTAATGTTTGTGCATTAAAACCTAGTTTTGGAGTAAAGTGCAATTTTCCCAAAACCTAGGGTTCAATATGAAAATTACCACTTCACTAAGGTCCCTAATGTTTCTTGGTATCATTTATAGAAAAGAAAATGAGAAGGGCGTCTCATTTGAATTACTTTGGCGGAGAGAGAATCTTGATATTAAAATAATCAAGATTTAAGCATAATTGAAACCCTGATTCAATTTAATGCAAAAATAAATATATAAAGTGAAATGCCTTTCAACCAAAATTGTAATGGTTGAATTCAGATATGTGTATACGCCTTGTGCTTTTCAAGTACCATGAAATATCTCAAGGAGGTGAAATACCCACTCACATTATTATAAGAAAAAGAAATATCCACTCACTTATGGATGTTATTATAATATGTTTAAGGTGCTTAATTTATTTTCCAATAATTCATGGATAATTGAATGGAATTTGGAGATAAGTAATATAGCTTTGCATGCACGTATTTGAGGAGGAAGAGGTGGCACTAAGTTTGGAATTAAATGATTTTTATATGGTATTTTCTCTCTCATTGATTTTCTTATAAAAACACCCTTTTCAAGCCAAATCAAAGGCTTTTTCAGAATCCACTTCTTTCCCTTGCTTTCAAACAACCAAAGGAGCTTTGGAGGATCAGTAGGACGACCCCCAACCTGTTGTTAAGCTTCTTGATCACTTTCAACCATTATTTCATGGTGGAAATTGAAAATAAATCATTGATTTCTTCTTTTCTTCACTCCATCTTCAACCCTAGCCAATCTTTTCACCCAAAAGCTTGAGGACGAGCCTAGGGGGAGTTTCAACAGCTTCATCCACCATTTTTTACGTGAATCTCCAAGCTTTGAAGCTTAATTGGAGGCGGGTTTTATAACTTGAACCCTTATTATTGTTATTGCATTCAATTCCATATTAATTGATGATCCTTTCTTCATTGCCGAAATTTAATTTGGTTGATTGATGCAATCACCATGAAAAACACATAAAGTTTCATGGGTTTATAGCTTGATGATGATGACATCATCATAAGCACACACCTCCCCAAATATCCCTTACAAATGGTTTCAACAAATTGGTCCAAACGGTTTCACCAAACCGTTTGGAGACCAAACGGTTTCCAAACCGTTTGGAGGTGTAAATCCCAAACCGTTTAGAGGAGTTGACCATTTGGATGGGTTGACCATTTGAGGTCAGAACCCTATTACATGTTGGATAATAATCTAATGGATCCAATTGATTAATTCAATACATAGACAATCATCAAGTAGCAAACCCTAATTAGGTTAAGTGCTGATTTTCAATTTGGTTAATTGAGATTTTTGGGTTGACTTAGCCCAAACATTCTCAAGACCATTTGGAGGTCAACCAAGACCGCTTGGAGGTCTAGGGTTAAGTATGGATGAGTATTTGAAGGTCCAAAGATACCAAATTGAAATGCAATCAATTGCTGAATTGTTGATCAATCCAATGACCCAAACCCTAATTGAATTCCACAAATTTTCATGATGGAATGGGAAAACGGTATCAAGACCATATGGAGATTATCCAAACAACCTCAAGACCATTTTGGGTCTGGTCATATCCAAAAATTTGATGATGATTCATTAGTTGCAATGGAATCAATTCCACAATGTTGATCATTGATGGCTATTCGATTCTGAGCCCTAATTGAAGGTTCCTTGAGTTGAAATCCTAGATAAATTGGGTTCAAAACCCTAATTGATGGTCTAATTGAAGGTTGATATAATAGTTCAAGTGATAAATAAATCAATGACTCAATTGATAATCGGTTCATCCATTGAAATCATGAAGTGTTGAAAGGACTTTTTGGTCCATTCGGTTTTGAGATGGTTTGGACCAAACGGTCTTAAGACCGTTTGAGCCCAAATGGTCTCAAGACCATTTGGGTCCAAATGGTATCAAAACCATTTGGGTCCAAATGGTCCCAAACCGTTTGAAGACCCAAGTCCATTCAGTTTCAAAACTGTTTGGTGATGAAACCCCAAAACCGAATGGAGGTCAAATGTGATTCAATCATTTGGAAATTGAAGGTGATGGTTGTTCCATTGATCCAATGATTGATAGCAATGATAATCAATGATGGGTATAAAGGTTGAATCCCTAAAGTACATAGATGATTAGTACCTTTAAAAGGGTAAACCCTAATTGCTTATAATATCAATAACTCAGTACACTATGTTAATCATAGTTGTATATACTTGATCATATGATTGACGTAACCAAATCAAGTGGAGAGAATGATAGAAGGGAATTCATACTTGAGTATGATTCATGTGGTTATTAAGGGTATGATCCTTAGTAAAGAGATTATAAAACCCTGATCATGAGCATAAAACCCTAATTGACAAGGTTATTGAACCCTAATCCTAATTCAGGGCAATTTTGAGTGGAACCCTAATCTAGGGTAAGGATGTAACCCTAATCCAGGGTGATGATATGTGTAAACCTAATTTCAGGTAATGTGAAGTAAAATCCTAAATTGGGATGAATAGTAAACCCTGATTATGGATACTTGAATAGGAATCCTAATTGGGATGAATAGTAAACCCTAATTGTGGGTAATTAAAGTGGAAACCCTAAATGAGGATGATTCCATGTGAAACCCTAATTAAGGGTAATGCCATGTGAAATCCTAATCTAGGGTAATGCCATGTGAAACCCTGAGTTAGAATGATGTTATGTGGAACCCTGATACAATGATGTGATGGGAGACACAAATCTAGGGTGATGCCATGTAATGATATATGAAACCCTAATGATGGTATAATGACCAATACACTAAAATAGGGTGTGGCTAATATAAACAAGTAAGATGAGAATGTTACACCCATGAAGGGTGGAGTTGATAAACCATATGAATGGTAATGTTGATACTTTAATAAGTAAGGGTATAAGGGACAAGGTGATGCCTAGATTATCATACATCCAACTCTATACATGTGATTAACTTGACATACATGTATTAACCTAATACACCTTACAAAGATGAGGACCAGACACTCTTAGGAGTGGTGTATGCAACACTAAATAATGGTGTGAATAGTATCTTGAGAGTTGAGATACCTTAAGTAGTTGATAATGATATCAACAATGCCTAACCATTAGACAAGTCCATATAATTAAAGATAGCTGGATAATTCTAATGTGTGACCTATGCACTACATGCTAAAGGTGATAGATTAGTACTTAAGAGTATTAAGAGGAAATACCTTAATACTAGATAAGTTGACAAACTCAAGCAAATTAGAATTAATGAGTGAAGTGATATAACAAGACATGATAGATATCACATGTAGCATCATAGGATTGATATACCTTGATGCATTTCAATCCAATATATTTGGGTAAGAAACACGTGAAGTGTGTTATGCAACTGTTATAATGAAATCTAATGAGTTTGATATACTTTGATAAGTACAGGATAATATGCCTTGAGAAAGGGGTTAAGCCAAACTAATGAGTATGATGTAATCATACTCTGACAAGGATGAGAAATGAGATCATACCTTGTATTCATAATAATTGATGATATATGATGAGAATAATAAACATGTGATATGTTCATGATATTAAACGAAGCTCCTAGAGGAGTGGAGCAATAAATTAGGGTTGGATTCATAAAATGAACATAAACCCTAATTATTGTGTCATGGGAAATCCTAACCCTAATTTTGGGTAATAGGATGAAAAACCCTATTTGATGGTAAACCCTAACCCTGGTGAGGGTATGGTGGTATTACTATCGTATTGCATGTTGTAATATGCTTTTGTTGCTATTTGAAAAGTAACAACATGTGCTTTGGCTTGGTGTACCAATATGATATCATTGCTCATTGATAAATAATAAAATATATTATGGCATTGTAAGCCATGTGAATAAGTTGTTTCCTAGTGAAGGGTGACAAGACAATTAATGGCCTGGTGAGCTAGGTGTGATGCTTGTGTAACAAGTATCATATATACCTTGGTCTGAGGACCTAGAGGTAATAGTTACTTAATAAGTGGTAACAATGTTCAATAATGAACTAAGGGTTTAAATACCCAAATTTGATAAGCATGGTAACAATGTGGTGGAGGGATGAGAATTCCCAGTATTGAAATAAGGGGTTGAGACCCCAATGCCTCATAAAGAATGAGAAGTGAATGATGCAAGTAGTATCTTTGTAGCATTTGTCTTAATAAGTTATGGTTGAGAACTTGGCTGATGCTAAAAGAATAAGACAATGTACTTAATTAAGCAAGTGATATCATATCATGTAGAGCCCTGACCATAGATCCATCAGCGTCAGAATTGCTGAATGGTGAAATGGGTGCTCCGTTGCAAAACCCAGAACACATATTTTGAATATGCGGGGGTAAATGGGTGAAAATATCCTTACGTCCTGGTGAAGAGATTGATGCAAGGTAAACATTAAACCTCTCAATCTTTCATGTGTCGGGATGGATGTATCACATATCTCCCGATGATTGGGATAGATGTCGTACACATCTCCCAATGATATTAATGTCAGGTCGGTGGAGATAAACATTAATTCTCTCGATTTCCAATGAGAGTGCAGTTGACGCTGTCACTCTATAGCGAAGTTTCCAGTATACCCTGGAAAGCTATCTAGCATACACACAAGATGTCCTACATGTTGTCTCGTACTGACCGAGATGTGGGAGGTCTTGGAAGTCGGTTCTTCCATTGACCTTGTATGGTACCGATTTTGACTTCGCAGTGGTCGGTTGGAGTATGAGTGGTATACCTCATCTCCTCAGGGTATAAGTGTGGTTGTAAAATGTAATAAGCCATATAGCATGTTTGCTTAAGGATTGAATACGAAGATTCATTGGCTAATGTTACATTTCTTTTATGCATTTCTAGTTGATAGATGTTATTCATATCTCTTTATAGTCATTGCAAGTAGATGGAGGAATTATGATTCTACCATGGATAGATGCAATGCTATCTTTAGGAAAGGAGATTACTTTACTCTGTTCATTCAAGATTAATACTCCTATTAATATATAAGAATTTCTATTCAATTTTATTATAATAAACTGCTATAACAATGTTTTGGCGGAGAGTTATATCTCCCGTTGGGGCAATTTATAATTGTCTCACCCCCGTGGGATCCAATGTTTTAGGTGGACTCAGACGAAGAGGTAGAAACCCTATAGTAAAGAAAGAACAACAGCAGCATCAGGGACAACAGTAATATCTCAGGTGGAGATACTGCTTCTCAAGTCATATAGATAGTAGTCCTATGTGTCGTCTCTGTACTCTCAGGTCCTTGGAGTTTATAGTTAGTGTTTTTAATGAATCGATCTGAGATTTTGGCTTGATGCCTCGAGTTTCTTAAGCTGTCTGTATATAATATAAATAGGGCAGCTGATGTTGTATGTAATCCTCGAGAAGAGATGGTACATGACATGTACATTATGAACCAGGATGTAATTGAGATACAATGGTTCTTGTTAAAAGAGTTTTCCTATGTTTGGATCTCTTTGCAAAAAGTTTTAATTTTTAGTGATTTTCAGTAATCCGCTGCAAATGATTCGCTTTCGCTTAAGTAAATATTGTTTTTATAAGTTGGATGCCACAATTTAGTGGTATCAGAGCTCTAGGTTTGCTGAGTCTACAGAGACATAGGATTAAGGTTGTTGAGTCTGTTCTAGTGTCTTTCAGTCTATCTGATAGTGACTTCTGCTCATAGGAGAAGAAGTAAAGCTTGAAGATGGCTAGAACACATGAAGAACATGATGCTGAGAGCAGCACTGCTGCACCAAAAAGAGGTGTATGGGATCAGGAAAGAGAAGAACGATTGCCTGAGAATCCCCAAAATGATCTAATTGTGATAGGAAATCATTCCTTTGATATCATTGTTGGGCAATTTAGGACAACTGTGATGCGTATAGTGGACTGGGTGTTAGCAATGCAACCCAGATTACCAGCCCCCAATGATGAAATTCTGGATTTATACCGAATCTGTGCTCAACCTCAGCCTGCTGAATCAAAAAATAGTATTGGAAGGAATAGGATACAATCAAAAATTAGGATCTATTACAAGTGTAGGAAACCTGGACATATCAGAAGGTATTGTCCAGAGAAGAAAGATAATGTGAAGATTGAGAAAAGGCCTATCCAAACCCAGGAACAGAGGCCTAGTAATCCCAAAAAGGGAAAGTTTTTGGCACTACTAGTACAACCAATGTCTAATACACCAAGGCAATGGCTACCCAGAAAGGGTAAGGAACCTTTTAGACCACATCTAAAGCCCAGAATTTGCTACCAATGTAGACAGGTAGGACATCTTGCAAGAGATTGCTCAACCAAAAATGTTATGGTGAACCAACCCCTGAGGCAGAGTCAGCATGACTCCCATAAGAAGTGGTCTAACAGTAGCATTTGAGGATGTGGACAGACGTCCCAGGCAAGGTTCTATGAAAAGAATCAACCTAAGGCAGCAAGTAACTGTGAAATGAAATAGGTTAGACAAAATAATGTCATCCTAATAAGTCTTTTTATGGTTTCCTGAGTTTAATTGAGAAGGTAATTGATTGAGCTTTCCTTGATTAGTCCTATGAGGACTTACATTTTGTACAATAACATTATAGATGTTTTATATTATTCTTACCTCTATGAAAGAAAATGAGGTATAGAAGAGATATCTGGATGAAATCCATAAATGATGAATCTTATGCTCATGATGATAAGAAAAGAAAGGAATATGATAGTATACAAAGTTCATACTACTTAATCTCAGTATTTATATACCCTGGCCAGGTATACAACTATTGATGATAAAGTAAGTATGGAAACTCTTAGATTGTTATCTTTTTGATTGCTCTAATCAAGTAGTCATTCTGAAACAATCTAATGAGTATCATGAAATTTGAAATAGGGTATGGATAAATGTGTCATATCCTAAGTACAATAAAGAGAAGTCTGAGATAATCTCAGATGAGCATGTGTGTAAGAGGAAGTAAAAAGTATACTCCTCATAAGATAAGAGTGGGAACAAGGGAGATGATCCCCGTTCAATAAAGTTTGTAAGTATAATAAAGATCTTTTCCCATAGTGTGGAAATGGGAAATGTGATGAGATCACAATATGTTCATGAATAAGTTAGATAATAACAAAGAAAGGAATAATGTCATGTAATCATCCTTATAAATTCCTATGCCAAGGGCAAGGAACCTAGGATGAGATAAAGAGTAAATGTTTCATGAATAGTTGAAAATGCATGAAATAATAAGAGGAATATGATTCCTTGTTTCCTTTCCTTTCAAGGAGATGGCAATCGAGTGAATCTTAGGACACTTGATGTGCATAAGATAAAAATGTTCATGTGATGGATACTTAGAAAAGTATCAGTTTATCTTGGACTTTGGTCCCAAAGTGAAGATATATGTAACAAGTAATGTTTCAAGATGAAAGGAAGATAAATATATGATGTTTTTTCAACACATGTGACAGATACTAAGGTAAGAGATCCTGGTATCTAAAGATACAATAGATGATTTATGTTGGCTACCTGGAATGGTCAACCAAGAAACCAGTTCGACTATAAAATAGTATGAACATCATATGTTAGGGGTTTATGCTTTGCATAAACATGATATTAATAAAGAATGTATGATGTTCCTTTGAATAAGAAAGATGTTACCTGACACAGAATTAACTCCACAGCCAATAATGAGAAAGACTGTGGAGTATGTGTCTTGTGTAAAAGATTCTATGAGAATCTTGTGTGGAAGAACTTTGTGTTGATCAAAGCTCTATGGTGTCTCCATAATAATGAGATGTTATGTGAAGACATGATGATATGATGCATTAATAATATATGTCTCCCTTTTATCTGGGATTTCGGGGACGAAATCCTTGTTAGGGGTTTATAATTTGTAACATCCCTGACCTGGGTTATGCCTTAACCCTGGGCGTTTTGCTTAAGTAAGTTAATTAGATCCTTAATTTTATCTTTTGAAAAGTAATTAAGGCTCAAGTGGAACTTATATTTCAATTTTGGTCATGTTTGAATAATGTTGAAACAATGTTTGCTTATTTTAGACTAAAGTGCAAATTACCCAAGTTGAGGGGTTAACTTGCAAAATGTTACATGATAATATGTTCCTCATGTGTTGAAGCATCATGAGAATCTAAATGCTGCAGTGGTATGGCTTGAGAAAGCATGAGTACCAAGAAAGAGCTCATAAAGAAATGTTTGTGCATTAAAACCTAGTTTTGGAGTAAAGTGCAATTTACTCAAAACCTAGGGTTCAATATGCAAATTACCACTTCAATAAGGTCCCTAATGTTTCTTGGAATCATTTATAGCAAATAAAATGAGAAGGGCATCTCATTTGAATTACTTTGGAGGAGAGAGAATCTTGATATTAAAATAATCAAGATTTAAGCATAATTGAAACCCTGATTCAATTTAATGCAAAAATAAATATATAAGTTTAAATGCCTTTCAACCAAAATTGTAATGGTTAAATTTAGATATGTGTGGAAGTTCTTTTTCTTTGCAAGGGACACGAAATATCTCAAGGAGGTGAAATACCCACTCACATTATTATAAGAAAAAGAAATATCCACTTACTTATGGATATTATTATAATATGTTTAAGGTGCTTAATTTCTTTTCCATTCATTCATGGATAATGGAAGGGAATTTGGAGATAAGGAAGATATCTTTGCATGCACGGATTTGAGGAGGAAGAGGTGGCACTAATTTTGGAATTAAATGATTTTTATATGGTATTTTCTCTCTCATTGATTTTCTTATAAAAACACACTTTACAAGCCAAATCAAAGGCCTTTTCGGAATCCACTTCTTTCCCTTGCTTGCAAACGACCAAAGGAGATTTGTAGGATCAGAAGGATGACCCCCAACCTGTTGGTAAGCTTCTTGATCACTTTCAACCATGATTGCATGGTGGAAATCGAAAATAAATCATTGATTTCTTCTTCTCTTCCCTCCATCTTAAACCCTAGCCAATCTTTTCACCCAAAAGCTTGAGGAAGAGCCTAGGGGGAGTTTAAAAAGATTCATCCACCATTGTTGACGTGAAGATGCAAGCTTTGAAGCTTAATTGGAGGCAGGTTTTATAACTTGAACCCTTATTATTGTTATATCATTCAATTCCATATTAATTGATGATCCTTTCTTCATTGCTGAAATTTAATTTGGTTGATTGATGCAATCATCATGAAAATCACAGAAAGTTTCGTGGGTTTAGAGCTTGATGATGATGACATCATCATAAGCACACTCCTTCCCAAATATCCCTTGCAAACGGTTTCAACAAATTGGTCCAAACGGTTTCACCAAACCTTTTGGAGACCAAATGGTTTCCAAACCGTTTGGAGGTGTAAATCCCAAACCGTTTAGAGGAGTTGACCATTTGGATGGGTTGACCATTGGAGGTCAGAACCCTATTACATGTTGGATAATAATCTAATGGATCCAATTGATTAATTCAATACATAGACAATCATCAAGTAGCAAACCCTAATCGGGTTAAGTGCTGATTTTCAATTTGGTTAATTGAGATTTTTGGGTTGACTTAGCCCAAATGATCTCAAGACCATTTGGAGGCCACCCAAACGGTCTCAAGACC
Source organism: Alisma plantago-aquatica (assembly GCA_963693085.1). NCBI lineage: Eukaryota > Viridiplantae > Streptophyta > Magnoliopsida > Alismatales > Alismataceae > Alisma > Alisma plantago-aquatica. The sequence goes on along the minus strand of OY856412.1, from coordinate 711,973,397 downwards.
GTTTGGAGGTCAACCAAGACCATTTGGAGGTCTAGGGTTAAGTATGTATGAGTATTTGAAGGTCCAAGATACCAAATTGAAATGCAATCAATTGCTGAATTGGTGATCAATCCAATGACCCAAACCCTAATTGAATTCTACAAATTTTCATGATGGAATGGTAAAACGGTCTCAAGACCATTTGGATATTATCCAAACAACCTCAATACCGTTTGGGGTATGGTCATATTCAAAAATTTGATGATGATTCATTAGTTGCAATGGAATCAATTCCACAATGTCGATCATTGATGGCTATTCGATTCCAAGCCCTAATTGAAGGTTCCTTGAGTTGAAATCCTAGATCAATTGGGTTCAAAACCCTAATTGGTGGTTTAATTGAAGGTTGATTCAATATTTCAAGTGATTAATAAATCAAGGATTCAATTGATAATCAGTTCATCCATTGAAATCATGAATCATGTAAGTGTTGAAAGGACTTTTTGGTCCATTCAGTTTTGAGATGGTTTGGACCAAACGGACTTAAGACTGTTTGAGCCCAAACGGTCTCAAGACCATTTGGGTAAAAATGTTCTCAATACCGTTTGGGTCCAAACGGTCCCAAACCGTTTGAACACCCAAGTCCATTCAGTTTCAAAACTGTTTGGTGATGAAACCCCAAAACCGAATGGAGGTCAAATGTGATTCTATCATTTAGAAATTGAAGGTGATGGTTGTTCCATTGATCCAATGATTGATAGCAATGATAATCAATGATGGGTATAAAGGTTGAATCCCTAAAGTACCTAGATGATTAGTACCTTTAAAAGGGTAAACCCTAATTGCTTATATTAGCAATAACTCAGTACACTATGTTAATCATAGTTGTATATACTTGATCATATGATTGATGTAACCAAATCAAGTGGGGAAAATGATAGAAGGGAATTCATACTTGAGTATGATTCATGTGGTGATTAAGGGTATGATCCTTAGTAAAGAGATCATAAAACCCTAATCATGAGCATAAAACCCTAATTGACAAGGTTATTGAACCCTAATCCTAATTCAGGGCAATTTTGAGTGGAACCCTAATCTAGCGTAAGGATGTAACCGTAATCCAGGGTGATGATATGTGTAAACCTAATTTAGGGTAATGTGAAGTAAAATCCTAAATTGGGATGAATAGTAAACCCTGATTATGGATACTTGAATAGGAATCCTAATTGGGATGAATAGTAAACCCTAATTGTGGGTAATTAAAGTGGAAACCCTAAATGAGGATGATTCCATGTGAAACCCTAATTAACGGTAATGCCATGTGAAATCCTAATCTAGGGTAATGCCATGTGAAACCCTGAGTTAGAATGATGTTATGTGGAACCCTGATACAATGATGTGATGTGAGATACAAATCTAGGGTGATGCCATGTAATGATATATGAAACCCTAATGATGGTATAATGACCAATACACTAAAATAGGGTGTGGCTAATATAATCAAGTAAGATGAGAATGTTACACCCATGAAGGGTGGAATTGATAAACCATATGAATGGTAATGTTGATACTTTAATAAGTAAGGGTATAAGGGACAAGGTGATGCCTAGATTATCATACATCCAACTCTATACATGTGATTAACTTGACATACATGTATTAACCCTATACACCTTACAAAGATGAGGACAAGACACTCTTAGGAGTGATGTATGCAACACTAAATAATGGTGTGAATAGTATCTTGAGAGTTGAGATACCTTAAGTAATTGATAATGATATCAACAATGCCTAACCATTAGACAAGTCCATATCATTAAAGATAGCTGGAAAATTCTAATGTGTGACCTATGCACTACATGCTAAAGGTGATATGTTAGTAATTAAGAGTATTAAGAGGAAATACCTTAATACCAGATAAGTTGACAAACTCAAGCAAATTAGAAGTAATGAGTGAAGTGATATAACAAGACATGATAGATATCACATGTAGCATCATAGGATTGATATACCTTGATGCATTTCAATCCAATATATTTGGGTAAGAAACACATGAAGTGTGTTATGCAACTATTACAATCAAATGTAATGAATTTGATATACTTTGATAAGTACATGCTAATATGCCTTGAGAAAGGGGTTAAGCCAAACTAATGAGTATGATGTAATCATCCTATGACAAGGATGAGAAATGAGCTCATACCTTGTATTCATAATAATTAATGATATATGATGAGAGTAATAAACATGTGATTTGTTAATGATATTAAAGGAAGATCCTAGAGGAGTGGAGCAATAAATTAGGGTTGGATTCATAAAATGAACATAAACCCTAATTATTGTGTAATGGGAAATCCTAACCCTAATTTTGGGTAATAGGATGAAAAACCCTATTTGATGGTAAACCCTAACCCTAGTGAGGGTATGGTGGTATTACTATCATATTGCATGTTGTAATATGCTTTTGTTGCTATTTGAAAAGTAACAACATGTGCTTTGGCCTGGTGTACCAATATGATATTGTTGCTCATTGATAAATAATAAAATGTATTGTGGCATTGTAAGCCATGTGAATAAGTTGTTTCCTAGTGAAGGGTGACAAGACAATCAATGTCCTGGTGAGCCAGGTGTGATGCTTGTGTAACGAGTATCATGTATACCTTTGTCACACCCCGATCTCACACTAACCACTAATCACGAGATTAGGGCGCGACGGAGGGGTTAACACACACAAGCCAAACCACTCAACTTTTTAAACCATTTTGAAGACATTGAAATGATAACCAGATTTATGCTTTCAATTAAAGCTAAACAAACTGCAGGAGCATTTCTATTAAACTGACTAAAAATATAAACAAGGTCTACAACATATTACATTGTTTGACATAAAATAAAGCATAACAGGTAATTTACATCTTTATACACATTCCACATACGCACTCTCTCTCTACCTCACCCACACCATGTTCCAAGGATCGAGGGGAAAGGACTAAGAGACCTCTAACTGAACTAACTACATATACCTTCTACAGACTAAGCGTTAGGATGAAAAGATCCTTCCGATTCCTGTTGCTGTTGTTGACCTGAAAATGTTTGAGTAGAGGGATGAGCCTACTCGCTCAGTGAATAGCATTTCATTTAGCTATCACTAAACAACTCATCATATAGATAAAATTAAATAAATGATAAGTGCAGTACTAACATGGCAGTTCTAATGTCATAGCAATTTTATAGATAACAATCTCATTTCTAAGCAACATCAGATATTTTAACAAATAAACAATTATAGAGAATTGGCACAAAAGTTCAAATCTCTTAACACATTAAATTTACTGTGATCCTATATGATTACATATTTATAATATTATTATGCCCTAATCATATGTAGTGTACTCTGCATATAAAGATCCGTAGCGAACTACGATCCCACCGTACAAGACTTAGCGACACACCCGGGAAATGCTAAGTCTGATGCCAGCCCTGTTCTGCCACAGGACCACAGGCTCTCCGACCTGACTCATAGGCTCTCCGGCCTCAATGAACTACTCCGAGTGCTCTAGACTCCTCCTCTAACCTGAGTACACAGGCGGAGAGTCTCACGGGGTTACCTCCATGACTCCGCACGGATCTTGTTGCAATAACCCCTATTTTCTCCAGTGCCACCGTGACTCCGCATGGATTATTGTTGAACACAGCCTCTCTGTCCTCGTGCCACCATGACTCCGCACGGTTAATGTTGCAACACGAGTTTCACCCCTAAGAAGCAGATCTCTCAAAGGGGTTCTACGGTGTTAGGGCACCTAAGTCTATTAACTGATTAACATATAAACATTTAAACAGGAATATCACATTTCATACTTATTTCACATTCTAAATATCACTTGAAACCACATATATATCATTTGTCATCTTTAAACATAACTCAGTATCACTTATTCAGATTCAATGCTAAACAACCGTCTTTAATCAGCAAATACATGCAACTGTAATACATAAAAATTCCATCATTTTCATCAATCATACTACGTATTTCAAGTTTCAATGAATCTATCATACACTATTGTATGTGCTATACTGTTTAAGAGTTATACCAACTAATACTGAAGCAATTAAGCACTTAAATTGAGTTAAATAATGATTTCTGAATGAACTGCCACTCACAGCTCAGAAACTCGACCGATTGGTCAGAAACTCGATCGATCACTGCACAACTCGACCGATCAGCTACAAACTCGACCGATCAACCTGCTGTTCAGTTCCTGCTCAAGAAAACTCGACCGAATCACATATAACTCGACCGAACGGCGAACAGAATGAAAACCTAAACCGACCTGCTGATGTCGATTTCACTCGAATCAGTAGACAAGACTACGGATTTGTGCAGCAAATCACCTGCAAAAGATGCGTACACACCCACGAACTAACTGTAGGAGAGGAGAAGAACGAACTAGGGCTGCTCTTCGTGCCCTTTCTTTCTCCTAGCCGCCGCTGCTGCTAGCGCAGCTCCTGCTGCAAGCGTAGCTCCGGCTACCACTGGTTCAGCTGGCGAAGAAGAACGGTGAGGCGAGGATGGAGGGCCGCAGCTGCTGGCCGGAACCAAGCTAGGGCTCCAAATCGCCTTCTCTCCCAAATCTCCCTCTCTTTCCCTCTCAAGCAAAGAAGGGAAGAAACGCTCTGCATTTCTCTCGTTTCTGATAAATGAAACGAGTAAAGGGGAAAGAAAGGATAAGAAGGGAAAACCTAGGGACCAAAACGTAAAGTCCAAGAACTTTCAAAAACTACAAACATGTCCCTAAAAGCCCAAAAACATACAACTTTTGGCTCAAAAGTCGATTTCAGACAATTTTTCTGGCAACGCCTCAAGCGCAAGATCTTACACGTTTTAAGGGCTAGGATTCACACTACGCACATATCATATCTGTTAAAATGTTATTAACAAAAGCAAGCTTATAACTTAGCAAAGCAGCTAAACACATGCTTAGCAGCATACTTACAGGGTAAGCTCAACACGGGTCGTAACAATCTCCCTCCCTTATAAGAATTTCGTCCCAAAATTCCTAAAAGAGAAAAGGAAACTTTCTACGCATCTCAGACTCAAGCTCCCACGTAGCTTCTTCAAGGTTATGATTCCTCCACAGAATCTTCACTAAAGGTATTTCACGGTTCTTAAGCTTCTTGATTCGGTGATCAACTATCTGCACTGGTCCTTCTACGTAGGACACATCTATTTTAAGCTGTGCCGGTACTGGATCTAAAATCTTTTCTGTACGGGGATGACACATCTTCAGCATAGACACATGAAACACATCATGAAGATTTGCCAATTCAGACGGCAAATCCAACCTGTAGGCTACAGGTCCAATCCTCTCAACAATAGGATATGGGCCCATATACCTAGGGGTCAACTTGCCTCTCTTGCCAAACCTTAGCACTCCCTTCCACGGTGAAACCTTTAGATAAACCTCATCACCAACCTCAAACTCAAGAGGTCGACGTCATCTCTCTGCATAACTTTTCTGTCTGTCCTGAGCAGCTTTCAACTGCTCCCTGATCACATATATCTTCTCTGTAGTTATATCAACTATCTCAGGTCCAAGAATTTCTTTCTCACCAACCTCGTACCAACAAACTGGCGATCTACACTTCCTGCCATATAGAGCTTCATATGGGGCCATTCCAAGACTAGAATGGTAGCTGTTGTTATATGCAAACTCCATCAGGCTTAAGTGTTCTTCCCAGTTACCTCTGAACTGCAGAACGCATGCTCTCAGCATGTCTTCAAGAGTCTGAATGGTCCTCTCAGATTGACCATCTGTCTGCGGGTGAAACGCTGTACTGAACCTCAGCCTTGTGCCCAACGCACGATGTAACTGATTCCAGAACCTAGATGTAAACTTAGGGTCTCTGTCAGAAATAATGGAAACTGGAATCCCATGTAATCTGATTACCTCATCCACATAAGTCTTGGCCAGCTTTGGAACATCAAAAGTTGACTTGACAGGAAGAAAGTGAGCAGACTTAGTTAGTCTATCCACAATCACCCATATTGAGTCCGAACCTCTAGGCGTTCTGGGTAACCCTACCACAAAATCCATTGTGATGTGTTCCCATTTCCATACAGGTATAGGAAGCGACTGCAAGGTACCAGCAGGTTTCTGATGCTCATCTTTAACCTGCTGACACACTCCACCTCTAACCGCATACTCAGCTACATCTTTCTTCATACCAGACCACCAGTACAGTTCTTTGAGGTTCCTATACATTTTTGTGTTACCTGGATGCATAGCATACATAGAAGCATGCACTTCTTCAAGAATTTGCTCTTTCAGCTCACTATTCCCAGGTACACACAACCTGTCATGAAGATACAACACACCATCATCAGAAAACCTAAATTCTGACCTTTTACCTTCCGATATATCCCGCATAACCTGCCACAACTCATCATCATTCTGCTGCAACTCCTTAATCTGATGATAGAAAGTAGGTTTGACCTGCATCTGAGCAATCAACCCACTTTGTCCAGTCACATCCAAGTCTAAGTTCAACCTTCGCATATCTACAAGCAAGTCTCTCTTGAAACATGCCATAGAAAATGCATCTGCTGTTGAACTCGATTTTCTACTCAAGGCATCTGCCACAACATTCGCTTTACCAGGATGATAATCGATTGTCACCTCATAATCTTTAATCAGCTCAAGCCATCTGCGCTGTCTCAGATTCAAATCCTTCTGAGTGAGGATATACTTCAGGCTCTTATGGTCCGTAAACACCTGACAAGTCTCACCATACAGGTAGTGACGCCATGTCTTAAGAGCATGAACTATAACAGCTAACTCTAGATCATGAGTAGGATAGTTCTGTTCGTTCTTCTTAAGCTGTCTACATGCATAAGCCACAACTTTGCCTTCCTGCATCAGCACACAGCCCAAACCTCTCCTGGAGGTGTCGGAGAACACTGTATAACCTTTATCTTCCTCTGGCAAAACCAACATTGGTGCTGAAGTCAATTTCCTCTTCAAGATCTGAAAACTTTTCTCACAGTTATCAGACCAAACAAACGGTGCATTCTTCCTCGTCAAGCGTGTTAAGGGTGATGCTAGCACACTAAAGTTCTGTATAAACCTTCTGTAATAGCCTGCTAAACCCAAGAAACTTCTAATCTCAGTAGGAGTCTTAGGTAGTTCCCAATGAAGCACAGAATAAACTTTCTTAGGATCAACGCTAACTCCATCTCTTGAGATAACATGTCCAAGAAATGATACCTCAGCCAACCAGAACTCGCACGTGCTAAACTTAGCATACAGCTGATGTTGCCTCAACAACTGCAACGCTACTCTCAGGTGTTGCTCATGCTGTACATCATCTCTGGAATAGATCAGGATATCATCTATAAAGACCACAATAAACTGATCTAGGAACGGTTTGAAAATCCGATTCATCATATCCATAAAGGCTGCTGGGGCATTGGTCAGCCCAAACGACATGACCAGAAACTCATAATGCTCATACCTAGTTCTGAAAGCTGTTTTGGGAATATCAGAAGCCTTTATTCTAAGCTGATGATATCCAAATCTTAAATCTATTTTAGAGAAGATCGTCGCTCCACGCAACTGATCAAACAAATCATCTATTCTCGGCAAAGGATACTTGTTCTTAATAGTGATCTTGTTCAATTGCCTGTAATCTATACAGAGATGCATGGTACCATCCTTTTTCTTAACAAATAGGACTGGAGCACCCCACGGTGAAGAACTGGGTCTAGTGAAACCCTTATCCAGTAATTCTTGCAACTGTACCTTGAGTTCCTTCAACTCTGCAGGTGCCATTCTATAAGCTGGCAGTGCTACTGGATGACTACCTGGATATACCTGAATCTCAAAATCAATGTCTCTGACAGGAGGTAAGCCTGGCAACTCTTCTGGAAAAACATCAGAAAACTCACGAACCACAGGCACATCATAAACACTGGCGGTACTCTTCTCTGCTTTAGTGTCAACCACATGAGCAAGGAACGCTTCACATCCTTTCTGTAGCATCTTATCAGCTACAACAGCTGATACTATGCACGTAGGAAGAACTTTCCTATCTCCAGTAAAGACACAAGAAAATTCACCTTGTTGAAAGGTAGCTTCCTTCTTCCAACAATCAATTTGCACTCGATATGTCTCAAGACAATCCATACCCAAGATGACTTGAAAAGTATTGACATCCAGGGGTATGAAATTAGCAGCAAAGGTGTAACCTCCAAAAGATAACAAGCATCCGGGACAGAACTCAGTCAGAACTATTGGTCCACCTAGTGGAACCCTCAACACTAACTCATCTACCAACCCTTGAGTTAACAAATCAAGTTCACCAACTAAAGAGCGTCGTATGAAAGAGTGAGTAGCACTCGGATCTATCAAAACTGAAACTGGTATACTATTAAACAAAAGCATTTCTCTTGTAACGACTTGTGAAGAGATTATACCTTCCTAAGGTGTCAAAGAGAAGAAACGTGCTGAAGCTCTCCCTCTGACATGTCGTCCTCTCTGACCACTCCTGCCACTAGGCACTCCACCACCTCTGGAACCAGAAGCCACAGAAGAACTCAGAACATCATGGTACTGAGGTTGGAAAGCTTGTGATGCTGCTTGTTGAAGCTGAGGACATTCCCTTTTGAGGTGTCCTACTTGTCCGCAGACAAAACAACTTGGACTCCAACACCGACCAGAATGTGGTTTTCCACATTTGTCACATGGCGGTATCCCTTGTCCCTGGGGACCTGTCACTGACATTGACGACCCAGAAGACTATCCACTAGCAGCACTGCCCCATCTCCCTGGGTTGTATCCCCTCTGCCTCTAGAAGAAGTAACATCCTCATATCTCTGTCTGCTGAAACAGCTAAAGCCACGCCCAAGTTTAGAAAAGAAACCTCTACCTCCACCTCTGTATCCACTACTGGACTGTCCTCTACTGAAATCTGCAGATCTCTTCTTAGACTCAGGCACCTTATCAGCATTCACAGATTCTTCAACCTGTCTAGCAGCCTCAACAAACTCACCAAAATTCTCTCTGTTCCTCCTACTAGTAGCAGAAACTGTATGCCGAATTTCTGGCCTCAGCCCTTCTTGAAACCTTCTGCATCTTTCTATGTTGTCGGGAACAAGCTGCGGATAGAAGTTCGCTAACTGGGTGAAAAGCGCTTCATACTCAGTAACTATCATGTTCCCCTGCTTAATGTTCTGTAACTTCCTGATTTTCTCATTAATGAAAGTGGGTGGATAAAATTTAAGATGAAACTCTTCAGAGAAGTCCTGCCAAGAAAGCTCTGTACCTCTCCTCTTTTCCTCCACACCACGCCACCACAACTCTGCATCGCCTGTCAAAAGATAGACTGCATGATTAATCTTTTTCTCTTCTAAAAGCTCCATCAGGCGAAAGACCTTCTCTATCTGTCTCAACCACTCATCGGCCTCTGCTGGATCTGTAGTACCACTGAATTCTGTACTACCAAGCTTCTTCACAAGCTCATAAGATCGCATCAAATCCTTACTGCTGGTAGAAGTAGAAGCTCGCTTATCAGCCTTATACCTTTCTCTGGTCTCCAGAAACATCCTGTACATACGGGATGCTTCATCCACATGGTCACCACCACCTGGACCCAAGTACAGTGGATCAGGGCCAACATGGCTCTCGGCCTGATCATCACGATCAAAGCCTCTTTCTTCCATCTGCAATGATATAACAGAATATTTCCTGTTAGAAAACTACAGATAGAAGAAAGACACCTAAACCTTAATCCTATTGGTCTCTTATCGTCCCCTGACTTGGACTCTGAGTAACTATGTACTCAACCTAAGCTCTGATACCAAAAGATGTCACACCCCGATCTCACACTAACCACTAATCACGAGATTAGGGTGCGACAGAGGGGTTAACACACACAAGCCAAACCACTCACAACTTTTTAAACCATTTTAAAGACATTGAAATGATAACCAGATTTATGCTGTCAATTAAAGCTAAACAAACTGCAGGAGCATTTCTATTAAACTGACTAAAAATATAAACAAGTTCTACAACATATTACATTGTTTGACATAAAATAAAGCATAACAGGTAATTTACATCTTTATACACATTCCACATACGCACTCTCTCTCTACCTCACCCACACCATGTTCCAAGGATCGAGGGGAAAGGACTAAGAGACCTCTAACTAAACTAACTACATACCTTCTACAGACTAAGCGTTAGGATGAAAAGATCCTTCCGATTCCTATTGCTGTTGTTGACCTGAAAATGTTTGAGTAGAGGGATGAGCCTACTCGCTCAGTGAATAGCATTTCATTTAGCTATCACTAAACAACTCATCAGATAGATAAAATTAAATAAATGATAAGTGCAGTACTAACATGGCAGTTCTAATGTCATAGCAGTTTTATAGATAACAATCTCATTTCTAAGCAACATCAGATATTTTAACAAATAAACAATTATAGAGAATTGGCACAAAAGTTCAAATCTCTTAACACATTAAATTTACTGTGATCCTATATGATTACATATTTATAATATTATTATGCCCTAATCATATGCAGTGTACTCTGCATATAAAGATCTGTAGCGAACTACGATCCCACCGTACAAGACTTAGCGACACACCCGGGAAATGCTAAGTCTGACGCCAGCCCTGTTCTGCCACAGGACCACATGCTCTCCGGCCTGACTCATAGGCTCTCCGGCCTCAATGCACTACTCCGAGTGCTCTAGACTCCTCCTCTAACCTGAGTACACAGGCAGAGAGTCTCACGGGGTTACCTCCATGACTCCGTACGGATCTTGTTGCAATAACCCCTATTTTCTCCAGTGCCACCGTGACTCCGCACGGATTATTATTGAACACTACCTCTCTGTCCTCGTGCCACCATGACTCCGCACGGTTAATGTTGCAATACGAGTTTCACCCCTAAGAAGCAGATCTCTCAAAGGGGTTCTACGGTGTTAGGGAACCTAAGTATATTAACTGATTAACATATAAACATTTAAACATGAATATCACATTTCATACTTATTTCACATTCTAAATATCACTTGAAACCACATATATATCATTTGTCATCTTTAAACATAACTCAGTATCACTTATTCAGATTCAATGCTAAACAACCGTCTTTAATCAACAAATACATGCAACTGTAATACATAAAAATTCCATCATTTTCATCAATCATACTATGTAATTCAAGTTTCAATGAATCTATCATACACTATTGTATGTGCTATACTGTTTAAGAGTTATACCAACTAATACTGAAGCAATTAAGCACTTAAATTGAGTTAAATAATGATTTCTGAATGAACTGCCACTCACAGCTCAGAAACTCGACCGATTGGTCAGAAACTCGACCGATCACTGCACAACTCGACCGATCAGCTACAAACTCGACCGATCAGCTACAAACTCGACCGATCAACCTGCTGTTCGGTTCCTGCTCAAGAAAACTTGACCGAATCACATATAACTCGACCGAACAGCGAACAGACTGAAAACCTAAACCGACCTGCTGATGTCGATTTCACTCGAATCAGCAGACAAGACTACGGATTTGTGCAGAAAATCACCTGCAAAAGATGCGTACACCCACGAACTAACTGTAGGAGAGGAGAAGAACGAACTAGGGCTGCTCTTCACGCCCTTTCTTTCTCCTAGCCGCCGCTGCTGCTAGCGCAGCTCCTGCTGCAAGCGTAGCTCCGGCTACCGCTGGTTCAGCTGGCGAAGAAGAACGGTGAGGTGAGGATGGAGGGCCGCAGCTGCTGGCCGGAACCAAGCTAAGGCTCCAAATCGCCTTCTCTCCCAAATCTCCCTCTCTTTCCCTCTCAAGCGAAGAAGGGAAGAAACGCTCTGCGTTTCTCTCGTTTCTGATAAATGAAACGAGTAAAGGGGAAAGAAAGGATAAGAAGGGAAAACCTAGGGACCAAAACGTAAAGTCCAAGAACTTTAAAAAACTACAAACAGGTCCCTAAAAGCCCAAAAACATACAACTTTTGGCTCGAAAGTCAGTTTCAGAGGATTTTTCTGGCAACGCCTCAAGCGCAAGATCTTACACGTTTTAAGGGCTAGGATTCACACTACGCACATATCATATCTGTTTTCAATGTTATTAACAAAACCAAGCTTATAACTTAGCAAAGCAGCTAAACACATGCTTAGCAGCATACTTACAGGGTAAGCTCAACACGGGTCGTAACAACCTTGGTCTGAGGACCTAGAGGTAATAGTTACCTAATAAGTGGTAACAATGTTCAATAATGAACTAAGGGTTTAAATACTCAAATTTGATAAGAATGGTAACAATGTGGTGGAGCAATGAGAATTCCCAGTATTGAAATAAGGGGCTGAGACCCCAATGCCTCATAAAGAATGAGAAGTGAATGATGCAAATAGTACATGTTTCTTTGTAGCATTTGTCTTAATAAGTTATGGTTGAGAACTTGGTTGATGCTAAAAGAATAAGATAATGTACTTAATTAAGCAAGTGATATCATATCATGTAGAGCCCTGACCATAGATCCATCAGCGTCAGAATTGCTGAATGGTGAAATGGGTGCTCTGTGGCAAAACCCAGAACATATATTTTGAATATGCGGGGGTAAATGGGCAAAAATATCCTTACATCCTGGTGAAGAGATTGATGGAAGGTAAACATTAAACCTCTCAATCCTTCATGTGTCGGGATGGATGTATCACAAATCTCTCAATGATTGGGATATATGTCGTACACATCTCCCAATGATATTAATGTCAGGTCGATGCAGATAAACATTAATTCTCTCGATTTCCGATGATAGTGCAGTTGACACTGTAACTCTATAGTGAAGTTTCCAGTATACCCTGGAAAGCTATCTAGTAGAGACACAAGATGTTCTGCATGTTGTCTCGTACTGACTGAGATGTGGGAGGTCTTGGTAGCCGGCTCTTCCATTGACCTTGTATGGTACCGATTTTGACTTCGTAGTGGTCAGTTGGAGTATGAGCGGTATACCTCATCTCCTCAGGGCATAAATGTGGTTGTAAAATGTAATCAGCCGTATAACATGTTTTCTTAAGGATTGAATATGAAAATTCATTGGCTGATGCTACATTTCTTTTATGCATTTCTAGTTGATAAATGTTATTCATATCTCTTTATATTCATTGAAAGTAGATGGAGGAATTATGATTCTACCATGGATAGATGCAATGCTCTCCTTAGGAAAGGAGATTACTTTACTCTGTTCATTCAAGATTAATACTGCTGTTAATATATACGAATTCCTATTTAGTTTTATTATAATAAACTTTTATAACAATTTTTTTGGTGGAGAGTTATATCTCCCATTGGGGAAATTTATAATTATCTCACCCCCGTCGGATCCAATGTTTTAGGTGGACGCGGACGAAGAGGTAGAAATCCTATAGTAAAGCAAGAACAACATCAACATCAGGGACAACGGTAATATCTCAGGTGGAGATACTGCATGTCAAGTCATATAGATAGTAGTCCTATGTGTCGTCTTTATACTCTCAGGTCCTCAGAGTTTATAGTTAGTGTTTTTAATGAATCGATCTAAGATTTTGGCTTGATGCCTCGATGTTCTTAAGTTGTCTGTATATAATATAAATATGGTAGTTGATGTTGTATGTAATCCTCGAGAAGAGATGGTACATGACATGTACATTATGAACCATGATGTAATTGAGATACAATGGTTCTTGTTAAAAGTGTTTTCCTATGTTTGGATCTCTTTGCAAAAAGTTTTAATTTTTAGTGATTTTCAGTAATCCGCTGGAAATGATTCGCTTCTGCTTAAGTAAATCTTGTTTTTATAAGTTGGATGCCATAATTTTGATCCTGATCATATTTTTATTGGATTCTACACCTTTTTCTAATCAAAATTCATATATAACATGACTTCATCGGAGTTGCCAATAATTAACTATGTTTTTTCTAAATAAGTTTGACTCCTTAGAAACCCTAAAACACTCTAGTAGTGGGTTTCACCACCTTCTTTTCCTAACAGGTGTATCTGAGGTTCTTGTATCAATCCTTTCATCTCATCAAGCTCTGGGTCGGCTAACTAGGCAACCACCAACTTGAAAAATGAGTCTGGTTGTATCTGGGTGTTAGCCACATAGGACTAGTCTTCTAACGATCATAGGGTTCACCTAGAAACCTCTTTTATCTCTCTCTATCGGCTAGACAAGGCAACTGTACACTTGAAATGTATCTCAAAAAAGAGTATCGGTTACCACATCAATGTCCTTATGTGCTAGGTGATGGTGTAAACATAAACCTTCATATACTCCACTCATCACCCTCATCTCGGGTATAAGTCTAACTGAGCCAAGAAAAATTTGAGCTCATCATCTCGATTACCATACCCAAGATGCAACTCTTAGGATCCAAACTGCTCTTGACAAGAACATCCTCATATTATGATTACCTTTATTCTATTCATGTTTCCAAACCACATATCCAACGTACTCTCAAAAGGTGTGGTACTTCCTCTATCCTCAAACATAGTAGAAAGGTTTCAACTAATATCACCTTTATCCTCAGTATGGCATGCATCTTGTCCTGTCTCTCAAACCCATAACAAGATGAAAGAAGCATTTGGCTGCAGTCCAAATACATAGTTCTACCTATTCCAAGAGTAGAGATGGTGCATCACACATTGCCATCACACTTTCCAATCTAATTTGAAATGTACATCACATGTCTCCACACCATGGACATCTCCATTATGGGTCTACACCCATGGGAAGACTTTTCCCATCACCTGTGGATCTTAATTTCTTTTTATATACAATCCTTAGTCGTTACCTCAAGGTCTCTAGGGTGCCAAAACTTTTGGGGTGAGCTGACCCTTATGCATCTAGGGAGTGCCTCTCACATTTACCCCTTAGGCCCCATGAACTCATGAAGGTGGACAACCTCCTAACCCATAGTCCTTGGGCAACGGTAGTTGTTACCTCCTGACCTTATGGTCTCATGCATCCATGGAACAAACAACTCCTACTTCCATCGGTCTTATCCCTTCCTCACCTTGGTATTGACTTAGGATTCCATCATAGCACATCTCATCCTTGAATCCTCACTCGAATCTCCATCCTCTCTCTGGGCTTACATGGATAACTTTGCATCCCTCAAAGGGATCATGGTGACCTACCTACCTCGGTCTGGCCCCATACAGGTTACCTCCATGGCAACATATCTTCCTGTCCCTTAGAGATGGTCACACATGGATCTATAGATTCATGCTCATACTATGTGCTCTCCACTTAGCTTATAAAGCTCTTATAATTGTCCTTTTAAGGTTACTTCAAACCTAAACAAGAGTTGATGCTCACTCTACATAAAGGGTTCCTTCCCAGGATGGGAGAAAACCATCTCTTGATAGTAACAAAGGTCACAAACGTCCTTACCTTCAGGGTTTACATCATCATGTATATGCTTAGCACCTATCATGATACTTATGCATGTATCTAGCAAGAAGATAACCTACTAAACCATGTTGAGTTCCTTGGTAGGTCATACATATTCATCATTCCTCAAGGTTGGACCAATATCATACATACATACGTCACCAACTTGTGTGAGTGGTTCATCAAACACATATCTCAGTTCGAGTGGGTTTCCTTTTATTGTAACACATGAGGGGTACCCTACTCAAATACTATGAACTCAATCAGCCTCGTGAGCATCATGTGCACCAGGTACTACTACTTACCCTCTTTGGTCTAGGAACCCCAGGTTCACTTCTTATGCAACAACTACCTAGTTGCATGCTCAGTTGTTCAACCATGAATAGAACCTATACCAGATAGGGCATCTACTTCCTAACACTCTTCCCTATGAACAACTTTTAGAGTCAACTAGTTTCGATTCCTCACAACTTGTTATCATACATTCTCAGGGTCTAAGGAACTCTTCTTTACGCTCCTAAAAGGTAGGTACTCATCACTTCTTTCTCATTCTCGGGTTTGATTCCTCTAAAGACATCCAAAGTACAACAAGCCTCCAAGGATCATGCATGAGGCAACCACATCTATCTACTCAGGGTCATCTAATCCAAGTCATATCATATGCAACTTCACATGGCTCCTCATGTCTTGGAGTCAAGGTCACCAACCTTCTTCATTGGGTCTAGTTCTTTCTCTCTAGAGCTAACCCTACCACTGGAGGTTCGCTCTTAGAAGATGGATCAAGCTCTTAAGGATACACATCTATCCCTACTTGGGTGAAACGTACTATTAAAACTTATATTCGGCTAAGGCTATCCAAAACTTTGCATGCCTATCTCATTGACCATCATGCCTAACCTTTCAAGCTCAAGTCTAAAACTTGCTTCCAGCCTTGTTGCCACTCACTTTTATGTAGGTTCATGCCTCTTTTCTGCTCATATATGCCCGTTAGGGTTTCCATACGGTCACCATCAACCTTTTCAATGAGGGAGCGATCCCTCACCCTCAACAAGCACGACCACCCAAGGTCAGTCACCACAAGGCACTAGGGATCAAACAACCACACATGGTGCATGTTTCTCATGGATACTCAAACCCTCTGCACAACATGCATGTCTAGCCCACGTACGTGCATGCATGGTCAACTATGATATAATACTCATCATGTCTTCTATTTCTCTATCAACGTATTAGGTTTTGGGTTAGTGTCGTCCCCAAGGGATGTGTCAGGTCTCTTCCTCTTCCTGGAGGCATCTTCCTCCAAGTCTACCTCTCTCTCCTCATCCTCCTACAAGAAGGTCCTTAAGCATGTAACTAATCCTTAGTTTGTGCTTAAACTATTAAAACTTATGTCCATGACATCTTGTTTACATGCCTTTCATTATTTGGTGGAGGATTCTTTAATCCTTATTAATCTTATCCCCAAACACAAGGGGGGTGGAGAGAGAGAAACCCTAGTCTCTTAAAGTTATCCAATGAATGGGGTACAGAAGGGACAAAGATAGATGAGAGAAGGCCTAGAGGTATCTTATTTTGAGTCAAATCCTCTGATTTCGGCCAGACAGTCACACGGATCTGGGAGTCCTTATAGACTGACTAGCGGGGCGAAGGAAAATCTTTCCAGCCCCTGGATCATGATCATTTTCTAGACACATCGGAAAATCCTCTAATAACTCCCTTAGGTTCTAAAGAGTTTGTAAAATTTAATAATTATTAGAGATTAAATGGAAAACCATCGCTTTGATACCAAATGGAATGACCCTACTTCCTGATAACCCCCAATTAAGGGAGACTAAGAAGTCAGAGGCATTATCTCAAAATAGGATCATTGTTTTTGCAAATAATAAAAATAATTAATAAATTTTACTAAAGACTAAACTGAAAACTGGAATAAAAATTTTCTTTTAACATACCTTCAAAACTAGGTAATTGGGACTTCTACCCGAAGTAGGATTCTATCTACCTAAATCCTCCTTCATTATTTTAACTTTAATCTTCACAGGTGCCATTTTACTGTTTGTCCAATTTCAGATTTACCTCAAACGCCGGCAAACAAAATGACGGTCAGTATAACGAATTATACTGGTATGTGGGGGAACCAATAATCTTGCATTTAATGGTAACAAAATATTACAGGCAATTATGATTTAACAAAATAAACTTTACATTTTAAACATGACTACTCAATGCTTACATACCCTAGCCTCTGTGTTATCCCTACAGTGGACATGGATACTACCTCTCATATGGTAGATCTCAACTAACCCCCATGATCCTACCTTATAAGTAGATCAATACATAGGATTGTGGATTCGTATGGTCCTACCTAAGGGTATACCAACACATCGACTTGTAATAACCTTATGATTCTACCTCGCGGGTAGACCATGTACTAGGTCATCCGATAACCTGATGATCCTACCTCGTAGGTAGACAATGTACTAGGTCATCCTTATCATCATTAATAAAGATACAGAGGAGGACCAGGATCTGAGTTAGTCATGCACATATAATTATGGTGATAGTCATAGTCACTTTATAGTTGCGTGAAATAAATGTCAACAAAGTAGTTAATTTCAAGAAACTGGTAAAACATCAGAAATCATCGTGAAACTAGAGTGATTAGTCATAAGCGTAACCACATACCTAATTTGGAGATCTCAAAGAAGCAATATATCCAAATTCAATTAGATGTCCAATCAAGCAAGCCAATCAATCAATCAAGCGAACATTGATCATGAAAACATGTATAATGTCTAATGGTTACAAACATATCCCCAAACAGTTTCTTATCGACTTGGGACACCTTTATAGGGTTTCTAGGTCTCATTAGGATTCATTAGGGTTTCCTAGATCAATTTCTCAAACCTTATCCTTTTTAGGTCAACAAACCCTAAAACTGTTTTCTACTCGTACAAACCCTAATTACTCAAATTATCCACATTAAGGATCTTTTATACTCAAATTTATTTGGGATCATCATATTTCTATTTTATTCATGGATTGCACAATTAAAACCGTTAAAAGTCATCATTACTAAAATTAGGGTTTCTAAGCCCATTAATGCATATTCATGTACATCGAACCCTAAATTAAGCCAATTATGCATGAAGATCATCTTTTTAGATCTAATTCTTTCTTTTATTAACAACACATTAATATTTTATCAAAACATTTAAAGAACATCATTAGATCCAATTATCATCAATTCTTAAGGTTTTTCATAAATTAAACCATTAAAGATGATAATTTTATACTCTTTTCAAACTATAAACATATTTTGATCCTAGTCATATTTTTATTGGATTATAAACCTTTTTCAGATCAAAATTCATATATAACATGACTTCATCAGAGTTACCAATAATTAACTATGATTTTTCTAAATAAGTTACCTTTGGACCAATAGCAGGGAGCCACGTTAGTATGCGGCCCACCTCTCTCTTTTCCACACGGGCCAGGCTGAGCCAAATGCCCATGGACAACTCAACCACTCATCCCAGCAAAGTGAAGGCTAGAAACGGGCTAAAAGACATCTTTACCCTTCCCTCTTCAACGCACTCTCGGGGGCAGCATTGGTATTTATCCCTGTTCATTTTTTTCCTTGTGAGTCACGGACAGGCTCCTACTTTGCGCCTGGGTGGGTCAACCAAAGGTTGACCTTGCGATTCAAAGCACCAGAGATCGGGCTGAGGTTCTAGAACTACCGTCTGGTCCAACCGAACTCATTGGTGGATTCAATTCCTCCAGCGATAGTTCATCCAGGGACATCGGGAAGGAGGTTACCATGCAAGGTTCAGAGAAGAAGAGAGAAGGAGATTTGGGATCTGGTGATTGGAATTGTAGGTAGATCATGCTTCTTAGTGCTCCGAAGGGATACATGTCAACCTTGTGAGGATACTACCATCCCTTTTATAGTGGTGGCTAACCGGCTGATCTTTAATGGAGTTTTGACCCCTACAGATATTTTCGAAAAGTAGTAAATTGTTTCCAAAGGTACCCAAACTCTGGGTCAATCGATTTGGAATTATCTCCTCTGGGCAATGGGAAACTTTTCATTAGTTCATATGGGTTGTGGTGAGAGCAATGAACAAATAGAGAGGATCCAATTATTCTCAGGTTGCCTTTCTCAGCTTTGGGTAGGTGACGATGGCGTCAGCATTGGATATCAGATCGATGGTCCACGTTTCACGTGCCAAAAAGGCTGATAAAACAATTCTAGTATGAATATAAATTTTAATGGTATTCCTCTCACTTTAGGAATACTTATAAAAATCATATCTCCCAATCCGTTTATCCTTTTACTCCCAAATTTTAGGGGAAAGTTCATAATGATTTAAACTACTTGTGTGCCAAGTTTGGGACTCAAACTCGAAAGTATGAGAGACTTTTCTTCATAATCAAGTTATCACTTATTAAGGCATATTTTATGCATATTTTCTCTCTCCTATTCTTTTATATTACTTATTTGGATTCCTTTTACCATTAGAAACTATGTGGAATCGAAATCTCATCCATGATGATTTTGTTATCCATATTTCCACATATTTTTTATATTTTCATCATTATCTCAAGTTTCCTTCTTAATGAAGCATATTTGATTTCTTCTTTTTCTTTTAATCATATTGGACTCATTATCATATTATGATCCACGAAATAACATGCACAAAGGAAATATTGCAAAGGGAATACATCCATTACATATAATTCATACAATTCCCATAATCATACATTTATTGGGGAAATTGCATTTCCAACCATATGAACCCAAAAAATTGGGGTTGTAACAATGGTTGTTCAAAGTTGGGCATTGATCTCAAATTTTAGTAAAGAGGTAATAAGGGGAAAGACTAATAGTGTACCTTTGATTGTGAATCAGCGGTTCTTGAAGATTTGATGACCCTAGAGAAGTTTTGGGCAGGTTTTGAGAAGCGCTATGGTCGAGGTTGTTGTGAAGAGTTCGGGTTGTATAGCTAAGTTAACCTAAGGACAGAAAATTACAACTACCTAAAGAAGATATCTCTAACTACATCATGATGTTCCTAATGCCTCAAGGATTGAGTTAAAAGTGTTTGGAGAAAATAAGTTGGTCTGGTAGCGGGGATGTCAGGTATGAGATGAAATAGAGGTGTAAGGGGAGTAATGGAGGGTTAGGGTTTTATAAACCAAGAACCCTTAGGAAAGTAGGGATCAAACTCTTGGGGAATGTGAGGAAGGAGAAAGAATCTAAAAGAAAGGGGGAGTGAGGAGAGAGATTTTAAGAGTTACATAATTGCTTAGGCTATTCTCCTTTTAGAACCGAGGTGGCAGATGGACTCGGTCCACCCAATCTAAATCCAAGGGCTTTCAAAGGAGCCCATATAAAGGGAAATTCAAAAAAATATTGTGGCTAGTTTAACTATGAAAGTATAGAATTCTAAATTTAATGACTAGAATATTCATCTATTAAAGGAATATTTTTCCATTTTCCCCAATTTAGTATAGGTAGCTAGAAGAATCAAATGTCAATAAAAGTTTACATCTAGACTAAGTCATGTATGTAGAAACTCAATATGAACTTAGTTTCCATTTTTTGGGTAGACCATCATAGTATTTACCATTTTACATATTAGATCATATTTTCTTTTCTTAATGAAATTAAGGCATCTAGGATAGGCCTTTTATGTGAAACATGGCAACTAGACTAACTGGGACATAAGGAACACAATTTTAATATTAGATAAACTTTCAAGACACACTTTCATAAGTTTCAAAACAATTAGGTTTTTGACTCATATAACCATTATATGCTATCATTTAGTGCACCATTATCATCAAAATTCATTTAATTGTGTCTTATTATATTCACATTTTTACCAAAAGAGATACCTTATAATATCATGCACACGTTTCCATATTTTTCTTATCTAATCTATTAAGCGTAACAACTCAATGTTAACTTAGTTGTTGGCATATTATTCATATTTATGGACTTCAAAACTCCAATTATCATTCCAATTCATATATTTAGCACATTATTTCTCTTATTAAACATATCTTAGACATTATGTGAATATTGACCAGTAAAGGAAGCATATGTGACATATATCACGAACTCACACACATGTTATCAGACATATAAGTTATTATATTAATATAGTGTATTGTGATAGTTATGTTGATTATAGAACCTAATGTATATGTTTTAAGCCTAATTATGTTAGGGTTGGTTACTCATGTTACATGCATTAATAGATTTACAGACAACTACATTAAGGTAGAAATTCATCCTTGTTTTGTCAAATCTAAATAACCAAGCATAAAACTTCCTAACCATAGGGATTAGGGTTTCTAGAGTCAAGATTCTAGTTTTTAGTGTGTTATAATTGTTTTTTGGAATAGAAATGAGGATGCCCCAGTGTGACACAACCTTCCCTAATCTCATAGCATTAACTTAGAGATCAGGGAAAATATCTTCATCAATGGAGGAGTTATTTGAGGCATTGGATGAGAAGATGGATGGTAAATGTTAGTGGTAGGTAAGGACATAGTAATTTGTTTAGGTTTATTTGGAGTTTATCTACAACTAATATCAGTCTTGTCTTGGACATTATTGTTATATAGGACAACCTTTGTCCAAACATCAATATTTTTGTTTCGTTACATAATTGTGTTTCCGCATTGAAGCAATTTAAAGTCTATAATCAACCTCTTCAGAGAGAGAGTAAAGGTTATGAAGGTGATAAGGGTGTTGCATATGTTCATATTCTATCACCTTATAAATACTCCCAGTAATAGATGTGTTAGACATGTGGACCCTATGGCTAAAGGGTAAAGATATGGACATTTTATGAACATTGGAAGATGATTTCTAAGATGAACATTGGAAGATGATTTCTAAGATGAATTAGGTTTGACACTATAGGTGTAGGCCATGAACCTTGCATACATACAAGTTATTAAGTCATAGGAAACCAAAGAGTTTATGTCCAAAACTGTTAGATTCACTTTATCTAAAAAATTGAGTGTTGAATGACGAATAAAATGCTTTTATATAAAATACCAATCATAGGATGAATCAATATCATTGATATTAAAAGTAACATATTTTCATAAATAGAGTTGTAATAAATAACATGATAATCATTGTCTCTGACAAAATCAATTGAATATGAAGTGACTTCCAATGAGAAGAAGAAACACTATTATGTAATGTTATAACTGAAGAGAAAGTATAGAAGGACATGCTATTGAACTAGAGGATGTAGGAGCTTGAGAGTAGGATGTTGCCTTGGGACCCAAATTTATAATGGCCCCCCTTGGTCATATTCATATAGAACAATGTTAGTCACTTAGTTCACAACTTTTCTTTTGGTGAACAACATTGGTGGAACTACGTTAGGTTCATCCCCAAGAAAAGGGTGGGAGTGGGCCAGTAACGACCATCCTCGTTAGGGAAATTAATGAATATCTCATTGTTTCTAGAGGGATTAAGGTCAATTTTTCAAGGACAAATGATCCCCAAGTCTCTAATGAGTTCATTCCAACCCCAAATAGTGGATATATGTCAATTTTTGTGCCAAAGGAAGAGAACATATGAATATTTTCCACTGACGTTGATGTGTACCCAAATGAGATCGATGTTAGGACTACTACATATCCATATGATGGGAAGTGTGAAGTGATAAATATGTGGGACCACATGCTACACAAGATGTTGAGATCCTCATGGTTCATCTCGAGAGAGGTGGTGGATGGGGTACTCATAGGAGAAGGGAAAGAATTGTAGGAGAAAATTGGTTAGAATTGAGTTTTTTAGTGTTGTCTTTTGATTGTATTAGTCATGGTATGTGGCCTAGGATGATGCTTGGTTCCCTATGGGGTCCTTAATATAGTAGAGAACCCTGAGGTAGGGAATATGCATCTCAAGAGGTGCCAAAGAGAGGTGTGTTGGGGCATGCAAAGCACATTGATAAACAACATATTTGAGACACCACAGTCTGCTACCATTGACGTTGCATACAATCAAACAACCTAGTCTCATCAAAAAAGAGGAGAGGATGGAGATAGAGGGATTGAATAGGGTGACTAAGAACCATTAAAACTCTGTGTTGTTTCATTTGGGGTGTCCTAAGAAATTCTAAATAAGGTTATGTAGATTGTAAAATACACATACGGTGTTGGCAGCCTTAGCATAACCATATTGTGGATGTCACAGGGAAACATTGATGAGAGGATACAATCTTTGAGGCTTCTCAGATGCCATGGCTTACTTTACACCATTATCTTCATCCCCCAAAGATACACCACCTCTAGGGTTTATGCATCGATACATCCACACTTGAAATCTAACCACATGTACATCTAAATGATCAAAACAATACATAAAATCCCAAATGTCTAAACAATACAAGATAATACACACATTAAAATGATGTCTACAAGTCCACATGGCAATATAAATATATAACTTTTTTTAAAAGAGATTGTTAATATGAATATAAAATACATGCAATTAATTCATCGTGAATAATGTATTATAGTACTTCTCAATATACAACATTTGTGTTGATCCATACGAAACTATGCATTTTTGTACTCTCTAGATATTTGACGGAGTATTGCTTCATTCTATAATACACATATTATTAATACACACAATATTTATTCATTTCCCATGTATGTAACAAGATTATGGTATCCGCACTTGACACAATGAGATTCGAAGCCATGTAGATACAAAAAAAAACTATATAAATAAGACAACTTCTAAAATTTTGAGATAAAATATAAATTTCAACAATGCAGTAAAGATGAATTCACGTCAAAAAAATGAATGATGTGTAATGTAATTATCAATCCAAAATTTTAATAACTTCACTCAGTAACCCAACTATAATAGTTTGTTGTACTATAACCTATGTTCGTAAGTAACTTAATTATAATACCCTTTTGGGTATTATATCCTTTCTCTTTATATATGTGAAACAACAACATCAACAACAACAAAAATAATAATAATGACAATAATAATAATAACAATAACAATTATGATAATAAATAGTCCACATTGTGGGGATAATAACTAGCAACTCCCAATGTTTACCACTAGAGGTAAGAAAGTTAAAATTAATAACTCAAAATCCATAATAAAAGGTAATTTTCTTAAGTCCAAATTATAAACAAAGTAAACTTACTCAACATTGAATGGGGTAACTGACGAAGGGTCTTTATCTACAAGACTGATCAAAGATGGAACTCGAAATCCCACATGGGAAAATGAAAAAATCTTTACAGACCGTGTGTAAGTGGCTGCAAAACATGTATTACGTATGCATTAATATATAAGAAACTAGATCACCATATATAAAATAAGGTATATGGTTATAAAAACAAGATCTCACCATATCCATAGCTCTACCATAGTTGTATTCAGCCAATCATAATGAAACAACTCCAAAATGTCATGTATACATATTTTGTTATCGTATGATTCTCCTACAGCATCCACCGGAATAGAAACATTTATAGGAGAATTTGGGTCATGTTCGCCTATCCATACTTCCATACCCTTACAATTAGGACCTAACGAGTCGTATAGGTCCCTTGGAAGCCAACTAGGTACTTCAGGAAGAGGTGGAGGTAGAGCTGTAGTGGGTTTCTTCCTTTTGACCTGTATATATAATTTCAGATCAATTGACTAGCTCATATATACACGCTAACAAATTAACATAAGGTAAATTTACCATACAATATCAGTATAGAGGACATATGCTTCAGGCCACAATATCACTTCTCCTTCTACTTCACCAGGCATTTCAGAATCTGGGTGGGCATATGGCAATGGATGATCCCTCCACAGGTGGAGTACAAGTCTAGGGTTCACACAAACTGCACCAACTAGAATTGGAGTGCCATGAAACATGCCCCCTGGAAGGGGTGGGTAAGCCTCGGCCTCTACAATGACAAATTCATTACTTTTTAGATGACATGGCTTTAACTCCTACAAATTTACATAAAGTATGCTATATACATATATACATAAATATATCATTTTGAAAAGACTAGCTACTATTTCATAAAAATACTTATAGCGGACGTGCTAGGTGGTGAGTCTAAAGGATTACTCCCAACCACCTCTATAGTAGGAGAAGAGCAGCTAGCTACATGTACTTTCTGAGTGGCAGTCTGAGATGCCTGCCACTTGCTCATTGCTTCATGGAGTCTCTTCTTAAGTGCTTCCTCAACTCTCGTATCAATTAACTCATCTACCTATACATGGATAAAAAAACACTATCTTTTGATTATTGAATTCCCTTTTGCAATAACATTCTAAAAAAAGAATAGGTTACCTCTTTTGAAAATCCTGCTTTTTAGATATGTTTGCGCTGTGATGGCCCAAAGAACGCTTTTATGCCCACACCAGCGTCTACACCCCTAACACGTCCGGGATGCTCTGGGTTACCAAGAGCAACTATCAATTCATCCCTTGTACCCTCAAGGATGAATTTTCCTTACTTACTTTGCTTGTGAAGCTCTAGCTAATCACCAATATAAATTGGTAAGTAAACATAATAATCTATATTGATTGCCCTGAGAGTTGAATTTTACCATTTTTGCAGTCACCTCAGCAGTTGCGGGTTTGGTTATATCTCCTTTCTTATTTTGCCTCCCAGCTATCCACACAGCATGGCAAGGCATAGGTGCGGGATTAGCAGTAGAGGACTTCCCAGTCTCCTGAGTAGGAGCAGACTCAGCAGCAGCATCAGCCTGTAGTCTTTGGCGAACACCCGCATAACCTTTTGGACCCATCATGTGGTCATGCACATTCAGTGCACGCCTTGGTCTTTGAGCATCACTAATAGCCTTGTTAGTAAGTACATTGATTTGGTTAGTAACACTAAAGGTCAAAATTGAATAGGTGAATACATAAGAATGTATATTAATTAAATTGGGAGTGGCGCTTAATACCTTGAATTCATCAGTTTTTCTTTTGGAAACAAACTCCTCCCTGTCATTAGGGTCCAGGTAGTTCCATTGCTCAGTGGCTGACTTCTTCCTCTTCTCAGCATCTCGTATGTAATCTCAGGTGAGATTTGTCCTATAGTTCCTTAGGACCCTCCCACAATGCTGCATCACACATTTATGATGCAGGCTTTCATCCAGTTCAAATATACTATGCAAAATAGAATTGCTTTTAACCAGTATACTAAAAATTAGTAATATGCAAAATAGAATTGTAAATAATAATAACTCACACATAGTTCCTTCCATACTTAGTCTTTCTCCCCCTTAGGAACTTTACACCAAGATTCTACATTAGGACTACAATGGCTACGGGTAAAAACCTCAAGATATGAAATAAACGAGTTGTGGTTCACTCCAATTAGATTTCCTGCATGATCAAAATCCACAGCCAGTTTGGGTCCATTGCCCCTTTGTTGTAGTAACTTGTTCATCATAGTGATGCACCTCACTTTTTCAATTGTTTTTTGTTGTTCATCAAGTGCCCCAAGTTCTTCAGGGGGTACATCATCAACCTAAAATTTGATTAAAAAAACACACTTACATGATATAACTATAAATGGACATATAGATAGAAATATAGGATATATTTTAAAAACTTACATTGGCAAGCTCCACATTCATATCCTCACCCTCACGGTTATCATCATCGTGGTCATCATACTCATGCTCAGCCATCTGAAAGTGTCATTAAAAAATCAAACATTTAACATAACTAGAAGATAATAAAACATTGTAAAGTTCACATTCAAAAAATAAAACATATAAAAAAATAAAAAGATCTCTAATACTGCGATATTTTATCAAATTAACATTCCTTCGATATGATCTCTGTGCACATACAAGTCATCGTTAGCTTCAATATTTGGTGTTGGCAACCCAACTGAGAATGGACTGGAGTCATCATACTTATCATAGTACTCTTCTTCATTTATAGGACCTTCAATGAATTGTCTTTTACCATGAAGAACAATCGACCATTTATCATTTGTAGGATCATCGATATAAAATACTTGTTTCTCCTGTGATGTCAATATGAATGGTTCACCCTTCTTGCCAATCTTTTCAAAGTTCACTAATGTGAAACCCAATTCATCCACTATAACTCCTTTGGTGTTATCAACCCAATTACATTTAAAGAGCGTAATTCTAAAATCTACGTAGTCAAACTCCCATATGTCTTTAATGACACCGCAATATGACATTTTAGCTTCACGTGGACTCTAATCCTTTGCACTTGCAAAAAACAATGAAGACGCTTGAAGGGTGACCCCACTGTTTTGGATGACACTCTTATCATCTTGACACTTTGTGTAATATGAGAACCCATTATGTCAAACCCTTCACAAGACATAACATTCAATTTTGGTTTAAAGGCGAGGCGTTTTATAGTTTCAACAAGATTATTTGGTGTTTGAGATAGTTGATGTAAGACTTTATCTTCAAACCACTTAATAAATGTCTTGTTATGCTCTCTAGCATGCCACATTGAATTGGCTCAAGGATATTATTTCTTGATGAAATTGGTATGTTCCTCAAATTGAATTGGCTCGAGGATATTGTAATATAAGAACCCATTCATGTTAAACCCTTCATAAGATATAACATTCAATTTTGGTTTAAAGGTGAGTCATTTGATAGTTTCAGTAAGATTATTTGGTATTTGAGATAGTTGATGTAAGACTTTATCTTCAAACCACTTAATAAATGTCTTGTTATGCTCTCTAGAAAGCCACATTGAATTGGCTCGAGGATATTGTTTCTTGATGAAATTGGTATGTTCCTCGATATAAACACTCACTTCGTCGATGTTGTGTAAAATATACAAGTGACCTTGTTCCAACTGCTCACGCCTGATTACTTTCATCTGTGATCCCAAAATTCCTTTGCCAGAATACTCCTCAATATTCGTCATTAATAGGAGTGTCATTACCACTCAGAAAGTCATTGAAAAAATCCATAACCTCTCTCGCTACATAACCCTCAGTAATACTCCCTTCAGGTCGATAATGGTTTCGAACATCACCTTTAAAAATGCTCATGTATCGTTCAAAGGGATACATCCAATGCAAGAAAATTGGTCCCAACATTTTCACTTCTCTAATCAAGTGGACAACAAGATGTACCATGATATCAAAGAACAAAGGAGGAAAATACATATCAAGCTGATATAGGGTAACAACCACTTCTCTTTGCAATTTATCGAGAGTATCAGGGTCAATAACTTTGCTGCACAGACTGTTGAAAAAGAAACAAAGTCTGGTGATTGCAAACCTTACATACTTCGACAATATAGATCAAATTGTCACGAGCAATATTTGTTGCATTAGAGTGTGACAATCATGGGATATTTAAGACCTATCAACTTCAGATCTTTCATTGATACCAATCTACAGATGTTGGATGAGTAACCCTGTGGCACCTTAACATTTACCAAGCATTCACAAAAACTTTCTTCTCCTTTCTAGACAACGAGTAACAATCGGGAGGTAAGTATGTTCTCTGATCTCTACTAACTACTTCTATTAATTTTGTCCTAATTCTCATTTCACGTAGGTTCATTATGGATTTTATCCCATCTTTAGTCTTACCTAGTATATCTAACAGAGTACCAATGACACTATCACATATATTTTTCTCAACGTGCATGACATCGATACAATGCCTGACTTCCAAAGAACTCCAATAAGGAAGATCCAAAATATTGACTTCTTCTTGAATAAAGATTTGTTACTCTGTGTGGCCATGGTACATTGTGATCTCTTACCAAATTCATTGACAAAGTCTTTTAATCTTTCATAAACAACCTCCCGTAGTATAGGTTTAGGTGCACTTTGTTCCTCATTACGTCCATTGAACGCTTTGCACAACCTACAATACGGATGGAATTTTGGAAGAAACGTTCGATGACCAAGATATACAGTCTTGCCACCATGTTTTAATCGTATTGAATCAGTGTTATCTTCACATATAGGACACACTTTAGATCCTTTGACACTATATCAAGACAAATTCCCATATGCTGAAAAGTCATTAATAGTGCAAAACAACATAGCATGCAAATGAAATGTCTCTCTTCGTGAAGCATCATAGGTCATCACACCTTCACCCCAGAGTTTCTTTAAGTCATCAATCAGAGGTTCAAGATAAATGTCGATATCATTTCCAAGTTGTTTAGGGCCTGATATCAACAACGACATCATAACGTACTTATTTTTCATACACAACCAGGGAAGAAGATTATATATAACAAGAATAACTAACCAAGTGTTATGTTGGCTGCTCAATGTCTCGTACAGATCCATCCCATCTGTACAAAGCCCAAGTCTTAGATTCTTGATTTCTTCACCAAATTTAGGGTACAATAAATCAATCTTCTTCCACTATGGGGAATCAGATGCATGTCGTAGGATCCCATCATTATTTTTCTTAACATCTACATGCCACCTCAAATTCTTCACATCTATCAGATTGGCAAATAAGCATTGAAATCGTGATATTATAGGTAGATACCAAATCACCTTGGCAGGAGAACCAGTTTTGGACTCCCCTGAAGTCATCAATTTATACCTTGATGCACCACATTTTGGACAATCTTTCAAATCCACATAGTCCTTTTGAAATAATACACAATCATTTGGGCATGCGTGTATCTTCTTGGCCTCCATTCCCATTAGGCTCAACAATTTCTTTAATTGGTATGTTGAGATTGGCAGCTTGTTTCCTTCAGGAAGAATTTCTTTCAATAAAGACAACAATGACGTGAAGCTTTTGTCGCTCCATCTATTGATAGCTTTCAGCTTATACAATCTCAACACAACGCTAAGCTTCGTAAACTTAGTACAATATGTGTATAAAAATATCTCAGCATCATGCACAATGTTTCTAAACATGGGAGGTGGATCGGTGTGCTCTACCCCACAACTATCCAGCATCAAATCAACGATGTCTATTGGAACCAGTTCGTTCACATCTACGTCATCAGAGGAAATTTCTTCTTCCACACAAGCACTGTTATCGACATCCACTGATTTTAGGTTTGAAATATCTCCATACCAGTGCCATTCTGTATAGCCTTGTTCAATCCTGTTGCACATGACATGACTTTTGATTTTGTCACCAGTGCTGACTTTCAAGTTGTTACCACAATGCCTACATGGACAGTAGAACCTATCTCCAGGTTGTTTCCTATGTTCCTTGGTAAATCTAATAAACTGATCAAGACCAAAAATAAACTCTGGGGTGTAATGATTTGGAATGGACATCCATGATCTATCCATTCTATGATCAAAGAGAAAATAAGTATATATTAGGGTTGACGGTGTTATACATGATAAATGTGTACCACCTATCCCATTCTTGATCACCTAATCTCACTAGTAAGTGTATAATGTGTATTCGATTTTCAAGAAATTTCGACAGCATTTCCCCGCAGTTCTCCAAGTACACTGATGTACATGGGCAAATGCCCACCGACATATGTACTTAGAGAACAAACAGGGAAGTGCTAACGAAACATCATGAAAACTGAATACACATTATACACTTACATCCTAAGTGAGATTAAGTATTCAAAAACAGTCCCAAACCGGGGACTATCTAAGATTTACTCCTAATGAGTAAATCTCGAACGGGTTTCTAGGCCAACAAAATACATGTATATATGTTGTCATTCATATACCTACAATCATAGTATCATCGTTCATATCCTAGGTTTTGTATAACATCATTTAATTCAATTCATTATTTCATTTGGATAAGTTCATTCATTCATCATGTTATCCAAATCAATCATAATCAACTACACAATTTTGAAGAACAATTATATATTGAAATAAGTTAAATCAATCACGAACAAGAGAGAAAGAAAGTAATAACAATTTATTAAATTCATTCATTCATCATTGACCCTAGTTATATAATCGTTATTAATCAACTACTCAGTTTTCGAGAACAAAATATATATTGAACTAAGTTCATTCATTTCTCATTTAACCCTTATTAATCAATATGAATTAACCTTAATTAATCAATAATAATCTTAAAGAAAACTCACCGCACTAGTGGAGCAGGCTGTGGTGGCGGCGGCCGGAGGTGGAGGTGGTCGCAGTTGTGGCTGGAGGTGGAGGTGGAGATGACTAAGGCATGTGGCGAGCGGTAGGATGGCGGGCAGTGGTTGTGGTTGTTGGCGGAGATGATTGAGCAAAGAGGAGCGGCGGTGACAACTACTGAACTAGAGGATAGGCAGCGACGACGACTGAAGGGGCAGCGGCGGCGGTGAGCTCCTTAGCGGCGGTTCCTCTCCAAAATGGCGGCGGCGAGCTCCTCTCCACAGTGACGACGGCGAGCTCATCTCCACAGCAGCAGTAGTGGTGGCAGCGAGAGAATCGCGAGACCTAGCTTGAGCGACAATAGAGAGAATCGGGAATGAAACATAGAAGGTGAAGAGACTGGCTCGCGTCGGTGCTATTCAGTTAATTATCGACATCGGTTGTTTCTCAAAATTGATGCATAATACCATCTACAAACATCGGGACGGGGCAAAAATTTTCACAGACAGAATGCACGAACAAACATCCTCATCGGTTCCCACGCAACATCCAACGCAGAATAATGCATGAAATTTTTCCTCGCGAGGGGTATTTAGGCGTCCGTTATGTTCTAAATAATCGACGCCATATGGGGGTGGAAATTTCACGTGGCTTGACGCAGAACATGAATCGTCGGTGTTTACACAACCGACGTCGAATTGAACATTTTAGAGGCAAATTGTTTCCCTCTGGAAAATTATATTTCGCGGGTGATTTTGGATGTCAGTTCTTGTTTCTACATGCCGACGTTAAAGAAAAAGCGATATCCATTTCTTTTATTAAGTGGCCGGCCTCCAGACATAGGTGTCGGTTCATAGTTTTAACCCACATCGTAGTTAACTACCGTCATAGTTCGGTTTATAACCGAAGCCATCAAATGTGACGTTATACGTCATTTCCGTACTAGTGTTCATAATTTACATATTTATATTGAATTAGTTAAGTATCTATGTATCTATCTCTCTTTGGCCAAAAAAGTAATAAAGTTTGCCCATAACTATCTCTTGTTCTCTCTCTACTTTAACACAAAAAATTTATATATTATTACAACTGATCTCTTATAATCCCCTCCTTCCTTTTTATTCCACCCTCAATAAAGTTATGTTTTCTCTCTATACCTCTCTCACTTTCTATCTCCTCTCATCTGCAATTTTTCTGTGATATATGCAGTGTTCGGCGAAGCAGTCAAACCCGTCGTTGTCCACTGCATGGTTTTGTTGTGATGACATGAAACACGGATAATCGCTTCTATAATAGTTAAAAAGAGCATGTTGACGCCGGTGGAACTCACTCGTGTTAGGAAGGGGAGCGTTTAGGTAAATTATGCCCTTCCCGGAGTTGCCCGAACGTCATCAGACGCTGGCTCACACTCTGCCGAACAGAGCAATAGTCTACTAGAGATACTTTCTCCTTTTCAAGAAAGGGATGAGAGAGGTGTTGCTTACATAAATACTCTAATTTGAAATGATAGAACAAAAATATAAACTGCAAATATATTCTAAAACACTTTTTGGTACACTAGTTGGATATTATATTGATGATTAGAAAAGGGGTATAATGAACATGAACATGTAATGTAAGTTCTTAATCTATACTACTAAAAAAATAATAATTCATTCAAGTAGTTACAAGTATGCCATTCTGATACGTCTTGAAATATCCGGACAATAGTATTGCTACAATTTTCAAAACACATGTTTTTCCTTATGCTCTCCTCCCACAATTTTCTCTATTATTTGTCTTATTGAATATCATTTTAACTTTCAATCTCAACATAATATCGTCATTTTCTCCTTCTCTCCCTCATTGAAGGGCATTCCTCATTTTAGT
This sequence comes from Alisma plantago-aquatica, assembly GCA_963693085.1. Classification (NCBI taxonomy): domain Eukaryota; kingdom Viridiplantae; phylum Streptophyta; class Magnoliopsida; order Alismatales; family Alismataceae; genus Alisma; species Alisma plantago-aquatica. Next base: position 711,939,999 of record OY856412.1, on the reverse strand, counting down.
TACTATAACACCCTCCCACTGAATCGAACCCCATAAGTAACATCCTAATCTATTCTCCTCTTCTTTTTTCTACCACATTATGTCTTCTTTCCTTCCTTTCTTTCTTTTTCTATGTAGTAATATCTAATAAAATAGTAATGATTGACCTTTCCCTTGATAAGTTCTATCATGTTAGATAAAATCATTATCCCTCTCTTTTTGAAACTAAATTTGTAACATCCATTTAACTTCTCATGTCTCTCTCAGAATAAATTGTCAATATGTAACTACAATATATTTGACTTGGTATTTATACCATATAATTAATATGAGAAAAATAATCTATAGTACCATAAAAAGAAGAGCCATATTTTTCTTAATTAAAGTTTTATCGTTTCTACTTTCTCTAAAAAACTTTAAATTAATAGAGTGATGCCAATTTTATTTTTATGTAAAATCATTGTCAATAGACAATGTAGACTTGAAAATTTATGAATTCTCCTTAATTTATCCTTTTTGATTTTTTCTCATAAATTTGTAATTTTTGAAACATATATCTCCCTATTCCCATTAGCAAAGCCTCCCAATAAAAAGTTGTTTAACAACTCTTCCTAAAAGATTCATTGTTAAACCCCTCTTTTTCTTTTTCTCTCCCTTCATATTTTTCACTACATTTTAATATTCATCTTTATCATATGTTTTCTATAACAACAAATTGGTTGCTATGGGCGAGCCCCCCATCACATTCCGCAAAACGAGGGAAATGAATTAGCATTTACTCGCTCACCTTTCGAGAAAAGGCCAATCAAAGAACATTAGACGTCATACTTCCTAACTCTCTTATCTTTTATTTTCACCCTCAACGTCACATTACACTAACCTATTTGGTAAGATGTGGTCGGAGGACAACTTATACCGAACTATAGTAAACCAAACTAATCGGCATTAGTTGACAATTAAGAATGAGAAGGATATAACATGTAGTATAATGTATCATACATTCTGCGTAACTTTTTGTATAAATCTATAGTACTCAAAATATTCATTTCCAGTCAAAACTTTATGATAACACTTAAAAATAGATTACAACAATTTTAATTTTATGTTGTACGTCACTTTGGATTTTTTTTGTATCAGTTGTGAACTGTTCGTATCATATAAGTAATGTGTATTTTGCATGTACTATCATGCGTAAAAGTGAGTGCACAATACAAGTTGTGAAAAAATATTTAAGTATTATTTATAATTGATAACATGTTAGCGACCTATAAAATTTTAAAGTATTTAATTAATATCCGTCTTTTTTATGATGAGGAACCCCTTCCAGACTGGGCTACTATTAGACGCACCGCAGCAAGACAAATTCTGGATTCAACCCCATACTTCAAAGGCACCGCGGAATGCTAAATTACGTGGGGCCTTGTTGTACCCTGAGGGTTGGCAACCAGATTCGACCCAGGTCCCTTCATTGGGGAGTGTCGAGCTGCACCGCTGGACTACCCCCTCACCCACTTAATATATATCCATTTACAAAAATTAAAATCATAGTTTTTATTCTTAAAAGATATTTGATATTATAAAGTGAATAACTAGACTAATATACAAATTAGTATATAGAATTTTTTTACAAATATGCTATTTTTTCTTCTTCTAAAAAAAGTCTCCATGGTCAAAGAAGCATCTTTAAAGCAATAATACTCATTGTCTCTCTTTTCTTTTCACATGTTTAAACTAGTCATTTTTTATATAATTCTCAACACAACATCTTGTTTATTCAAGTTCGTTACTATACTAACACTAGGCTACTAGTATAACAACTAAAGGCAAGTCGATTTGTTAGCCGGAAGGGAATTTTACAGCAATAATTAAGGAATTTCTTTCACAATTCTGTGATTGTCCTAAACATTTTCATCTCAAATTTAAAAAAATCTAAAAAAATAACTTTTATTTATTAACTTTTACAACTTCCTACTCATTTAATATGATAAAACGTCTTTACAAATTGGACTACCATATGATCTAAAAATAAAATATGTGATAATAGATGTGATGGTGTTGATGTTGGGGTGTGTTTACAACCATTAAGGTGGTGATCTTCTCTTCTTGACGGGAAGTGGAAGTTCTTTTTTTACCTTTTCTTGATGCCTTGATGGACATTATAGGATCCATTAGATCAGATTTTTGACGTTTTTATTTAGTTACTTTTTTGGGCTTTGAGATATAGAGATGGTTTTTCTTTTTCCTTTTGACGTGGTAGATGCTGAAGTTGTGGGGTTAAGTATTTTGCAGACTATTTTGTATTGATGATTTCTCTTTTTTCCTGTTGAGGGGTGCAAGATGAATACAGATGACCCCATTTTATTAAAGAAAGATAATGACGTAATCACATTCGTATTCAGGATATATTGTATACATTGTAAAAGGAAAAAGAGAAGACACATTTATTGTGTGTTGTATACTTATTTTGTCATGCAAAAGAGAAAACATGTTTCCAACAACCATATCTTAAATCAACTATTCTTATTCATATTAAGCAAAAATTAAAATGTGTATTTGTGTTGTTTTATAAAAGAAACCATCTCCTTCTCTCTTTCTTAATTTTCTCAATCCTTAGGAGATGATACATTTCAACTTTTTAAATATAGTTATTCATGTCAAACATAATTATGTTAGCCAACAAATCAACAGATCTATTTATAACATCTCATGCATTGGCTTTGCATCGATATTATTATCCAAATCTATACATCTATACAACAACAAGAGTGAATATACATATTAATAAGAAGTGAGCCCTTCGGTCTCTTATAAATATTTTGACCAATCATAATTTACCCTTTTTGATATTTATACAATATAGTTAACACTCTGTCATACATATTTAACCATTTTATTTTATGTCAAAAAAATGATGATGCAATCAATTAATAAAAAATCTTTACAAAAAACGTCTAAAGAAATGTCTTCATAGAGGCGCAATAAATTTTAACACAACCAAACGACCATCCCTCTCGAGATTTTCAATTGAAAGTCTCAAACACAGCAAACTACGTCTACTTTTTCTTGCCAATCAAATTTAAAATTAATATCTCACCCAAGTAAACCTTCAGGGCATGTTTGGAAGCGAAGGGATTTGAATAGGGTGAGAAGATGGATGTCATCGGCAGGTACAGGTGGAGTATGGGACAGTGACTATCCAGAGATAAGATGGGATTTACTTTGGGTATGAATGTTGTTGAAGGGAACAACTTTTGTTGTCAAGAAATAATGGGTGGCGAAGAAGCTTATGACGGAAGAGGAGTTGTTGGCCTTGCGGGAGGGATAAAGGCTGAGGCGTCCGTAGCCAAGAAGAAGCTGGCATCGAGGATGACGTTGTCATATGTAAGCAAGTCGAAAGGTAGCATCCGTGAAGAAGAAGCCAGAGGAAGGCGTGCGGAGACTGTCGTCGAGGAGCGGTCAGAGGACAACGACCATGATGGCAGAGGAGGCCCTTGTGGGTGAGGAATCCAGTAGGCCACGACCACCACGAAGACGGAGAAGGTCGCGTGTTTAAGGAAGTCCAAGGACAGCGGAGTGAGGCGGAGACCACCGTCAGTATTTGACGGAGGAGCGATCTGAAGCAGCGGGCCGTGATAGCAGAAGAAGTGGCTGTGGGTGAGGAAGTCAGAAGACCGCGACCGCCACGAAGGCGGAAAAGGCTGTCGTGCTTAAGGAAGTCGGAGGACAGCGGCGTGAGGCGGAGACCACCGGCTGTGCTTGACGGAGGAGCGATCCAAAGACATCGGGTGGTGATAGCAGAGGAAGTGGCTGTGGGTGAGGAAGCCAGACGACAACAGCCACGAAGGCAGACAAGAACGTCGTGTTTGAGGAAGCCGGAGCTCAACGGCGTGAAGGCGGGCTACCACTCGTGCGTGACGGAGCAGCGGGGACTATGAAGCGCCGCACGTCAGGTGGGGGGCGTGAGGGATCAGGGGATATCCCGTGTGAATACCGCCCCAGGATTTGCTGTTATGGTTTTGTTAAGAAACAGGCTGCACCTTGTTTAAGATGCTGACACGTGTTAAGTGAGTAAAATCCAGACCCTACCATTCAATGGGTAGAGACACCTGTAAATGAATCACAAAAGGAGCAGCCTACTCCTGAGAGAAACCGTAACAGAAAATCCGAACTCGTGAATACCAGGGTGGGAGCGAGGACTGGAAAGTCCCTGTTGGTTAGGACTAGAGTCCGGCTCAGATACCATCCAGATCGCCTTTTTATGCATCCAAACATAGGATCCGGTTAACAATGGGATTCAGAGTCCTATACTTGCTGAGATCTTTTGAACCAAACATGCCGTCACTACTCTCTCCAACATGCATCTTTCAAAGACTCAAACATTCATTTGCCAACCCAAGCACCGGATAGTTATACAAAGCACTCCGCGCACTAGTAGAAATTTACCCATTCAGTTGATACATAGATGTTTGTCGTTGTCTTTTAGTCATACTTTTTAGTAATGTTAATTTTCTTAAATTTATGTTATGACTCCTAGGTCTATGTATATGATATTTTGAAGGACATCTAAAAAGTTTATCAAAAAACACACAATTATATATATCATTTTTACATGAAGATTATTTGACCAGATCCATTTAAAATAAAACAAACAAGCACTTAACATCTCAATCATAAACAATTATTAGGCTGTTGTAGGCTGAAACGAGACAAGGGTGTCTTTGAAAAATTGGAGACCACGCAGTTGATTCTTGTGATAGTTCAATTCACCCATCAATTGTTCCTGCAATGGCATCTGAAATGTCGGAACAGATTGCTCTTTGTCCATGTCATAGAATGTGACCTTTGGTTTGTCACATGGAAAGAAGGGAATGAAGACCGCAATGTTGCTTCTTGGCAAGAACCCCGAAAATTTATACAAGTCTTGATGCAAATTGATATGGTGCATCTTAGTCCAGTTGCATCGAACGCCAGTACTATCTTCGCAGAGTACCCACACTGCAAAATGGTCTACATCGTTTTTAACTATTACAACATCATCTTTGAGCTCATCTATCATCAAGTCACGGTCCCTCATCTCGAAAGGTAGCCACATCATCTGTAATGTTTGGTTTTGGAGGTTGAACAAGATTACTACCGGCCAATTGTTCGAGAACGTACGACTCATCCAGTAACACACGCCGCGCGAACACACAGCCTTAGATGTGATCCACATGTTGACATCCTCCTCAACATCCTTGTAGTATGTTGTCCAGACACCGTAGTTTATGTTGTAGACGTCAATCTGGAAATGTTTCGGCTGTCCTTTATCAAAGAAATCCCATCTCATAACACGTACGAACATATATATATTGCGTGCATTTGGGTTGGCACTTGGGATATAACCAAATGTAAACACACATCTCCTCTCCCGTGGCACATTTGGGAATTCAAGGAACTTCCACTCTCTGGTGCATGGGTTAAAGAGGACTACAGATTTTTTCTGATTATCCATTATGCCAACAACACCATCACTTAGCCGCAGGAACCTAACAAAATTTGAGTATTTAGACCTGATGATCTCTAAATCGCGGATCATGTTTTCAATCAAGCCAAAAATACGAAAGTTCAATTGACTATCAACACGTATCAACTTTGCCACAATTGGTTTTCTTTTGATGGATAGGTGTATACAGAGGACGTGGACATCCAAAGACAAGGGGCACGCTTCACCTTCTTGATGGAAGAGGTGTTTGTCGGCGAAGAGAGGACTTGAGATAGACGTGCGCCAAGATTTACAGACGCACCGAAACCGAAGAAGGGACATAGCAGGCAAACGTGGTAAGATTTTCATCTCTAATACTTCCCATGGAATAACCGCTGCCCCAGACAAGAAAGTGCCTTTTTCCATAGTAAACACAGGTTTTGTTTCTTCCTATGAATCGAGTAGTTCCTTAATGGAAGTTGGTGAATCCTCGTGCTTTTAGCATTCTGCCATCCGATACAGTGTTTCTTTAAAAGAGTTTGAGTTTGGATACGATTCAGACATCGTGGGTTTTATAGCATTTGATTAGTTCACGTGAAGAATTTGTGATGATCAGTAATATCTCCAGGATAAATTATCAAAAATTGAGTTAGATTTTCATAAGGAAATTAAGTGAATTCGTTAGATTTTGGAGGCACAGTTACCATACAAAAAGGATGGAAAATTCTCCTCGTCTACGTTGCTGGAAAGAGAAAAGGAGAGTCAGACTACTGGCAATCCCTTCCCGAGTCACCTATACATACGTTCTTTTAGAGAAGGAAACTAGTGAGAAAGAAAGAGAGAAGGAGAAGAATAAAGAAGGTAGATGAGGAAAGTGTAAACATAACAAAGGACGTTAAGATTTTTTTTAAAATCCATTTTAATTATATACTAACTAATAGTCAAACATTATGATAATTACAATTTATCTATACTACTATAACATGAGCTTTGTTTAGTAAATATAACTATGGCATCGTAGTTTGAATGCTCATCAATTGGATTATTATATTTAAAATGTATTTCTCCTTAACTCTCTCTTCCCAACACCATTTTCTCTTTCTCAATTTTCACCCATATATAATCTTATTTTCTATGTTTATCCAAAATATCATAGTGTAGGTGTTACCTTTCACTCTTTTTCAAGCACACTCTCCCTTTTTAATCCCATCAAAGATTTACATTTAAATCTAACTCCATGAATCACATGGCAATATTTTTTTCTTTGCCTCTTAACCTCCTTCTCAATTTGCAGTTGCATTGACCCAAATGCTCTCCATGTCCATCCAATCCAATCCAATCCAAATCTAATGATATTTGACTATTGACACCTTCTTATGATAAGTTCTTTCCTTGTAAATGAAACTTGAATAACTATTTCACTTTGAAACCTCATCTATTAATAGCCACTTTTTACTCTATTTTTTTTCTTGAATAGTATATTTATTTATTCATATCAACATTGTCTTTCTATTGACAAGAATCATATCTCCATCTTTTAGTCTAACATATTTCAAGTTGAGATTTTTTTTTGCATTCTCCTTTACTTTATTTGATTTTTATTAACTATGTTTGTATTATTTCTCTCTCATATGAATCTCATATGTCCCCACTAGGCCATTAATAGCATGGGCACGGATATGGTGTAATTATTCTCAAATTATGTATGTTGGATTATTGTTGAAATCGTAATCACACCAAGCTCTAAAATTATACACCATAGTCTCACCATGTTAATAGCATACACTCTATTTAGTTTTCCATCTTATAAACTAGAGCTCCTTGTATAAATTTTCATGATTGATTTTATGTAAGTAGGGAACTTGACTTGTGATGACTTCCTAAAATCTTCACATCGTCCCTTAACTCTATTTTTCTCCTTAACTCTCTCTTCCCCCACACTTTGTTTTCTCAATTTTCACCCATACAATCTTATTTTATATGTCTATCTCAAATAGTATACTACAAGTGTTACCTTTATCTCTTTGTCTTTCACACTATTCCTTTTGAATTTTATCAACACTTACATTTAAATCTCACTTCATTAGTAACACCCCATTAACTTTTTTCTTTCTCTTTTGTTTCTTAATCTCCTTCTCAATTTGCAATCACTTCAAAACTAATTCTCTCAATGTCCATCCAATCCAATTCTAATGATAGTAATTGTAATCAGCTTCTTATGATAAATTCTTTCATTGTAAATGAAACCTGATTATCTCTTTCAATTTGAAATGACATCCATTAATTAAAACTCATTAACTTCTATTCTATTTAATTTTGTTCTTAATAAAAATATTTATTTACCCAAATTATCATAAAAGAGTAAGTTTGTCTTACTATTCACAAGAATCATATCTCCTTCTTTTTAATTTAACAAATTTGAAGATGAGAATCTAAATTCCTTGCATTCTTCCTCACTTTATTTAATTTTTATCAACTGTATTTGTATTGTTTTTCTCTCATATGAATATCATATGTCCCCACTAGTAGGATGGAAATGGGGTTGATATGGTGCAATTATTGTCAACACCACATATTTTATAATGCAAGTCAAAATCATCACATCAAGCACTAAGAGTATACACCATAGTCTCACCATATGCATATCATATCTAAATCATGAAAAATTTTAGTTATGATCCAATTGATTTTTCATAACTGCTATAAATTGGATCTCCTTGTATGGATTTTCATGATTAGTTTTATTCTAGCCGAGAACTTGAGTTCCGATGACTTTTTAAAAGTTAAATACTTACATATAAAATATAGTTTCTGAGATCCCTCTTAAAAAGAATACAAAATGAGTTCCATACTAACTAATAAGAATTCCTATACAACTATATTCTTTTTTGGTATATATGAAAAAATAAAATAAATATGACTAGGGATGCTAGGGGTGCAAATATGATTTATTGTAAAAATCATAACCACATAATGGTAAAAGGTTAAACACTATAATCATACTACCATTAAGTATAATAAACTATAACCACCTTTATAATTGCAATTTTCAAAATAAAAAATATATATACGCACTACAAATAGATAATCACACAACACTACATGACAAAAAAGTCATTTAACTAAAATTTTGATAATCTTCATGTTTAAGTATCATAAAGTAAAAAAATGACAATTCACATACATTTGGTTATAATATATTCAAGTTTAATATTATACATTATATTTAATAATAAATGAATAATAATATTTAAAATTACATAAAAGGTACATATTAATACTTTGTACAACATATAAAGTAAATTAAAAATATTGTGATGTGATTTCTAACCATAATATTTTTACTAAAAATATAAGTTTACCATACAATTTTTTTAAAAGGAAATACATCCGCACCATAACCAAAAAGTGAGGCTAGTACGGTTCAAAAAGCATTGTAGTTATTAATGGATATGAATTTTTTATTTACATATTGGGTCGATGGTTTTGGCCATGGGGATTTCCCCTACGATGTTATTCAAATAGGGAGAGGAACTTGCATCCTTATTTATTATATATTATATAGTAAAAATCAGCAATGTCTTCTAACTATTAAAACATTCACAATTATAACAAACCAATTACATGGAAATGAATGAAACTTAAATTCTTTGATTTGAAAAAGAGTTCCCAGAAATGAGTCCACATAACTTATGATTTACACCAAAATGCAAACATCATAAAAAAATATAGTTTAAAGATCATAATATTGAAAATTTATTTTTTTCATTATACTTTTACATAATGAATATATAAATGACCAATATTGTACACTTATTTCAAATAATAAAACAACATTAATGTTGACACACACCAAAGTGATCATAACATGTCAACACTTCATAACGTATACACTCAATGAAGTAGATAAATAATAAAAAATTATAATTTTTAATAATAATGTCTTACTAAAATCATAACTGCACCACATGAGTTTCTAAAATAGAAACTACATCCACAACATAACCACTTGGAGAAAGATTTCATTTGAAAAAATTATGTGATGATCCGCGGTTTTGATTTTTCTTTACATGTGATCCCAACATACAACTTATTAAAATCTTCTCAAACAAATTATCTTTGCCTTACCCATTTTTTCTTTCCCTTCCACTTATTCTTCCAGTAATAAATGACACTCTCTCCAATTAATCTGTAAATGACCTTTCTATGTTATCACCCCCTATAGTACCTCTTTCGTAATTGATTATCTCTCTTTCTCTCCTTTGAAAAGATTATGTTGTTGTCCTACATTAAAAACTTCAAAAAATGTTAATGATCCCAAACTCTTCTTCAGAAATGTTATTCTTTTTGTCAACTTTTCATTATTATTTCTCATACTCTCTCGCACTCTTCTAATTCTCATATGCCCCAAAATGTTCCCAATCAAACATGTCCTCCTAACTTCTTTTTTGTCTACCACCACACATTTTTCCTTTAGGCTTTTATTGGTTTTTTTGTAACTGGTCTATAAAACTTATGAACTAAAATTCGTAATGCAGTTTTCATGATTGATTAAAAGTAAGTGTTAGAATTAGAGTTATGTGTCTTCCTATGATTTATAAAGTTACATACAAATAGAGTTTCTGATTTCTCTCTTAAAAAGAGTGAAAAATGAGTTCTGGAACAATTGACAACATTTCATGTACAATTGTATTTTTCATTCTTCATAAATTACATATTTAAAATATTTATGAGCAGCAATGTCAGAGGAGTGCACATGATTTATCGTCAAACGCATAACATAATATGAAAAAATATTATACACTATAAGAGGCACCATGTAAAATATTTTACAGTACAACTATAACTATCATTGTGGTTTATAAAATAAAAAAATATAAAAATTGTAAAACAATATTCACAAATATCATGTGACAGAAATTTGATTTATATAACATATTTTTATTCTTCATGTCCAAGTCTAGCCAATGACCTTTTGGCAATATTACCCTTCCCAATTTCACCCTCATTTCAATTAATTACAAAGTTTTTCCTTCTTTATTCCTTCTCTCTCTTTCAATATTCCTATTGTCAAGTCTCTCCCACCCCTTACCAAAATAATCACCAGTTTGAACTTTGTGTGAAATTATTTGTCTATTATTCATTGAGCAGAACCTGTTAAACTACATTTATACTAAAGAAATAAACACATATTTTTGTAGCGACCGTCATCAAACCGAAAAACAAATCGTTACTAATTAAGCAGAATAAACATAATAAGCGGATTAACAAAAATCACTAAAATTTAATTTTTTTTTGCAAGGAGATCTTTTTCCAGAAAACTCTTACTGAAAGATCCAAAACTCATACATATAATGATTACATTGTATAACATCTCATATTGAGGAAAACATATAATAGTTGCTCTATCAAAACACATACTGGAGCAACATAAGACCTCGAGGCATTCAGGCCAAAATCTCAGATCATTCATGAAACCAGTACGAAGCAACTCCAAGGACATGAGAGTACATAGATGACACATAGGAATTCTATCTACAAGACATGCCATACAGTACACTCAACCTAAGCTGTCACTGTTGCCTCAGTTGTTGTTCCTCCTCTGCAGAAAGATCTTCGCCACCTCGTGCATGTCCACCTAAAAAATTTTGTATCCAACGGGGTGAGACAATTGTCCCAGCGAGAGATATAACTCTCCGTCGACCATATTATTATCATAGATTAAGCATTTATAAACTGAGCAAAGGTTTCTTTTATATTAACATGAAGGATAATTCACTGTATGAACAGAATGAAGTAATCTCCTTTCTTAAGGAGAACATTGCATCTACCCATGATAGAGTTACAAATTATCTATTTTCTTTGCAAGGAATGTAAAGAAACATAAATATCATGTAACATCCCCAATTCCAGGTACAAAACACTTTTTCCCTTTCCTTTAACCCTACTTTGATATTTACATCATGGAAATCTTTCTTCGAACTTTGTATTGAATTAGGCGACTTTTGACCCTCAAACCCTAGTTTAACTCGAGACATATTCCATAGAATGGAGGACATGATGAATTACTATCTTAATACCCCAATTAACTAGCTCATGAGCAATAATGATGATCTAGATCACTTTACCCTAGATTTGTGAACTAGGATATACCTGGGTATCATATTGGTCACTATTTGAGTTTAGATGGAAGGTTTGACCATCTTTGACTTTTAGACTTAGTTCATTTCATTAATTGAATGACTCGTGGGCACAGGTTAAATTATAGATGTAGTAACCTCAAAATGCAAATCTGAGCTCATAATTGAGTTCCTCACATCTTAATTAATTAACCCTTAAATTTTGGGGTCTTTTGGACATCGTATGCACCTTTAATTAGGCCCTAATATCTTTTATAAGTTTTTACCCTAACTTTTGGTCGATTTCTGGTTTATTTTGGTTCACGGCCGGACCAAGCCTCTGGGCCGGGTTTAATTTCCGGTTCCCTTGCCCGGGTAGCGGGACCTGGTCGTCCCCTACCTTCCGCTTCACTCGCGTGAGATGGGCAACAACAGGGGAGCTTTGACGGTTGCTCCCGCTCGATAAGGTGACCCGTTCAACGCGGTTTCATCGCCAACAGACTCCACGCACTCCCGCGAGCCCGCCGGTCCCCTACTCTTCAGCCATCGAACCCTAAGGCGAAAACGCCTATTTCTACCCTTTGAGCAGCCGCCGCTGCCATTTTTTTTCTCGCTCGCCTTCTCCCCACCCGAAGCCACCACCGTCTTCTCTAACGATCCAGTATTGAACCTCGGCGTCCCCTCATCGACCCCCTTCTGTTAATTTCGCCCGACGCACCCTGGAGCTGCCGCCGGCACCAGTCTTCTTCTCCGGCGAAGACGGCGAGCAGCAGCTAGCTCTCCCCTCCGCGGTGCGATTCCTCGCAAGGTAACCACCTCTGACCCCCGCTCCTTCTTACCATGTACTCAGTATACCACGAGTTTGTCTCGTCTTCCCGGTCGACAAAACACCACCGCGTTCCCCTGTTCCCTTGCCGCGCGAGCATACCTGGAGGTCCCTGACCCCGCCACCCTCTCTCTGACAGATACCCACCTACGAAACCCACTTCTCTTCTACCTGTTAACTTCTTGTTCTTTTGGGCGAATCATGCTTCCTGGGTTTGGTTCTGTTCTTGGCAACCAAGCCATGGATTTCAGTTGCCGGTCTACTGCTTTCCGCTTCTTTGACGACGTCTTCATCCTAATCTTCAACGACCCCAACCCTTGCGCTAAGGCACATTGCCTTTGGCTCGGCAAGTCGGAGCCAGCGGACTGGATCCTTGGCTGTGAAGAAGCCAGCCATAGGCGTTGGCTACTGGTTTGAGCTCCAGCAGGAGCTATCAGCGCGATAAGTAGGGAGACAAACCCCCTGGGGCTAAGTCCGGTATCACCCTTGGCACATGTGACATTCATGTCACGCCCATAAGGGCAAAATAGGAATTTCAAGTCGTGTTTGACTCTGTTGACCCCGATAAAGCGTGTTTCCGTGCTTCCCGAGTTCGCGTGACATCATGTCACATATAATCGCTTTGATTCAGGGGCATTTTGGTCAATTCACAATCTATATATTTTTTTTAATCAGTAATTGACTTTAACTTATAAAAATCATAACTAATTATTGGTTCATTATAAAAATATAAATATATATGTTTTTGAAATCAGAAAAATACGACTGATTCTTTGGGACAGGTTTCACGCCCAAATTTGCAACCTACTGTAGGGTCGATTTCTAAGTAAAATATTGAATGCATATTATATGAATCGAATGCACATATATTGTGACTAGGTTGAGACAACCCTGACCCTGAACTTAGGAGATGTTATTGAATATCTAGGACTGGTCATAAGGTATGTACATCCTCTATTTTATTTTGGGCATTATTTGATTAAATCCATATACGTTTTAATGAGGCATCTCTTGAACTGTTATTTCTCTTGGAAATCTATTATTCTTGAACATTTATGATTCCTGATATGAATCTCTTTTACTGTTGTAATTATTAATTTGACATGATTATGGGTCTTGAGGCCCCTCCTGCCTTGTTGCCTTTTGGTTTGATATTGACTAAAATGATAGTCTTGCCACTCTATTATAGCATGCTGCGTGTTTGACTAGATTATCTAGAATAGTGGTACTTATGTACAACCATATTTATATAGGGCGTGCGTATTCCGCCCGGGGTGTGCGTTTCCACCCTTGTTTATTTTTAGGCCATGATCCTATGGTGTTATGGCCCTGTTTTAGGTATATTTAGTCTACATTGTATGCATGCAAATATTTGTTGTTTTAATGTGAATCTGTAGTTGATTGTTATGGCAAGACACCCTCTTATTATCATGCGTGTAATCTGAAATTTAATATGCCTCATTTCTTTTGTCTCATTTCTTTTGTCTCATTTCTTTTGTTTCATTTCTTTTGTTTCATTTCTTTTGTTACTTACCTCTTGAACACACCTAATTGCAAATAGCCCCTTTTATTATGGGAACATCTCTTTTGTACTTGTAGTCCTATTAATGCCCAGAATGTTTCATATATGTACATACTCAGCCTTTGCTGACCTCTTTGTTGTTTCCTATGTTCTGGGTGATGTTTCCTTCCACCCAGGTGAAGAGGAGCCCGTGGAGACCTTAGGGGAGCAGTCTGCACTTGAGGACCCGTTGTTCGAGGAACCTGTCCAGCAGTAGTTCGTGAAACTTTTGAGATGCCTAGGTTGCCCTCTGCAATCGATCCATTAGTTTAGTTTCTTTGGTGTTTTCTTTTATGTCCATGTGGACAATCTCTTAGAAATAAATGGATTATGTAATAACTTAAACTCTTTACTTTCCGCTGTATTTGCTTTATGCTCAATTTACAATGTTATCTTGAGAACAATATGGCTACCCTTCTGTCTATTTATCGTGTTTTCATAAATGGGTTTTTCTATGGAGTTCTCATGATAATGTTGATAGGGAGTGGTCCCCCTAGTGGGTCCCACTCCTTACAGAATGGTATCAGAGCCATAGCAGTCGGTAGTCTAGTATCTCAAAATTTTGCTTTAGGATTCTCATCCCTCTCTACCTTTTCAGGAGATCCGATCTATTTGGGGACAAGCATGGTGAGTCCTCCCAATCCCGTGAGAGACATGGAGATGGGTACACTACACCGTTGAACCCACAGTTCGGGATGCCACTTTTCGAGCCTCCGTTGACGACACCGGATGCGCATGCCACTTCTGGGGGCCACCAGGTCGTCACTGCGCCTCATTCCTCTTCAGAGCTTCCTCCTCCACCTCCGCTTACCGCCGAGCAAGAATTGGCGGTTCTGCGCCAGTTTTTGGCCAGTTCTGTGATGGGGCGAGTCAACGCCATTCCTCTTCCCGAGAAACCCAAAGAGTACTCCCTCACGGAGTTCATCAAGATGCAGCCGCCCTACTTCAAGGGCGAAGGAGAGATCGAGATGGTGGACAAGGCCGACGACTGGGTCTTGGCCATCGAGCGTACCTTCGAGGGCATGGCGTGCCCTCCTCACCAGAAGGTCCGCTTCGGCACCTACGTGTTGGACGGACCAGCACGCGTTTGGTGGAACGGAGTCACCCGCACTCGCGACACCTCCGACATGACATGGGAGCAATTCCTGGTCCTCTTCCGCCAGAAATATGTCTGCGCCGCCGCATTAAAGAAGAAGGAAGCGGAGTTCTACAGCTTGAAGCAGGGAACCATGACTGTCTCTGCCTATGTTCAGAAGTTCCTGCTTTTGGAGCGCTATGCGATAGGTCTTGGAGAGGATCGCCGAGCTACACTCTTTCTTCAGGGACTGAGCTACCAGTTTGGGCGAGCTCTTGTTCCACAGCTTCCTCTTACCTTCCAGCAGATGGTGGATAAGGCCCTCGCTGTGGAGGCTTATCCAGGCTTTCAACCATCGACTCAGAGTCCCAACAAGCGAAAGAGCTTCAGTGATGATCGCCGTGACAAGTGCAACCGCTGCCAGCGTCACCACCCTCCTGGCAGGTGCCCTACAGTGCAACCTGCAGCTCGACCAGATGTGAGGCACTTGACGTGCCACGAGTGTGGCCAGGCGGGTCACATCAGGCCTCAGTGTCCCAAGCTCCAGAGAGTTGCTGCACCAGCTCAGCCTCGAGTACCCCAGCAGCCGCAGCAGCAACCTCGTCCGCAACAACCACCGAGGAACAATAATCAGCAAGGACGTCGCCCACCTGTTGAGAAACGTGCAGGCCGTGTCTTTGCCTTGGACGCCGTGGAAGCCACTGATGATAACAGAGTTATTGAAGGTACTGTGCACTTATTTCAACAGCCGATAAAAGCATTATTTGATTCTGGGGCTTCAAACACTTTCATATCTTCTAAGCTTGTAGCATTGTTAGAGTTAGACACAATGTACATGGACTATATCCTTGAGGTTGACACTCCTACGGGTACAATGTCTTCTACTTTCCTAAAAATCCCTACTGTAGACCTTTGTATTTCTGGCAAGATGTTCGAGACAGACTTCATCATCCTCAACATGAAGGCCTTCGACGTAATCTTAGGAATGGATTGGCTCAAGAAGTTCAAAGTTGCTCTTTTCTGTGAAGATAAAAAGGTTAGTCTGCTACACCCCGACGGTGAGCGTTTCTGCATCAAAGGGAGGAAGCAAGGACATCGACAGTTCATCATTTCTGCACTCAAGGCGGAGAAGCTCATTGCTAAGGGCTCTAGGGCCTACTTGGCATCGGTCGTCCTCAATTCCACACCACCAGACTTAGAGGACATTGATGTGGTTCGGGATTTTCCTGACGTCTTTCCTGATGAGCTGCCTGGACTTCCTCCATCACGAGAAGTCGAGTTTTCTATCGACCTCGTACCAGGCACGACACCTATCTCCAAGCCACCCTATCGTATGGCACCTGCTGAGCTGGCTGAGCTCAAAAAGCAGCTGCAAGAGCTCCTAGACATGGGGTTTGTACGCCCTAGTATCTCTCCCTGGGGGGCACCAGTGTTATTTGTGAAGAAGAAAGACGGGTCCTTGCGGATGTGCATGGATTACCGTATGCTGAATCAAGTGACGATTAAGAACCGTTATCCTCTGCCACGCATCGACGATTTGTTCGACCAGCTGAAGTCTGCTACTGTTTACTCGAAGATGGATTTACGTAGTGGCTACTATCAGATGCGGGTGAAAGATGATGATGTACCGAAGACGGCTTTCCGCACTCGTTACGGGCACTATGAGTTCCTGGTCATGCCTTTCGGTTTGACCAATGCCCCTGCCGCCTTCATGGACCTGATGAATCAGGTCTTCCGTCCCTACCTCGACAGCTTTGTGGTGGTGTTCATCGACGACGTTCTTATCTACTCCGAGTCCATGGACCAGCACCGCGAGCATTTGCGGATCGTTCTTCAGGCATTAAGAGAACATCAACTCTATGCAAAGTTCTCCAAGTGCGAGTTCTGGCTCAGTGAAGTGATGTTCCTTGGCCATGTTATTTCTGCGGGACACATTGCGGTAGATCCTGTCAAGATTGAAGCTGTGATAAAGTGGCAATCTCCGAAAAACCCCTCAGAGATACGCAGTTTTCTAGGCTTGGCTGGTTACTATCGGAGGTTTGTGCAGAGTTTCTTTGAGTTGGCACTTCCTATGACAAAGTTGACACGCAAGGATGCAAAGTTTATCTGGACCCCTGAGTGTGAGGAGAGTTTCTTAGCGTTGAAGAAGTGTTTGACGTCTGCCCCTGTGGTTGCTTTACCTGTTGAGGGTAAACCCTATGTTATCTTCACCGACGCTTCTAAACTGGGGTTGGGATGCGTCCTTATGCAAGAAGGATGAGTGATTGCTTATGCCTCTCGCCAATTGAAGCCCGATGAGGGTAATTGGCCTACTCATGATCTGGAGTTGGCCGCCATAGTACATGCACTAAAGATATGGCGACATTACTTGTATGGGGTACAGTTTGAAGTCTTCTGTGACCACAAGAGCCTACGCTACCTGATGACTCAGAAGGATTTGAATCTGCGCCAGAGACGATGGATGGAATACCTCAAGGACTATGACTTTACCATCACTTATCATCCCGGTAAAGCCAATGTTGTTGCTGATGCTCTGAGTAGGAAGAAGGATGTTGCTTGTGCTTCCATCAGTTGCTTCTTATGGAGAGGCTTGGAACAGGTTTCGAGTTGGAGACCTGAGCTACCTAATGATGGTGACGACTTTTCTGTGGAGAAGGTGAGAGTGCAGATGGCTAGTTTGGTTGTCACTCCCACCTGGATTTCTGATGTTGTTACTGCGCAGATAGATAGCCCTGAGCTAGCCGAGTTGAAGCTGATGACAGAGAAAACACTGTCTGACTTCTCTGTGGGAGTGGATGGTGCTATCCGTTTCCGTCATAGACTGTGGATACATGATGTTGCTGATCTGAGACAGAGAGTTCTGAGTGAAGCCCATGGGTCTAAGTACACGATTCATCCCGGTACCACAAAGATGTACAAGGACTTACAACGGGGTTTCTGGTGGAAAAACATGAAGAAGGATATTGCTACTTATGTTGCAAAGTGCTTGACTTGCCAACAGGTGAAGATTGAACATCAGCGTCCCGGTGGTCTTCTTCATCCACTTGAGATACCAGAGTGGAAATGGGAGAATATCACTATGGATTTTGTCACTGGGTTTCCGAAGTCTAAACGTGGGTATGATGTGGTCTGGGTTGTTATTGATCGACTGACCAAGTCAGCTCATTTTCTTCCGTTCAAGAGCACCTACAAGGTCCCTGATATGGCACAATTGTATGTGGACTGGATTGTTCGTCTGCATGGAGTTCCAAAGGCGATAGTTTCTGATCGAGACCCAAAGTTCACTTCTCGTTTGTGGAAGCAGATACAGGAGGAGATGGGTTCTGACCTACGTTTCAGCACAGCATACCATCCTCAGACGGATGGCCAGTCTGAACGGACAGTACAGATTCTGGAAGACTTGTTACGTGCTTGTGTGATGGATTGGGGAGGTGTTTGGGACAAATACCTTCCGTTGGCTGAATTTGCTTATAATAACAGTTACCAAGCCAGCATTGGTATGCCGCCATTTGAAGCACTTTATGGCCGACCTTGTCGTTCACCACTACACTGGGATGATGTGGGTGAACGAGCACTGATGAAGAGTGATGACATGCAGATGATGACTGATAAGATTTGCTTGATCAAGAAAAGGATGAAGGCTGCCCAAGATCGACAGAAAGTGTATGCTGATAAGAAGAGATCTGATGTGAGCTTCTTGGTTGGTGATTATGTGTTCCTCAAGATAAAGCCAATTCGCTCTATTGCAAGGTCTAAAGTCAAGGGCAAGTTGAGTCCTCATTATGTGGGACCATTTGAAATCTTAGATAGAGTTGGGGAGTGTGCCTACCGTCTAGCTCTACCTCCCACTTATGACAAGATTCACAACGTGTTCCATGTATCTGTCCTGAAGAAGTATGTGAAGGATCCTACCCATGTGCTGACTATTGAACCTATTGAGTTACGAGAAGATCTATCCTATGAAGAGTTTCCAGTGAAGGTCCTAGATTCTAGAACAAAGCATTTTAAGCACAAGGAGATTGAACTTGTGAAGGTTCTCTGGAAGTACCATGGTCTTGAGGAAACTACTTGGGAGTTGAAAGAAGAGATGATGCGTACCTACCCCTCCCTCTTTGCTTGAGATTTCGGGACGAAATCTTTTTAAGGGGTGGTGTGTTGTAACATCCCCAATTCCAGGTACAAAACACTTTTTCCCTTTCCTTTAACCCTACTTTGATATTTACATCATGGAAATCTTTCTTCGAACTTTGTATTGAATTAGGCGACTTTTGGCCCTCAAACCCTAGTTTAACTCGAGACATATTCCATAGAATGGAGGACATGATGAATTACTATCTTAATACCCCAATTAACTAGCTCATGAGCAATAATGATGATCTAGATCACTTTACCCTAGATTTGTGAACTAGGATATACCTGGGTATCATATTGGTCACTATTTGAGTTTAGATGGAAGGTTTGACCATCTTTGACTTTTAGACTTAGTTCATTTCATTAATTGAATGACTCGTGGGCACAGGTTAAATTATAGATGTAGTAACCTCAAAATGCAAATCTGAGCTCATAATTGAGTTCCTCACATCTTAATTAATTAACCCTTAAATTTTGGGGTCTTTTGGACATCGTATGCACCTTTAATTAGGCCCTAATATCTTTTATAAGTTTTTACCCTAACTTTTGGTCGATTTCTGGTTTATTTTGGTTCACGGCCGGACCAAGCCTCTGGACCGGGTTTAATTTCCGGTTCCCTTGACCGGGTAGCGGGACCTGGTCGTCCCCTACCTTCCGCTTCACTCGCGTGAGATGGGCAACAACAGGGGAGATTTGACGGCTGCTCCCGCTCGATAAGGTGACCCGTTCAACGCGGTTTCATCGCCAACAGACTCCACGCACTCCCGCGAGCCCGCCGGTCCCCTACTCTTCAGCCATCGAACCCTAAGGCGAAAACGCCTATTTCTACCCTTTGAGCAGCCGCCGCTGCCATTTTTTTTCTCGCTCGCCTTCTCCCCACCCGAAGCCACCACCGTCTTCTCTAACGATCCAGTATTGAACCTCGGCGTCCCCTCATCGACCCCCTTCTGTTAATTTCGCCCGACGCACCCTGGAGCTGCCGCCGGCACCAGTCTTCTTCTCCGGCGAAGACGGCGAGCAGCAGCTAGCTCTCCCCTCCGCGGTGCGATTCCTCGCAAGGTAACCACCTCTGACCCCCGCTCCTTCTTACCATGTACTCAGTATACCACGAGTTTGTCTCGTCTTCCCGGTCGACAAAACACCACCGCGTTCCCCTGTTCCCTTGCCGCGCGAGCATACCTGGAGGTCCCTGACCCCGCCACCCTCTCTCTGACAGATACCCACCTACGAAACCCACTTCTCTTCTACCTGTTAACTTCTTGTTCTTTTGGGCGAATCATGCTTCCTGGGTTTGGTTCTGTTCTTGGCAACCAAGCCATGGATTTCAGTTGCCGGTCTACTGCTTTCCGCTTCTTTGACGACGTCTTCATCCTAATCTTCAACGACCCCAACCCTTGCGCTAAGGCACATTGCCTTTGGCTCGGCAAGTCGGAGCCAGCGGACTGGATCCTTGGCTGTGAAGAAGCCAGCCATAGGCGTTGGCTACTGGTTTGAGCTCCAGCAGGAGCTATCAGCGCGAGAAGCAGGGAGACAAACCCCCTGGGGCTAAGTCCGGTATCACCCTTGGCACATGTGACATTCATGTCACGCCCATAAGGGCAAAATAGGAATTTCAAGTCATGTTTGACTCTGTTGACCCCGATAAAGCGTGTTTCCGTGCTTCCCGAGTTCGCGTGACATCATGTCACATATAATCGCTTTGATTCAGGGGCATTTTGGTCAATTCACAATCTATATATTTTTTTTAATCAGTAATTGACTTTAACTTATAAAAATCATAACTAATTATTGGTTCATTATAAAAATATAAATATATATGTTTTTGAAATCAGAAAAATACGACTGATTCTTTGGGACAGGTTTCACGCCCAAATTTGCAACCTACTGTAGGGTCGATTTCTAAGTAAAATATTGAATGCATATTATATTAATCGAATGCACATATATTGTGACTAGGTTGAGACAACCCTGACCCTGAACTTAGGAGATGTTATTGAATATCTAGGACTGGTCATAAGGTATGTACATCCTCTATTTTATTTTGGGCATTATTTGATTAAATCCATATACGTTTTAATGAGGCATCTCTTGAACTGTTATTTCTCTTGGAAATCTATTATTCTTGAACATTTATGATTCCTGATATGAATCTCTTTTACTGTTGTAATTATTAATTTGACATGATTATGGGTCTTGAGGCCCCTCCTGCCTTGTTGCCTTTTGGTTTGATATTGACTAAAATGATAGTCTTGCCACTCTATTATAGCATGCTGCGTGTTTGACTAGATTATCTAGAATAGTGGTACTTATGTACAACCATATTTATATAGGGCGTGCGTATTCCGCCCGGGGTGTGCGTTTCCACCCTTGTTTATTTTTAGGCCATGATCCTATGGTGTTATGGCCCTGTTTTAGGTATATTTAGTCTACATTGTATGCATGCAAATATTTGTTGTTTTAATGTGAATCTGTAGTTGATTGTTATGGCAAGACACCCTCTTATTATCATGCGTGTAATCTGAAATTTAATATGCCTCATTTCTTTTGTCTCATTTCTTTTGTCTCATTTCTTTTGTTTCATTTCTTTTGTTTCATTTCTTTTGTTACTTACCTCTTGAACACACCTAATTGCAAATAGCCCCTTTTATTATGGGAACATCTCTTTTGTACTTGTAGTCCTATTAATGCCCAGAATGTTTCATATATGTACATACTCAGCCTTTGCTGACCTCTTTGTTGTTTCCTATGTTCTGGGTGATGTTTCCTTCCACCCAGGTGAAGAGGAGCCCGTGGAGACCTTAGGGGAGCAGTCTGCACTTGAGGACCCGTTGTTCGAGGAACCTGTCCAGCAGTAGTTCGTGAAACTTTTGAGATGCCTAGGTTGCCCTCTGCAATCGATCCATTAGTTTAGTTTCTTTGGTGTTTTCTTTTATGTCCATGTGGACAATCTCTTAGAAATAAATGGATTATGTAATAACTTAAACTCTTTACTTTCCGCTGCATTTGCTTTATGCTCAATTTACAATGTTATCTTGAGAACAATATGGCTACCCTTCTGTCTATTTATCGTGTTTTCATAAATGGGTTTTGCTATGGAGTTCTCATGATAATGTTGATAGGGAGTGGTCCCCCTAGTGGGTCCCACTCCTTACATATCATCTATCAACTAAGAAGTATAACTAAATTTTGCATCAAACAATCTTTCTCGTATTCGATCCTTAAGCAGATATGCTACACGGCTGAACATATTTTAAGAATCACGCTTACGCCATGAGGAGATGAAGCATACCCCGTTCATCTCCAACTGACCACAAACTTCTCACAAGTCGGTACCATACAAGGTCAATGGGAGAGCCGGTTGTCATGACCTCACTTGTCTCAGTCTGTACGAGAACACTTAAGTTTAGCAGGACATCTGGTGTCGGCTGCAAATAGCTGTGTCAGGGTACATAGGCATCCTTGCTTAGAGCTACAACGTCAACTGCACTCTCTTAAGGGAACATCTACTAACAACCGTCCCCAATTATGAAATTACTGATTCATGGTGACACCAGCACCATACTCTGAGCCACGGGCCAGTTCACTGTGTTCAACATAGAGTCTACGACCGGAGTCGCACTCGAGCCAGGATATGACATATAGCCAAATCCCCATTCATTTCGAGCTCGTAAGGGGATCAACTCACACATGGTCGTATGTACTTATGCCCCCACATATTCAAAAGTATGCACTCCGGGTTATGCCACGGGGAACCCGTTTCACCATTCTGCAAATCCTGACACTGATGGATCTATAGTCAGGGCAATGTTTTATAGTTCCTAATGATGTATTACATGTATTGCAACATTCGTTTAGCATCAAACAAGTCATCATTATTAATCACAACAAATGCTACAAAGAAAAGTGTAATACATCTATCACATACTTTTCATATCTTTAAAATACATGATACTTGGGATATCAGTCCCTCATCACATTACTAGGAATTCTCATCCCTTAACATTATCACCATGATTACTAGATCTGGGTATTCAAACCCTTAGTTCATCATTGAACACTGTTACCACTTATCAGGTAACTAATACCTCTAGGTCCTCATACCAAGGTATACATGATACTTGTTGCATAATCATGTCACATGGATCACAAGGCCATTGCACATCTTGTCACCTCTCACTAGGCAACAACTTATTCACATGGCTCATAAGTCCATTACACATCTTGTCACCTCTCACTAGGCAACAACTTATTCACATGGCTCACAAGGCCATTACACATCTTATCACCTCTCACTAGGCAACAACTTATCCACATGGCTCACAAGGCCATTACACATTATACTTGTTGTAGTATTTAAGATGCCTTACAAGGCTTATGCAATAAGAGAAATACATCCTTCCCCATTATTAGGGTTAGGGTTTCCTTTTATATCCGAATAGGGTTTCAAGTTAATATTATTAGTCCAGACCCTAATTCATTGCTCCACACATCTAGGAGCATAAATTCATATCATAAGTATGCAATCATATACTTATATGTTCTCATCATTTGTCATTAAATGATTATCAACACAAGGTATGAGTTTCTCTCTCATCCTCTCTAGGATATTAATTACCTCATACTTTATTATCTTGGATTGACCATTTCTCAAGGTATGTTAGCCAACACTTATCAAAGTGCATTACATCTCAATGTAACAATTGACATGACACACTTCATGTGTTACTCATCCAAGTATATTAGATTTAAGGTGCATCAAGGTGCATCAACCTTGAGGTGTTGGATGTGGTATTTATCATGTCTTTATGTATTACTTCCCTCATTACTTTTAACTTACTTAGTTTCATCAACTTATCTTGTATTAGGGTATATCCCATCCTAATACTTTATGCACTAACACATCAAATTTATCATGTAGTGTATTGGCCATAAGTCACACATTTGAATTACCCAACTATCATCAAGTGATATAGACTCATCTCAAGTTAAGGCATTGTTGATATACCATTATCAACCACTTTAGGTGTTCTACCTATCAAGGTATTAACCAAACCACATCCTTACTTGGTGTTACACTCATCACTCCTAAGAGTGTTTTACCCTCACCTTTACAAGGTGCATCAAATTGAATCATGTATGTCAAGTTGAACACATGTATTGGATTAGGTGTATATCGATCTAGGCATCATCATATGCCACAGACCCTTACTCATTAAGGTATCAACCTTACCATTCATATGGTGTATCAACTTCACCATACATGACTGTAACATCCTCACCTCTCTTGAAGATAATGGCCACACCATACTTTAGTGTATTGGACATCACAAGTTCTAGGGTATTAACCACCTTACCACTTTTGTCATCTAGTATATTGGGTTACCCACCATATCATTTTAGAGATATGTGCTCAACACCATATCGTCTAAGAGGTGTATGCTTGCTACCCATATCACTTTAGAGGTGTATGTATTATTACCATATCGGGCAAGAGGTGTATGCTTGCTTTACACCATATCGGGAAGAGAGGTGTGCTTTACACTGTATTGGGCAGAGAGGTGTGTGTGTGCTTCACACCATATCGGGAAGAGAGGTGTGTGTGTACTTCACACCATATCAGGCAGAGAGGTGTGTGTGCTTCACACCATAGCGGGCAGAGAGGTGTGTGTGTGCTTCACACCATATCGGGTAGAGAGGTGTGTGTGTGCTTCACACAATATCAGGCAGAGAGGTGTGTGTGTGTGCTTCACACCATATCAGGCAGAGAGGTGTGTGTGTGCTTCACACCATATCGGGTAGAGAGGTGTGTGTGTGCTTCACACCATATCAGGCAGAGAGGTGTGTGTGTGCTTGATGTAGCCCTATTTTAGGGCTCCATCATGTGCCATTTTGTACTGAAATCACATCTAAACATGTTAAATTAGAAGTGTTTTCCCCTAATGTGCTTATCATTGCAAATATGATTATGGATGTTCTTTGCACTATTTTTAGGTACTTGGACCATGTTTAGATGGGCGACAGAGAAAGAAGGAGTTCTAGGGTTCCCCCAATCATGGAGGGACCCAAATAAGACCCCAAAGTCTCCCTCAACCTACCTCCAATGGCGAAGAGTCATCCCCAAGCAAAGACATCCAAGAATGATGGAGTTTGAAGTGAAATCAATTGATGCAAGCCTCACCACGGTCGTGGCCACAACACCACGGTCGTGCATTTTTAGCAAAGAAGTGCCCTTTTCAACATGGTTTTTCCACACAATCCCACGTCCGTGGCCACCTGCCACGACCGTGGCCATTGAAGACACCACGACCATGGCCATCAGCACGGTCGTGGCAAGAAGAAGACAAAACGACAGTGGGAAACTACCACGTTCGTGGGAATTAATGACCGGAGTTCCATTTTTCAACAGGTTGTCATGCCAAATCACCACGACCGTGTCCGCTGAAGAATAAAATGCACATGTTGCTGCTCCACGACCACACCTCACTCCTCCAAAATGGCTGTGTTATCCAACACGATCGTGGTGCCTCTCACCCACCACGACTGTGGCACCCCGCCACGGCCGTGGCCACCACCATGGCTTTTCACCACTCCCTCCATTCCCACAACCGTGCCCATCCACCACATCCATGGTCTACCCTACCCACCACGGCCGTGCTACTCAAAAAATCCACCCACTTTTCCACTACTTTCCCCATTTTACCCCTAACTTAACCCTAGACCCCCTAGACACCTATATATACCTAGGTGGCATATGGGGTACGAGGGCAGCTACCTTCCACCACCTCCTAGCTCCCCAAATCACCATCCACTCCATTCCACCCCATTTGTACCTCCATTACACTCCATTTCACCATTTCCACCACCAAAACACTAGTTTATACTAGTTTCTACCCATAATCCCCTTTATGTCACACCCTTGCACCTTGGAGGAGGGAGGAGGACATCCTGTAGCTACTGGAGAGGAGGAATTCTTCATCTACATTGAGCTCCATGGCTTCTTCTACCTCTTTCTTCTCTCTTTTTGTATTTTCCATTTCTATGAGTAGCTAGGCCCCTGTGGGTGGTCTGTTTGGGGGAAATTATGTTACTTTGATACCATGTTGGGGGAAAATGACATGTAAATGTTGTAATTCCATTTTTTAATTATTATATTCTATTTGCATCTCGTTCTCCATGAATTTCTTGTTGGTTTGTGTGTGAAATCACCTAGGAATTTAAGCAAATTGCTTATATGTGTGAATTTTGGGATTTTCCCCTAGGTCCAATTCTTGGATCCCTAGGTTTCCTCCCATCTTCTTACATCCTAATCAATCTCCCTAAACCTAAGTGAGAGATCTAAGTAGCTAGATTAGGTAATTCTAGTGCAATTAGCAAGGAGCCTTCTCAAGGCTAGAATGTGGGGGAATTAGGGTCCAAAACCCTAATCTCACCTCCCCATTACTACCCTCGGCCCCTAATTGCCCTAGGAATGCTTAATCTAGAAACCTAGACTTGATTAGACTCTAATTGAATTGAACTTAACCCCTAACCCAATTGAGCCTCGTAAGGGTAGTAGGGGGTGTTAGGGACTAGTTCCCCTATACACAACCTAGCATATCCATGGCTAGTTAGTAGCTTAGGTTAATTCATTAGAGTCTAACTTTTTGTTTGGTTTGGATGATCTAAATGGAATAATAATGTTCATATGTCACCCCCCAACTTAAGTGATAAGTTCATACCCCTAAACAGCCCACACATCTCTTTACTGCTTGAAACCCTAGCTTTGTGCTTGCTTAGCTTAATTAGTTTTTTCCTTGCATAGTTAGATTCTTGCTTTGCTCTTGTCTTATTCATCCTAGTGTAGCTCTTTAATTTCTCTTTTACTTCTCTCTTGCTTGCCTTAGTGTAATTTGCCTTTTCATACCTAGCTTAGTCCTTTCTTTCCTGCTTAGTCTTAGTGTAGTCTAGGGTTAACATAGATTTCATTCTTGTCTTTAATTCCTCATTTGTTAATAGTAGTTTAACAATCAAATCACCCTTAAACCATTCACCCTAGTCTATGTAGTAGGAACCTAGCCAAACTAACCTAGATCTAGTGCCCCCTTTTTTCCCTGTGGATCGAACATATACTTGCCACCTTCCTATACTACGACACGACCTCGTGCGCTTGCGGGTGTAGTGTTTTGGTAGACGTAGGTAGCCAGTTTAGGTCTTATAAATATCAAAAGTGAATCCACCCATGCACTTCTGTCTGTGGGGTTGCATCTATTCAAAACTCCAATTGAGTAGTATGTAACACCATTGGTGAGAGCGCACCAGTGCTTCATGCCATATCGGGCAAAGAGGTGTGTGCTTAACCCAATATCATTTTTGAGGTGTATGCTTGACCTCCTATCATGCAAGAGGTGTATACTACACCACCATATCGTTCAATATGGTATAAAATCATATCCATATCATTTTAGTGAAGTAGGTGCATCACCATATCGGGTTAGATGTGCTTGCTTGTGTGCTTGAACCCGATATCACTTTATAAGGTGATACCATCTTCTTCAAGCTCTAGACCTTTGTTCTAATAGTTATAGTTCATGAAAACAGGTCTAAGAAACTACTAGAACTCATAATTTCATCAACTATTTCAGAAAAGTTTGGAATTAAAAGTAGATCATTAAGTATAGCAATTTAGGTGATGAATAATAACATGATAGAGTTCAAGTTATATAACTCGCCTTAAGAACAACTTAAAAGCTCCAAGCTCCAAATCACCACATTCCTAAGGTTGAATATGACTTATCAAAAGTCCAAGGATCGTTCACAACTCCTTCATATACAAGGAATCACCATGGATAAGCAATTGGTGAAGAAGAACAGAAAGGAAGATCATAACCCTAAAATCATGCTTCAATCCAAGGTTGAAGATGATCATGGCCTCACCTTAGGGTTACGTATTGAGATCCTTCTTGTTCCTTAGCACCTTGCACGATACCACACTACTCATTCACGATATGAAATCACTTGAGGCCGATATCCCCCTCACTTTTGGTCAAAACACTCCACTATGGTCGATATCACCTTACTAGGCCGATACCACCTTACTTGGCCGATATGAACTTTCTATGGATGATACCCAAGGCCCTATGCATGATACCACTTCACTCCTGCACGATACAAGGACCCTATGCATGATATCTAAGAGCAAGGAGGTGGTAGGGTTCGAAAAACTTCACTAAGGGGTGAAAGAAGGGATATACTTGTTGTTCATGAAGAAGTGTGAAAATGAGGTGTCATCAATTTGAGCTACTAGGTGCCACGTGTCCATGCATGGGTGACATGTGTACATGCATGTATTAACATTTATATTGACATGAAAAACACTTGAGGATAATCTAGATATGAAATTTCATCCATTACTTATCTCTTTGAATAAGATATATCAACTAAATCACCACTTTATTCACAACCTGATACAACTTTTCTAAGGAAGTTGTAAACCGATACACTTCACCTCCTTGAGGTTCTTTGCAGGTCATGGGCTTTTCCAAGAGTTGACCAAACGATATGGGACTCCTACTTTGACTCCTTGGCCGATAGGCACTCATATATAGGCTTTTCAACTTGATACAACTCAAGTTAAGGTTTCATATTCAACCCTTTTCTTGGTCATTTCATCACCAAGATTACCATCACTCATAATTGATTCAAACATCTTGTATCCTTCTTTATATCTAATCTAAATGATATATAGAGGATGTAGTAATACTCTATAGGTGATAATTTTCATATAAACCCCACATTTTGGGTAAATTACAATTTGTACCAAAATTGGTACACAAGGTACTAGCATTATTCAAACAAGTTCAAACTTGGAATTTAGGATTTCCACAAGCCACCACTTAGCGTCATTATCTATATTATGATGATAAAGAACTTAATGCACATTCAACATGTGACATAATTTACTATAACCCCTCATCTTGGGTAAATTGCACTTTGGTCCAAAACAAAGGAACATTGCTCAAACAACATTCAATCAGGACCAAACTTGGAACATAAGTGTGTCACATGATAAAAAAACACCTTAGAGGATTATATTAAATTTTTAAGAAACTTACTTAGCCAAAACAAATAGGGTTACCTCATAACCCAGGTTAGGGTCATTACAAGTTATAAACCCCTAACAAGGATTTCATCCACGAAATCCTAGGTAAAGGGAGACATATTTTATTCATTCATCATATCATCAAGTCTCCACATAACATCTTAATGTCATGAAGACACCATAGAACATTGATCAACACAAAGTTCTTCCACACAGGGTTATCATAGAATTTGTCACACATGACACATACTCCACCGTCTTTTTCATTATTGACTGTAGAGTCAACTCTGTGTCAGGTAACACTTTTCTTGGTCAGAGAAACATTATACATACCCTATTTAACTCAGGTGTCAAACCTCACTGATTTGTCACCTTTCTCAACTTTCAACTTTATGTGACAAGATTCTTGATTTTGGGGAGTCTTCCATACTCCTCATTCAATTTAGCATTTCACTTCCAAGGAAAGACCAGATTTATGTTTTATCATCCACTTGGGACTACAAGTCTTATCATACATCTGATGTGCCATCTAATTTTCTGACATAACACTAAACTTTCTTACAACTTGTACCAACTATTTCATTAGTTGTACATTCTCTTGTCATAAGGGGAGGTTACTTATCAATTAAGAACTTATCTTAGAGGTATCTTTAGATGTTATGTATAAGTTGCCTTAATAGATATAGATAGGGGTATTCTAAGGAATTATTTTTAGCTTGATAAGCTTTCCCACAATGATTTTACAATTGTTCCTTCAATTAGTACATCATTATCGATGTTATGTTTATGCAGAGCATAAACCCCTAACATATGATGTCCGTACTATTCTATGTAACTAGACTGATTTCACAGTTGGCCATTCTAGGTAACCAACATAAATCATCTAATTAGGAGTTATGTTTTTACTTTCCCATACCACCTGATATTTCTTAGATACCAGAATTCCTTACTTTGGTATCCATCACATGTGTCAAAAACACATCACATCCTCATCATTTCCATCTCTCTATTGTTATTACCAAAGCCACACATATACAAGGATCTTTCTTTGATCTTTGGGACATTATTTATTACACATATCTTTATATTGGAACCAAAGTCCAAGATGAACTGATACTTTTTTTTAAGTATCCATCAATGGATTATTTCTAATCCATGCACATCAAGTGTCATAGTACTCACTTGATTGCCATGTCCCTAAAAGGAGATAACACAAAGAAATATATTCCTCTTATCACCCCATCATCACCCAGGGTTGTTTATCAAAGAGAAGGGATTATCATCTCCTCTAATTATAGCATGAACTTTCAATTGTTCATGTGTCATTTACTCTTGTTTCATCCTAGCTTCCTTGCCATCAGCATAGGAATTATAAGGTTGAATACATGTCATCACTCCTTTCTTTGTTATTGTCTAACATGTTCATGAACATTTTGTGATTTTATTACATTTTCCATTTCCACATCATGGGAAAAGATCTTTACTATTCACACATGCTTTATCAGACAGGGGTCATCTCCCTTGTTGTTATTCTTTTATCATGAGGATTATACTTTTTACTTCCTCATACACACAGATTGATCTGAGATCATCTCATATTCCATTTTTTTTGCACTTAGGATGTGATACACATGTCCATAACGTATTTCCAGTTTCATTATACTCACTAGATTGTCTCAGAATGACTACTTGATTAGAGTAATCAGAAAGATAACAATCTAAGAGTTCCATACTCACCTTATCTTCAGTAGTTGAATACCTAGCCAGGGTATACAAGTACTGAGATTAGGTAGTATGCACTTTGTTTACTATCGTATTCCTTACTTTTTATGTCATCAAAAACATAGGATTTAGCATCCCTGGATTTTCTCCAGGCATCACCTCTACACCTCATCCTCTTTCACCCAGATAAGACCAATTATAAAGCATTTAAAAGAACATTGAACAGAATATAAATTATAGTCCTCATCATTTCTTCCATGTGTTCCCATAGGGCAATCAATAGGGAAATCAATAACAACAATCCCTCTTATGATTATCAGATAAAATCCTCCCTTCTTTTCAAAGAAAAGAGTTTAGTATGCTCAAAATGTCCTTACCTATAACATGTCTTGCCCTCATACCATGGTCTTATCGGTCTTATTACCAATGTAGAAACTAAGCCATGGGTTCTTACAAGTGGAAAGTTTGGACTTTTTCCTTTACTTAGAAATTATTGCCCTAGTGCACTAGGCATTTATTGCACTGATGGCACCAAAAACTTTGGCTTTTTAGAACAACTAGGAAAATGTCTCTAAAATTATAGAGACCTTACCTTAATTCTCAACTTATTGCCTCTTCCTTGGGCATTACCATCATAGATGTACTATCTGTCTATACATATGGAAGAGTTTATTTTCTTGCCATCTGTTACTCATTCCCACATTTTCCACTATTCCAACATGACTATGTCATTCAGGAACCCTTTCAGAACCCAAAGTTTCTGCATTAAGGACTGGTAACCTAGGTTGTAATGCTAGTATCAAGTCTACTATATGTATCACTGTTGTCCTAACCAGCCCAATAAGAGCATAAAAACAAGATTCTCTATCCTGATTGGGTCAAAATGGGAATTCTCAGGCACTTGTTCTTCTCTTGCCTGATCCCTTGCACCCTCTCTTGGTGCAACAACATTGCTCTCAGCAATGTGTTCCTCGTGTTCTCCAGTCATTTATATACATTAACCTTTCTTCTGTATAAGCAGAAGTTACTATAGGGTATACTGGAGGACACTAACACAGACTCAACACCTTAGTCCTATGTCTCTATAGACTCAGCGAACCTTAAGCTCTGATACCAAAACTTGTAGCGACCATCATCAAACTGACAAACAAATTGTTATTAATTAAGTGGATTAAACATAATAAGCGGATTAATAAAAATCACTAAAATTTAAAACCATTTTGTAAGGAGATCCTTTTCTAGAAAACTCTTACTGAAAGATCCAAAACACATACATATCATGATTACATTGTACAACATCTCATCTTGAGGAAAACATATAATAGTTGCTCTATCAAAACACATACTGTAGCAACATAAGACCTCGAGGCATTCAAGACAAAATCTGAGATCATTCATGAAACCAATATGAACCAACTCCAAGGACCTGAGAGTACAGAGATGACACATAGGACTTCTATCTACAAGACATGATAGACAGTACACTCAACCTGAGCTGTCACTGCTGCCTCAGTTGTTGTTCCTCCTCTGTAGAATGATCTTCACCACCTCGTGCATGTCCACCTAAAAAAATATGGATCCCACGGGGTAAGACAATTGTCCCAATGAGAGATATAACTCTCTGCAGACCATATTATTATCATAGATTAAGCATTTATAAACTGAGAAGAGGTTCCTTTTATATTAACAGGCATGATAATTCACTGTATGAATAGAATGAAGTAATCTCCTTTCTTAAGGAGAACATTGCATCTACCTATGGTAGAGTTATAAATTATCTATCTGTTTTGCAAGGAATATAAAGAAACATAAATATCATCTATCAACTAAGAAGTATAACTAAATTGTGCATCAAACAATATTTCTCGTATTTGATCCTTAAGCAGATATGCTACATGGCTGAACATATTTTAACAATCACACTTATGCCCTGATGATATGAAGCATACCCCGTTCATCTCCAACCGACCACAAACTTCTCACAAGTCGGTACCATACAAGGTCAATGGGAGATCCGGTTGCCATGACCTCACTTCTCTCGGTCAATATGAGACCACTTAAGTTTAGCAGGACATCTTGTGTTGGCTGCAAATAGTTGTGCCAGGGTACGTAGGCATCCTCTTTTAGAGCTACAACATCAATTGCACTCTCTTAGGGGAACATCTACTAACAACCGTCCCCAGTTATGAAATTACCGACTCATGGCGACACAAGCACCATACTCTGAGCCACGGGCCAATTTACCTTACTCAACATAGAGTCTACGACCGAAGTCGCACTTGAGTCAGGATATGACATATAGCCAAATCCCCATTCATTTCGGGCTCGTAAGGGGATCGGCTCACACATGAATGTCCGCACTTACGCCCCCACATACTCAAAAGTATGCACTCTGAGTTATTCCGCAGGGAACCCATTTCACCATTCAACAAATCGTAACACTGATGGATCTATGGTCAGGGCAATGTTTTATAGTTCTTAATGATGTATTACATGTATTACATCATTCTTTTAGCATAAAACAAGTTATCTATATTAATCACAACAAATGCTACAAAGAAAAGTGTAATACATCTATCACGTACTTTTCATATCTTTAAAATACATGATACTTGGGATCTTAGTCCCACATCACATTACTGGGAATTCTCATCCCTTAACATTATCATCATGATTACTAGATCTGGGTATTCAAACCCTTAGTTCATCATTGAACACTGTTACCACTTATTAGGTAACTAATACCTCTAGGTCCTCAGACCAAGGTATACATGATATTTGTTGCACAAGCATATCACATGGATCACAAGGCCATTGCACATCTTGTCACCTCTCACTAGGCAACAACTTATTCACACAGCTTACAAGGCCATTACATATCTTGTCACCTCTCACTAGGAAACAACTTATTCACATGGCTCACAAGGCCATTACACATCTTGTCACCTCTCACTAGGCAACAACTTATTCACATGGCTCACAAGGCCATTACACATTATACTTGTTGTACAAGTATTTCACATGCCTTATAAGACTTGGGCAATAAGAGAAATACATCCTTCCCCATTATTAGGGTTAGGGTTTCCTTTTATATCCGAATAGGGTTTCAAGTTAATATTATCAGTCCAGACCCTAATTCATTGCGCCACACATCTAGGAGCATATATTCATATCATAAGTATGCAATCATACTTATATGTTCTCATCATTTGTCATTAAATGATTATCAACACAAGGTATGAGTTTCTCTCTCATCCTCTCTAGGATATTAATTACCTCATACTTTATTATCTTGGCTTGACCCTTTCTCAAGGTATGTTAGCCTACACTTATCAAAGTGCATTACATCTCAATGTAACAATTGACATGACACACTTCATGTGTTACTCACCCACGTATATTGGATTTAAGGTGCATCAAGGTGCATCAACCTTTAGGTGTTGGATGTGGTATTTATCATGCCTTGATGTATTACTTCCCTCATTACTTTTAACTTACTTAGGCTCATCAACTTATCTTGTATTAGGGTATATCCCATCCTAATACTTTATGCACTAAAACATCACATTTATCATGTAGTGTATTGGCCATAAGTCACATATTTGAATTACCCAACTATCATCAAGTGATATAGACTCATCTCGAGTTAAGGCATTATTGATATACCATTATCATCCACTTTAGGTGTTCTACCTATCAAGGTATTAATCAAACCACATCATTACTTGGTGTTACACTCATCACTCCTAAGTGTGTTTTACCCTCACCTTTACAAGGTGCATCAAATTGAATCATGTATGTCAAGTTGAACACATGTATTGGATTAGGTGTATATCGATCTAGGCATCATCATATCCCTCAGACCCTTACCCATTAAGGTATCAACCTTACCATTCATATGGTGTATGAACTTCACCATACATGAGTGTAACATCCTCACCTCTCTTGAAGATATTGTCCACACCATACTTTAGTGTATTGGCCATCACATGGTCTAGGGTATTAACCACCTTACCACTTTTGTCATCTAGTGTATTGGGTTACCCACCATATCATTTTAGAGATATGTGCTCAACACCATATCGTCCAAGAGGTGTATGCTTGCTACCCATATCACTTTAGAGGTGTATGTATGCATACCATATCGGGCAAGAGGTGTATGCTTGCTTTACAACATATCAGACAGAGAGGTGTGTGTGTGCTTCACACCATATCGGGCAGAGAGGTGTGTGTGTGCTTCACACCATATCGGGCAGAGAGGTGTGTCTGTGCGCTTCACACCATATCCGACAGAGAGGTGTGTGTGTGCTTCACACCATATCGGGCAGAGAGGTGTGTGTGTGCTTAACACCATATCGGACAGAGAGGTGTGTGTGTGTGCTTCACACCATATCAGGAAGAGAGGTGTGTGTGTGTGCTTCACACCATATCGGGCAGAGAGGTGTGTGTGTGCTTCATACCATATCAGACAGAGAGGTGTGTGTGTGCTTCACACCATATCAGGCAAAGAGGTGTGTGCTTAAACCAATATCATATTTGAGGTGTATTCTTGACCCCCTATCATGCAAGAGGTGTATACTAGACCATCATATCGTGCAAGAAGGTATGAAATCATATCCATATCGTTTTAGTGAAGTAGGTGCATCACCATATCGGGTTAGAGGTGCTTGCTTGTGTGCTTGAACCTGATATCACTTTATAAGGTGATACCATCTTCTTCAAGCTCTAGACCTTTGTTCTAACAATTATAGCTCATGGAAACAGGTCTAAGAAGCTACTAGAACTCATAATTAAATCAACTATTTCAAAAAATTTTGGAATTAAAAGTAGATCATTAAGTATAGCAATTTAGGTGATGAATAATAACATTATAGAGTTAAAGTTATATAACCTGCCTTAAGAACAACTACAAATCTCCAAGCTACAAATATACACATTCCTAAGGTTGAAGATGACTTACAAAAAGTCCAAGGCTCATTCAAAACTCCTTCGTATACAAGTAATCACCATGGATAAGCAATTGGTGAAGAAGAAAAGAAAGGAAGATCATAACCCTAAAATCATACTTCAATCCAAGGTTGAAGATGATCATGGCCTCACCTTAGGGTTAAGTATTGAGATGCTTCTTGCTCTTTAGCACCTTGCACGATACCACACTACTCATGCATGATATGCCATCACTTGTGGCTGATATCCCCTTCACTTGTGGTCAAAACACTCCACTATGGCCGATATCACCTTACTAGGCCGATACCACCTTACTTGGCCGATATGAACTTGCTATGGATGATACCCAAGGACCTATGCACGATACCACTTCACTATTGCAATATAAAAGGACCCCATTCATGATATCTAAGAGCAATAAGGTGGTAGGATTCGAAAAACTTCACTAAGGGGTGAAAGAAGGGGTATATATACTTGTTGTTCATGAAGAAGTGTGAAAATGAGGTGTCATCAATTTGAGCAACTAGGTGCCACATGTCCATTCATTAATATTTATCTTGACATGAAAAACACTTGAGGATAATCTCGAAATGAAATTCCATCCATCACTTATCTCTTTGAATAAGATATATCAACTAAATCACCACTTTATTCACAATCCGATACAACTTTTCTAAGGAAGTTGTAAACCAATACACTTCACCTTGTTGAGGTGCTTTGCACGTCATGGGCTTTTCCAAGAGTTCACAAAACGATATGAGACTCCTCCTTTGACTCTTTGGCCGATAGGCACTCATATATAAGCTTTTCAACTTGATACAACTCAAGTTAAGGTTTCATATTCAACCCTTTTCTTGGTCATTTCATCACCAAGATTACAATCAGTCATAATTGATTCAAACATGTTGTATCCTTCTTTATCTCTAATATAAATGATATATAGAGGAATTATTAACACTCTACATGTGATAATTTGCATATCAACCCCAAATTTTGAGTAAATTACAATTTGTACCAAAATTGGTGCTCAAGGTACTAACATTATTCAAACAAGTTCAAACTTGGAATTTATGCTTTCCACAAGCCACCACTTAGCATAATTCTCTCTCTTATGATTCTAAAAAAATTAATGCACATTCAACATGTGACATATTGCAATATAACCCCTCATCTTGGGTAAATTGCACTTTGGTCCAAAACAAAGGAACATTGATCAAACAACATTCAATCAGGACCAAACTTGGAACATAAGTGTGTCACATGATAACAAAACACCTTAGAGGATTATATTAATTTCTAAGCAACTTACTTAGACAAAACAAATAGGGTTACCTCATAACCCAGGTCAGGGTCATTACAATTTTACTAACTACAAATCCATCATATATATAAACCCATTTAGTGTATCAACATGTTTCCACCTATTTTAGTTTGAATCCACCAATACAAATATTTTTTAAAATTCCTTCACAGAAGTGGGGGCGACAAATTGGGATGTCAGTCAAACTATTCTAAATTTTTAATCCTAGTCAGTTGGAATGGAAGAATACAAAATTCTTACATTATCCTTGACCGTCTTTCATCTTAGATTTATTTCTCTCACATACTTTATTATTTTAATTTTTTATGAAAAGCCTAAACAATCTCTGTATATATTTCTACTCATATTACCCCTCTCATTTTCAATATTATTTTGATCTTATTTCTCATTCATCTAGTTTATATATGGTCCTTACGAACTAGGACAATTTCACAAAGAATCACCCTAATCCTTATCCTCACTTTTCCTCTCCATCCACCATGTACTCACACACACACTCTTTTCTCAAATTTCCACTCCATTTCCCCCTTATTCAATCATATTCTCCCCTCTTCTGGAACCACCTACCAAG
This sequence comes from Alisma plantago-aquatica, assembly GCA_963693085.1. Taxonomy (NCBI): domain Eukaryota; kingdom Viridiplantae; phylum Streptophyta; class Magnoliopsida; order Alismatales; family Alismataceae; genus Alisma; species Alisma plantago-aquatica. The sequence goes on along the minus strand of OY856412.1, from coordinate 711,902,208 downwards.
TGAACCCCTCTTTCACCAACCTTCTTTTTAAGCATTCAAGCTTTCAATAGCATCATGATCATTATGCTCCTTTACATTTCACTTATTTCTTTAGTATACCAATTAATTACAAGTTTTTTTATCCTTCACTCTCATTTTATCTTTTTTGTGCCATTACATATCATGGTTCATCAAACCCATTATCTTTGTTCTAACTAATCATTTTCACACATTTCCATTACAACTTATACATTTTCTCTTTAATTACAATAGTTTATGTTCCAATAAGTTCACTCTTCCTTTATCAATACAAGATGGCACCATTTTATCACTACATCCAAACTCAACATTACTCTATCTCAATCATCATCTCTTGGACAACTTCCCCCACTATTTATATCTCTCTTTCATGTATAACAAACACCCTGCTTGGTTACTTGATGAGAGATGTCTATCTTGTAGATGTCATATGGCTTTCTTTTAATGATATTGAGCTATTTTCAAAAAAAAAACCCATCTCTCCATCTATATTCTCATCTCATATCTCTCCTTAAATAGGAATGCTGATGAAAACCCTTTTACCTTTTTTTGGCACAAACATCTATTCACATTGGCATTCTTTGAGATGTAATAGGATCAATTCCTCTCAATAGTGCTACATTATCTCCATGCAACCCTTAAATTTAGAATGAACAATACTTACTGCCATCATCTACTACAACAAAAGATGCTAATTATTGTCTACAAAAATATAAATACCACAAAAAATATTTATGGACTCTTTTTCACACTTACAAATACATTAAAATATAAAGAAATACCAGCTTAAGTTGTAAATTCCTACAAAAATAATCTTTTCATTGTTTTCAATATATGTAAAAAAAATTCCACTGTAGCATCGATTAGCTTTTGTAAAATTCCAAACTTTTATTTGAAACCTTAGTTATTGAATATATGTCATATCGAAATGACACGATAATGCCATACTTATTGTGTATAATGAAAGTATTACTTTTAGCGACACAATTTTTGATATGTTTACTTGGATTTGTCAACTAACACCATTTGCATTTTAATTTAACATTTTGAAAAACATATATTCTGAATGCCGATTATTTTTATTTATAATCAATTTCAAACTACATGGGCATAATATTTTACCTTGTCCCTTATATACACAACACATTAAACACACTCTTTCTTATTACATTTGCTAAGTTAAAAATTTCCTACTTCTTTTTGATATCCTCATTTGAAATGATACTATCTTCCACACTAGTTGCAACATGTTGACCTTTGGAAATAGTCATCTCTTGGGAGCGTGATATATGGCATTTTTGGCATGATGAGGTGCATATAAATCAACACACTTTCTCTAGGAGCCCTTTTTCTCATCTTCTTCACCATTTTACATATTTCTTCCATGTTCATTACGGGTATCACCACTATCTCTATCACGATCCTGATAAACAACTCTTTCATTTTCAACGTCCAACTCTGATTACTACAATATGTGTCTTCAACATATTCACATTGATGTCATTTCCATCATTATTATCATCATCAACAATAAGACAATTTGTCAATCCTGATGCCTTTTCAATATCTTCATCTAAATTTGTATTTATGACATCTTGTCCAATAGTTGCACTTTTGCTAATAATGAAATTCTTGAATTTGAGAAAATAAAAAAATTTCAATCTAAAATCTTCACTACTTATGTGTGAAAAAGTATCATGCATATTAGCTACATTTGGTATTCTTACAAACAATGTTCATACTCTCCCTTTACCTACAAAAGATGTGATATCTGCCGCTGTTTGGTGGTAATATTCCCCCATCATCATAGTGTCCTTATGAGAAAATTGAAGTGAGTAATTTGACGAGATTGGTAATCTTAATATGGTAAAATTATAAGGCTGACATGATATGGAAAGCCAAACCATCTAATTTAAAGTAATCATATGTAGATTTTAATTGGACACTAAATTTTTTCTTAGTTTGGTACTTTGACATTGAAAAATAATCGTGTTATTGTGTGATGTTTAAATGTAGTGACTATTTATATCGATGAAAACAATAATAAATTAATCAGTTGTAGACATTTTATCACAAAGGTTGTATCTAAGTAATATGTTGTAGAAAATAAAGCAGTCGTATAAGAGTATATGAAATGGAAATGTCAATTGTATTTAACACCTAGTACATGATTTGAACAGAGTACAATGTATCATACATGTAAAGAACTGACAGGCTATTAGGAATACAATATTAAGACGATTAGTTTTGGTGGCTCATCACTATGAAGGACACCATGCATCACCAATTCTTATCTCAACTTATATATTTAGAAATAAAGCTTCAAAATATTTATAAGTAAATGATTCAAAAAATGTAAAAGGGCACATGAAGTAACACTGAAGGTTACAAGATAATGACAAACTCACCTAGAAAATATGTTTCTGCATTGAAGCACTCAATACCCATTATATTCTCTACTACCCCAATTTTCATATGCAAAACTTCTTCTCCATGATAAGCCTTCCATTCTACTTGGGCATGAACGAGAAACTTAGTTATATCACTGTCTTTTGGAAGTTCCTTCCTTAAGATCTCATGGTCATGAAAACATGTGCTCGCCTTTCAAGCTATTATTATTCAAATATAAGTACAATCATGTTATGCACCGAGACATATATATAACATATACAATCACTGATGAAGAATTGTGTCCATAGTGAGCAAGAGTCAGTAATATTCTAGTAAGTAGTATGTCTAGTTACAAAATTCACCTATCCATAGGATCAAACTCTTCAAAGAAGAGGCTTGTGCATTTTAGTTTGATTCTAAGAGCTTCATTGCATTCATCCACCAATCTCTACCACTATTCTATTTTGGAGTGTCAAACAACCTTATTGCAGAAGAATGTATGATTGGTAGAATCAGACTTTAGTCCTTAACATAAGTAGCATAAGTATTAGAAAATTTCTCAATTTTAAAAATCTCATCCCGAAGGGACTGAGGTTGTGAACCAGATTTCACATTGATCAAAATCATGAGGACTTGTTTGTCATGGGAATCTAAGTCTTGATCTTTCTTGGTATTTTTTTTACATTCTCAAAGCTACAAAAGTATTCACTTTAGTCAATTTTAACGGTCGTAATATCCAAATATCTCCAAAAACCATTGATATTATAAGCTTGTCTTCCATATACAATTCAATTTTTCCTTAGTAATGCAAAAATATGAATTAACAATCATCTGAGTGAATTTAGTCTGTGAACTAGATGGGATTAGGATGTCTAGTTTTCTGGCTTCTAAAAATAATGCTAAATGATCTTCCTCATATCAATAGAGTTGTAGAAGAGCCTCTTGTTTCAAAGAAATGAAATGAACCCCAAAATTGGGACTACGTGTACATAAGCAAGATAAACCATGTTAAGCAGAGTTCTAAACAAGTAAAGCTTCACTAAAGGGCAAGAATCAACACCGATGTAGATGGCTACTTTGCTTTCCCTAATTGCACATATCTAGACCTCAATTATCATGAAATTGATAGATCTATTCGAATGGTTCTTTGTAGGTTGTAGTTTTTATAGTTCAAAATGGTCCATCAACTCTCATATATAGGGAAAATGCCTTCCAAACTTATTGACCTAGCTTGTTTTGTTCATATACAATATCAACATGGCCATATCATGAGATAAGTAGCATAATTATAGAGTAAAGTGTCTACAGTATATGAATAATTGGATAATCTATACAACAATGACACATGTTGTTGTAGCTTTTAATGTGAATAATAAATGTACACAAGGAAAATTTTTCCCTCTGCATATTGATATCTCAGTTAGCATAATTCATCAAGATAAATTGTTGTAAAGGTAATAGTTACATCATGGGTACCTTTAAGAGTTGAAATAAGAACCATATCTCCATGCATTTATCTTAAAGGTGATAGAAGGCTTACTGGTAGGATGTTGTTGTCAAGGCTCTATCTTAAATAGAATTCCTTGATTAAGTTGCAAGATTTCATTTTGGGTATCACTATTGGAATTGAATATTGGTAGCACTTTGGAAATTAAAATACTATCGGTCTTTCATAAACTTCAAATTTTTTTTGAATACTCATTCTTGAAAGAAAAAGAGATCTTCATATGGTGTTTATGGATTTGGAAAAGTCTTATGATTGAGTACCTAGAGAAGTGTTGTGGATGATTTTGAAGAAAAAGGGTGTGCCAATCCAATACATTGACTAGATCAAAGACATGCATGATATCTCTATTGCTGGTGTGAAGACTCTTGGAGGAGAGACACTGACTTATCCTATCACAGTTGGGGTACACCAAGGATCCACACTTAGCCCATATATATGTTTGTTCTTATTATGGATGAGTTGATAAAGAATGTTTAGGATGATATTCCTTGGGGTATGTTATTTTTTGATGATATTGTTTTGATTGACGAAACTAAAGATGGATTGAATAATAAAGTTGAACATTGGAGAAATGCATCAAAATAAAATGGATTGATGATTACCAGGAAAAAATTGAGTATATGCATTGCAATTTCATCCAATCTCACAGTTTGAATGATGGAGCCAAGTTGGACGGAGTAGATATACCAAAATGAGATAAATTTTGTTACTTGGGTTCTATTATTCAAATAGACGGGGATGTTCAAAATGATGTTTGTCATAGGATCACTGTAGGATGGTTGAAATGGAGGAGTAAAATTGGAGTTTTATGTGATCAGAACATCCCTCTCAGGTTAAAAAGTAAGTTTCATAAAATAGATATACGGTCATCCATGCTCTACGGGAGTGAATGTTGGGTGGTGAAGAAATAAGGTCTCACAAGATAAATATGGCTGAAATACATATGTTGAGATGGATCAGTGGGAAGACAAGAAAATATCGCCTAAAAAATGACTATATCTGGAATAAAGTGGGGGTGGCGAGCATTGAGGACAAGTTGTGTGAGGGACAACTCATATGGTAAGAACATGTGCTACACAGACCTACTAATGCACCTATACAAAACAATGACATTGAGTCATGCACAATAAATAGAAGAAGAGGAAGGCCTAAATTAACATGGATGAGCTTATAAAGAGAGATTTTGAATCTCTACATCTTAACCCAAATTTGGCACATGATAGAGCTAAATGGAAACAAAGGATCCATTTAGCCGACCCCAACATAGTTAGGACTGAGGTTTAAATGATGATGATGATGATGATGATGATGACTCATTTGTGAACCTCAAATCAAATGAATTCCAGGTAACTTACTAGTGTAAGTGTAATCAAATAATTTATACCATAGGATAGAATGATGTGATCCGCACCATTTCATGACCTTGTGTTTATTCCATTATTCTTCATTTATTATCTGTTGGAAAAATATTTTAATATGTGTTGACCATTCTATAAATCAAATTTTATGCACATTTTAATGAAACATTGGATGCATGAGTAAAATTTAAAATATATACGAATTTTGAATTTAGGTCTAATATTCATAACATTTGTGAACATTCGATGCCTCTAGAGTGATACTCAAATATATAAAGAATCCAAACAATCCTTATACATTAATACATATGTTACAAATCATTTATTTGCAGAATACATGCTTTATATCTTAAGATGCTTCATAATAAGAAGATGTAAGCATAAACTCTATGATTTCATAATTTTGTTATCAAAAACTTGTTTTGTTTAGCCAATGAGTATTTGTTTATTGGTGGTACAGCCACCAAAAATGCCTCAGAGACTAAACTATCCATAAAAAACCATCAATAGTAAGAGTAAACATGCAATATTGGGACTCAACGTAAGAATAATAGAAACACAAATTATTTGGATCATGCTCAAGATCTGTGTTGACAAGTAGGAAGTAGGAAGGTTTTCCCAAGCTCTTTCTCTTCATCGTTAGGGTCACTAGTAGGAAGAGCATCCTCATATTCAATGTTTTACTCCTTGATCTGCATAATAATTTTCATGGACTAATTGGGATATTGTGAGGAATATTACCCATAACCCTGGCATGTGAACCATTTGATCATCATCTGCGCCATGGGTTGTTTGGATGAGTCGTATTAGAGGTCATGGATCTTGAATGTGGTGGAAGTATAAGAGCCCGATGAGTAGGTGTAGATGTCATTGAAGGTCATCGCCATAGCTCATCCTTAAGTTGCATAGTGATCTACAATACCGCTTGAAGCCTATTGAAGATGGATGTCGCAACTTTTCTTACAATTTTGTCATTGAGCCCCTGATGAAGATTAGTAATAAAGACCGCTTCATCACTTTGAATGCCACAATGATAGAATATATTATAGAATCATAGTGTGTATCAAGAGAGTGAATTAATACCTTGCTTTAGCTCTATGAATTGGACATAGAAACATTGTCGATAATCTCGTGGCAGGAAATGTTCTTTGGTGGTGTATTCGAAGACGACTCAAGAGGGTGCCTAAGTGACTTTCACCATGATAGGGTGCAACCCTTCAACTTATCTATGGTGAAAAGCATCTTATGTGTCTGTCAGCTATTCATGAAGCTAGAAGTATATTTTGATGTTGTGGAACCAATCGAGAAGTACCTTAGGGGAACCGTCCCTAGAGTAATTAGTGAAGTCTAATTTTATGGTAGACTCTGGGTGGTACCCTTGGGGTTCAGGTTACTGAGCATCTACTATGGCAATTATGGCATGCATATCCTGAATATATTGATCTTAAAATTGTTCCACAGAACGGTGCATTAATATTAGTCTAATTTTGCATCAACACAACAAGTTTATTGTTTATCACATATTGCTCCACCATAGATGCAAGTTGAGCATCTGTGAAGTTCTTATAACTATTAAACTCTTCTTTGGTAACCATGTTTGGTTAATAAGAAGTAGTGGTTTATCTTGCTCGTCCTTTTTTAATACCAACACAAGTGTTTCACTGTTGTTCTTCTATCAATCTCTTTATTCAAGATTCACACATGTTGCTTCTCTCTTGTTTTTAAATTATATGTACATCACATCAGATCATTGATACCAAACAATCGTGCCAATAAAAAAAAATTCTTGCAAACACATAAAGCATATCGGGAGTTGACGCTTGATGGTAGGTGCTCAACTGTTGTGAATAAGAACATGGAATAGAAAAAAATCAATGTTGGGATGACAATATGGGAGGTTTGTGACTGATAGTTGGGATGGGGTGTGGCGGAGGGTGGGGGTGTATATGGTGATTTGTTGGAGGTGAGTTGCTTGGGTATTGGTGTGTCTGCTCATGTCTGTTTCATGTGAGAGGGGAAGAAGGTTGACATTTGGTTTTGACAAAAAATGATGGTTTTGCCGATGGAAAGGTTGTATGCTATAGTGTTGGGTCTCACACATGATGTTGGATAGCATAGAAATTGGGATGTGGAGGGAGGGATTTGGGTCACAGGGCTATGGGGTGGTTTTGGTAGGTGACAATGTTTGGGGGATGTGGGTTCGAGTGGCTTGCAGGAGGGGTTATAGATAGAAAAAAGTTTTATGGGACAAGAATTTAAAGGTCTATCTAGAATAGGGTGTGAAGATGCAGTGAAAAAGAGAATCTTAGCGGGTGCAAATAGGGGTTACGACCTGGAAAAAGCTTAGAGTGATGGCCCCTGTAAAACTTATGATGAGTACGATAATGCATGGTACTACTAGGGGGATGGAGTCATGGAGTTCATTAGGCTTGAATTGTGGAGGGATGGTGGGGCATAAGAGTGGCTTCTATTGTGAGATGTAGGATTTATGGGTGTGATGGTGCTGCTACTACAAAAAGCAGGTAGCAGGATTAGGTATTGCCAAACTAGATTTTGTAGAAGTGGTTGGGGCATAGGGTGTAGCTGGGAGAAAGATGATTTGATTTGTTAGAAGTGTTTGACAGTTTAAAATGGAACAAATGGATCTACTTGACAGCTGGAAGTGGATGAAGAGGTGTAAAATGTGATTTTTAACGAGCGCGGTGGGTACACTTGCTTAGTGAAGTGGTGATCTAACGAGGAAGATACACAAACCGTAACCTAAGAGATTAGGTTTTGGTTTTAATACAACTTGATGCGGCACACATCACAACAAAAGATGACAAAGAGATAAATGCAATAACACTTTTAATTCATATTCAACTACCCAAGATAAGCCTTCACTTTGGGAATTTATTATAAAAGAAATAAAGTCCTAGACCCGAGCAAATTCATAAATTGTCTCACAAAATATAAAATCAAAAAATATTTAAATTTAAAACTAAGTGCATGTAACTAGATAAATTTAGGTAAAAAAATTAAAAATATTGTGAGTTGTGTGCCGATGGAGTTCTTATAACTATTGAACTCATATTTGGTATCCACATTTGATTAATAAAATGTAGTGGTTTATCTTTCTTGTCCATTTTTCTAATACTGGCACAAGTATTTCATAGTTGTGCTTCTGTCAATCTCTTTATTCAACATTCACACATGTTGCTTCTTCCTTCTTCTTTTTTCTAAATTATATGCTCATCACATCAGATCATCGAGAATAAAAGATCATGGAAATGAAAATATTTCTTGCAAGCACTGGAATCATATTGAGAGTTGTCTCTTGATGGTATATGGTCAACTGTTGTGAGAAAGAATAAGCGAAAGAATAAAATAGCAGATGTTGGGATGATAGGATGAGAGGCTTGTAGCTGAGAGTCAGGTGGGGTGTAATGAATAGTGGGGTTGTCTATAGTTGTGTATTATTGGTGGGTTGCTTGACTGTTGGTGGGCCTACTTGCAACTGGTTCAATTGAGTGGGGCTTGTAGAAGGTTGAAAATTGGTTTTGACTATGAAGGTTGGTTTTTTAGATGATGAGGTTGTGTATCGTAGAATGGGATCTCATGGTTGATGTTGAATAATTGGGAAAATGGGATATTGAGGGATGGTTTTGGATCATTGGGCTACAAGATAGGTAGGAGACTAATTTTGGGGGATAGGGGTTTGAGCGGCTTGCGAGAGGGGTTATGGATAGTAGAAAGTTTTTCAAGAAACGAGCTTCAAAGTTGATCTAGAGTGAAGTATGATTTAGTGGATAAGGATGGATACGAGTTGGTTCAGACATGGGTTATAGGGTGGAGTAAACTTGGTGTGATGACTCGTCGAAGATAATAATGGGTACAATAGTGTGGGATACATCTACAGGCTTGAGTCATGGAGTGTGGCAGGCTCGAGTTATAGAGGGGCGGTGGCATGGGAGTGGCATTTGTTCTAGGTTGTAGCATTTATGGGGGTGATGGCGTTGCTACAATAGTAGGTTGGTAGTAGGACTTGGTATCATGGGACTAGATTTTGTGGATGTGGTTGGGGAATAGGGTGAGTTTTGGAGAAAGATAACTGGATTTTTTGGAAGTGGTTGAAGGCTTAAAAGGGTAATGATGGATCAATTTGACAATTGGAAGCAAAAGAAGAGGCATAAAGATGTGATTTTTAACAAGCACAATTGGTATATTTTCTCGGGAAGGTGAGTGATGTGCTGTCATGAACGCACAAACCCACTAGGGTTTTCTCTCATAGAGTTTACCATTTAATGGAAAAAATTCCCACATGCAAACGAGTAGGTTGATTTGAGTATAAATATCAAAATTACTTATCTTTGATTCCAAACCAATTGTGATGAATAGAAATAAATTCCTTCTTGAGAGTGGTTGATTAAAACTAAGTGATAAATTAAAAGTGTAGAAATAAAACTAGTTGGTTAGATGATAAAAGATATTGGTGTTCTGAGGGATCCCCGCCAAAGACCATGCTTTTACTTAGTTGATTCAACTCCTAAGTTTCCTATGACTAAAACAAGACCATGTGGCTTGATGTCCTTTTGGAGCATCAATCTCACTAGGACATGGCTTCTCTCAAGCTTAGGGGTTCGGTGATTGAGGATCCTCATCAAACTATCCAACAAGTTATATCAGATGATCAATCCAACATTCAAACTCATGGATTAGGTGTCTCATCACCACAAGTATAACAAATATAATATATTGGGTAAAAATATCATATCCACCATCAAGGGTCTCGTCAATAGATTATGGGTTTATTCCTATTGGGATCCAGGGTCTCATAACCCAAGAAGGAATATATTCTGATTAATCAAAGAATGAGTTCATAATAAAATGATCTCGTCAAGAAAATGAGATTTCCATTATGATGTTTGATCATATGGGTCGAATGGTCCCGTCACCACAAGCTATAACAAATAAGATAAACTAAATAGAAAGATCATAATTTCCTATTTGGGGTCTCATCAAGGAAATTATGGGTTCATTCTTGTTGGGATCTGAGGTCTCATCACCCAACAAGAATACAATCTAACTATCCAAATTATAAGTGCAAGATCATATAGATAGGAAGATCATAACCACCATCATGGGTCTCATCAGGAGATTATGGGCTCATTTTTGTGAGGTTATATGGTCTCATCACACCATAAGAATATAATCTAATTAGCCAAGGATCAAGTGCAAAATGGTTAGAAGATATTCATTCACTAAAATATTGGAGTCAAATATAACAAAGTAAAGAACTTTCTATGGGGCTAGTCCCCATGCCCCAGTAAGGGAACTAATAAGACACAATGAAAATGGAAGCAAATGTAAAATGTAATAAAAGACGAATCCTCTTTTCCTTTGGAATCCCCCTCCTTTTATAGGGGGAAAGGAGGGGGAAAACCTTAGAAGAGTGGTCGTTGGAGGTGAATAGATTGCTTGATCCGTGGTGCTAGTCTATCGAATAGGAATCTAGTTAGCCAATAGGCATTAATCGCTTGCTTCCGCTCAAAGTCACATCGGTCAAACTTTCGGTCAGATGGTCTTTAAATGTCTGCTCTGACCTGGTGATTTCGTCTAAAGTAATGAGCTTTCCCAAATCCAAATTTGACTGGTCTTTATTGGAGAGTCGATCGTCTGGGTATGGTAAATTGATCGAATGGAGTTTTGGGGAGCCGAGATCTAGTGCATGTGGGTCGATCAACTAGATGATCAGATGATCTACTAGGAGGATGAAGATAGGAGTTGAAGCTTCTGATTCTTGAACCTTTTGGGCTTTGGAGTGAATTTGCTATTTTCCTACAAAAGGCATACTAAATAAAGTAAAAATCCAATTAAGGGAGGAAAATCTAAACTAAGACAATTAACTCTAAATATCTAGATGATAATAAAAAATGCTCCTATAAAGAGATCTAAAATATACAAATAAAATGGATAAAGATGCATTTATCAGTGACGGCCTAAGGAGGAAGATAGATGGATTGTACCCTAAGAGAGTAGGGTTTTGGATCTTATACAACTTGATGTGGCACACATTGGGGAAATATAGACCAAGAGAAAAATAAAACAATACTTTTTAATTCATATTCAACTGCTTGGAGCAAGCTCTCTTAGTGAGTATTTACTCTTACAAAAATGAAACCCTAGACTTGAGGCTAATGCATAAATTTCCCCAAAAAATAGAAATTCAAAATTAAACATTTAAATTTATAGCGAAGTACATGTAACTGGATAAACATAGGCCCCTACATATAAAAACAAAAAAAAACTAAATCTTTTCTGAGCTACATTTCTATGGAGTTCTTATAATTGTTAAACTCATCTTAGTAACCATGTTTGATTGATAAGAAGTACTAATTTGTCTTGCCTTTCATTCTTTTTAATGTTGACACAAGTGTTTCACTATTATGATTCTCTCAATCTCTTTATTCAAGATGTATATGTTTCTTCTTCCTTTTTTTAAAATTATATGTTGATCACACAAGATCACTAAGAACAAAAGATCTTGACAATAAAAATATTTATTATAGGAACTGGAAGTGTGTTAGGAATCGTCTCTTGATGGTAGATGGTTAGTTGCTATGAAAAGAATAAGAAAAAGGAAAAAGAGTGGTTCCTGGGATGACAAGATGAGAGGCTTGTGACTGAGAGTCGAAATGGGGTGTGGTGGACGGTGGGGGTATCTATGGTGGTGTATTCGTGGTGTGTTTCTTGGATGTTGGTGGGCCTACTTATGAATATTTTAGGTGAGAGGGTGTGACAACCTCAATTTTCTCTCTCTCTCCTCTATTGTACTCCTCTCTCATTAATTATCTCTTACTTAATTTGACATTAGTTTCATAATTGGATAGTTGTGATGTTCCAATTTGGCGACTACAATGGTCAATTTCGCAATGTGTGACTTTAATTTGTACTTTTAAACTAAATATCTTGCTATATCATGTCACCTTCTTGCATATAATTTTGAACCTCAACACCTTGATCTTTTATCTTTCTAATATGTACCACATTGTAGTGGACTCAATTAAAAATTCAACGGCTCAAAAATCACCTCAATCGAAGGCTCCTAGCCCAAGATATGATCATTTGAAATTAGCTCGATTTGCACATGTTTTGATCAATTTTATTTGGATTTTGAGCTTATTGGGCCCTTTTGCTCACGGCCCATCTGCCCAATATATCTGGGGTAAATGGGCACATATCTTCACCACCCTTGGATCTTGAGAAGACCACCATGGTCTTTTAATCTGATGGCCCCATTTCTTTGTTCGCTCTTTCCCTTCCCCTTCAGGGAACGAGTATGTTGCGGCTGGGGGGGAATTTCTTCGGTTTCAAGACAGATCCGACAATGGGGTTGTTGAGAACCCTAACACTACTTCTTTATAACCCCACCACTCTCGCGTCATCTTCCGTTTGATCTCAGTTTCCCCAGCCGCCAACCATCTTTTGCTCCCTCCTTTTTCCTCTTGCGCTGGCGCCCCTCCTGCCTTCTTGCTGCTTCCGCCCGAAACAACCTTGGGGAGATGCCAATAGCCAGCTGTGAGCTCTCAATGCCAAAGTTGCATCCAACAAGAACTAAGCCCTCACACCGATCTCTGACCTGCTTCTTCGTCGTCTGCCATGGGTGCAGCGGACCATCGGGGAGGCTGGGGTGTCGTCCCCTGTCTCTCCCTTGTTCCTACACAGGGAAACAGAGGCGCCCGACCAGAGCATCGAGGGAGAGGGACAAACAGAGGGCGCTTGGATTAGAGGCCCAACAAGAATCCTGGCCCAAGGACGTGAGCAATTACAGCCGCTAGATCGAGAGCATGATCAACTCTAGACCCCGATCAGATGGATGTACACGTGCCACATACTGGCCATCACCCCCCCTCTTTCTGCTGTGAGTGGGTACGCCCCATCTTAGCCACTCAATCGTAGGTGGTCCATGAAGGACATGCCATCGATGGTCCTGAACATCGCATAAATAAAGGTGACATACCCTCTTCCAGCTAATATAGTTTTAATACATATCTTCAAAAAGTCATATCTCCTGAACCCCTTGGTCAAATAATATGAACCAATATACCAAATTGATCCTTTCAAAAATATCTACACATTAGACTAGGTTTTAGGGTCTAATTCCATATTTTTTCTCTATTTTCTCAAAATATGTGTACTTTGATCATTTGGAGTATAGTTGATTTATGATTTTGATGCAAACTTGGATCTTGATTACTCAATCTACACTATGATCCGTAAATCAGTACCTATGATATATACTTGAACTAAATGAAGGTTCTACTCTCCCTATTATTCATAAATGACTCCTTTTTGTACATATGTGCTTAGTTTGGACTTTTATGATGAACTTTGCTTTAGATTGCTAATCTTGCTTCTAATGGACATCGATCTAATCTTATTATATGTTTCTGATGACTTAATATTGTTAATCTAAATCATCTTTTAGATATAGACCTCTGGACTCGATGAATCATGATCTAGGGTGGCCTATTGTGAGTCTTTTGACCCTAGAATGCATGTAAATGCCTTAAACCTTGATATGATCATAGAAAGTGAATGGAACGTCATAATGGCATGACACTTGAACCACACCCACATGATGGACTTTGAATCAGTATAGGGCCATCAAATGAATGAATAAGCAACTTGGAACCTATTTTGGCCAAAACCCTAAAATGCATTTAATTAGGATTAATGATGAGAATCTAATGCATACATGTAATCTTGTTCTTAATCAGGTTGGCTTATGATCTAGATGGTATTGGACGAGTTAAGTTAAGAATCTATGAATCAGGTATGGGCCTTATCTAGTTATATGAATATCACTTTCTTGCTTGAAAAGACATGTATTGCATGTTTGTTTGTTTATTTGCTCAAATATTGCCATGTAGTATTGCTATGTCATACTCGATGTTTGCCTTGTCGGTTCTATAACTTGAACACATATATATAGAACTCCATTATAATATTGTGTATAAAAGGGCTAGCTCTTGGCTATGGCCTTGAGGTCCCTCTTGTATAAAAGGGTTACTTAATCTTGTAACCCTTACGGATCCTTCCGACAGGAAGACGGTCAAAGGCCTTAAACATGTTGGATATTGTTCATATAATGGAGTGAAATGACATAAAACATGGTTTCACATTTTGTTAAATAGTTAACATATTTATTCTTATTCGTTTAATCTTGAAATATTTTCAAATTATGCAAAGCTTATACATATATGTATCTTTCTGCCCCATACTCAACACCTCGTGTGTTGACCCGTTTCTTGTATTTTGTTTTTAGGTTCAGAGATAGTTAGAAGGTTGATGGGCTTGCTGAGCTGTGCTAGGTGTACTTGTTGTAAGATCCAGATTTAGTGCACATGAATGACTTGTACCTCGACTCTGGAAATGTGTAATTGAACTCATGAATATGATGTACCTTGTATAATGTATACTTGTTGAATGTTGAGACTGTGTTGGTGCCTTTATCTTGTTATTTGTTCATATGTGCTAAGATTTATGCTTCCGCATGTCGCCTTTGTATTCGTTTGGTTTATGGGACTGAGATTCCAGTTCTGTGACAGAGGGGCGTGTGGAAGGTTGGCAATTGAATTTAACAGTGAAGGTTGATTTTGTAAGTGTTGAGGTTGTGTGTTGTAGCAAGGGGTTGTGTGTTGTAGCATGGGGTCTTGCGAAAATGGTATGGGGAGGGATGCCTTCGGGACATAGGGCTACCGGGTGGTTTTGGTAGGTGGTTGGGTTAGGGGGACGTGCATTTGAGAAACTTGCGGGAGAGGTTATGAATAGCGGAAAGTTTTACGGGACAATTGCTTTAAGGTTGATCTAAAGAGAAGTATGACGATGTGGGATAAGGGAGGATCTGAGCGGGTGCGAACAAGGGTTACAACCTAGAAGAAGATTGGGGTGATGGCATGTGGAAGACTTTCAATGGGTACAATAGTGCAGGGTACTACTGGCGGGCTGGAGTAGTGAAGGGGATGGCGGTGGGGGAATGGCTTCTTCTCTGGACTAACATGATTTTTGAGGGTGATGATGCCTTTATTTTTTTTTTTTTGAGGAAAGGTTATGTCATATATTGATAGCACATCAAGCAAGCGAAACCTGCTTATGTGAAAAACTTACAGAATGTTGGAAATGTAACTGAAAGTTGAACATTGAAAAAAAGCATGCAGATCAAAAAAAGCAAAATTTTGATAATGAAGGGGAGGCACCCCTTAACAAGCCTCTAGATGTTATGAAGATGATGAACCCTAGTTGTTAAAAAAAAGAATATCCGCATGAAGGAGAAATCACAGTTGTTTTTTAACCAAACTGACGCCAGTCTCATCGTCCACCATGGCTTTGAGATCACACAGAAAAGCAGCTTCAGATTCTCCCTCCTCGGATTCATCCAGTCCCCCATCTGCTAGGTTACCTGCATTTTGTTAGATAGCGGGAAGGTGGCATGATGTCTACATGGGATTGTATTTTGCGGAAGTCTCTAGGTAACATGGTGTAGTTGGGGAGAAAGATGATTGGATTTGTCAAAAGTGGTTGACGGCTTAAAAGAAATCATACGGATCTAGTTGATGGTTGGAAGCAGAAGAAGAGGCGTAAAAATATGATATTGAATTAGCACTACTGATACGTTTTCTCGAGAAGATGACAACCTAATGAGGAAGATAGATGAACCATACCCTAAGAGATTACGATTTTGCTCTAATAACACTTAATACAACACGGATCGGGACATATGGTTTTGCTCTAATAACACTTAATACGACACGGATCGGGACAAAGAAGACCAAGAGATAAATAAAATAACATTTTTCTTATTATATTTAATTGTATGGGACACGTCTCGTAGTGGGTTTTATACTAAAATACATGAAGTCCTAGACGTGTTGAAAATAAATAAATTAACTCAAAAAATATAAAATTAGAATGAAACATTTATATTTGCAACTAAGTTCATGTTACTAGGTAATTTCAGGTCCGTACATATAAAAATGAAAATAAATAAATAAATCTACTTAAGCGACCATAATCTTGCATCACATGTGTCCCTGCAATAACATAGTAGAAAAATGAATTTTATCTTTATTAATGGATTTCCTAGTAAACTCAACCAAATATTTATATAGCTTACAATCCTTTGCAACTCCAAAATGCATTGACTAGTTGAAGCATCATAGTAGCATCAAAAACTCTAGTTCTTACATTGATCTTTTGGTGAAAGTGTACTTGACGATGACAAAGATGAGATAGGGAATGATGCCACTTCAACTGGTAGGTGGAGCCCAACCTAGAATTCACCATGAAAAAAAGACATGTAAAATTAAGTGGAGACATTTAGTGAAAAAATCTAAACTATTGGAGGATAGAACGCACAAGGGTAAGAACTTGATAATAATTATTATTAGAATAAACTATAGCACACACTTTGAATTTCTACCATAAAACTCATTTTATAAAGTCACATAGTTATATTTAAGTATGATTTGATTTTTGAAGTCATTACCAGCTTAAAATCAACAATTTGTACTATTTGATACAAAATTAGCATAAGATCTAAATGTTCTTCACCTCGAAGGGAATATGAAGAAGGATAGTTTACATGTACCACTGGTTGAAAACCAATATTAGACTCTAATGAGCCACTTGTGATAGGTTTCTTACAAACGACACTCTAATTACCCTATATTACATTGAGATTTTTTTGTAACCACTACAATCAATGAGACACAAGCTGACACAAAATATTTCCTAGAGGAATGTGAAACTGTAAGCGAAGTGGTAAGTAAGAATCTTCATCGGGTTAATTACAATAAGAAAGTGGAATTGCCAATTAGATTTGAGGTTTAAGTATTTTGCATAGTGTTAGTTAAAGAAACCATGTGTATGCTTAAAAGTTGTATTGACATAAACATGGTGATATTGACATGTACTCTTGATTGTTATAGTGATGGGCATCATTAGGTTGGTCATAATAACAAAGTAGAAATTTTAACCAGGCCCAAAGAATAAAGATTATATCCATTGTTAGTAAAAAAATAGATCGTCTGTTAGTTAATTGAACACATCATCTTCACAAAAAATGTATTATGTTACCATGATTCAAACTCTTGAACCAAATACCTGACTTGTCATGAATTCTATCAATATGATCAAGATGGTTGTAGTTGTATCCCAATTGCATTTCCTATCATACCAGGTTGAAGAAAATCACAAATGAGAAATCTACATTAAAATAAGAAAAGAATATTGGATAAGTAAACAAACTAGACTATGAAAATAAACCCTACTACCATCATGCAGAGGAGAATTTTTAGGCTCAATTTACTCCAGTTGAATTTCATATATGAGCATATAGGTAAGTAAAAATGACAAGTAAATGGTACACATTACACTCACTCAATATGTGAGGATATTAACCTCAAATGAACTTGTATATAGATGATTATTTACCCAAACATTGTTTCATATTCCTTGAATGCACAAAACTAATGGAGTAGAATAGTACATGGAATGTCAATTGAACTTTCATATTCTTTGGGAGAAGCTGACTGAATTTCATTCAATTATATTATCTTTATTAGCCCCATAACTTCGTTCAATGGTAATTTCATGTTGGAGCTTAAGCATGGAGTCTCTAGAAATAATTTAGGTTCTACTAAAGGTTTTTTATCTATTGAAAACACTTTAAGAACCTACATGGAAGAGGCCATATGTGGCATTTATTGATTTGACAAATTCTTCAGTCATGGTATGAGAAGCTGAGAGTTAGTTACCATTTACCAAAATTCAATCAAGGTCAAGCAAGGAATGAGGAGGCACAATTATTCAAAGAGATGGTTAAAAATGAATATGAACTTCATGTAAGATGGAACAAACACATTCGCATTGCCCTTCGAAACATAGGATATCCCCAAATCAACACATAATGCATAATAACAAGTCAAAATCAAATATGATGGTCATGATTAATAAACCCATTAACAATAAAAACTAAATAAAATACTTTGGATCATCAATTACAAAATTGAAAAGGAATATGAATAATCTCATAATCCAATAATTAAGGAAAAAAACTTTGTTATCTATTTAGACAATATCTCATATTTGAAAGCCCTTCATATCTCACATCCTACAAGAAATAAAAAATACTTCGAAAATCTTTCTTATGTTTCAATTATGTGTAAGTATACATGATAAATTATGCTCACTGTGGAAATGCATATAACTTTAACCATGCTATAATGTTACCAAACACATCACTATTTACTTGATATTTCTTATAAGGTCTCAGAAAGAATAATTATCCTCCAAAGAAACCTCTATGTAAACATAAAAAATCTAGAATCCTACGCTGCACCTCTAATACTTTTATACATTCAACCTCACTAATTTGACAAAATGCAATTTTAACATCTAGATCTCTAAAAATAAACATATATAAGAAATTTATTTAAAGGTAAATTAATGCAAACCATAAGAATACATAAATATTTGTCCCTATGTAATTGATGAATGTTTTGAAGAGATGTTTGTTTGCACAATTATTTTTTACAAGGATAAGGCTATAACAATTAAATATTAAACAATCTACGAAAAATGTGTTGTGTATAATCTACATATATCCATGGCTAGAGTATTGTGTCTGAGTCGTTCGTTCTAAAATGTAAGGCAATTAGATCTTATAACTTTTGGTTTATTTTATCCTTTCTTTCTTTATACTTCCCACACTTTCCTGCCTATGTTTATCAACTTCATCAATCTTCTTCTTCTTCTTCTTCTTCGTCTTCTTCCTCTTCCTCTCTTCCTTTTCTTCTTCTTCTTCTTCTTCTTCTTCTTCTTCTCCTCCTCCTCCTCCTCCTCCTTCACATTCACCTTCTTCTCCTTCTCCTTCTCCTTCTCCTTCTACTTCTGCTTCTCCTTCTCCTTCTCCTTCTACTTCTGCTTCTCCTTCTACTTTTGCTTCTTCTTCCGCTTCTTCTTCACGTTCTCCTTCTCCTTCTACTTCTCCTTCTCCTTCTCCTTCTGCTTCTCTTACTTCTTCTTCTTTTTCTTTTTCTTCTTCTTCTTCTTCTTCTTCTTCTTCTTATTATTATTATTATTATTATTATTATTATTATCCTTCTCCTTCTCCTTTTTCTTCTTCTCCTTCTTCTCCTTCTTATCCTTCTCCTTCTTCTCATTCTTGTACTTCTCCTTCTTATAACTGATCCGTTTATTACCCTAAGTCCAGACTCCTAATGGCTACATAGCCTAAGGTGAGTGAACGTGGGTGTCTGTCCCTAGAATGGATCATAAGTATTTCACACAACAAGAGATAACAAGATACTAATGGAGATAAAAGATATGTACCCATTTCTATATCTAAGTAACCCATTGGTGTCTCATTCGAGTCTAGAGTGCAGTAGATCTTTGGCAACTATAAAATCAATAAACAAAATATATTTATTCTAAAGAATTAAGTACGCTATGAAAAGACAAGTAAGCAATTTAAGACTATATAAAAGCTGCTTGGTTAGAAACATCATACGAAACAAGGAGTAACACTTAACTACATTCTCTATACGAAGTGTGTTTTAAGTGTATTTCTATTATACACAGTAACATAATATGGCCATTGACCAACTTCCCATTGGAAGGGTCTGTAAGAGTGCTCAAGATTAACTCACCCTTTTATAGACATGGTCCACCTTATCTTGACACCTCAAGTAAGGCGCCCAGCCTTGTACTGTTACCCCGAGAATACATGACGGTATATGATGTTTGTATAATGGACAAGTTCAATTATGTTCAAGGTTTGTTTAACGTATTTCGAGCAAAACAAACATACTAATCATAAGGACAAAGTAGCTCAAACAAGTAATTATCTATCCAAGCATTTATACAAGCATACATACAAACAAGACAATAACATAGCAGGGTCAGGAGATTAAGTGTACCTCATGAGCAGAGTACGAGATTAATCATTCTTGAGTATGATCCTAGAGATTATCCAAACCAAGGGTACCTCACAAGGAAAAGATATAGCATGGTGTCTTAGATCTAATGGGTTTGATAATCTAAACATAAAATAATGCATGTGGATTCTCCCTTAGACCTAGTTTTAATATTTAATTCTAAACTATAGTGAAGGCAGGTTAGGGCATTACATTCATCATGCAGTTGTGAATCAGGGTCCTTGATCGGCCATCCAATGGTTGTGGCTCCGGTGCTTTATCCCTTGGTTCCCAACCAGTGGTCTGGGTCACAACTGATTGCTGGCCCTCCCCCACGGCTCACTTTGGGAAAGCCTGCCACCGCCCACCAAACAAAAAGTCAGAGAGAAAGATAGGGTGAGAGGAGAGGGCTATCTGGACCTTTGTATTAGAATCCTATGGTGTGTGAGTCATCATCTCGACCCTATTGGCTCGCTCGGTGGAGCAGCAACACACAATGGCGTGGTTCGTCGGAGTAGGGCGGGGTTGGATCTTCTGGCCTCGGGAATGAGCCTAGACTAGCCATCATGGCTCGCGGAAGCTGGTCGTAGCCACTCCTACCATCAAAACTCACTGAATGAGTCCATAGAAGAGATGCCCAAAGAAAAGAGGGAGGCGGAGCTGTTGGGAGATAGAAGGAGAAAACTGAGCGTTGGGGTTTGTGAAACGGGAACAAAAGAGAGGGAAAAGCAAATGGAGGAAGGGAGGAAGAGAAAGATGAGGTTAATTGGCCAAAGGTGCAAGGAGAAGGGGTGGATTGGTTGGGCACAAAGGTGGACTAGGTGGCCACCAGTACGGAGGAAGGGGATATCTTCCTGGCACTTGGATGATTTGTTAATCCACGACCATTAAAAAAAATGGTCTAGATCGACCATCGTATGAGTGGTAGCTCGTGATTGGATGAGGACGAGGGAGCTGATTCCCCTGTAGGAACAAGGGGTGCGCGCCAGGCATGACCTGGACCCAAGTGGGCCAGCCCAACAAGGAGAAGGGAGCTGAAAAAGATATTAAAACCAATATAACTCAACAAAGATTGACGTCACCATAACTTGGGCTACGTAAATCCTATTGAGGTGATTTTCACGCCTTTGAATTCATAATTGAATAATCTACATAATGATCAACATTTTATAACAAGGAGAGTTCATTTCATAGTTTCAATTTTGATTGCAAGATGATACAAATGAAGCATGCCAATTATTTCCAAACTCAATTTAAGGTCATATATAAGTGCAAAAAGATGTTTAATCAAATATAACTCATCAATTGAGCATAAATAGATTTAAATTCGTAAAATTTAGGGTGATGAAGGTTATTGGGTTCAAAAGGGCATATGATGAGTCAAGATGTACATGAATTGAATGAGAGGAAAACCCAGGTTATCACACTTCTCCTCCTCTTCCTCCTTCTTCTTATTCTTCTCCTTCTCCTTGGCCTTCTCCTTCTCCATTTTATTTTTCTTCTTCTTCTTATTCTTCTTCTCCTTCTCCTCCATTTTCTTCTTCTTCTCCTCCTCCTCCTCCTCCTGCTTCTTCTTCTTCTTTTTCTCCTCCTCCTCCTCCTCCTTCTTCTTCTTGAGTGTTACACTTCTAACCCCATATCCCAATCTATCTTCTCCCATTATTAAGTTGTATTTTATTCATCTCCTCTCTTACCTCAAAGAATGTTTCCTATATACAACCACCTATGATTTTTTTGAATTACATGCCAAACATATAGTAATTATCTATTTTAAAAATTGTATATGTAACATAAAACATAAAAAGAGGATATATTGTACTAAAATTTTGGTAGATCCAATATCAACTAGGTTCTGATATTTCTTATGATGAGTTCTTTCAAATAAGGCTATCTAATTACATTTTCACCTCTTTCTCCTTTATTAGAGAAACAATATTAATATACTCATCTCTAAAACGGATGTCATCAAAGTACTTAGAAAATCATATAGAAATATTTAACTTACATCATATTTCATGCATGTAGATCTTTTTGTTACTTTTATGTGGCCAATATTTTGTACTTATCTACTTGTCTTGTTAGCTGTAGACTTCCTCTATGGAATTTATTCCATTGTGAGTCTAAGAAATTATCAATAATAAACAAGAATAATTTTTATTTGATACTTTTTACCACATATACATATATTCTCTTTATTACTCCTCCGACAATCCATAATAAATGTCCACTAAGACTTGTCCACATGAGGATTAACTTGTTTAATCTATTGTTCATATGGAGTACCCTCTTACAGTTATAATCAACTTAGGTCTCAGTCGTGGTTTCTATCTCTGTCCCTATCCTTAACTCATCCACTCCTTTAGACCTAAATCCATTGTGAATTTACTCTATCCTCATATTGAGCACTAATTTGAACCTACATTTTACATAACAACAAATGATAATAAATGTCCCACCTCTACAAAATTTGGATAGAATCTTTATTGCAAGTTGGAAAAAGGCTATTAATCCTCATAGTTTAGTGGGAAAATGTTGGGATTCTATGCAAAAAATAGTCATATTACTTGATAAATGGGATTGGTTATTAGTAGCTAGATATCCATATTGATTCATTTTTTATATTAACTAGATCGTCATATTCTCTTTTAAAAACATTTAAACATTATATTTGTCCACACCCTCATTGTCTTTCTCCTAAGCATTCACTAAGTTTTTTCTAAATGGTATTATATCAATACATTAAGTTTTTCTAAAGTGGTATTATATTAATACAATATATGAAATACCTTGATATGAATAAAACAATTACATAATCATTAGAAGGTTTTGTTTTAACTTTAGTAGATTTTCCATGGTGATTAGAGGTGTCGTTTCACTCCATGACATCATGAATATGATTTTTTTTCTTATTTG
Source organism: Alisma plantago-aquatica (assembly GCA_963693085.1). Taxonomy (NCBI): domain Eukaryota; kingdom Viridiplantae; phylum Streptophyta; class Magnoliopsida; order Alismatales; family Alismataceae; genus Alisma; species Alisma plantago-aquatica. The sequence continues at coordinate 711,879,064 of OY856412.1, read as the reverse complement.
CTGCTCTTGTCTTTCCCATTTTAGATGTTTTGGTTGAAGTTACTTAAATACAGTGACATTAGACACACCTGGATGTCGCCATATTTTTTCTCTTGTAACATTATATATATTTTCTTTCCTGGGATGCTTTTAAATCCTTCTTACCTTCTTCCTTCCCTTTGTGCATGTTTGACGGTTTCCTAAAAGAACTAACAACATTTTATGGTAATCGCGAGGGAGATAATAGTCTCTGTGGATATATATATTTCAAAGACTTGTGGTTTTCATTTTGTGGTTCAAAGAAGACAAAAGTGGTGGATGGTTGCTTCAAAAATTAGTGTTGAGAAGCAATTTGATTGAGTATTCTTTCAAGAACTAGTAACTATTTATTTAAAGTATTAGATATATTATTGGTTATCAGGTTTGCAAAAGAAGTTGATTCCTTTATCTATTATTTTGCATATTAGGGGGATGTGATGCTAATATTTTTTGTAGTGGGTAGTGGAGGAAAGGTGCAAATATTTTCAACACCCATGTGGAGCAAGACTAGGAATATGAGTACTCATACAAGAATCATCGTTGGTGTTTTTATAATTCCTTATGGAAAATTTATCATGAAAGCTACCACTATCTCTTCTCCTCAACTTGAAAAATACCAAATAACATAGTATAGTAAATAGACAAAAGAATGTGCACAATGTATCAACATGTCTGAAATTGACGATCTTCTTGTGAAAATCAAGGTCACCTCACCTCTTTACTATTTTGTTCAATTATAGTGCATAAATTATATAACAAGGATAAATTGAATTAATAGAATCTCAAGCATGCTATATGCATACAAGTTGAGGATACATCTTTAAAAATGTTATTTAGATACATCAATCCAAAAATGGATTATATTTGAAAGCTCTAATTAAAGGGCAATAATGTTGCTAAATAAAACAAACTACATCAACTACTTTTTCCTACTCTCCTCTATCAAACTATCATCATCACTACTTTGTAAAACTTCTTCATGGTTTAGCTACATTTAGAATTGCTCATTTTCCACTATTATATTGTCAATAGTAATTCCTTCCGGATCTATTTGAACTAAGTCACGATCATTATCATCTTCCTTTAAGGCATATGATGCCCCATTTTTAGTTTCACCTTGCAAACAAGTTTGACACTAACAATACAAATGTTCTTTCATGTTGAACATATATCTTGGGGAAATCTAAACAACAAAATGGAAACCTTTCACAGTAGGGTATTCTACATAAAATACTTTCTAGACTTGAGATGGTACCAAAAATGTCTCTTCTATAATTATGAGATCTTTCAAGCTAAAAATTGTTATCATATGATCATCATGCTTAATTTCCAGTTTGGACTAGATGTTAACCCAATCACACTTAAACCATTTCACCTTATAGTGTTTGTAGTAATTTGTCATAGTAGCATCCTTCAAAACACCATGATATGTAACACCACCAGTAATAGGATCACGATCAATTGTTTTGTAGTAACTATCACTCTTGGCAACCAGAAAGACTAAACTATTTTGTGATGTTTGGTTCTTCTCCCTTAACTTGGTATAAAATATTTTACCATTTAAAATTATTTGTTTCTTTTAATGTTCAATCAAGGTGGACCATGATCTAGAAACTTGATATAATCATCATCCGTCCAAGTTATTAGGGTCATCTCAATATATAGAAAAACAACATCTTGGAATTTGTTGATGAATGATCAAACATTATTCTACTTAGATATTCCTTATGACATCCATCAAATGACATGCAAACTCGAAATATCCTTTGTGGACTTGTAAGGATTTATTTTCCTAAAAAATTCATAGTGATTCATGTATGAAAAATATGTGAAGTGCATCAATGTAGTATGCTATCATATCTTAATAATAAAACATATTATTTCGTAATGTTTCTAATGCAAGGTTAAATTGCTTCAAAATTAGATGATATGATTTGTTTACTTGTTGTGATGTTTCTCCATCCAAGAAAGATTCTATCTTTTTACCAAAAATACAATTATCTTTTGAGAAAATAGACCAAAACTCCTTCAAGTGGGTTGCCTCATTTTCTAGTTATACCTCATTTTCTTCTATTTTACAGTATAATTTTATTTCAACTCCATCCAAGTATCTTAGATAACAAGTTATACACTCTTCCACTATATATCCTTCTAGATATGTTTTACTTCAAGTTTATCTTTTTAAATTCATCAGATACCTAAAAAGATATTCATGAAAATATATTAATAATATTAATTTTATTGTATTTTTTACATATTTTTTGAATATATTTCTATAACTACAAACATGTATGAAAAAGTACCTATCAACTAATACATCAAACAATATTGAACTAGACCTGCTAACTTAGCTTCATGGATGGGATAGACCAATAGATGCACTATGATGTAAAAAAACATACAGGAAATATGTCTATATCTCACAAAGTGATATGATAATTGAAAATTCCAATACAAGAAATTCCTTTGGATCTGTGACCTTTATGCAAGACCATTTCACATATTGACAAATATTAATAATGGAAGATATAGCATTCTTACTAGGCAAACCCACAATGACACTAATATTAAAAGTTATTGCATAGAATATGATAATCATGCCTTGACATTGGTAGGATCTTCTGCTCCTTATGTCGTGCACATCAAGGGATATTAAATTCATATCCATTTGGAACTTGGGAGAATTTAAGAGGTTCAAAAAAATATTTTCTCATTCTTTTTTAACATATAGCGTGCTGGAAGTCAGACGATAACTTTCTCAACAACTTTAGATGAAGAAAAAAATTTAGTTCCTACTTTCTCCAAATCCTTCCCTACATTCATGTTTTACTTTCTTTTTTTCTTTCAAACTTATTATTATTCCAACACTTTTCTCACATATATCCTTTGATATGTGCATGACATCATATTTTGTGTCTTACATAGATTTCCAATATGATAGCTCAAAATCTTATCTTATATCAATTATGTATTGAATCTTTCCCTCTAGGCCTCTTATATCCATGATGCTTCTTTCATCATCCAATTGGGATAAGATATGTGGTCCAAAAAGTGGTTTAGGTGGAGTTCTAAATTTTTTATTCTGTGAAATGACTTTGCTTCTTATTGAAGTCTATTGCTAATTCAAAAAAAACCTAAGATGTCCTCTATAGTAAAATTTATAGCTACACGTTAACCAATATGAGACAATATGTTAATTACTATAAGGGCTTCATTTATAGCATTTAGACTCCAACTACAAAGATGTGCATATTTGGAGAAATAACTAATAATCAATGGTAAAGTAAAGCACATAAAAGAATTCCTTGGTTTCAACATCATATGCATCTGCACCCAATTCACATAATTCTTTGAACTCACTATCAATGGGCACAAGTACATATCTTAACTTTCCGATGCATTTGGTCCAAGAATGAGTAGGGACGACATACAATATGGTTGGTTCATGCACAACCAAGGAGGAAAATGATATGGGATAATCACAATGTGCCATGTAGTATAATTAAAGTTCATTGTCATAAAAGGATAAAATGTTAGTTATAAGTCAAAATCATATATTTCTAGCATCTCAAGTAAATTCCGGATGCATCACATCAAATGTATTTCATGAAGGTTAGAATACTATGACTTAACTTTTCATCCTTTTTGTGTTCCTTTCCATGTGTCCTTTGTTAACAAATAAGTTTTTAATGGCATGAACAAACATATGAGGCCGAGACATGTGAAACATGTCTTAGCACCTTGAAAAATATTTTTTTGTCTTATTTCCAGGATCCTAATAAACATCATTCTAAATTGTAACTATTTTCTATCTTTATAGTCTATATATATCACAAACATATTTATAAGCAAAATTATTTCTACAAAAGCTTGAAACCATTTTAGAAAATAGATATCTTCTCATATCTATGTCCAAGTCCTAAATATATTTTTTCTCAAAAAAATATTAGGTAATTTTTCTCCTTCAGGTAACATCTTCTTAAAGAATACATGAAACACAGTGTGGCTTGTCATTCAAGTGATTAACACAAACTAGGTGGTTAAGAAAGAAAGTTTTCTAAATTTCATCCATGGTTAATTCTATCTTAGTTTCCTTTAATAAGTTATAAAGATATATGGTTTGAAATATTTCTCACTTCCTAACTCTACTCCTTCTGAATATCTATTTTCATTAAAACTAGGAAAATCATAATGCAACATCCTTGTATTTTTTAAGATTTCACCTGGATGAAAGTCATGTCCTTGTTCTTAATTAGAAGTTCAATTGTGGTCAGTAGGAGTATCCATTTGAATGATGGTAGACTCATAATGAAAACTACAACTTATTTAGTTGGATGAGAAACTATTCCACAATGAATGGATCATGCAACCTTCATAACACCTGATATACATTATCATACATTAGACAATGGCATACTATCTTATCTCCAATCATGAATTTACAAAGGTTTAATCTAAAAATTGAAAAAAAATCCATTCAAGGGCTTACCACCTGTCATTCTCCTCTATCTAGGGCTATCCATTTGATATAAAATTTAAAAATATAAAAATACTACTATTATTTCATGCACTAATATTGATAATAAAATTTGACTGTGAATTCTATTCTAGATAGAATGTTAATCAAGGTCTAAAAGTTTCACTCCACAAAACAATGGAATGTAAATGATGACATCCCAGTTAAAAAAAATGAAAAATCTGTCACGATACATATAATGTGACATGAATGCATATTTAAATATACAAGATAATAAGGAAAGAATAAAAATAAAACATGTAAACTAATATTCATTAAGATATAGAATGAGAAAAAATTTAATTATGGAAACTAAGCTTCCAAAGGATACACGAACTAGCTCTCTCTAACACTCCTGAAGTTCTCTTAAATGTGTATCATTCGCTATTAGTCATTTGATGAACCCACATGTTTCTAGAATTTTGATGTGGAGAATGTAGTGCTTTTGAAAGTAATATGATTATTAGAAAACAATATCCTTGGCCAAATCTAGAAAAAAATAGTTGAAGGTGTTCTTGCCGAACTGTACAGGTCTGATTTCATGAATCAATTGAGTCTTAATTTATAAATTGTTCTTCTATTTAAGAAATGTATTTATTTGGATAAGGATTCTCTTAGAGGTATGCATTAATATCCTATTCAATTATTTTCTCAGTGATTTCTACATTAAGTGAATGGTGTACTTTCTAATTAGTGATTTCGTTCCTTTAAATTGGATCAAAAGTATGATAGACTAAATTTGTTTCTATCATATTTAAAAAAAATGGTTTCTTGTTTCTATACATTATTGTAACTCTATTAGTGACGCTAAGAGGCTTAGAAGAAAAAAATAAGCAATTGAGGAGCCATGGTTCACAAATAGTAATAGCTTTAAATAGATATGGAATCTCCTGAAGCACATAAGAAAGATATCCAACAACTAAGTTATAAGACAACTTAAAAACCCTTAAGCTCAAATCTGTTGCTATGCAGATATAAACTATAGCCTATAGATTTTTGAGATAATAAAATCTTATAAAATTGAGATACAATAATATTGAAGGCAAGTTGGAAATAAAAATAGAAACCACCAAAGTTACAAGCCAACTTTAAAAACAATCAATGCTTCAAACAAAGAAGATCCCTATGCAAACAAAATACGTGTGGAGCTCCTTGTTTCAAACTATACATGATCTTTGTTTTCATCGAATAGAAGGGATATGCATTTCTCCTAAAGATGACATGCTCAACTCTGATTCATGCCAATTTTCATCCCACACTTGAGAAGTCTCTGCCAGATCCAAAAATGAAATCACTACTAAAAAAACCCAAGGATAGAGTCTTGAAACCCATCAAGAGGAAAACAAACTTTTTAATAGTGTTCCATGAATAACATGAATATTTAAGCACTCATGTACATACTTTCTCATTTCTCTCGTACTAGATATTAAAGAAAATAAGTATCTTAAGAAAATAAATCTTCATGTATCTCATACTTAAAAACCATAAAATTTTGTAGGAATGTTTTGCAAGTTCAATGCTTACTTTTCTTTCGTGAATAGGATCAATGTTTAGCATCAATGTGTTCAATATATTTCATGTTATCTTTATAGAGGAAAAACATAGAGGGAGTTTGAAAGCCTCTTCACCTAACATAATATGAAGTATCAATATTATTATGTCCTCATTTCAAAAAATGCATTCCAAATTTCATAGGAGTTTTAGACTTCCATGTCCATTTGAACAATTTTAGTTGTGGCTTTGTTTTCCTAACAACCTTCCAAGAGTTTGTAGGTTTAATTACTATTCTCACATACCGTCTTCCCCTATATAGGTTTTTGAAATTTTATATAGAAACTTGAATAGAGAATAATTGATTTTGGATATGCGAGTCTTTGAATAAATCTCGGAAATAATATCACCAAGATTAGGTATTATAAGAAGTTTTAATAGTGAAAACTGATTACTAAAATGATACTCAAGAAACTTAGTTAGATAAAAGTATTGAGTGATGCAACAGAAGTTTAGATGATGATCACTTAGGTGAACACATCATTTTCCCACCACATTAAAAACTGAGTCAACAAGTCACCTATAGGATACAGTCATGAGGGAACTATGGGATATAACAAAGAGCTCGAAAGTATGTTTGAACCTCCTATGGTCGACATGGTCTCTATTTTTCTGGATTTTAAATTGTTTTTCTAATTTAAAAATAAAACTTGTGTGAAGATAATTCACATACTTAATTACTTAGAGTTTCCAAGAAATACCAATCTCCTCAATATCATGTTACTTCGTATTGACATTCTAAAATAAAAACAAAGTTCCCTATTTGACTACAGAAAAAGAGTCTTTCCTAGATATGAAACTATGAGGCTGATCTACACCATTTCATTGCCAAACAACTCAAATCCCAATCAAGTTAGTTAACATAAATGAATCTGGATGAGGAAGTTAAAGGTCTGCATTAATGAGATTAGTAGAAAATCTAACTTGGAAAAGTTTAGATGAGGATCTCTTTTTAGTGAACACAAATCATTTTTTCTTACACAATGACAAATAATAGTCAACAAGTCACCTTTGGGATACAATCAAAGAGTTAGGAATATGTTTGAATATACTATGGTGGACATGGTCTTTATTTATCCAGAATTATAATTGTTTTTCTACTTTCAGAATAAAACTTTTGAAGAGAATTCACATACTCAATTACTTGGGGGGTTTTAGGAAAAACAAATCTCCTCAATATCGTGTTAATTCATCTTAACATCCTAAAATAAAAGAGAAAGCTCGCTATTCGACTATGAAAAAAGAGTCTAACTAGATATGAAAGTATGATGTTGATCTACATCAGTTCATCGCCAAACAACTCAAATCCCTAGTAAGTTAGTAACTAGAAATGAATCTGTATGAGGTCAGTCAATAGAAAATGTAACTAGGACACGTTTAGATGAGGATCCCTTTTGAGTGAAACCAAATCATTTTCCTAACACAATGACATATAGTAGTCAACAACTCATCTTTGGTATACATTCAAAGAGTTAGGGATTATGTTTCAACATCCTAGGGTTGACATGGTCTCTTTTTATCTAGATTTGGAATTATTTTTCTAGTCTCAAAATAAATTTTTTGTGAAGAGAATTCACATACTCAACTACTTTGGGTTTTATAGGAAAAAAAATATCATGTTACTTCATCTTGATATTTTAAACTAAAAAAGGAAGTTCCCTATTTGACTATAAAAAAGAGTCTAACCTATCTATGAAGCTATGAGGTTGATCTACATCGGTTAATCTCCAAACAACTAAAGTCCTGATCAAGTTAGTATCTAGAAATGAATATAGATAATTAAGGCTTCCTCAAGGAGCATCAAATATTCATTTCCATTGATATTTGAATGTAGTTAGTGTTTAGTTTTTTCATTTATTACTCAGAAGCACATAAACGCTCACATTGTCATATTTGTAACATGCAAAGTATAATTAATAAATAAAGTAAATAAACATACAACATGAGATACAACATGTTACTTCTTCAAGAGAATCTAATCTTAGTATAAGACACCTTCTTATTCCACTTCAAGACCTCTCTATGAGATATGAAATTCAATTGGTTTATCTCAAATATAAGTTGGAGACTTTTGCAGTTAAAAGGAGATGATGTTTTCAATGTTAGTTAATCTTCTAAAAATCTCAATTGGAACATGATCCTTACTTAGAATCCTCATGGAAGACAAACACAATCTTTCTTATCATGATGATCATTTACATATGTTGACTCTTAAGAAGAACAGTGATAACTTGCGGGTATAATTGGGAGGATATGCAACCTGAGACCATATGAATACATGCCCTAGGGATAGAAATGGTAATAAGTGAAAGATAACATAAATATGTGCCTAAAACTCTTGCAATGTAAATAATTTTGTCATGAAGAGCATCAACATGATGCCAATAAATAGAGGAACAAGATAAGGATGCATCTACCAAACCTAACCTTGATGAAATCTATTGCCATAGGAAGACAGATTTGAGTGTTGAAGAGACACCGATTGTAGAAAAAAGCAACTTGGAGATGCTATAAGAGGTCATAACTGTATATGTATAGAGAGAAACCCCTACCAAAGATGCAGTCACCACAGTCAAGGAAAATTAAATAATAACCTCAATAAGGAAGGTGATGCCTACATTTCCATATATAAATGAAGAGATATTCTCTATCCTTAAACTAGGAACAACTTTGAAATTTTGTTTTTCTTGATGAAAAAGGGAAGGTTATTGTGGGGAATCAAGGAAAAGAAACATGATAAGAATAACTAAAGCAATCATGAACACTACAAGCATACAAAATTTCAAGAAAAAAATTATGAAAAAAATACCATGCAATGCAAGGGCTTCATGATCTCTATAAGAGAATAGGAAGATACATAAATGATAAAATTAATTAGGTAAATGTTGGTTGAAATAATTGAAACCAACTTGTAACATGATAGGATGCACATTCATTAAAGGTTTCAATTCTTCACTGTAACCACACTGTATTTCTGGTCACCCGTGCGAACACTACACCATTCACTTTGTCATCCATATAAATTTTGCATGGTATATGGATATTTAGGTTGGTTGGATATGAACAAGATCAAAGTCTCTACAATGGGGAGGAAACTTTTGAAGAAGCAAAAAAGTGAATCAAATGTATATACACAATAACATGAAGTGTGTGCAACCTACCTATTAGTTCCCCTTCTATTTTTCAACTCCTTATCCAACACACATCTCTCTTCTTGGTGCCAAAGTTTTGAGATCCAATCCTACATTGTGAGGATCTCCACTTCCAATGGGCTCCATATCTAGAGTAGAAATTTCTACTATTCACAAGAACTTCAAGAATTGGGGTGAGGTACAAGGGTGTGATTCTCTCTGATAAAGGCCCCCTCTCTCGCCTCTAATTTTTGTATTTCATGAATTTAATCAATCAGTGCAATATCTACTTGGATAATTGACTGATATATTTTAGGAACACATTGGGTTCCATAGTCGGGAGTCATGTTTTGTTAGAATATTTTATCTATCTAATATAGAAAGAACTAATAGCTAGAGTTCTCTTTCAAATTTAGCAATTATAACTTACAAATACATACATGCATAAATATCATCATAACTTGGTTCTTTTGAAACACTTATAATAGGTTATTTGGTATCAATAAAAAAATATCTAAAAAATTGGTTACATTATTTGTTTTATTACTAATTCCACTAATGTGTATAATTGTTGTTCAGATTCTATATTCATTAGAACTCATGTATTAGTTTTTTCCTATTTCCTTTTCCTTAATGTATAGGCCATATTCCACTAAATCATCATCTATTAATAACACAAATTACCATCATTTTATTTTTCTTTTTCTTATGATTTTACATAAGACTTTTTCCACTCTAAGATGAGACCTCAATTGGATGTTTTGGGTTTTCTTGCGATTTTTGGAAGCAATTCCATTACCACATTATAAATGAATGAGACATATTTTTGGATTCAAGTCAATTTTCATATGATTGTAAGTGGGACCTCAAAGGGATTCCACTCATTACTGTTGAGAAATAAAGAAAAGTCCAACCAAACAAACCCATAATGAAAAAGTGGTGTTATTATTCCTCAAATATGATGTATCAAACATAGTTAGCAGTGAAAAATGAAATTATTACATTATATCATATTAGAAATGTGTTCCACACCAACAAAGATGGCATGACATAAAGGGAATGCACAAACATAGTCATAAAAGAGATTTATTTGCATATGGAAATGTGGCCATCTCAAACTATCTTGGAAGTCTAAAGTCTAGTTACATGTTCCTATTGAGGAAAATTATCTAGATAATCTACATCTTGGTTGTTAGAGAACATCATCCAAAAAGGGGAAAAATACTTAAATTATGCATGTGACACATACCAATTTGTGCAACAATACTAATTATTGGTAATTATGAAGTGAAATGCCAAAAGAAAATAGTTCTCTTTTAAGAGGAAGTATAAAGATAGATAAAAAATAGTGAAGTATTAATGAAAGTTAATGAGGCTACTAGGAAAGAGGTATAGTTAACAAATAAAATTCTTGCATTTATAAAATTTCACAACAGTCAAATAATAATTCAATGCATGAGGATTCTATGTCAGAATAGAACTATATAAAAGCATGACTCGAACACTATCATATTATGAGACATTGTCCAAGGACTAAAACTTCAAGTTACACACACACACTCGCACACACATATATATATATGTATGTATATATATATGTATGTATGTATATATATATATATATATATATATATATATATATATATATATATATATATATATATATATATATCGTGTGAAATGAAACATAGGGCTAGCGAAGAGATCCATCACCCATATATGCATGGTTGTGCACCTAGTTCTAAATCTCAGAATGTGACACTACTACTACATAATACTAGTTACATAATCACACATGCATAAATGGAGATGACAAAAAATTTGTTTAGTCAATTTCATGTTACAAGCATGAAAAGGATATGAGATGTATAAACATGGGAAGTGGGTTAAAGGACCCATATACACTGGATTGAATATATGCATCAATCAATATAGGAAAAGATTAAGATAATAATTGATATCTCAACAAGAGTTTTTGAAATGTCACAAAGATGAATTTAAATAGGGGTTTATAACTCATTACAATAATTGAGTTTATGTCAACAAATTATAGAAATAGACAAATAAGATACACATACTCCAAGTTGAACCTAAACAAGTACATAGTCAAACCCTAGTCCCAACCAGGGTCTCAAATCAGTTTGAATAGTGTTACATAAAACTAGAGTTAATAATATTGCATTATAAAATACAATATAAAGTCACACTTTATTTAGATGGAATTAGGTTGTATAACTAGTATCGTTAAGTAGAGACTATTTTTATCATTTTTGAATCCTATGTTTTCTTATATTCATGATTACTACGTAAATAACTACGAATGATTTACATTAATGGATAGTTACATGCATATGTATAAATCAATAAATGGGGTAAAAGGGCAAGGGTAACATGTAGCATGCATCATAATTTGATGGGTGATGGGGATCAATGGGAATCACCACCTTCAAACTTGCATGGATGAACAAAATAAAATGGGCCAAGTGTCAATAATGCTCCTCAATGTGTCAAGAAATTGAATCCCCACCAAGGTAACGTGGGGGAATCACTCTTTTAGTTTTTCATTCTGAGTTTGTCAACAACAAAAAAATATGGATGTCCCAACGTTAGATGAAACCACAAAATCACTACTTTAACATAACCAACTCTAGGTATCCACGCTAATCCTCTTCACCTATTGCCTTTTATATTAATTTTGACCTAATATCCTTTTTTAATGACTTAGAGTATACTAGGATGTTTAGAAATCTAGAAACATAGTATTTTAACTAATAATCATACTATTTGAGGCTTAAGTGTGATTAATTTTATATTATGATTAGGGGCTAGTTCGATAATTTTAAGCCATAATATAGTTCAGTTTAAAATTGGTTCTCTAGAAATTTCCTATAATTAAATGAGATAAAGAAGAGTTATAGATATAATTGGGAATTTAATGACTAAAGGAATTGATAAATAAAATAAAAGATTACCACACCCTACATATTTTTAAAATTTTCAAAATTAGTAACTTGAGTAAAATATTGATGAAAGATGGATACAAATTTTAAGGAAGATTTGTAGTATATAAAGAATCCAAAAATAATCACAATTCCCACAACATGTTAACCATATGGTTTATTTTAAATAATACTAAATCCCTATTAAGCTAGATTCTTGATGTTTGATCTCAAAATAGGAAACGAGTTTTAAGTTCACTTTCTTCATATCAAAATTAGGTTACATGTAAAATATACTTTATTTGGGAAATGTTGTTTACCATAATTAACTTATAAAACATAATAACCAAATAATGTTAAATTAACTTAAATCAAATAGACAACATAACAATATAATGGAAAATTGATAGTGTCTTGACTCTGGAAATTCATAATCTCCCATGAGGAAGAGATGGACAATTCTTGTTGGTCAGATAATCCTTAATGGGGAAAAAACTTAATCATGGGAGGATAGGTGGGTCAGGGGATTTGATAAACCTATTCTGCTCAATGGCCTACAGATAGTAGGCAAAATTCAAGATCTCAGAGTCACTTTGATGGTTGTTGATAGTCAATGGGAGCTCGAGTTCGTAAAGCATTAGCTTGAGGAAAACACATGCAATTATATTTAGAGAAACATTCCACCTACTGCCTTTGTTGAATCAGATGGTTGAAAGTTCACCGGATCAAGTAAGGAATGATTCTCCACAAAAGTAGTATATGACCACCTTCTCAAAGGCTTTAGAACCACTTCTAAGGTTTTGAATGAGAATCTAGAACTTGAGGAATCCGCATTGAATTAGATACTTCCTTTGTAGATTATTCAAAGATGGCATTAATGACCAACTGCAATTGGGTTATCAGAGGTCTTTATGATAATAATCTATGCCCCAGAAGTAGGAAGTGCCTTCAAAGCTTTGTATACATACTCAAAGGAATTCCATTATGTGAATGAAATATGGACATTATTTTCACAATCATGTGGGTTGCAACTTAAGGAGGACACTTATTTTAAGAAGTGGGTTTCTCCAAACATGAAAAATCATGCTATGATTAGAGACATGTCGGTCTGGTTTGTAGTGGCAGTTGATGCATTTTGGAGATTAAGGGATGACTACACCTTCAACAACAACCATTTAGCCCAACCTAAGTTGTGCATTTGATCAACAACTAGGTTAGGATCATAACTAAGGCATTCAAGTCTCATGTGATGTAGGTGAGGATGGATGATATCCCCATTGACTGTTGGTGCAGTTCTCCAACTGGTATACTTAAGATGAGTATGGATGGAGCCTTCAACAAATGGGCATCAGATGCTTCTACTGGATACCGTGTTGAGGGATCATGTGGGACTGTGGATTACTGGTGGATGTGAATCATCCAATCTCCCTGAAATCATAGAGATTGAGATTCAAGATATTACTCATGGTACCAATGATACAACTACTAAAAATGATAAGTTATATCCTCAATTTTGGTAAAAATTGAAAGGTATAAATAGAAAGCATGTTTTGATAGATAGGTTTCTCCAATGATTTTATTGGTGGAATAATAATAACTTTGATCACATTTGTGGCATTAGTGCTTGTGGCACAAATTAATAAATAGAAGGAACTCATAATAATGGTTTTTGTTTTGCCAATAAAGTGTCATGTTTTCCTTGACCACTTATTATTGCCAAATCCAAAGTCTTAATAAGAATATGACAATGCTTTTTCATGACCTTTGGATTAATACGAATAAAAGGCAAGAGTTTTGTAGAAAGGATTGAAGGAGAAATGTATTCTCTTCTAGAATTATTCCTTGATTTTCCATGGTATTAGTTATCGGGTATAAGGGTGTCTTTAATGCATACGGAAAAGAGAGTTATGCATGCCTTGCCTTATTGGCATATTTCTTGAATGCAATGTAAAGGATGAGAAAAGAAAGGAGAGAGAGAAAGATAGATGCCTTGTGAGGTCTCTCTCCTTACTAGATCATCAAATTAACAATGTTAATATGGGGAAAGAAAAAAGAAAAGAACAAGGAAAGTAATTAATCATCTTTCGTGGATGGTATACATGTCTATCTTACCCTTCCTTGCCTCCTACGTATTATCCATTAGGGTTTCTACTACATATCTATATATATAGATGAGGCTTGGAACTCTTGTCTCAACCTTGGACTTGACATCAGACACTGCAGTCCACGAGAGCCCAATGACGGTCCTAGACGGTAAAACTCCCCTCTTTGGATAAGCCGTGTGAGTAGGACATTAGGAGGCTCATCTATTTCACGCCACGCTATGGTCAACATGGAGATGGTCGAGGCTAGCAGGCTAGGGATGGGTTACAGAGGTCGAATCGTCACATGGGGACCCCAAACAATGAAGCTCGATGTAGTGGTGAAGAGAGGAGGCAGAGCTTCTGTCCGCAGGCATGAAGTTGAGAGGGAGAGAGAGTAGCAGAGATGGATAGGAGGGAGACAACAGTCACGCATTGGGGTGTGGGGCTTCCCTGATCAGCGATGAGGAAGTTCGCAGGGTCGAGGTGTGAGTAGAGGAGCCTAATGGGGGAGTAGTTTGGATCCCTTGTGCCTGTTCTATTCAAAGAAGGAGGATTGGTGGGAAGACCTCCCCCGACCACCGCAGGTCACTTGGAGATCGCCGCCGAGTTCGGGGAGGCTTGGCGGAGCCGAGGGGTCCTAGACCCGATTGATCGGAGCACTGGAAGTGGGAGTCAACCCCCCTAGTTGACCCGCCAGTCATGCAGCCTGGTTCTGCGCGAGGTTGAAGAAGGCTAAAGCCTGTTTGACCATTTTGCCCCTAGGCGGGAGGAACCCCAAGGCACGGAGCAAGGGGTAGTAATGTCCTTTCATTAAGTTTTGATCACCCCCGCTTCACTGGAACAAAAGGACCAGCTGGCCGCAGGCACACACTAGGATGATGTGGCGTCTGCCGATTGGCTGGTAAATGCATTAACTTGAAATAATTGTAGTTAATTATTCGTGACTCTGATGAGATAGGAAAGTTGCTTAGAAAAATAAGAGGAATCCAAATAAAATACTTTCATAACCTGATTATGCTTCCTGTTCTAAAAGTATGTGCAATACATATTTAGATGTGTTTAATGTAAAGGAAAACCTAGATGTGCCTTAATCTGATGATTAACTGAATATTTTCATTCATGTTAGGCTAACATCGGTTCTTGCCATGTATAATGATTAAAACCTTGATAATGTTGAATAATGGATGATTCCATATTAGTAATCTTATTCATGCTGTTTTAGGGTTCAAAACCAATGTGAACATCTTGATATAATCTTAATGCTAGAAATGTGATTTAGGTGTCACGAATAGTTTAAATGCTTAAGATGCTAATCAGGGTTTAACATGACATGTATGATTGAGTTGTAATCATAGAAACCTTAATATGATGGAATTAGGGTTTGTAACCCTAATCCTTAGTCCAAACATGACGTAACCTTAAACCCTAGTTTAGGATTTAGTCTAGATCTGAGTAAGGAAACATGAATACATGGTGACACACACATAGTATGCTTTGTTTCAGATACTTGTTGATTACGTGCTTGGTTGATTGGATGTTTGGATTGCATTCCTAAAGTACATAAGATGTTCTGCATGGTTTCTGTGACGACATAAGGTATGTGGTTACGCTTATGAATACATGTATCAAATTCTGAGATTGCTGAGGTTTCTCGATGAGATTGAACGACAAATAAATGGCTTGCTTGTTTATTTAGTTCTTACAAACTATAAAGTGCATATGAGTATCATGTAAAGTAAATAATAATATTCTAAACCCTGGGTTAGACTGATCTTAAGGGTAATGCACACGAGCCCCAGAGGGTCAGTGATTACACCTGAGGTAGTAGACCAGATAAGGGTTAGAATATGAAAATAAGTTTATATTCTTACATGCAAGATAAAGATGTTCGATTATATATGTACTTGTGATTATTGTTTGAACCCACGTACTAGTATAGTAATATACTGACCGCGTATTTGTTTGTCGACGTTTTAGGTATCAGATATACTTGATAGCATGGACATGAGGGTACAGATAAAGATGTTGAAGACACTAGAGTTATTCCTGACGGTTTAGTTGTAATGGTTATCTTCACACTTGTAAAAGTTAATTCTATTTAAAAGTTAAGTAACTCCTTAGAGGAGCTTTTCATGTAAACATGTAAATATTTTCTCAATAATGGAAATTGTTTACTATTATGTATTATTTCATGAATCTGATCTTGGAAGTTATGATTAACGATCTGTGACTTTAAGGTCTTTTAGACACTCAAAAGTATGAGTCGTTACATTTGGTATCAGAGCACAGATTCATCAACTAATACTTAATATTTTATAATTTCAAATTATCCTTAGAAATTTTAAATAGAAAAATCAAGTTCCTCATCTCACATTTTCATCTACTTCTCATCTCGTGCTTAAAATCTTTGAAAAGGAAATGTTAATAAGAGAAGTAAAATGTGAAAAGATGTAACCTTTCGTGTAGGTCCCTCTAGAGAGGGTAGATACTAGAAAGATATGTGTATGGATTAGTCCTCTCTTAGAGGAAGGACTTGGTTTGGGGGTATAAAAAACTTTAGTGGGTCGAGGGATATGGAAACTCTGAGAGGTAGATGTAGTCCCTAACCCTAACCCTAAAACCTTAATCCTAATTAATGAACATGGTGTGGTGGTATGGGACACTACCCATGTGAAACTTAAAATTGGTAATCAACATGGTGTGGTGGTATGGGACACTGGCCATGTGAAACTTGAAATCATGAATAAGAAAGATAAGGGATGGTCTAGGTAACCCAATCTCCCATGCATGTGGGCATGAGGAGCATAAAACTTATGTGATAAGTCTTAAGAGATATAAAAACCCAATAGTTATATATATACATGAAAATGAAAGGTTGAGTATAACTTGCTCAAACTCCTCATGTTGTCTATAGAAGTTTAGTGATGGTGGCCAAGCCCCTGGAGGGGAAGGCCGAGGTAGCACCAAGCCCTGGAGGGAAGGTGACCCAAGTTCATTAAATGGACAGAGACCATGAGGGGGTATTCCAGAGGTTGAGTAAACATGGGTTGATATGTTATAATGATAAAATTTATGCCTAATGATAAAATAAAAGATATCTATTAGGGTTAGTGTGCAAACCTGGGGTGGGTCAACCCAAGAGTGGGAAGATGACCTAAGAGGGAGGCAAAACCTTAGATCTTGGGATCAGGTTGTGGCTAGAGAGCCTAACCCCCTCCTATGAGCCAAGAAGAAACCCTAGGCTAGGACTTTCCATTAAAAGGTGAGTGAATACATGTATTTAAGTATTGAGATAACCTTAATCCTCACCTAGAGGAGTGAAGAGTTAAAGATATTAAAAATAAATGAAAGTACTTAAATTATTTGAACCCAAGGATGCCAACTCTGAGTGACACAACTGGTCAAGCCCAGGAGGGAAGACCAGTAATGCACCAAGCCCAGGAGGGAAGGTGGCCTAAGTGGACGACCAAGCCCAGGAGGGAAGGTCATGAAATGGTCAAGCCCAGGAGGGAAGACCAGGCAGGCACCAAGTCCAGGAGGGAAGGTGGCCTAAGTCCACAATGCAGTTGTTTAGGATCAAGCCCCTGGAGGGGAAGATCACAGAGGTCAAGCCCAGGAGGGAAGACCGACATGGCACCAAGCCCTGGAGGGAAGGTGGCCCGAGCCCAATGATGGGACAATACTGCATTAGGCGTACTCAAAAGAGAGATATGAAGGCAATTCTGGTTAAAGAATTAAAAGATGTGACATCTCAAAAGAAACCCTTAGGGAGGGTAGAGACCTAATGCAATCCTAGGGTCAAGTAGGGTGTATTAGAGGTACATTGGACCGATGGGTTAGGAGTTGATTGTTCCCTGAATGCACAAGACCATGTGGTCGGGATGTAACAACTAGGTTTATCCAAGGTACATGACTCAGGAGATTAGCTACCTCTATGAGGATCATGTAGTCTAATGGGTGAATATGAAAGGCACTCTCTTGATGCATAAGGATGAGATCACTCCAAAAGTACTTATACCCCTAGAGACCTCAAGGATTTGTCTAAGGCTCATAATGATACATGAGATGTAAATATAAAAGTTATAGGAAGTCATGAAAACTTGAGAGAAGTTGTGCCCTAACCTAAGAGTAAGAAAAGGGATACTTGACTTCATGGAACATAAGAATGCTATATAATTAAGAAAAAGTAAGTTTAGAGTCATACCGAGTATGATTCAACTTAATATGTGAAATTAAAAGGTAATGTGTGGATGTACTATCTCCGCTCTTAGAATGGAATGAACTTTGTATTTGGGCTGCAGTCGAATGCTTATTTCATCTCATTATGAGGGAGGGAGATTGGATAGACATACGCTATGCTTAAAATTAAGATAATGAGGATGAATATCTTACATTTAATGTGTAATGACATGAACTAGGGTTAGAGGTGTTACCTCACCCTTGTATGAAAATAATGAATAATAGGTTGGAAACCTAGGTGAAAAGAGAAATCACCAAGTAATAATGAAATCACCAAAGAAAATGAAATCATAAAGAGATGATGAGGTGTCAACATTAGGGATGTGGATATACTTGAATTTCAATTCAGGTGCCAATCCAAGTAATAAAAAGAAAATTGATATACTAAGGAAAAGTTGTTAAAGATATCTAAGTGGGGTGTTAACCCTAATATTTGAAGATAATATGAGTTACCATTTACGTAGGCTTAGTGGGCCTAAATTTTGACGACAAAATTCTTTTTAAGGAGGGGTGAATGTTATATCCTCAGTTTTGGTAAAAATTGAAAGGTATAAATAGAAAGCATGTTTTGATAGATGGGTTTCTCCAATTATTTTATTGGTGGAATAATAATAACTTTGATCACATTCGTGGCATTAGTGCTTGTGGCACAAATTAATAAATAGAAGGAGCTCATAATAATGGTTTTTGTTTTGCCAATAAAGTGTCATGCTTTCCTTGATGGCTTATTATTGCCAAATCCAAAGTCTTAATAAGAATATAATAATGCTTTTTCATGACCTTTGGATTAATAAGAATAAAAGGCAAGAGTTTTGTAGAAAGGATTGAAGGAGAAATGTATCCTCTTCTAGAATTATTCCTTGATTTTCCATGGTATTAGTTATCGGGTATAAGGGTGTCTTTAATGCATACGGAAAAGAGAGTTATGCATGCCTTGCCTTATTGGCATATTGCTTGAATGCAATGTAAAGGATGAGAAAAGAAAGGAGAGAGAGAAAGATAGATGCCTCATGAGGTCTCTCTCCTTACTAGATCAACAAATTAACAATGTTAATATGGGGAAAGGAAAAAGAAAAGAACAAGGAAAGTAATTAATCATCTTCCGTGGATGGTATACATGTCTATCTTACCCTTCCTTGCCTCCTATGTATTACCCATTAGGGTTTCTACTACATAATTATATATAGATGAGGCCTGGAACTCTTGTCTCAACCTTGGACTTGACATCAGACATTGCAGTCCACGAGAGCCCAATGACGGTCCTAGATGGCAAAACTCCCCTCTTTGGATAAGCCGTGTGAGTAGGACATCGGGCGGTTCATCTGTTTCACGCCGCGCTTTGGTCGGCATGGAGATGATCGAGGCTAGTAGACCAGGGATGGGTTACGGAGGTTGAATCGTCACATGGGGACCCCAAACAATGAAGCTGGATGCAGTGGTGAAGAGAGGAGGCGTAGCTTCCGTCTGTAGGCATGAAGTTGAGAGGGAGAGAGAGTAGTAGAGATGGATAGGAGGGAGACAACAGTCACACATTGGGGCGTGGGGCTTCCCTGATCAGCGGCGACGGAGTTCGTAGGGTAGAGGTGCGAGCAGAGGAGCCTAATGGGGGAGTAGTTCGGATCCCCTGTGCCTGTTCTGTTCCAAGAAGGAGGATTGGTAGGAAGACCTCCCCCGACCACCGCGGGTCACGTGGAGACCGCCGCCAAGTTCGGGGAGGCTTGGCGGAGAAGAGGGGTCCTAGACCCGGTTGATCAGAGCACTGGAAGTGGGAGTCAACCCCCCTAGTTGACCAGCCGATCGCGCAACCTGGTTCTGCGCGAGGTTGAAGAAGGCTAAAGCCCGTTTGACCATTTTGCCCCTGGGCGGGAGGAACCCCAAGGCACGGGGAGAGGGGTAGTAACGTCTTTTTGTTAAGTTTTGATCACTCCCGCTTCACTGGAAAAAAAGGACCAGCTGGCCGCAGGCACACACTAGGATGATGTGGCGTCTCCCGATTGGCTGGTAAGTGCATTAACTTGAAATAATTGTAGTTAATTATTCGTGACTCTGATGAGAACATATAGTGTATGAAAGTTGCTTAGAAAAATGATAGGAATCAAAATAAAATACTTTCAGAACCTGATTATCCTTCCTATTCTAAAAGTATGTGCAATACATATTTAGATGTGTTTAATGTAAAGGAAAACCTAGATGTGCCTTAATCTGATGATTAACTAAATATTTTCGTTCATGTTAGGCTAACACCTGATCTTGCCATGTATAATGATTAAAACCTTGATAATGTTGAATAATGGACGATTCCATATTAGTAATCTTATTCATGTTGTTTTAGGGTTCGAAACCAATGTGAACATATTGATATAATCTTAATGCTAGAAATGTGATTTAGGTGTCATAAATAGTTTAATATGCTTAAGATGCTAATCAGGGTTTAACATGACATGGATGATTGAGTTGTAATCATAGAAACCTTAATATGATGGAATTAGGGTTTGTAACCCTGATCCTTAGTCCAAACATGATGTAACCCTAAACCCTAGTTTAGGATTTAGTCTAGATCTGAGTAAGGAAACATGAATACATGGTGACACACACGTGTATTATCTTTTATATACTATGCTAATTGTAAAGGAACTACGATGGTTATCTACTACTCCAAAAAAGGTACTAAAACGGTGCCACATCTAAGTCAGGAAATGACTAATTTATGAAATTGAACTACTAACTGTACCAAATATACTATCTTTGCGCTGTTTGGCAATCCTTGCTTGACAACATCAGTAGGTGTGGTTGTCGAACACTTGCGAAGGCACAACCGTTTTCTTACGTCACTAATAACATACTCATTTCGAGAACCAGCAACACCTATATCTCAGTCATTCATCTTAACTGATATGCCATGACCCTACGTACATCAATTGTGATAAGGCAAGTGTATTCAAAACATATGTATGAGATGATAACACGCAAACAACAATTATTCGTCAATAGACAAATTAACACAAAACAATGACATTGGCTTAGTCACTTGACACACTGTAACAGATGTCCAACTGCTCCGCCGATATCCTGCAATGTAGACTACATTTTGCTCACTGAATATACCAAATCTATGTTTCTAATTTATTGCAATGCCAAACTAAATTCAGCTCACGTCCAGTTCATGGAAGTGAAAATTGGGATCATGCAGAATCATTTTTTTTTCTTTACGAACATCTTCACTTCAATCAAGCAACCTCTTAGGTGTGGATCTTATGATGTGCGATTGTAATGCAACGGAATACGTTAAAGCATAGAAGGCCCAACCGTCCTATCATCTTCACACCAACACATAACAAAATGTTACGGTTACCTTGATAGGTGTTGCTAAATCAATAATCAACACATCCATGAAAATACTTACATCTTGCACGTCGCTACTACTGTAAGTGCTAATATTAATTTAAACAAATCTCATGCCATCATACCAAATAAATGGTGATCATACCTTGTTCTTATTCTTCCATATCTTCTTTGGTACACTAACGCTGTCAATTGTGACTGTGTTTTCCTAAAAATCAACAATATTTATTCAATATACATTGGTACTGGAACCATACATTTGCACTAAAGCATCATATCTATTATGACAGACAGTTAAAAGATCATAACTAGAACCATACAGATAATATGACAATCCATATAAGAGATCGCCTTACTACACGGATGCCAATAGAACATTGTAATCTATCATCTGCCACAATGACATCCCCAACCTTATGCAATTGTATAGCATCATAGGCACGAGTTAACATCAAAATATTTGTTGAAATATGCAAGTGCATATGTTACTAACAATGCTTGAACAAGAATGTATACCAATACCTTATTCATACCTTTGAAATACCTGCATCAACTTCACATTCAGAAATCTATTTCAGTGTTTCATCTTTTTTTTTGAACTAGTTCCTGCCGTTACAGTATACACAATAAGCTTACTGCAACCAGCTATTTGGGTTCATTGAAATATTGAGCTTTGTAATAAATCTAAATTTCCCTCAAATATTACATTTGGTTCACACTCTGGTGCATGTACAACTACATCATTTTCTTGCCCCTCTAGGTACGTCTTCTGTGTTGTCAACGATGGACATTACCTGCATAGAAAACAAGTGACACCCCAACTAATTTTTTTAAACATAGCTTACAGCTACAAATTGATTACTGTATCACAAAATTGTTAACCTAACTCGCTTGTAATAACAAAACTATAATCATCAACCTATACATCGACCATAGTACAGAACCTAAACATTCTGGTCTACTAAAGCATTATGCTTGTATGTGGTTTTAGCAAGCCATAATACAGAACCTATACATCGACCATTGCATTATTTAATACTCTTCTATTTCATTTTTTATGTTTATAAACAAATACAAATGAAAACTTATAACAAACCACATATTTCATTCTATTTACCTCTTCTCCACGCCCATCATTGTCTCCAACTACAGACACATCATCAGCCATGCTACCACCAAGTGTTGGATCTGATATTTGTTTGGACTCCAACTCAACCCGTAGTATCTCATTCTTGCATACTTTGGCATGTCGTGCCTCCTTCAGCAACCTGTACTTCCTTCGAATCTTCCTTAATCCTTTCTTCATCCATGCAACCTCCTTCTGGTGCTCATCATGGCTTCTTTCTAACTTTTTCTTAAACTTTAGATTCTTCAATTTCATCTTTGTAGAGACATGCTACCAATATATTAGTACACATTACTCAGCTCATTACAAATGTTGTAGGTGTAAACATTTACAACAAACACTAAATCAAGTAACAACTTATTTTATACAAAAAACAATTACAACAAAAAATAATCATGCTGCTTTACCTCTCAGGCCACTACAGCACATTGAGGATTTCTGAAAGTAGACCTCGTCTTGTTAACCACACTCATATCATTTGCTAAATAATATTTACCTATATTTTCTTCTCCAAGTGTTCTAATAGACATGTCATTAGCAACCAACCAAGAACTCATCCTGTTGTTGTAGTCCCAACAATTGGCTAAAGGGAATGCACATGGTCTTGACTTCTTACTGACTGTAGTTACCATTCTGAACCAAACCATCGAAACAAATGAACAACCCTTCAGATATCCACTATTCCTCTCACCCATTTCCTTCATTCTAACATCCAAGTATTCAAGCACATAGTCTGCCCAGTTGAAATTCCCTAGATCGGACTGAACATCAACATATCCCTACATGTATATGTGGATTCTGAAACTAGCATAAGGGTACATAAATGTTTCCATCATAACATCAATCCAAATATTAACAAAGTCCCCTATAGATTTGTCATCAGTTTGGAAAGAAATTGATTGTAGGACATCCAATGATTTTGTGATCTTAACTTCTCCTTTGAAATAGTCATCATATATAACAACATTATTTGTTCGATCTTGAACTACAGCAGCCCCTGCATAACAAAAACAAACTTATGTTCTACAGTAGGTCTTCACTTGCAGTAATGTATATTGGCTTGTGCATAATAGAAAACATTACTAACCTTGGGTGGGTAGTCTAAGGATCAGACCAACCTACTTTGCATCAAAGGTGACAAGGTTGTTTCCAAGCTTAAAACACTTTGTCTTAGAATCATATCTTTCTATCAGCCACTTGATGAGAGAAATATCAAATGTCATAGGACAGTTCAAAGAAATGAAGTGACCAAACACAATTGCATTAAGCACTTGTCTGTGCCACTCATTCACCATAGCCAACATCATATTGAATGTCTGATAAGAACAGTGAGTTGTGAGACCCTTCATCTTCCGCCTTTTAACCGCATTGACTAATTCATCTGTGGACATACTGCGTAAGTGCATGACCAGACATTAATACGTGGCATAATAAATACTTTGCCTCGAAGATTACACCATTACTGTCTAACACACATGTTACTTGTCAGTATATTCTACCCATTCGTTTCAACACAATGCACAAATCGCTTCACAAATGAAAACCCTTTGTATGAAAACTAATGTAATGTGGTTTTCTGCCATACCAAATAATACCTTTTTTGCACCACTTTCTTTCACCACTTAATAAGAAGAAATGAATTATTCAGATGGTCACGTTACTCATGCAACATAATATATATGTTATAGAATACACATCAACTATAACAGACCAAATACTGATCTTCGTATGATATGTACAACCAATGTCATGGGCATGCTTCTTTATAAATTAATCAATTCCCACTATATAACAAAACTCATACTACATATAGCATATCCATTACACTACACAACATTTAGCAACCAAAGAAAATTGTGTATAGGCATAATAAAAAATTTCATTTCTTACCCTTGCCTACACCTACTATGATGTTATGCACTCCATCTATATTCAACACATAATATAACACCAACCCCTTGTTCACAACCCCATTCAACACGACCCACAATTTTCTTATAAAAACACTTGTGGACAGCCATAACATCATATCCATGCTTACTAAATTAATCAATGCCTTATTTATAACACAAATCATGGTGGGTATAACATAGAAAACAACTCAACATGTCATAACAACAATGTCGTGTTCTCAACCACTGCAATTGATGTTTTAAATTGTCATGGGTACATGCTTCTTTATAAATTAATCAGTTCCCGCAGTATAACAAAACTCATACTACATATAGCATATCCATTACACTGTACAACATTTAGCAACCAAAGCAAATTGTGTATAGGCATAACAAACAATTTCATTTCTTACTCTTACCTACACCTACCATGATGTTATGCACTCCATCTATATGCACCATATAATATAACACCATCCCCTTGTTCACAACCCCATTCAACACAAACTTTTCTTATAAAAACACGTGTGGACAGCCATAACAACATATCAATGCTTCCTAAATTAATGAATGCATTATTTTATAACACAAATCATGGTGGGTATAACATAGAATACAACTCAACATGTCATAACAGAAATGCCTTGTTCTAAACCCCATTTAATGCCACCCATGCCTGCCTACATAATGTGGTGGGTATAACATAGCAAACAACACAACATGTCATAACATAAATGTCTTGTTCTAAACCCCATTTAACACCACTCCACATGTACATAACAACACAAATGAGTTGTGTACCATAGCAACACGTCTGATACATAACATTTAAATATTTGCAACAAAACTCATGGTAGATATACCATAGAAAAATAAGCAGAATGCCCATGATATAAAAAAGCAACATTTTCCCGGTTGTTATTATGAATACAACTCATATCATTTTTCCCATTCCAATACCCTCATCAGCACTTGCCCTTATCTAAAGCTATGACTAGAATGATGTTATGTATAACAACACATGTAAGTTATTCACAACAGAAACCTATCCTTAACCTACCATACATATATTTGTAACAAAACTCGTTGTATCTATACCATTGAAAATTAAGTAGCATGCCCAATATATAACAAAAGCAACATTTTTCCAAATTGTTATATTGATAACACCACTTAACATTTTTCCCATTGTAATAGCCTTGTCAGCATTTACCCTTATCCAAATGTACGACTAGCATGAGGAGAAGTTATGCATAACAAGACATGTAGGTTATGTAACATAGAAACAAGTTACATAACAAACTAAGCAACATGCCTATGATACAACATTCTCCAAAGCACCACATCCATAATAACTAGTGCACACTCATCCAATAGTGCCTTGTTCACAACCCCATGAGCACCTACAGAATACCATGCTAACTGCCATAAAAACACTAAATAGTGCATAACACATCAAGCATTCAACACTCAATAGTGCATAACACATCAAGCATTTAACACAAAGACAACCCTAAAGCCTCGTTCCATTTCACAAGATCGCACCTTTATCCCAGGTCCTACAGGTAGGGAAACCATCTACATGAAAACCTAGAAAGCTTGACAACAAAAGGCCAATGACATCGAAAAGGGGACACGTCTACCAACATACGGGAAATAGAAGGTGGTATAAATGATGCTTCAAGATCGAACGACTTAGGGTTAGGTTTTTTTAAGAAGCAATAAATAGAGGGGGTCTGCTCATCCAAATCGAAGGACTAATCATGACTTGGGTTAAATCATACCTGGCGAAGTGATCAGAGGTGGAGGTCGAAGGGTTACGCCTATGCATCACCATCAGCTGGGAGAACGGTTATGCCAGAGCAGCAGCGGCGGGAGGGGGGAGTGGACTTGTTGGAGAGAACAGTAGTGCTAAAACCTTCCTTGGTCGGTGCAAGAACCTGCCAGACGGTTGATCGGTGTGAGAACCTACCAGACACTTGATCGGTGTGATAAAGCTAATCGTCTTGAGAAGGATGATTGTTGAACCCTAAACCGCTGTGGGAGAAGGTAGTCAGAAGAGGGAAGGGGAGCTATAGAGTGTTGAGTAAGGGGAATGATGGTGGGGAGTGGAAGTGCAGTGAGGAGGAATCCTCACGCATTTATTTCAAAAACAAGAGGAAGGTCCCATGTGATGGAAGCACGCGGGGCCATCTCACATCCATCAAGGCGGGAGATGTGATTGGACTATTTTTGTCAGTATGTGGGTTGGGGGTCTAGGTTTAGGTTTGGGAACGGGGATGTATAGAAAATCTCAATAAATATACCAAATCGATCAGATCGAAGAGACCTACAAGATGGGATTGGTCCCAAACCCAAATTCTACTTTTTGTTCTCTTATTTTCTGAAATATAGTACTTTAGTTATATTGTACTTACTTGATATGTGTTTATGGCAATGTTGGGACCTTTGATGTTCAATCGACCCTCTAATCTCAAAATTAGTAACTATATGCATCTTTGGTCTTCAAGAGGGTCCAAATCACCTCTTTTGTCCCTCAAGGACTCTAAATGCTATTATGTGACTTGTTCGAACTCTGATGATGTAGCTTGTCCATTTGATGCTAATCTTGCTACCTTTGGCATCTAGTATGACATGTATCCTCAAGATATCTTGAAAATTAGTATTCTTATGCTACCATATGGTACATATATCCATTATTGTACTTATCTTGCTATGTTGAGTAATATGGACCTAAATGCATACATAATCCCTTATATATGAATGGTTGATTATAACATAGAAGTAAATGGTGTTTTGACGAAATTGTGCACCAAATGTCTCCTTACTCTTGAAATCAGTAACCTTATAACTTTCAGAGATACTATTTTTTATGATTTGTATATTTTGTGTTATAATGATTACTTGCAACTCAAAACCACCTTTTGAACACTTATGGGTCATATGTGGCTTGAATTGTGTCCTTACTCTCTATAATTGTTACCAACACTTTTCTTATGCCTCCCCTTCTCAAATTTGGGTTAATCTTACATTTTTGAACTCTTGATGTGTATGCCCCACACAATCCATATGTTGTTCCCTAATGGTATAGGTGAATTATGTTGATGCTTATAGATATGTATGAGAGGTTGATACTAAGGTTGGATTTTGATGCTTAGACCCTAGGGGACATCCACCTAATCTTGATTTATGATCCTTATGTCCTAATATTTCTGATCTAAATCATACTCTATGCTTGAACCCCTTGTCTAGATGATCCTTAATCTTATCATTCTCTATTATGAGTCTTTGACCCAAAGATATGCATATGTGACATGAACCTTGAAATGATCATATAAAATGAATGGAACCCCAAAATGTCTTGAAACTTGAACCACACCTCCTTGAGGACCTCTAGATCAGTAAAAGTTCATCTAATGTACTAATAACCAACCTTGAACCTAATTTGGCCAAAACCCTAAAATGGATCTAGTTAGGGTTGTTGATGAGAATCTAATGCATGCATGTAATCTTGTTGCTAATTTGGTGTTGCTTATGACTATATGGTCAAGGATAAGATAGGTTTTGAAATCTCTAAAATCAGGTACGGGCTTTAATAATTATATGGCTATGGCTTTCTTGCTTGAATGTGATACATATGTATGCTTGTTTACTTGATCAAATACTGCCATGTAGTATTCTAGTATGTACTTGATGTTTGTCTCACATCCTCATTTTATAACTTGCAAACATAATATGAAAACTCTATTTTAAAATGTTGAAACATGGTTAACTTTTGGCGATGGCCTTGAGGTCCCTCACATATAAAAGGGTTAGCTAATCTTGAGCACCCTCACAGACTCTTCCAATGGGAAGTAGTCAAAGGCCTTATGGATCTATGATGTTGTTAGTATAATTGGAGTGAAATGACATAAAATATGTGCTCTCATTTTGCTAAAAACTTAACTTGTTTATTCTTGTTCATTACTTCTAAAATCTTTTCAAATTATGCAACACTTATGTATATGTATCTTTTAGCCCTGTACTTGGCACCTTGTGTGCTTGACCCGCCTTGTTTCATGTATTTTATAGGTTCATAAATGGCTAGAAGTTGGTGGGCTAGTGATCTATGTTAGGTTTACTTGTTATATATCCCTAGTATCATGAGCATACTAGTAAAATTGTACTCTTGAACATGTAATTGAAAGTTGTAATAAATAATTTTTCTTAATACTATCTTGTTGAATGTTGGGATTATGATTGGTACTTTTATCTTGTTATATGTTCATGTATGCTAAGCTTTATGCTTCTGTATCCATGCTTTGGTAATATCATGTTAGGGACGGATGCCTAGATCCTATCTCCATTGACTTTATAGTCATTTGGAGTTAGGATTTGGGTAGCAAATGGTTCCGTGACACTTCTCCTTTCCAAAATATTTAAAGAAAAAAATTGAATGATATCCCATCTCAATATCTAAATCCCAACATTGTCTTTTCTATTCCAGGTACTTGTAGTTGAGATTGCAGGATGTCATTGGCCAGACACATTGTGCAGTGGCATGATAGACTTGATGAAATTTCCCTGATGTCAGTCCTGACATGCTTGAGTAGAGTACATTTTTCTTTCTAGTGTTAAGGTCAATCATGGTCAATGAGGTTTGGCATGGCGTGCAATAATGAAGGAACATCTTTTCCTATGATATGAAACTTGATCAAAGACCTAGAGGTGGACATGTGGTGTCTGGAAGCTTGCATATCGTATCCCTCATAGAAATGTTGATTTGGACTACTTTAGCTTCATTAGTAATAATGTAGGTAGAATAAGTTCATGATTAACTTATCTTCATGATCTCTGCATTAATATGCTTTTGATTTGTCTAAAAAATAACAAAATAGTTAATTGTACTAATGATTCAATTGCAAGCCTAAAATATAGCCCAAATATATAATTCTTGTAAACATGAACAGTAAATTATGACAAAAAGGTAGTATGAAATATATTCATCTCACATCTAGAAAATGAAGGTGTCCTTGGCATATAGAGATTCTATGATATGTAACTTATTTTTTGCACAAAAAAGGACATAGAAATTGATAAATGAAGCCTCTTGATCATATTTACGTAGGAAAGGTGTTTATCTTCTTTATCAATCTGGGTAACCAAGATCGATATGAAAACTCTATGGAATATGGAGCTTCTTATATCACTAATACTTAATCCTAAGTGTGTAGATTCGATAGTGGTGATGGAAATAATATATTACAATGCAAAGACCATATCTTAAGGGAGTACACCTTAGGTATCTTACATGTGTGTAGGTTTTTATCATCAGAACAGACATGAATTTCTCAACTAGTGATGTTAACGTGAATGGGATGAGGAAGATAAATTTCAAGGAGGCTAGATTGTATATGATCTATCCTTGATATCTATTTCATTGTGAGTGAGCGTGCCATTCTCTACCTTATATCCAAACAATTACATTATGATAGTCCTAAAATTGGCAAAGAGATAAAAAAAATTATGAACTAATGGGATTCTTGACTTTGACACTTACAAGAATTGAGGTAGCTCAGTTATTTGCATGGAGATGCTTTCTCAATAAGTTCCCAAATTGATGTTTTAGATGTATAGATAATATGATGCATTGATATGCATTTTTTTTCCAAGACACTAAAGATCTAGACCATATTCCCAATACATGCACCTATGTCATAGCAACTTGGGCACATGCGTACAACCTTACTCACAACACTACAATATTCGGGAATCCCCTAGAAAGATCAAATAGATATACTAGTTATGATATATTACTTGTGGATTGGATGTAATCTAATATCATTTGAAGAAATATCAACTTATATCATGCCATTGAGAAGGCCATTAGAAGATATTATGATACTTTATACTTAGAAAACCAAGATGCATATATACCTAGTTTTTTTTCTAATTTTATTTTTTTTCTTTATTTCCTCTTTTCATCCTTAAGCACTACCATCCATTTTTGTGAATATAAATGAAACATATGATTCATGACCAAAATAGAAGGAAGACTTGTTACTATTTTGTAAGAGATATGTGCATTTTAGGAGGTCTACACAAAGCATCAATGATGGTGTGATAAATGTAAGACAATGTGTTTCATAAGTAATTAAAAAAACAATCGCTATGTTTCTTCTAGTACATAGAGGACTGATATTGATGTTCACATTCTAGTTCTAAATTCATTATTCTAGTTTAGAATTCATTCAAGAGATTCTTTACGACCAAGATCACAATCACAAGATAAATGTTTACACATACGGAAAATAAAGAAAAAGTTCAAGTGGGATCTATTGAAATTGTTTGTCTTATTTTTTGTTATGTGTTTAACATAGACTTATGCTATATTCTTTATGTTCCATCTAGTTCATCTAATTTGATTTATTTTAGTGAAATATATAAAGTTAGACATTCATTGAATTTGGTAATGGTAGTTTTATATGTACTTAAAATGTAGTTACATCAGTTCTATAACTTTGATTAATGGTCTAGACAAACTTCACCTTTAAGGTGAATTTTTTAAAACACACATGACCTTGTGTATTTCTTGTGGCATAAAAGAATGGAACACAAATCTAGTGAAAGTATAAAAGATCGGTAAAAATGTAGTCCTTTAAAAGATTAAAATGAGATATATTGGTAAGGATTCCTTTGTTATTGTGATAGAAATCTTCCTTGGTAGGTCACTTAGTACATTGGTATTGTCTGTAAATGAATTCATTGGTAAAACTTTGCAATAGGAATAAGTATGTTCTCTTCTAGTTCTATAGTATTGCATAAATGAGACAAATTGTATCCTACTTAGTGACTATATTACATATAAGCGTGTTGATTATTGTCTAAATATCCTTATGCATCTAATATTGGAAATAATTTTATGTAGTATATACATGACATAACACTAGTCATGATGTTGTTATATTGATTAGACTTGAAAGTAAACAATGAATGACACCTTGAAACTCTAATAAGAAAGTACATATGACATCATAGGATTTAAGTCCTCAAATGAAATGAAATTAAAAGATATGAACTACCTATATAAATAAGGTCACCTCCTTCTTAAGGATCTCATTATTAGGAAATGTGTGGTCAAGTGTGAGTGTGTTAGAGTAATATTAGGATAGGTGACCTTCCAAGAAGTTTATTGGGATATTTTTGCATGCGTAGGAAGCATACATCATATGGTTGTTTTAGTATGTGAGGTAATTCATCAATGCAGAAATCTACTAGAGACTTGGATTGAAGGTATGACATTCAAAATTGCATCATAGATAGAAGTCCTCAAGCAAGTATAAGGACCACAAGAACATGTGACATTGTAGTCTTGATCCATGCATGCCAGGCATGTGGAAGGAGCTATCTATAGTAAGGAAAGATTGAGCCAACCTTAAACTGGTAAATATGTAAGGAAGCTGGGTGTACTTGGGCCATTCTGGTCATCAAAATGAAGAAGAGACTATGAAGATATATATTCAAGAACTGGTGAGTATGTCAAGAATCTATGTGGAGGAAAAGTAACGTTCAACAATTTGAGGCCTTAGATAAATTGATATTTTGAATAAAGATTATACTACATGCATCATCCCAATGACCTCCATTTTCAAGATTCATTTCATCAATTGAAACTTCATTAACAAGTATTCTTGTCATGGATCAGTACCAGGATGGGTGACATGTCGGGAACTTTTCTTGAGATGTGGTTGAGTGAAGATGTATTTTGCATCAGATAAAAGTATTGGTCAATGGGGGTACTCATCATTCTTGATATTCTACAGGAGTCTCAGGCTGGAGGCCTAAGAGTTATAAAGTACTCATATACCTAACACAAATAAAGAACTTTGTGCTCAAATATAGAATATAGGAAAACTTTATGCGATTGATTACTCTATTTCATAATGGAGGATATTTTTACAGGAAACATTGCACTCTTGTCTTTGTTAAATTCTTACATAGAGGTGCAATACTGTGGAAATATAAATAAATTGAGTTTCCATATTTATCTATCATGGATTTTGAACATGTGGCATAATATTAGGCTTAGTCTCAACAAATATGCTTGTGCAATCACGTATGTGAGTTTGGACTTTTAATCTTCATCTCTAAGACAATAGTTCTTCATTGTGTAAATGAAGCCACAATCATTCCCTTAAGCATGATAGAATGGAAAATGGAGAAAAATAGATGGACCTTACATATATATCGATAATGCAGGAAGTCATTAATCATATAGTGACAAATCGCATGGTTCTGTACATCTTTATGAAAGGTTACCCTCCAAACACCTTTTATTTACATACACATAATTTGGGTCTTGAAGATAGTTGTTAATATCAATTCATGCTCTCCATTTTGCACCTAAATTAAGAATTTATTGGACTCTTCAAGCATCCTTACATATGATATATATCATTTTTGTTTTTTTATTGTGGTCATTATTATAGTTAGATGAATTACAATAGTATTTATATATTAGTAGAACATGTTATGTTACCTATTACAAACCATATCTTGTCTAATCAATAATATTGTGGTTAAAGATAATCTTACTATTGATTGTGTCTTCATTATGCACCTTACATTATTGTGTGGTTTATTTCAGCCTTATTATATCTCAAACTTTTCTTTAGAAGTCAAATTTCATGATTAGAGCATACTTTGATATTTGAGCTTTAGTAGATATATTAATAGCCCATACATGTTTGTGAGAAGAGAATTAATGATCCATGAAAAAAAATTAAATAAAGAAATTGCCATCTGAGAATTTTATCAGACTATATAGTAGATTGTAGAGAATTCAATTATGAATTCAATAGAATAAGAATGGATAAAGTGAGATTCAAAATGAGAGAGTTATGACAGTTTAGTAAGACGTACATAATTGTGATTGGTATACACTATCATTGCACCACACAGACTGATGGCCACATAGACTAGTGGAAACACAAACTGATGACCGGACCAATGATCT
Source organism: Alisma plantago-aquatica (assembly GCA_963693085.1). Lineage (NCBI taxonomy): Eukaryota > Viridiplantae > Streptophyta > Magnoliopsida > Alismatales > Alismataceae > Alisma > Alisma plantago-aquatica. The sequence goes on along the minus strand of OY856412.1, from coordinate 711,845,231 downwards.
AGCAAACCAATGAGCGAAGTGATACCCACAAATACCAATGACCAGACCTTGATCATCAAGCAGACTGGTGGGCACACAGAACGATGACTGAACCATGATGAACACACAGACATATGGCCACACAAACTGATTACTAGATAGATGGCATGTAAGGAGTGGGACCCGAGAGGGGATCCACTCACTTACTAAAGAAAATTAAAAGGAAGCATCCCATTTATCAAATACCACTATAATTTTTTCACAAGGGATGGTAATCCATTTTATTCAAAAGTATGATTTAGGCAACCAAATGTAGTAGTAAAAACAAAATATCTAAACCAAATGTAGTAGCAAAAACAAAATATCTAACCATTAAGAAGGGTTGATATTGTCACTATACTTCACCACGCAGGGTGATACATATGAAAACTAACTATACTAAAAGATCAGGTGAGGATCATCTACCCACCTCGAGAAAGTCTCCCAAAAGGTTGTGCTAAACATGATGTGGTCCTGGTCCAACTTGGTTATCTTCTCCTTGACCTACACATGGGGTTGGAAGCATACCCCAACAAGAGGAGAAAAAGTAGATCAAGTAGGAAAATGTTGGTATGAGCATATTAAATCGAGTATTGAGAAACATTAAGAAATAAAATATGTCAAATAACCAAGGTTTCCCAAAGGAGAAGGATAGGACTACCCAAATGGGCATAAAAGAAATTGAATTTCAAAAGATGATTAACAAGAGGAATACTCACCATGAAATAAAATATAAAAGTTGTGCCAACAAGCACATATAAATTTGTGGGCACAAAGCCCATAAAAAAATATTACATGAATACATGTGAGATAAACATAGCACTAGAATATTATAAATAACAATGGTGGACAAGGGTCACAACCTTCAAACTTGATAGAGTATGGCACACAACTATCTCCCCAGTATATATAAAAGTTGGCAGAAACCCGGGTATGGGGCACACAACCTCCATCCAAAAAATATAACATGGGAACAAAACCCAAAAACCAATGTAATTACACTATGCTAGGTCTACTAAATCACAATTCATGCAAGAATGTAGAGGCAATTACAAGTTTGGTCTTTTATTGCATAACTAAAGTTTCCATCACAAAAATGGACAACATAATCATCCACCACAAAATTGGGCACATGTGGTAGATATCATCAATTAGGGTTTCATCATGAAGAAAAGCACAAGCTAGATCAAAAGAAAGTCTGACAAAGTAGGATGAACATAATATTAAAATCAAGTAGAATATATCACATGAAATTAAATTCATAAAAGATGAGATTGTGTAGGTGAGTATGTCAAGAGAGTGAGAAAATATGTTTATTGCTCAACAAGAATAACAGGGGATGCAAACATACCTTTTGGTGTTAGTAAACTTGTTAAAATATAAATCTTAGATCCATTTCATGATTAGAAATTGTTACAAGGTTCATAACACTGATGGTTGGGAAAATATCACCATGAAATTACAAATCTTTGATGTCACACAAGGGACTTGAATAGGAGGATAAGAGATAAGGTTAGGGTAGCCTACTAGTAACTGACTACTGTGTATGATGGCCACTGGGAGGGTCTATACATAGGACTATTTGGATAGGGTAGAAATAAACTTACCTATTTTTGTTGATTAAAGAAAAATATACAAAATATATCATAAATGGAGAAAAGTTAAGAATTTTTTAACAAACGATAGGTAAGAAAATTAAAAATCATATCAAATAGAATGTATCAAATTAAACAATTAACAATTAATGTTTCTAATTATCTATTCTCTTTAAAAATTTATTTGAGGTTCCAAACAAAGTTAAAATAAAGTAAATTTTGACACACATGTTAATTAAGACATGAAGAATTAGAATTTTACATTAGTTTTCATTTTTAGAATGCTCAATATGTCATTGACTTTATTTCAATCCCCTTTAGAATTATCTTGTTAATTTATTTTATAATTTATTTATGGGTACTAGTATCCAACTAAAAAGAAATTTGGCAATGGCCCAATGAATACATGAGAAATAAATTTCACATTACTTTCTTGTTTAAAAATTGTATAGTGGATTATTTCATATACATGAATGTTTTACTTATATTGGGTATTTATGATCCTTTCAAAATTGTCCACTAATGAGAGAAGTAAAGAATATCTTATATTTACTTAAATTTTGCAACCTCTCTCCATTATCCTCAACTTTGTTTATTTCTAATTTCTTTCGGATGATAGTTACTTAGTTTCCCAATACATGTTAATTGCTTCCATAATATTAATAACATCCTCTAAACATAATTGAAGAGGGGAAGTTGTATTCTCTTACTTGGTTTTACTATTGACATTTTACATTTAATTATTTAGTACATACGAGTGACGATGCTATTATTTACATATGTATTACTTAATGTTTTTCTTAAAAAATCAGATTTAATTTCTTTTATGATGCATGTACAAAATTGTTTCCCATTACGTTACACCAAAATTTTATATATTATAATCCATACATGTTGGTTTACATTATTCACTTAATATATTAGATGTTTTCTTTTTAATAATAAATTCAATATTTTTGGCCTTATTTTTCATTTCTTTTCTTAAGGAATTTTAGGCATCTAGAAACTCCTAAAAGATGTGAAACTTAGCCTACAAGTAAACTTAAACATGAGGAAAACAATTTTACAATTAGTTCTTCCTATTGTGGTTCTTTAACACTTTTTAAATATTTTGGTACATTCTCTCTACTCAACTACACTTGGATAGATAAGATTTTCCAAATTTTGTAGAAATTCACACATAAATTGATTTTGGTATGTAGATTTAGAAATTGGGATTTATTTCTACTATTGAAATTATTTAGTAATTTACTAACACTTTTTGCTCCTATTCTTATTTTCTATTACAATTAGAATTAAAATAGTTATCATTATGCAAACAATGTGAAACTTGGAACCCAAGGAACAGACCTTGATGTCCATGCAGATCAATGAGCAGATTTGGATTGGTTCGTAACATGGCCACACAGATCAATGATTGGTCCTTGATGTCCATGTAGATCGATAAGAAGATTTGGAAGGTCACTTAGCATGATCGCCACATAGATTGATGACATGACATCGATGGACACACATACCAATAGAAATGAATTGCTTTTCCTCCTTATTCAACCAATAACTAAAATGACCATAAGTTTTGATATACATATTGAAATGTAGTGAAATTTGTTTCATTGGATTCACATTTCACTTTGACACACAAACAAATCTCTAAAATGTAGAAAAGGTGAATGAGAAGGTGATTTCTAGGGTGACTTTAGGGAATAACATGGAGAACATGAGGAAATGAAGTACTCACCATAGATCGATTGTGGTAAGTTACTCTTGGTTGTATAGTTCTTCTCTCTTACTCTTTCCATTGCTTATAATCTATTGTAAGACTCAAAAGAGGTTCTATTTTACACCCCTCTTCATAGCATTCCTCTAGTAGGCTCTGTTATAAGCAACAAATTTAAAGTCAGACAGTTAGAAGGTGGAATTTGAAGCTCAATAGACAAAGTTCAGGGATACCAAGTCTAGGTATGAGATTTGTTACCTAGGATCAGATTTAAATGAGTTGAGAAACATCACTTAACCTTGGTTTTATATAAATTAAGCCAAAAATTATAAAGAAAAGGTACTGCTTTGTACCTTGGATAATATGATATTTAAGTTGAATAGTTGGTTGTTGAGCATATATGTGATGTCTTGCATTCAACTTGTGAATATATTATCTGCAATATTCAAATGACCAATAATGGTGGAATTAGAGGCATCAAAGCCTTGGTTTTTCCCTATTTCTATAATAATGAATTGTATATGTATCTTTGATTTAATTAATGGTTATTTCTAGCCAAATACTTATGAAGTCCAAAGAGTAGTTAATTCTAGTAGTATTCAATAAGCTCAATTTATCTTTTCGAGTAGAACATGATTGATGCCAATGATTTAGATTAAGCTAAATGTTTAGAAAATGAAAATAGAACTTTATGTATAGAGTTAATCTAAGCATAATACAATAGTAAGTCTATTGGTGGAATGACATAATGAACTAGACTTTAGATACCCAGAATCCCATAGAATCCATCTTGGAGGCTTGCAGCATGAAGGAGAAAATATGCTTATTGAATAATAGAGTCCATGATGAGGTACCCATACCGTATCATATAGGTAAGGGAGACTAAGATCAGTGAGGACGATCCCCTTAAAATAGTGAGGTACCCAACATCAACCAGAGATTTTGGTGGTACCCAATATGATTCAGTTATTTCAAATACTACTCAATGAGTCAACCTGTGTGGAACCACTAATATAGGTAGTTCAACCAAGTGCTTTAAATCTCCACATGAATATCTAGATTTAGAAGAGAAGTCTAGTTTACCCGGTCAACTATTTAGGTCTCAAGGTCATATGTGGTGAGCCCCATTGCAGACCAGGAAACTAGTTTAGAAGATTTAGAGTCCCGAGTCAATTCTAGGTCTTCAATAGGGAGATCATAGCTTTCTATGATACTTTCACATGTTCTGATACACTTCATGTGGGTTCAAGAACTAATAAAAGGAGTACAATATTAAAAAATTGATTAAGTTGATTTAATTTTTGCAGTTATCATTAGAAGTCATGTCATGTTGAATGATTTATATATTTCAATTGTCATATTTATATTCTTTTGTATTTGATTCAATTTACACCATAAATCTGAATTATCATGGTTTTTTTATGACTTTCCACACATTGAACTAGTAACTCACACACTCTACTGAAATATTTTTTAGGTACTAGACCAGTCTCACATGAGTCATAAACAAGTTTTTATTAGGAGAAGATTAGCTAATATGTTGAGAGAAATAGTTAATTGAGTAGATGGTCTCTTATCCTTCCTCTGGTCCTAGAAGTGTGAGAGTGAGGTTGGGAGTAGTTTTATAATAAGTTTTTCTTGATGTTTAGTAAAGTCAAAACTCATTTCCTTCAATTTATTATGATGTAAAAGTTAAACTCTATTGTGGTCTCGTGACCTTTGTGTTTTAAATCAGATGCTACTTGTCAAATTTACAGTATGATTCATTAGTTCTATAAATTTAAGAAAATAAATATTTAAGGGTGATTTCATTTAGTGATTAAATTTGAATGGTTAGTCTAATCCCTCTTTGACAGACTTAAATCTTGGTTATGAGTTTGGGTTGTGTCATTACTACTACGTAGTTATCTTTTTAGTAATTAGCTGTGTTAGTTGTTAACAGAGTGATACATGGAACATAGTCATATTATAAGATAATATGTTCACACTATAACTCTCTTCAACAACTGAATTAGTTAAACACACATATGACAACCGACAAAATATGCATTTGAATCTATATTTGAGTTTATTCCATGAAAAAGTTAAGTTCATTGAAAATACTCACGTTTAAGTGTTAAGAGAGAAATCAAAAATGATTTTTAAAAATCTTCCCTTTCTTTTATTATAAAAAATAACACATAATGATCACTAAACAAGAGTTCAAGATAAATATTTGAAAGAACTCCTCAATGGAATGAGTGTGTAGGCACTAGCGGTCCCTTTATGCTTTATCATGTCTGTGCTCATCATGCTTTTCATGGATATTATGATTCATGTAAGTAATAGTCTGATAAGTTCTTTGCAAGTACATATAGAATGCCTTAATCATATACTAATGTTGATGGTTGTATATATTTTGTTACATGTATAAACATCATTTATAAGTGCAGTAATTTACTATGAAATGTGCAGTTTATGATCAATATATGAAAATGGCAGTGGATCTTTCTTCAGAGGAAGTGGAAGAGTGTAGGAAATAATCTTGGAATCTCCCCCCTTATTTGTGATCTTGGATGAGATCCATTTTCTCAACTAAAGATAATAAATATGGTCTAAATGGAATCCTTTTTAAACCTTTATTATGCTTTTTAAGAGAATGTTTCTAATAATATGCACCCATAATGGTTGTATTATTATCAACCGCAGTGGACAGTCGACATCTGTTTGATTGAAAACATAAACTGATATTTTTGTCATCTCTTCGCATTCTACATTTGAGGTTTTCCCAATTAAAAGTTGAATCCATAAAAGAATCCTCATGTTTTAAGTGTTAAGAGAGAAATCAAAATTGATCTTTGAAAATCCACTCTTTCTATACTCGTGAAACTAGACAAATAATGATCACTAATTAAGAACTCAATATTTATATCTCAAAGAACTTCTCAAAAAGATGAGTGTGTAGGCACTAGCGATCTCTTTGGACTTTATCCCATCTATGATTGTCATGTTTTTCAAGGATCTCACGTTCATGCAAATAACAATTCAATAAGTTCTACACAAGTACATATGGAGTGCCTTGGATATATCCTAATGTTGATGATTGTATATATTTTGTCATATGAATAAAAACATTACTCCAATGAATACTACTGAAATTTGTCAATGTGAGAGAAAAAGGGGTATGGTAATTATTTTGATTACCAATTTAGTAGTTTATAGATGTTTTCATAAGAACAGGTACAATTTACCACTTTTGTTGCTCCCCAACCCCCAAGCCTAACCCCACCTGAATTCGAATTCATGATCCCTGACACTCTTTTTGTGCATTAAATGCATGATGGACCAGCCCGACTTTCACCACATTTGAATGTGAGGTATCCACATCTAATGATTGCTTTGCTTTCCTAGTAACGATTTTAGCTAAAGTGGTTGTGCCACATATACAGTCAAGTGTCAAAGATTCATTTTCTGTATTGTTGCTAAAAATGATAACCTGTCTTATATAATAGAGATACGAGTCCCAAAACTGGATATTATTATGTCCCTCTTCTACTTATGACTTATATTATTATTAGGGCAGCCGTTGGCGTTTATAAGGTGGATAGAGCACTAGTTCATGCATACTGCAACCCACGACCAATAAAGAGCACGGAGAATAAATGTGGTCCATATACACATAGGTAAGCAACGGAGTAACATGTAAGTAAGCAATGGAGTAGCAGAAGCAGTTGCATACATTAGTCGAACGAAGGCTTACAGACAATACTTCAAAAGATATCACTGACTCAGTACATTGAGTTTCCTGCTGGCAACATTTGACTAAGTACTGAGAATAACCTACACACTACTGTGATGCCCACTATACTCAGCCAAAACCTAAAACACGAAGGAGATGGTGAAGAACGAGTAGGTCGGTACACATTTGTTGAACACTTTAAGACGTCCGCCAAAGACAGAAGAAAGTACACAACATGTACGTTGTAGTTCTTGCGTACACTAGTATGAATCTAGACAGGGCTTAGCAGATAGGTGCAAGCTAGGTAGCTTCACGGGCCACAGTGACCACAGCCGCCAGGGAGACCACCCAGTCCACCTAGTCCACCGACACCAGGGAGACCTCCCAATCCACCCAGTCCACCGGTACCAGGGAGACCTCCAAGTCCACCTGCTCCTCCTCCAAGGCCACCCACACCACCGATTCCACCCCCAACTCCACCTAGAGGACCACCAATGCCGCCCACTGCACCAGCACCACCGAACGGAAGCCCGTTGTCCCCTACGCCGGCGAAGCTTCCCGCGCCGCTTCCCACCACGAAGTTCTTCTGCTCGCCGAGCCCAGCCGCGTTGTCCGCGGCGTGCTGGGGGACTTGCCTCGCTGTTGCGGCCACTGCACTCAGAGCCACCAGGAGGAGAAGGAACCCGTACCTGGTCGTCGCCATGGCGAACAGAGGAATGAGGACGTCTCTTTTTAAGCTACTGGACGATGGTAGTGGTGGTGCTTCTCTGGATCACTCTACTGCTGACTCTCGCTGCTACTTGGTCGGGGGTGCTAGGGTTTGCGGAGTGTATATATAGCAAGAAAGATACAGGGGACGGATATGCACGTCGTTGATGTGGTACTCTCCGGGGTATTGAAGGCCGGGTAGGTGGTGTAGGTGGAGAGAATGAATGCGGGTATACTTCAATGCGGGACCCATGATCATTTGTTCCACCTGAAATAAGCAAAGTGGGTAGATTAGGACCGGAGAGACGCGGCGAAGATCATTCCCGTTTTTTTTTTTTTTAAAGATCATTCCCGTTTAGATCAAAATTTGGATGGTCGCTATCAGGTTAGTAGATAACGATTTGTGAGATCGGCAACGTCTCAAACAAAGGATAGCGACGGATGCTCTTCACACTTAGATATATCAATAAGTTAGTTCTCGACATTAATTACGGGTGGGTGGGCTCTCGTATCCTTGAGACCGGATCTCATTGGCTGAGCACGAATATGTATTGGACCAGTATTTCATAGTCAAATTAACTATTCATTGATCCGGTGCAGCTGCTTACCGAGAAGGATTTATTCCATCATAAGTGAAAATTCGATATGCTACCAAATTCGAGTATTTTCAAACATGATTTATTATCAAACTCCCTCAAGTTTGTCTTCGTCAAAACAACGGTATGCTTAACAAGATCCTAAAGTTGTTTTATCCTCAAAGGATCTTGTAAGTGGGTTGTGACGTCATTCATTGCATGGGGCTACTTGATTATATTTAGCAAAAACTGGTGGTTGTTTACTTCAGGGTGTGGGCTCTTATGAACTTGTAGAGATGTTGTACATATGCTTTGTTTGAAACTAGTTTGGGATTGGTGAGTCAATACCCTTATTTTGGTTTAATTGGAAATTTAAGATGAATTGTGGTCAATTAGATAAATGGATGTTAAATGTTGATGGAACCCTATATATCAATGAATTTGATGATGTTTCTTCTAGTAACATATCTTCATATGTTGAATCATGCTCTGATAATAACTATATTAGTGGAGGATGATGTAACACCCTCATTTTCTATATTAAGATTTTGAAACGAGTACAGAATCTTCAGATTGTTTTTAGTGAAGAAACAAGATCTATCTTATATTATTTATATATGATGTTTGGAATAATGTTTGTCATGGATTACAATTTAAAAAATATAAGTTGGTTTTATTGTATATTTTTTATTAATTGGCTGATTTTTCTAAAGTATATGTTTAACTAATAAAAGTGACTCAAAACAACTGCTCAATTTTTTTTGGGAAAACGCACCTGATAAAAAATATCAATACCCTTGTGGTCGGATTATTTCTCCTTAAAAAATAAGCCGACCATAGTGATCTGGATGACAAAAGGCACATGACCAACTGATGTCCTAGAGAAAAATGAGATGACACATGCTTGTAAAAAAGAGTCTAGGTCCCTATAAGAAATATGCCAAGTACCTTAAATGACTTATATTGACTACTACTGACCCTAAAAACCTCTTTGTATTTTTTTCGACCATCCAAAGCTCAATATTGAAGATATAAATATAGAAAGTAGGAACCTTTCACAAAATATTCTCTCTTTGAGTTGAAGCTAAGGTTATTGACCTAGATTAAGAATAAAGCTTTGTAAGATCCATCTTTATCCTCCCTTTTCAAATTCTATAAGTTTAACACTATTATTTAAAATTCTTTCAAATATATGGAAAACCCTCATGTCCCTCTCTTTGCCTATTCTCTTATCTCTTTATTGTTATTTCATGAGGTTTTAACCTAGATTAAGTGGAAGAGAAGGAAGATGTGGATGTTGGCTTGACTCCAAGGGCACCTTTTTCTTGCATTTATGGGGTTTATTTGTATGATTTTGGGAAATTTTTGGGAATGATATGTCTCGTAATCTCATTTTAGTATAGAAAGAAAATTTATTCTTCTAAATATTTTTTTTCTTCAGTTGGATCCATTAGGAATAAATTTATAAATAATTCACCCGGTCTCATTCTAAACTTGCATAAACTGACCTAAATGAACAAAACCATATGAAATTGAGTACTCAAATGGGTTTATTTTTCCAAAAAATTGTGGTTTTGTATATTCTCTTAATGCATTTATGATATTTAGAACATGTTTGCATGCAAGAATTTATAGCAATATTTTACTGGAATTCCACCATATTTAGGTTGATTTGAATGAATTGGCTCAAATGGGCTACTTAGATGATGTCTGCTATTAACCTATGAATGGATTGCATGGAATTGAAAAATAAGTTTTAAGTTTTCCAACTAGTAAATGAGTAATGATATCAAAACAAGGAATATTATGTGATAAGGAAAGTGTAATGAATGTAAGCAATGGAACATGTTTGAATATAATTGGAAGTGATGAAATTCATGATAATTAATGGAAACAATGGTAAGCTTAATGTATATGCATCGTGATTATTTTACAATTATTGAAATTCAAATCCATGGTATAACAATCTTAACTACTACATGAGGAGTAATTAAATATGATTTCTATATTGTTGTAGTTGGACAGTGATAATACAAATGTTTATTGTAAAGTTTGGAAAGGGATACAATGATGACAAATGTGATTGTACAGACATGTATTTATGGATATCTAATAAGCACTATTATAGATAAATCTCTGAGAATGAAAATGTGCTTAGGGAAAATGGCTAAGAAGTGATGATTAGTGAGACACGATGTGAGAATGGAAAAGAAACTCATGTTGTGTTAGTGATATAGTTTTCTATTTATTTTGGTGAACAATGAAGCTTTAATTGCTTATTAAATTCAAATATGATGAGTGTTATTATATTTGAGAGAAGATACACATAAATAAAAAAATAATTACTATAAATCGCTTGTTGATATGAATAAGAGGATTAAGAAATAAGTAAAATGAATAATTTATTTTTTGAGTGCCCTAGAGATTGTGAGATTCCTCTAAGGTTCAAATAAGGAAAATGATAGGTGGTCTTAGAGGATTATGGAAGGATTCCTGGGGTGTGCTTCTAAATTGTGATTGTACTAACAATATATAGGGACACCTAACACTTCTACTAAAGTCTATGTCCATTAGAAATAGAGTATAAGGAAACCTTCATAGTGATATTATATATGATCTATGTTGATATACTGTTTCCATGATATTTTATGTTATTTTTGCACTTGTATCATGAGCCTAAGTTGACGATCTTTTAGTAAAAAGATCAACCTTAGCCTTTATAGCCAATTATGTAGTGGTAGATTGGGCTGTCCCTTCACTCTCTTAGGGTGGTTGGCTGTCCATTAGAAATAGAGTATAAGGAAACCTTTATAGTGATATTATATATGATCTATGTTGATATACTGTTTCCATGATATTTTATGTTATTTTTGCACTTGTATCATGAGCCTAAGTTGACGATCTTTTAGTAAAAAGATCAACCTTAGCCTTTATAGCCAATTGTGTAGTGGTAGATCGGGGTGTCCCTTCACTCTCTTAGGGTGGTTGGCTAAACCATAATATAATGGTAATGAGTCATTGCCATAAGAAGTAGAAATGGTGGATTTTGTTGGTTAGGTATAAGATAAGTATTTTACAAAAAATAAATAAAAGAGAAAAAAGTTGAGTAGATAAATGAATGAATGTGGTCATGTGGTAATTGGATCTATTTAGTATATGTTAGAACCATATACTATATTTCTAGAAGAATATCTTATTAGACTCTTATCATAAAACCTAATTGGTTATGTTGGATCTCTAGTGAAATATTATATCTATTCTATGGTGGGTCCCTCATAATCATCTGTTAATGCTTAATCTATGGATGTCCTTATAGTATTTGAGATAGGTGAACATATCTCTTGTGATCGTCACTTTATGAGTGCTTAACATGTTCTTGATCATGCTAAAGGAAGTCATAAGCACAAATTTAATGTATAAAAAGAGTTGGAAGTTTAATTTGAGTTTATCATATTGCATTCTGCCTAATTACTTGTAAAAAGTCAATAATCAGAGATATTTTGTAGTTGTTATATATTAATAGACTTATTATGATAAATTGGATCCATTGGATTCATATAAAATGGAGACCATTAATTTATTGATTGTTCTATTGTCATAATATAGTAAAGTTTCATATTAAAACTATCTATCAGACTTGCAAAATAATATTTATCAAGTTTCTCATTGGTATAATATATTTCACCATTTGTTGATACATGTTACGTAGATGGAGGTGATTTTTATGCACCAAGTTTCTATAGGATTTCCATGTTGGTTGTTCCATTTTCAGGTATAACAATAGAGATGTGGAAGCAAATAATATGTAAATAGTACTAGCTTACTTAAAAAATTCCTTGTACTCTGGTTTTTCCAAGTTGGGATTGTATATCAAGGTTGATCCATGTTTATATAAATAATTTCATGTACACTAAACTTTTGGTTAATATAAAAATGTGATTAACTTCTATGGATTTTGATTGAGAATCATTTGCATGAGTAGAATTTGATTATGGTTGATTAGTAAACATCTAGTATTTTATTGAATGGAAGGTTTTATTTGTGAGGTTTTCAGAAAAGGGAAAGGACAACACGTGTCTTATGTTTGCAAATTTAAAGCATTATTATCATAAATATATTGTTTAACTTCTTGGCCAGGGATCATGTTTTGGGATTTTTTCAAGTGATCAACACTTATGGAGGTTGGTACAAAAAACTGTGTAACTCTTACTATCTTTTATTCTCCCACATGGTTGATAGGAATATGCGCTGGCATTTTAATTTAGGGATCATAATGAAGTCAATATATCCACAAATACTTCTTGAGTTGTTCACCATAATTTTCTTTGCTAATTTTTAAATAAGAGTCATAGCAGGAAATACCAATTTGCAACATGGGTTCTTCCATGTACCACTTTATTAACAACTTAAATAATTGGATCTAGATGAAAGAGTTACATAATGTCATTTGTTAGTACATAATTTCTATTATAATCCATTCAATTGTCAAAGTATAGGAATTAGAATTTATAGATATACATAAGATGTAAAGTCTTTTGAAGATCCAAATAACTATGTCCAATTCAAGTGTAAAAATAAAAATACAAAAAGAATATAATAAATTAAGAACCCTCTTCAAGATCTTTGTCATGTATATGTGCTTGAAGGGTCTATAGTGTTAGTCATTTCATATAAAACTCTAGAACCATGACCTTAATCCATGTATAACAAAAGAATTTGTTTTAATAATCTAACAATTGCTTTATTGATAGACATTTAAGGTCCATGTGTTTTGAATATATGAATCCATCCCCTTTGTTCATATTTAGTTACAATATATTTTCCTAGTGATGTGATTTATCCTTGAATTAATTGATACATACAAATTAATAGTGTGTAATATTTCACACATGTGTAATATTATAGGTTTAAAAATGATTCTCTATAAAATTGAAATTTTGAAACTTGTGGGTTTAAAAAATATAAATCTTGTGTTTCTTTGAGTGTTGTCAATGGTTAAAGCAGGCTAGTTTGGATGCTTCTATCACCAAGAGCAGTCAATGTAAGTCTGACATGGATAAATGTGGGCTAGTTTTGAGCTGAAGTGGAAGGAGTGTGGTCGCTAAAACTGGAGTATGGTCAAAGTAGGCTTAGGTGAGACTGAAGCGAGTTGTTTAAGGTTAAAGAAAGTTGTATAATTGTCAAAAGTTTGTTATTATTGTTGGTTATGTATGTCTAGAGAGCCAATCATGTGATGAATTTATTGGAATAACATGTAAAAACAATTTAATTATTAATAAAAGGCAAGCTTCCAATTTATTTTGTTTAATTCAATTATGAGATAATGATGTAACATGATAAATGTCTATATAATAATATTACTCAATGACATATGATTCAAGTACATGACTTCGAAGAAATGAGATTATATGGATGTTAAGAGTACATATTTACATTCTCATTATGTCCCCGATCGACTGTTATTGTGAAAGGTTGATAGACAACAATAACACATGAGATCAGAGTATGAGTTGGTTGATGACAAAAACTCATTTAGTCATGATATGGCGATATCAAACCAAGCACACATATACATGTTAGACAACAGTGTATCAAATAGACCACTGGGAGATTGACACATGGAAGGCATCTTCATGGAAGTCATAGTCATGTCTCAAAGTGATGGTGGTGGTTGTGGTTCTTACACCTAAAATCATCACACTCATCACATGTCGGTTGGTACATATCAACATCATCAAACGTAGTCCTGAAACATGCATTGTTATAAAGGTGAATATTGGGTGGCTTTGACACATGGGGATAGACTTTGAATGATAGATATGTGATTTGTCCCTCCTATTAGAGTATGATGTCCTAGGCCTCTTGATTAGAGAGATTGAGAAAAGCATGGTCATTCACATGTAAGTCACTATGTGATATTGAGCTTTCATATATCTCACAAAGTCTGCTCTTGGTTCTAGAAACAAGATTGAATAATAATGAGGGTGACTGTTCCATGCCTCTAGTAAAATCTGGACATTAGTGACAAAGGAACTACACAAACACTACAACACCATATATATATTGTAGGTTGAAGTTGTTCTCCAACTTTCCATTTACTTTGGTAGCATTAATGTGTGATTAAGCACTGCTCATTGCTTGTGATTTCATAAATATTATGGACATTCACTGTGAATGTAATATGGGACCTACATGGTCACACACATAGGTCTTGATCTAGAAGAGGAGTTTAGATCTTGAATGATAATTGAATTAAGTACTAAAGTGTTTAGGTATTTGACTCATGTAACATATAGGATGACAATACTGTCAAACACCCATCTCAAGTGCTGAGACATTTGTCTGGAAGTGCCAAATGGTCATCTTAAGTGTTGAGATAGGCGTCTGGGTGTCAGGCATGTTGTGAGATGAATTTGGCTAAGGGACGAACTAACCCAACCCAACTGACTTGACTCGGGTCACCAGATAACCATCTGGGTAAACTGACATGGCTATCTCGCATGATCGAGATGGTCCAGTTTGGTCGGAGAAGGTTCTAGATGTTTCCCTATTCGTTTCACTTAAGTAATATGTTGCATAAGGAAATCAATGTCTAACATTGATGGGAATTGATTTGCCAAATTTGTGTACAATTGGAAAGCTACAAAATGACCGTCTCACATGTCATATGGCCATCTCACGTGCCTAATGGCCATCTGGGTTTGCCAAATAGCCGTTTTGGCTGCAGCAGGTTGCAAAGTTTTAAGAATTGTTGTGAAAATTCGAGTTCTCCCGGTCCTTTCCACTCCTACATATTAATCTCGTACTGGATAACAACTGGTAATCCTGACCCTGGCCTCTACTATAAATAGAGGGATATTGGGGGCTTCCCAGAACACAACACATACAACTGAGAATTAGTTCCTCCAACAATTGTTGTCTTCTCTGGTTGTGGTAACACGAGAGCCCATGCAACTCCTACCCGACTAGGGAGGGATAGCCAAAGGGTGAGAAACAACTGAGTTCATTATCGTGGGAGAGTAGGTTGGTGACTAGTATGCCAACGGGAGAGACACCTCTTTCTTGCCTGGTCAAGCAGGACTATAGGAGTTCTTCTAGGTGGTCCGTGTGGACTTCTCTAGAGGCGGGAGGCCGTTGTATGACACTAAGGAGGACATCGTCAACTAGCAGTCTGTGACGAGAGGAGCTACTACAAAAGATGACATGCGAGTTTGGTGTCCTAAGAGGAGCAGTCAGATGAGTCCCAATGCAACCCAGATTTGGAGTTGTGCATCTACAATGACAATGATTCTCAAGTGACTTGCTCCCAGACTAGGTATATCCTTGAAACCATCCTTACTGCATTATAGTTATTGACACGATCTACTGATTATAGGAATATGGTAGATAAAATTTTGTTTCTAATGCCTAACTCGTAGCCCTATTTCCTTACAATTTTGGGATTCTTTACAACTTGAACACATATCCATCTATCTAAACAAATCCTAAACCTTAGATCAATATGTCATGGTTTGGAGTTGGCATGAAAGTTTTAGAGAAGGAAAATTTTGGAATGGTAATCCATTCTGATTTGGCATGGGAGGGGGTGACCAGACCACACTCTCATGCCTCAAGAATTTATCATCCGGAGATCACCCAAGGTGGATGATACAAATTACCATCAAAACTAAGTAGAGCTTAATTATATGTAATTTTCTTCCTCTTTTCTCATATAACATACTCTTTTCTGTCCTATCTTCCTTCTTTGATGAATTTATTCATAAAGCATGGTAGAAATATTGATCCCTGCCTCAAGAATCCTTTCTTCCCCTTTTTTTTCCTAGTTAGATCTTAAGATTGTTTAGTTGAGAGTTTTTAGATCTATTTTGTCAATCTTGATGCTAGTTTTTCATGTAACCACCAACTAGAAGTGTATACTTCCTATAAATGTTATTTTCCCTTTGTTTAGTAATCTTTTAGTGCAATATCTACCTTTAATCATCTACTCCCACCTGATTGAATGACACATATATGACCTAAAGATGAAGTTTTTGGTTGATTTTCCCTAAAACTTTGAAAACCTCAATATTACCTTATTTTATTATGTTACACCCCGATCTCACAATTTCCTCAAATCATGAGATTAGGGCATAAGATGGGATTTATATGTAACACAAAGAACACCCTTAACTTGTTTTTTCTTTTCTTTAAAACTCTTGTTTTCCCGCATTGAACCACATAACATCTTAACAAAGGAATCTGAACATTTCTTTTACTAATCATACTTCAATAGTAAAGATACATGTAAAACAGAAATCATAACTCATTTTACATTTCTCACAGGGCTCACACGGCCTGCCGTATCATATCATATAAAACATCATAGCTCATGTATTCACATATACCATGTCTCAGTAACATCCCTTTCTAGGGCATGTCATATCTCATCACCTGCAATTTACGAGATATGTATTGAAATATAAGAAGCCCTGCAGTATGTAGATATCAACTCAGAGAGAACCATCATATATAGTTAAATGCACTAGAAACATACAATTCAACAGTTAAGTATCACTACATCTCATATCGAGATCTTTCATGTCACCATAACATGATTCATTGAACACCCTATCCTTAGGGTTCCATTTGCCTTATTCATTCATCACATGCCAACACCCTACTCTTAGGGTAAAACCTAATTGCATCATTTGATATAAATCTAAAAGGCATTCTTACTAGGAAGTGTTGTATACGTTTCTGATGTGAATCTACCATTAAGGAGTCATTCAAACAGAGAAGGAATCCATAACATATCAATTTGCAACAACTTAAATCAAACGGACACATTCAGGATTGAGAATCACATGCTAAGCATTTAGGGATTTAGGTGCTATAATCAAATTCGTGCATTACACTGTTTGAAGGAAGAACCCACTCACCCTAAGGTGTGAAAACACCTCAAAACTGCAGCTCAACTCAGGGAATCTCGAACTCACATCAAATCCCTAGCAAATCTCCCAATTCTTCTTCCATTCAACTCGGGAACCTTGAAAATGAGGGATTATGAAGAAAGGGTGAGAAAAGAGGGAATTTCGACGTCATCTTGGATCAAATCAGAGCATGGACGGAATCTTGACATGAGAGAGAAGATCCACCATAAAAGTCTATACAAAGAATCCAAACTTACTTGATTTCACCCTTCCTGGAATCGCAAAACCCTAATTCAGCAATTCCCCCACTTTCTTCTCTCAAACCCTAACTCTCCCTCTCTCTCTAGGAGCTCGTTTCTCTGGAATGAATGACGAAGAATATTGGGGTGTAACACATTATTTTTTATCCTTATATAAAAACTTTGAACTCTCTAATGTCATATTGTTGAAAGATACAAAATTTGCCCAAGCATTGTCCTAAATTACCAAAATTTTTGTTTTTCAACTTTTAGCATATTAAGCTCACCTAAAGGAATTTTAAGATGAGACTCTCTAGATGTATTACTTGCTATAGAGATTAAGTTTCAATAATTTGTTATGGATTTTGTGCCCAAATTTAAATTTATTTTAGTGTGATTGAAAAGATATGATTTTTTTATCATATCATAGTCATGTGAATGTGATTGTAAAGACATAATCTATTATCATATGTCAGTCATGTCAATGTGATATGATAGTGTAGTGACCTTGATATCCATGATGGACTACATAGTAATGTAATTCAAATCTCGGTGAGCCCTTAATTTTATATTCACACTGATCAAGGCATGGTGTGATTTTAGCGAGTCTAGGTAATCCTTAGATCATATGTAGTGGTATATGGGACTTCATAAACCTTGCACATATTTTGAATGATTTCATTCTAAACTATATGTGGCTTATTAATAATATATTTAATCAATACAAGTAGTTTCATTTGTATCATGT
Organism: Alisma plantago-aquatica; assembly: GCA_963693085.1. Lineage (NCBI taxonomy): Eukaryota > Viridiplantae > Streptophyta > Magnoliopsida > Alismatales > Alismataceae > Alisma > Alisma plantago-aquatica. The sequence continues at coordinate 711,827,004 of OY856412.1, read as the reverse complement.
CTTAAATTGATACTCCCTAAAATGCCAAATTTATTTTTAAACAACTTGTATGTATCACTTCATGATAGAATGGTTTGATTCAATAAGTATAGCACAACTTGTATCATATGCTTAACCTATAGAAAACGTATATCTCATTAGGACTTTGTTCTTGTTACAACTCATCCCAGGGGTTTCCCAATTAGTAGTTTCCTTTACCTAGCTAGTGTTGAGATGAAGGTGGGACTCTAGATTTTGTGTTGTATTAGTATTGTCACTACACACTTAGGTCCATGCATGGTGTTTTCTTATAACTATCTATTCATGACTTAGTTGTTGTTGTATGCCTTGTATATGATGAAACTATGAACATGTATACATTTTTATAAACAAGTTGTGACATTATTCATGCATGAAAAGCAATGTACAATTCCCTATTGATATATTAGTGAGTTAGACCTTTCCTTCATCTTATGTATATAAATCTTTAAAAGCTATTTGAGCTTAAACCTATATGCTTGGTTAAACGATTCTAGTGAATATCAGTTTAGATTTTTTCATAGAGTTGACTTAGTCTCGAGGTGTGCTTTTGTGTGACCCTGGCATTTGGGTGTCAGAGAACACTTATTTATCACGTTGTTCTTGAAGAAAGAAATACGTATCTGTTGTAGCATTTAAGTCTATTATCATAAATATGAAGCTCACAGGTGCAAACTAAGATACAAAATTAATATGGTCTATGAATTGAAACCTCATAGCATACCACATATACAACTTCCGTTAGGGATATATACAATAATTCTGATTCTTGAATTTTCTAACATATTAACATAAGAGGTAAACAAAGTTTATATCTCCTTTCAATATTTCCATTAAGATGTCTATTTCTCATTCTTAAAAAATATAAATAAGAATAAATACTCACCTTTGCATGTCATGATTTTCTATATCCCAATACTTTTTTCTAGCATTCTATTGAGTATGAAGTTTCTTATTCTATATATAGCACTTCATTTCCATCTTCCCAATGAGGTATAACTACATTATGTAGATATATATGACATAACATATTTAAGGTTTTGTACATACATTTACGTATATTGAACTTTTTAGAAGAGAAGCATAATGATATTTAGAATTTATTCACGTTTTTATTTGTTCTTCAGGCACTATATAAACTGAAATGTGTCTGCCATTTGTAATTGTATGTGACTAGAATGATATGTCATCATGCCAAAACCTCTCAAAATTTAATCAATATGAGCAATGTAGTGTACGAAGTGACGTGTCGCTGAAAATTTGGATAATAATTTAGGATGTGTCAAACATATCTTTTATTTTGAAGTCATTAGAATGATAGATTTTATTTTCAGGTAGCACACCAAAGTCACTACTAAACAATAAAATGTCACCAAAACATAAGAAAAACTACAAACATATTCTCACCAATCTTGAGATATACCCAAGGGTCAACAATGATTTATTTGAAACTAAAATCATTAATGGTTTTAAGAAACATTTGGTACCATTTTCCCAACAATTGTTTCTATCGATATATGTTATTTAGTTTTTATGTTAGGTCTTTTGGACCTTTAATTATGAAGTCTTTGCAATTACTTATCTACAATTCTTCTTGTAAATCTCCATTAAGAAACATATTTTTCACATCCATTTTATGTGTTTGAGTTCATAGTAAGCTACCATAACCAAGATAATCATAAGAAATTGGGTCTTCAATTTTACCTTCTTCATACTACATTTGGTAAAGAAAATAATAATTAGGAACATCAAATTTTTTATATCTATTATGTCTTTTTAATGTACATCATGTGGTGTCATGTGGTGCTTCAACATTCTCATTGAAAAATAATCTCATCATTGGGTGTAGATCATGTGGTATCATGTGGTGCTTCAAAATTCTCATTGATAACAATCTCATTATGGAGTTGTTGATTATATCTTAGGATCAAATCATTTCATAGTGGTTAAAAAATAGGAAGGTTATCAATATATTTTACAAGAAAGGTATAGAGATGCTACCAGTAATGACCCAAACTCATGCTATTTCTAAATCTTAGATTGGTCATCATGATTATTCAAAAATTATATTCTGATGATGTGAATGAATGTGACTTAAGTATGACTGAAAAGTTGAACCTTAATAATGCAAATACTAAGCAAACATAATGCAAAAGTTTTCCATTTGAAAGACTAGATTATTTAATGTATAAAAATAATTAGTAGATATTTTTTAAATTTCTTCTTCATTCTATTACGAATTGAAGAATGAGTCCAACTAAAAAATAATGGATAAAATTGGATTTAAATTGACGAAGTTATATACATGACATGCAACAATTGAAACGTGAATGACATATTGCGAGTGGCGCCCCTATTCAGAAGTAATCATGAAAAATGGTAGAACTTTTAACATAATGGATTTTGATGAAATTTGATTTCATGGATTCATATTTAGATTCTCTATCTATCTAAATTGTAAAAAGAATCTTTGGAGAACCTTGGTAAATAGGGGTGAACAAAGTTATTTTCTAATGGATTTCTAACTGAAAAGTTTAGATATTCCTCTCTTTTCTTAGTTTTAAAGAAGGCTCCAATTATATCTTCAATTACCTACTAAATTTTATTCGCCTTCCCTCTATTTATGGTTTTGGATAAAAACATTAATATATTTCTTCCCTTCTTCATTCATTCTTTTCTTTGTGGTCATTTTCTGAGAAAAAGAAGGCTGATTGAAGAACATAACTTGCTAGAAGAATGGTTGATCAAGCTTTTCTTGATAGATTTTGAATTTGTCTTTTCTAAAGTAAGGTGAGTAGATAAGTATTTGTATTACTTGTGCCACCTCTTTCTTTTTATTCCTCATTTTCCTAAAAGAACTTGTTGTTTGAATGTATATGAATAAGATTGTAAGGATAGTATTAAATTATATTTTCCATGGTTTGAATCTCTTTATTTTTTCCAGTATAAGTGTTAGAATTACAAGAGATTAAACTATGAGAATTTTAACTATACATACATTTGATTGCTATTGATTTTGCTTTAAAATATCATATCATGAATGTATGTTTTGTCTACCTTCTAAATTATACATTTAGAAGAGTATACAACTCATTAAATGTATAATAACATGATAGGGATGATTTTTTATTTTCTCTTATAAGTGAATCATTGATATTCATGATATAAGTTTTTTATTCTTGAAAAGCTATGGTTCATGGAATGCTTAGGAAGTTTGAAATGAATTTATAGTTTGCTACATTTTATCTTGTACTTAAATGACATTTGTGGCAGTAATAGTTTATAAAATGCTTGATAAATAAGGTTTAAAGTGATGTATTGCATGAAGGATGAATATTTATATGGTAATCTTGTGACTTGTTAAGGATTAAATGCAATTGAATGATATTGAAATAACTTTTTTTAAACTGCTGTTTAATATGTGATGCTTTTCTTTGCGTTTGATGACTAAGAACAAAAGCTTGGTCTGAGCTGAAGATGGAGGAAGGGCATGTGATGAAGGATGAAAGAAGTTATTTTTCTAGAGGAAAAGGGGATCCTAGACTCATTGGTATTTGTCCAGAGGAGGATCCTGGACTTGCTTTTATTTGTTTAGAGAGGGGGAGGACCATGGACTTAATTTTATTTTTTCAGAGGGGGGAGGATCCTAGACTTGATTTTATCTATCTTGAGGGGGGATGATCCTAGACTTAATTTTATCTGTCTAGAGGGGGGTGATCCTGGACTTGTTTTTGTTTGTCCAGAAGGGGAGGATCCTCAAGTTGTTTTTATTTATCTAAGGGGGAGATGATCCTAGACTTATTTCTATTTATCCAAGGGGGATCCTGGACTCATTTTAATTTGTCTAGTAATGTGCTACTCATATTCTTTAACAAATCATTTTTAAATTGTTGACACATAGAAAGTTGCGATAGTGTATTATATTTATGTACCTGCTAACTTAAAACATTGTCTAATCAACCAATGAACAACTTTTTTAGGTGTTAAAAGTAATTCACCAACTAGTCAACCCTCATCTTTAGTCGATTAACTAGCTCACACAGGTGAAATCTATATTTGATGCGTGAAGTTTAGATTGATCATATACTAGAGTCATGAGACAAACTTATGGTTTAGTTTGCATATTTCATAGTTTAGCATGAAATTTAATTTGCAAAGCCTTACATTTTAAATAAATAATCAATCTCATGTGAACAATTTAAATATGGGTTTGAAAAGCTAAATGAAGTCATGATGATGTTAGAAGAGAAATGATATATGATGAGTTGTTTTCAGTACAAAATGCTCTCTGAATGAAATAGTTGCTCACTTGTTCTTGTTTGTTTACTAAATGGGGGAGAGTGTGTTATAAACCTCAGGTGATAGTCTTGATAATAAGTTTTTGATGGTTGTTAGGATTGGGTCTCGAAAAGATTGGTATGAGAGCTTGACGTTCTAAGTCAATATAGGAACATATGATGTGTTGAGCCTTTTCTTTTGTCATTAATTGTAATATGTGTGTCTTTAACAGCTATGGATATTAGAAGAGGAGACCAGTCCTTGATTTAACTCTTGGTGTAAGTGGAGAAAAGAAAACTCGAAAAGGACATAGAAAAAATCAACTTCATTTACCACTGCCTCCATCATTTAGGATCGAGTCAATTCACAATGCTAAGATGTACCTGATGTGGAAAAAGTTGTTAGGACGCAAAAAAATTCTCATGCACATGGTCCACAATTTTCACCTAAATGGTTGATACAAGGTTTTATATCTGTAATTAATCAAGAAACATGATGTTCTAAGGCACCTACATCACAATTAGACCCTATTAGAGAAATTAGTAGATTGTATGAAAAGATAAGAAAGATTGGCATGAAAGTGGGTTGAATCTATGGACGCTTGAAAAGGTGGCTTTCATGGAATTCATTCAGATCTCCATGCCTTTGTAGATGCCTCCAGAAAGGTAGAAAGAGTATCCAAGTTATAAGAAAAGATGAGGGGTAAAAGAGAGTGGGCAAATAAATGTTTAAACCAATTTCTAGCAGTTAGCCAAGAACTGGTAGATCACCATTGTACAAAAGGGCACCATCTTTATTTACTACACTTAGGTAGCAACAAGGTAGAAGTAGAGCCAATTGGAATTTGTAGGGGATAGAAGAGTCCTACCAACATGTATGATTTTAGTGATGGTTTCTAAGAAAATGTTGAAAAGGAATGTTAGGGATCTCTGGCACATGTGATGAATACCCGTGTTGAGAATCCTTATTTATCATATTTTCCTATAGTTTTGGAGTTTGTTGACTTGTTTCCTAAAGAATTGCTAAGATCACTGCAACCTAGGGAGTTTGATTTGGAGATCAACCTAGATCATGGTTCACTATCAATATCCTTACCACCATTTCATATGACACCAATAGATATTAGAGATCTTTAAACACAACTACAATATTTTCTAGATAAATTTTTATTCAGCCTAATACTTCACCTTGGGGAGCACTAGTTCTATTTATAAAAAAGAAAGATGGTTCAATGGGATTGTTCCTAATTATATATAATTAAATAAGGTCACTATCAAGAATAGTCACCCCTTACCTAGTATCAATGATCTATTTGATAAGCTAAGAGGACATGTATTTTTATAAGATAGACTCCAGATTGAGTTATCATCAATTGAGGATTACGGCAGGGGATGTGCCAAACATAGCTTTTTGCATAAGATATGGACACTATGAGTTTTCAGTTATGTCATTTGCAATAACCAATGATCCATAAACATTCATAGATTTAATGAACATAGTATTCACACAGTATATCCATAAACTTGTTGTTGTATTCATAGATGATACTCTGGTATATTCTAGAAATATTGAGAAACATTAAACCATTAAAAACTTCCTTGCAACTACTACGATAACATCATATGTATGCAAAATTTATCAATTGTGAGTTTTGTCTTTCAGAAGTTGCCCTTTTAGGCCATGTTATTTTAGTGTATAAACCCTAGAAAGGTTGACTTAGTGTTACATTGGAAACAATCCAAGAGTCCAATTGAAATGCATAACTTCCATGGAGTAGTAAGATATTATAAACACTTCATACAAGATGTTAGTAGTATAGCCATGTCGTTACAAGGTTACCAAGGTAAAAAACATCTTCTGTATGGATAAAGGATTGTGAGAATAGTTTCTTTGTTTTGAAGGAAAAGTTTAATACAATACCAATTTTGTCATTACCTAGAATGGTAAATGCTTCATAATTTTTTGTGATGCCACAAGGAAGGGTTTAGGATGTATGCTTATGCAAGATTGTGAGGTAATTTCCAATGATTCTATACAATTGAAGAAGCATGAGGAGAATTGTGAGAGCCCGTTACACTAAATGAGATTACTCAAAACACAAAACAAGATTGATCACTAATTAAGCACAAATCCAGAAAATAAGGTAAATTAAAACCGATTTCAACATTTCCAAAGTGGTTCATTTACATAAGAGCCCAACAACTCACTTTATTTCATATAATGCCAAATATCTTTTACAACTACTTTGTAGCCTCAACTACAACATAAACTTACAAATGAACATTATCCACATATTCCACATAAACTAACATCAACATGCTATAAAAAGCTTGATTCAATCAATACATTGTATACATACTTTTCTACCCAGACCTGAGAGTACAGGGACAACTCTAGGACACACTAGACAACTAAACAACCATCTCTAGGATCTATCACCTTAGTTTCTCCTTTTTGTCGTGGGTCTACTGTCGTTGATGCCAATCACCTAAATAGATGTGGTGACCTACGAGGTGAGACCCAGTCCCAACGAGAGATATAACTCTTCAACATATATTGATTATAATAGATTATTAAATAGTAAATAGACTGAGCAGTTGGAGTATTCAATAAATAATTGAGCAGTTTGAGTAGTTCAATCATACTAAATAGGTTAAGCAAATAAGCTTAGCTACAAGTATGATTGTCAAAATATATGCAGACTATCATCTTAGATTTCATAAGATTGCATCATGTATCAAATGTCATCACTAGTCTGACTATCATCTTATGTCTTGCTAATAGTATAAGAAATTTAGTAGCATAAGTATGTCTAATATCATGAATATGTATAGAAACATAAGCATAACTAACTGTATTTGCATGTCTACCAAGTTGAACATATCTACATCATAAGTAGAACTAACATTAAGGCACATTTCCTCAAAAAAAAACATCAAGGCACAATCATCTACATAAGAATGATTAGAAGTTTAAGAATCTCTAACAGAAGAGGCATGGTTAATAGCATAAGCATAGTCATCCACTTGTGATAACTATCATCATAAGTATATCCAGTAATAGAAGTACATCTATCATATAAGCATGGCTATTGTATGTGCACATCTAAAACATGAGCATATCCACAACATAAGCATATCTAGTATCTCTTAATTGCACTAGGCATCACCTTTATGTAAAGAGAACAAACAAGGGTTAATAACCAATGTGAAGCGTTGTGTATGATCCAAAACAGATATGCTACATAGATATATTACATCTTTTATTATGCCCTTGGGAGTTTGAGTCATACCACTCAAAGTCTAATTGACCATCGCTTGGTCACAATCAGTTCCATAAAAGATATAGGAGAGATGGCATCCTAAGATCTCTTCCCCTCGGTCAGTATGAGTAAACTGTAGTGGCATATCAGTCAAATTACCAACAACAACATATAGTCAAGATGAAACACCTAGTCCACCCTTGGTACATATCACGATACTAGACACCTGAAATATAGCCGTAGCGTACTCAGTCACACCATATATAACAAATATCTGAGGCATGACCACAACTCTCCTCCATAACTTGCAATTGTAGATGAAAAGGATATGCACTCAACTTGTCACCCCTACATACTCAACTTGTTATGTATGTGCTCTGAGTTTCCCATAGGAATACGTGTTTCCCCATCCAGCATATTCTAACACTAAAGATGGTTCTACGGAATAGGGCACTACATGATTAGATTTTACTTAATTAGTTATGTCAATTGGGTGAATTAGGGATTCATCAAAAAAGTAAACATACAAACCCTAATTCATTTCTAGCAAACATTTTTATATAAGAACTTCAAAAAATGTAAAACATATGAAACTAATTGTTCCTCACTTATCATCAAATGGTACTATTCACTTTCTATTCATGAGATTGTTACTTGTAATCATACTATCAAGGGATATAAATCCATATCACAATGTCACAGAGTATCAACCTATTGGGTTTGTGGAGAAAACAAGTGCGGCCGAAGCAACAAAAAAAAGTCCACGCAACCTAAAATAGGATTTTGTCAACAACATCATATTTAGAAAGAGTGTTTGCGGGATATACCTTATCGCGGAGCAAGTCCGACAATGTCCCACTTCACGATAGTGTGCAATGTTGCTGGCCTACATGGATGGAACTTCTCTCCTATTCGCTGAGTGCATCACAGGAAGATCCAATGGTGCTCCTTTCATGCAGTGATGTACGCTGCTCGTAGCGTGTATGGATGGTTGTTGACGTCCTCCAAACAAAGGCGTTTCAGTGTCTGCATCTCTACTTCATCCATATGGATGGATTGGAACTCCACGTCGTGCTTCCTAAGTCGGAAGGAAGGAGTCATCTCTATGTGGCGACGTACTAGCATTGCGGTGCTCTCCTCTCTCCTAAGGACGGTGATGGCTAGGGTTTATGTACGTGAGCATAAACTAAAAGCCTCTCTCAATATCTTATATAGATATCGATCGTCAAGCCCCTTTAAATAGGAGACGAAAGGAGGTAGGGTTTCCTAAACCCATCGGTATACAGAAAGACTGTGTTAATTAAAGTGCTCGTGGATTAATTAGAATATTCTTGAATTAATTAATTACCCAAATAATCGTATTAATTGAGTAATTAATATCTGACTCCATGCAATTACTCAGGATGGCTCTATGGGCATATTTATCCATAGACTCTCACTTGCACTTAGAGCCAGTCACCTCAATTAATTGGCTTAAACATTCCAATATTATTTTAATGGATTACATAAACATTTTAGCAATCAATGTGATTAGGAAAAATTCCAATCAAATCCACAATTATACTCCTATTCCAACACATCCTATGTGTGTGACCCGGTAGGCTCCAAATTACGTTGGTAGTGATATACATAATCATATTATGATTTCACAAGCAATGATTGGTATCTAGCAATACTTCATTGCCATCCAAGTAATTGCAAAAGTTGGAGAACAACTTAACCTATCATTCATGATTGGTGTTACAGTGATTGTATAGTTCCTTTGTCGATGATATCTGGATTGAACTCGAGTCATGGAACTATTATCCTTTTCAATATTCAATCCATGTTCCTTGAACTAGATTAGACTCTCTGAGATATATGTAAGCTCAATATCACATATTGACTCACATCAGCATGACCATGCATTTCTCAGTCTCGCTTATCAAGTGGAAAGAATATCAAACTTTCGTAGGAAGGACAAATTCCATCTACATCACTCACAGTCATCCCCATGTGTCACAGTGCACCCAAACACCATCTTTATGGCAATCCTTATTCAGGGCCACAGTGGATGATGTCAAAGTACACTGAATGACATGTGATAAGTGTAGTGACTTCAAGTCGAAGAACCACAATCACCACCATCATTATGAGATGTGACTCTACCTACCAATCATGGTATCCATGTGTCACTCTCAAGGTGGGTCTGTCTGATACAATGTTCTCCAACAAGTATCTATGTATTTGGTTTGATATCTCCATATCATGGATAATGAAATTCTTCCATCAACCAACATACATTCTAATCTTATGTGTTATTGATGTTAATGGATATTTTCACAATAACAACCGATTAGGGACAAAACAAGAATACTTACTCTTAGCATAATATGATCTCACTGTTCAAGTCATCAACCCAAAGACATATGTCATTGAGTATATTATTCTGTAGACATCTATTAGTTTTGTGGTCATCTCACAATATAAAACACAAACATATTGACTAAAAAGTTTCCTTTATTGATATGATCAATGCAGTATTACAAATCATTTACATAGTATCCCATTACAATCATTAAATGATAGTGTCTATGGGCATACATACCTACAGATTTCCACTTGCACTTATACCCAGTCACTCATGAATCTCAATCTAAGTGATGAAATATGTCCATCAAGTTTCTACTGTGAAAGTGCTTTTGTGAACGGGTCAGCCACATTGCTTTCTGTAGGTACTCTACAAATCTTCACACCTCCTCATTGTACGATCTCTCGTATGAGATGGAACTGCCATAGAATATGTTTGGAACCTTGGTGCGATCTTGGTTCTTTAGCCTGTGCAATTGCTCTATTTTTGTCACAAAACAACTCAATTGCATCACTAGCGCTTGGAACCACTCCAAGTTCAGAAATGAACCTCTTGATCCACACATCTTCCTTTGCGGAATTAGATGCAAAAATATATTCGACCTCTATTGTAGAATCCACAACCATCTCTTGCTTAAAACTCTTCCAGCTCACAACTCCATTATTCAGGAAAAACACAAATCCAGATTGCGATCTATAGTCATCTTTGTCAATTTGGAAGCTAGCATCGGTGTAACCTTTTACTACAAGCTCTTCCTCACCACCGTATACCAAGAATTGATCCCTAGTCCTTCTCAAGTACTTCAGGATGTTCTTTATAGCTGTCCAGTGACATTCACCTGGATCTGACTGATACCAGCTCATCATGCTCAAAGCATACGACACATCAGGATGAGTACATAACATCGCATACATGATAGATCCAATTTTTGATGCATATGGAATCTTACTCATGCGTGCCCGTTCATCACATGAACCAGGACATTGGGCTCGAGATATTATAACCCCATGGTACATGGGCAAGTTACCTCTCTTAGAACCCTCCATGCTAAACCTCTTTAGAACCTTGTCAATGTATGTTCTCTGTCTTAGGCCTGGAAGACTTCTAGATATATCTCTATAGATCTTGATTCCTAGTATATAGGATGCTTCACCTAAATCCTTCATAGAGAAGGTCTTCCCCAACCAAGCTTTTACTGTATGAAGAGTAGGGATGTCATTTCCCATCAATAGTATGTCATCCACATACAATATGAGAAATACAATTGTGCTCCCACTAACCCTTTTGTAAACATAAGGTTCATCTTCATTTTGACTAAAGCCAAACTTTTTGACTACTTCGTCAAAATGTAGATTCCAACTCTGAGATGCTTGCTTCAATCCATAGATTGACCTTTGTAGCTTACAGACTTTATTGGCTTCCTTTGGATTGATAAAACCCTTAGGTTGTGTCATATACACATCCTCAAGTAAATTCCCATTAAGGAATGTTGTTTTAACATCCATCTGCCAAATCTCATAGTCATGATAAGTTGCAATGGCAAGCATGATCCTGATGGATTTAACCATGGCAACCGGTGAGAAGGTCTCATCATAATCAACACCTCAAATTTGACAGAATCCTTTCACAACCAATCTACCTTTATAGGTTTGAACATTTCCATCCATGTCGGTCTTCTTCTTGAAGACCCACTTACACCCTATGGGTTGTACCCCTTCGGGTGGATCCACCAAGGTTCATACCTTGTTGGTGTACATGGATTCCATCTCTGATCTCATGGCTTCGAGCCATTTCTCATATTCTCATCCCTTAGTAGCTTCTAGATAGGAAGTTGGCTCATCTTCTATGCCCAATTCATCACTGTCTTGAGTCATGAGAAATCCAAATCTCTCAGGCACAAGTCGTGTCCTACTAGACCTATGAGATTCTTGTGTTACATTTGGAACTTAAAATTCCACAACAGTTTGTGAGTCTTAATGTTCTTTATGCACCTCCTCAGATTCTCTACTTTCTTGTTGATCTCGAACTTCTATGATTTCTACATTCCTCCCACTGATTCCTTTGGAAATAAATTCCTTTTCATGAAATACAACAGTCCTAGCAACAAACAATTTGTTGTTAGTTGGTGTGTAGAAGTAGTATCCCCGAGTTTCCGTGGGGTATCCAACAAAATAGCATTTTTCAGATTTGGGTCCAAGCTTTTCAGGAAATTGTTTCCTAACATAAGCTTCACATCCCAAAATCTTTAACATAGACAAATTGGGACAATTCCCATTCCATATCTCATATGGTGTCTTTTGAACTGATTTGGAAGGTACATGGTTAAGTGTAAACGCTGCGGTTTCAAGAGCATATCCCCAGAACGATATTGGAAGTTCGACTGAACTCATCATTAATCGTACCATGTCTAATAATGTATGATTCCTTCTTTATGACACACCATTATGTTGTGGTGTACCAGGTTGAGTCCATTGTGATACAATACCATGGTCCCTCAGAAGGTCCTCAAACTCTTAGCTTAAGTATTTGCCACCTCAATCTAAATGGAGTGCTTTAATACTCTTACCAAGTTGCTTCTCTACTTCATTCATGAAAGTCTTGAACATTTCAAGAGTTTCTGACTTGTGCTTCATAAGATATACATAGCCATACCTACTGAGGTCATCAGTGAAGGTAATGCAGTATTGATAGCCTCCTCTAGTATTTGATCTAAAAGGTCCACATACATCAGTATGTATGAGCCCTAGTAGATCACTGGCTCTCTCATTGTGTCCAGTGAAAGGAGTCTTGGTCATCTTGCCTAATACGCAAGCCTCACATGTCTCTAATGATTCAAAATCAAAAGAGTCTAGATAACCATCCTTATGGAGTCTAGATATGTGTTTCTCATTTATATGCCCAAGACAACAATGTCATAAGTATGTTTTGTTTGAGTTGTCAAGTTTTAGCCATTTAGTATTTACATTGTATATGCTAGTCTCAGGTTCTAACAAGTAGATACCATAAGACATAGGAGTATTTCCATAAAAGATCTCATCTTTAGAAATAGAAATCATTCCATTCTTAATGTGAAATTCAAATCCACTCTTGCCCTTACAAGATACAAAAATAATATTTCTATTAATGGCAGGTACATAATATCAATTCTCTAATTCTATTACAAGGCCCATAGGCAAAGATAAACTAATAACTCCAACTGTGGTGGTAGCAACTCTTGCTCCATTAGTGACCCACAACTTGACTTGGCCCTTTCGTAAATGCTTACTTCTTATCAAATACTACATATTTGAACATATGTGAGATCCACATCCGGTATCCAGTTCCCATGATAAAGAAGTATTTAAGTTTATCTCAATAACGTATATACCTAAAGTGGAGATCTCTACCCCCTGCTTCTTCTTCCTCAGTTCCTCCAGGTAGAGAGGACAGTTTATTTTCCAATGTCTAGCCTGGTGACAATGGTGACAACTGCCTTCTTTGGAGATCCCACCTTTAGCTTTGAGCATGGATGACTTTGGCTTTTTTCCGAATTTAGAACCTTTCTTGGCCTTTCCTTTGCCTTTTGAATTTCCCTTTGTCTTGCTGATCATCATCACAGACTTGGGCTTGTCTTTCTTCATCTATGCTTCAGTTGTCCTCAACATGCCTGACAATTCTGATAATGGCTTGTCAAGATTGTTCATGTTGTAGTTCATGACAAAATGGCTATATGATTCAGGAAATGATTGCAGAATCACATCAGTGGACAACTCTTGACCTAGGGGAAATCCCATCTTGGATAGGATTTCCACGTACCCAATCAAAGTGAGTATATGGGTGCCAACTGAATCTCCTTCTTTCATCTTGCTTCTAAACAAAGCCTTGAAGACATCATATATCTCTTGTCTTGCTTGATGCTGATACATGTTCTTGAGTTGTGTTACCATCTCCATGACATTCATGTTCTCATGCTGCTCTTGCAACTCATAGTTTATTGAGCACAACATTAGGCACTTGACAACCACGACATCATCAAGGTGCTTCTTGTAAGCATCTTTTTCATCCTTGGCCACATTTGAGGCAGTTTCCACTGGCTCTGGTGTTTCAAGGACATAGAGCTTACGCTCATGCGTGAGAACAATTCTCAACATCCTAAACCAGTTTTGAAAGTTGGTTCCGGTAAGTTTGTCCTTCTCAAGGACCGATCACAATGAGAAAGTGTGAGTGTTGTTTTCCATTTGATTGCTACAAAAGAAAGAGTTTGCATTTAGTCCAAAACATTTTGACTTGTAAAGATTTGATAAATGAGATTAATTAGGCCTTTAATTAATTATGCTCTCACTATTTTATTCAAATTGATAGCCCTCACTATCAACTTGAAAGATTGCAGCGTACAACCTTCTAGTGAGCCAAGATCCAAAATAATTGGATCAATGTCCATCCAACGCCGGCGCCAAAGACTAAATCCTAAGGTAGGTAACTTTTGCCAATTGCATCATATGCAACTCTTGGATAGATGATCATGCACAACTCCTTGCCATGATGCATTTGTGTGCCTCTAGATACTTGATCCTATCAAGGTTCCCTAGTTGAGTCCAACCCATAAGCCAACACGATGAGTGTGCACCCTGTGGAGGCAGACCCACACATCCACCATCACACTTCCACGAGATAGACATTATACCACGCGGAGGCGTGCCCACACATTGTCGATCAAGATTTTCATGTGTGTTGTTTTATGGAAGGCAACTAAAACTTAATATTATTAATTGAGGGGTTTTATTAATACATATACATATCCAAACACCACATACTTATAGTATGTATCATATACTACTATATCCACAACCAAAAACAATAGACATGCAATCAAAAACATAAATACATCGGTTATGGCCATACTATTGTAATCCTTTGAAGAAACAAAGGATTACAATCCACCTAAGGTCTTATGCATCTCATGCAACAATACCTGTGAATCAACCTATAAGGATCTGCATTACAGTGAACAACTTCATGGATGCTCCGTGAGGTTGGAACTTCAAGCTGCTTCTTGGAATTGGATCTTCATGTTGCCTCTCCATGGATGCTCCTTGGAGTTGGATCTTCAGGTGGATTCTTGGAATTGGATCTTCATGGTGCTTCTCCATGGATACTCCTTGAAATTGGATCTTCAAGTGGCCTCATTACATCAAGTTTACAAAGACTAAAACTAATCCTATCTCTATTACATCATATGGGTACAAATATAAAGGGAAAGAATTAATTACACTTTGAAATAAGAGATGAGGCTCAACATGCAATCCGAATACTTTATACAAAGGATCCACACACAACCATTATACATCCATAGCATTCAAAACAAACATATCCACAAGATTGACATCCACATTCATTCACAACATTCACAAAAGGGGATACTAGGCCATAATCGTGCATGCATCAACCACATAAAACAAATTTTAAGGCGACATGTATGATATCATAGGTATATCTATATGTACATATATACATATTAAAATTGTAGTCCTTTTAATGTGGGACATTCGCCATTAATTAAATTTTTGACTCCCACGCAGAATATGCAGGGTACACAGGGGCAGCGGGGAATTTTACTTCCGTGTACTTAGGAAAATCAATATTTTCCATAGTCGACCCCGTCCGAAACATAAAAAATAGAAGCCTGCAGCATATGTGGAATCAGGTTTAGATTTGCACATTAGCAGTTTTAATTCGCATTGTATGTAACATTGAAAACAGTACACAATGATTCGATCATATCAAAATAAATCCAAATATGTCGTAGATCGATGATGCTCTGATGCCGCTATTGGATTTTGTGGAGAAAACATGCGTGGAAGAAGCAACAAAAAAAAATTCCACATAACCCAAAACAGGATCTCGTCGACAACAGCGTATTTAGAAAGAATGTTTGCGAGATATACCTTATCGTGGAGCAAGTCCGGTGATGTCCCATTGTATGATGGTGTGCCACGTTACTGGCCTAAATGAACAAAAATTCTCTCCTGTTCACTGAGTGCATCACAGGAAGATCCGACGGCGCTCCTTTCGTGCGGTGATGTATGCCGCTCGTAGCACGTATGGATGGTCGTTGACGTCCTCCGAACGCAGGTGTCTCAGCATCTGCGTCTCTACTTTGTCCACACGGATGGAATGGAACTCCACGTCATGCTTCCTAAATAGGAGATGAAAGGAGGTAGGTTTCCTAAACCCATCGGTATACAGAAAGACTACGTTAATTAAAATGCTCATAGATTAATTAGAATATTCCGGAATTAATTAATTAAACAAATAATCGTATTAATTGATTAATTAATATCTGACTCCATGCAATTGCTTGGGATGGATCTATGGGCATATTTACCAATAGGAAAAAACCCTTGTAAACATAAGAGGATTACACCTCATTTAGGCCTCAACCATGCCCAAAGGTCATTAAGACCATCATATCTCTCCCCACAAGTTCATTATCTATCCATGCTTTATAACAAGGCTCAACATACATCACCATTCATGTGATACACAAGCTCAACATGATATTATATGAAAGATCTAAAAGATGGTCTTAGGATACATTGCAGGGTTATATTATCATTTAAGAGCATTCCATTATTATATCAACATAAAAGAAAGATAGGTATGATTGGCCATCATCACACTTATAGTGTACAAGTTTAACATGTGAAAACATAAATCATGAAGCTATGATGACCACTAGTTAACTCATTAGAATTTCAATCAATCAGACATTCCATTATTATATTAATCATTCAAGGAAGGTATCATGACTAACCACCATTCTGTATTTGTATTAGGGTTAGGTTTAGCAAGATATGTTATATTGAAGTTATAGTTTGACACTCATACACAAACCCTAATCCATGGCATCCCCATACAATTGTGGATGCATAAGAAAAAGCATCATCATCACATTCCATACCATTCTCAAGTTTGGATCCATGCATAAATCTAGGTGTTACCTTCATATTATAGTATACTAGGGTTTTCATCACAATAAGAGAGTACTACATTATGCTATTAATCAACCAAGGGAGGATGGTCATGATTAATCACTATCACCTAATTACATTAGGGTTAGGTGTAACAAGATATGTATCATTAGAGTTGCATATCAAAACAATATAGCCTTTATCAATTCTACTCATATGAGGGAAAAGGCAAAACTACATAATAAGGCAAACGTTCATTAGTTTCACATTATTCACACTATGCCTATCTATCACATGCATCAACCCAGAACCATTGGATTGTTGTACCACCGTTGACCTAGGACCCTTATAGGATGAACACCTATTGTACCACCGTTGATGACCACTGTTTGTTGACCAAACCAGTGGAACCATCGATTGTTGGCCTTGAAGGTGGCTCATCCATGGGGGGTAAACCTTAGATCAACCCTAGAAGGGTAATTCCACCACACCAAGGTACAATTGAGCACCTCATGGATCAAAAAGCTTAGTAATTATAATAAAACAAATAAGGAACACAATACATGTGACAAATTGCAAATAAAACCTCTCATTTGGGTAAATTGTAGAAAAGTCCATAATGTGCATAAAATTGCATAACTTTCACAAACGCTGTTCAAATTGGACCAAACTTGAAACTTAAGCTTGTCAAAGATTTAAAAACACCTCAAAAGGTTATATTTTGTTTTAAGAACTTAATTATGATAATTAAGCTCATTTAACACTTTAAGCAAGTTCAGGGGTCTCACAAGAATTGCTTAACTCATGCCTTAGAGTTAGCTGTAGTGGTGTTATCCCTAAATACCTAGCGACATTATATCTATGAAGAATTGTGACAAGTATTTATAGATCATGAGATCCTTAAACATATTACTATTTAGAAGGATCTGAATTGGAGACACACATATGGCTTGAGTTGATTAAAGATTATGAGTGCATTATTGATTATCTTCTTAGAACGACCAATGTGGTTGTTGATGCATTGAGCCATAAATCACCTTCTTCATATACAACTAGAGTGTATCATCTAGTCTGTAAAAGAAGAGATATGTTGTTAGATCTTATAAGGATGAATGTTGAATATAGAACATGAGGGATCACTTTTAGCAAAGTTACAGATTAATCCAAACATAGAACAAAAAAAGTCCAACAACAATATAATATAATTTTTGAGATTCAAAAGATTAAGCATGAGATGCAAGTAGGAAAGGGTGAAGGATTTTGCTTCTCAGTTAACAATTTTTTTAATTTAAAGAGAGGTAGTGTGTATCAAACCAACCTAAATTAAGGAATATAGTTCTAGAGGAGGAACATAGTTCTATCATGCTATGCATCTAGGAGATACTAAGATGTATCAAAATATAAAGAGTAGTATTGGTGGTCGGGGATGAAAAAGAATGTGGATGAATTTGTGCCACGTTGTGAGGTGTGTCAATAAGTCAAGATAGAACATTAGAAACCAACAAGGATTTTGCAACCTTTACCTATTCCAAATGGAAATGAGACCACATCAGAATGGACTTTATGGTAGGATTACCACATACACCAAGAGGCTTTGACTCCTTATGGGTTGTCATTAATATATCAAGCAAGTCATCTTATTTTCTCCCTATGAAAAATATCTTTGCATTTGATCGACTAGAACAAATTTACATAGAAAAAATAGTCATATTGAATGGAAATGCCTTGATAATAGTGTCAAATAGTGGACCATATTTTACATCCACGTTTTGGAATAATCTACATGTTTCTATGGATATGAAGATTAATTTAAGTACATCTTTTCACTCAAAAAATGATGAAAAGTCAAAAAGAACAATTCAAACGTTAGAATACATATGTGTTCTATAGTTTCCAAGTAGTTTGGATGTACATCTAAGCTTAATAGAGTTTTTCTACAAACAATTACCAATATAGTATAGGTATGTCACCTTATGAAGCCTTAATTGCAGGAAGTGTAGATTCCCAATATGTTGGGATGAAATAGGTGAGAAACAGTTTATGGTCCTGATATAGTTAAACAAATTCTAGAAAAGATTGAGGTGATCAAGTAGAAGGTAAAAGGCGTAGGCCTTTGTAATTGGTTATAAAAAATTTCTAAAGGTTTTACCATGGAAGGGTGTTCTTAGATTTGGAAAGAAGGGTAAGTTGACACCTAGATATGTGGTCCTTATTCAGTTATAGAGAACATAGGAAATGTTGCCTATAGATTGCAATTACCACTGGAGATGCAACAGTTGTACGATCTGTTTCATGTTTTAATGTTAAGGAAATGTCACCCAGAACAACTCAGGTTTAACAAGCTATAGGTGTACACATTAGAAGATGATTTTTTTACCTATGAAGAGGGACCAATATATATTATGGATAGAAAGGTTTAGAAACTTAGGAATCATCAAATGCCTATTGTTAAGGTGTTGTGGAAACATCATGATGTCAAAGAGGAGACATGGGAGATAGAGAGTGAGATGAGGAGAACTCATCCTGAACTATTCCAAGTTTCAAGGATGATACTTTTTGTAGGGGGTGAGAATTTGTAACAACTCAAACTCAGGTTGTTTCTAAATTTTAGATTAGTCATCATGATTAGTGTAAATCTCATCTAATTATGTTAATTCAAGAACTATATTCTAATAATGTGAATGAGTAAACATTAGACATTTACTCGAATGAATGTGTCTTAAGTCTGACTTGAAAGTTGGAACCTAAATAAAGGAAAAATCAGAACAAATATGATTCAAAAGTTTTCCATAAAGACTTGAGTATTTATTTTATGCAAAAATATATTTTGTTAAACTTGTACTTAATTCTTGTAGAGAATTAAATTATAAACCCAATGTAAAAATAATATATGAAATTAGAGTAAAAATAAGGAAGTATAGCATTTTAGAAATACATGTACACAACAAAAACTAATAAAAAATTTCTCTGCTCTAGCAATTTCTCTCCAGTCATCCTAGGACCCATCCGGGTAGAGTCCCCACTTGGGGGAGATGGCACAACAACATTGAACCACCTCCCTACTCCTTGGGAACTTTTGTTTGCTTGAATATTAAGTGCACTACTAAAGGGGATGTCATGGACCTACTCAACCTTGCTGAACTACTCTCTACATCGTTTGTCTTTCCTATTTCATTTTGTTCTAGGACATGATGCAGACCAGCTTTGGCAGACAAATCAGTGGCAACTTAAACCAAGCTTGAATGGATTTGGGTGGTGGGGTGCTCCTAGAGACCACCTTTACCTCCTATAATGTTTGTTCACGTAGATTGCAAAGTTATGCCCCTGCTTAGACCTTTCTCTCTCCCTTATTCTTTTCATTAGTTAGCTAGTTTAGTTTTTTTTTGTATTTTAGTATAGGGTTGTTAGTAGTCACTATTGTTTCCACCGATCTCTAGTGTTCAGTCCTTGAATAAGGTTGTTAGTCCTCTCTTTGTGGAGGTTGGTGTTAGAGACTGGAGTTGGGTTTCCCCTGGTTGTCTGTCCAATGTTGGGGTTCCCCTTAACACTTTTTCGATGGTTTTAGTAGTAACACGGGTGTCTTCATGCTTGGCAACATTCCTAGAATTTTTGTCTAAATCTATGGTGGTATTTACCTTGCGATTGTTGGAAATGGTGTACAAGTTGCTCTCTTTGCAAGTGTTACCCAAGATTGTGGGTTGGTTCCATTTAAAATTTGTTGTGAAAAACGTGATGGGGAGGAACCCATGCTGAAGAGTCATATCTACTTCCAATCTTACACATGTTTCTATATATCGTATTCTCCTTTTGTTCCTAATTTTATATGGTGTTTTCTACTTTATAGATGTCATATGGTTTTTCTTAATATAAATGATGTTGGATCACTCTAAAAAAATAGCCAACAATTTGACACACAAATAACAGGTGGTGAGTGACAATCGCTGTTCAGGACCAATAATAAAGAATGGCATAACTATTGATATAATCAATGGATTTTGATTAAATTTTGTTTCATTGGATTCTTTTTTCGACCGTCTATCCTAAAAAACCATGAAAATCAGGTTTGGAGGTATGTAGGGTGACTTCTATGGTGACCAAGGAAGGACCTTGGTAAAGAGGTCTGAACATAGTCGTTTCCTTATGGATTTCTAGTTGAAGAGTTTACATCTTCTTCACTTATCTCAGATTTAAGTTTGGTTCCACCTAGATTTTTTATTACCTACTAATTTCACTTCACCTACCAAGCATTCTTTTCATTTTTGGAGAAAAAATTGATGTATTTCTTCCCCTCTTCATTCTTCTCTCATTGTCATTTTCTAAAAAAAAGCTAATTTGAGGGCATAACTTGCTAGAAGAAAGATTGGTCATGCTTCCCTTGATAGATTTTGAATTTAGTTCTTTTAAAGAAAGCCGAGTAGATACATATTTGTATTACTTGTGTTATTGTTTTCTTCTTCCTAGTTTGCTCTAAATACCTTATTTTTAAAAAATATGTGAATAAGATCATAAAGGCAACATGAAATCAAAACTGTCATAGTCTGAATCTCTTTGTTGTTGTCCAGCGTGGGGAAGAGGATCTTGGACTCGCTTATATTTTTCCAGAGGGGGTGTCTTGGACTTACTTTTATTTCCCTAGAGGGGGTAGGATCCTGGATTTGTTTTTGTTTGTCTAGAGGTAAGGATCCTATATTTGTTTTCATTTTCTTAGAGGGGGGAGGATCCTCAACTTGTTTTTATTTGTCCATAAGGAGGGAGGATCCTAGACTTGTGTTTATTTATCAAGGGGGATCCTGGACTTGTTTTTGTTTGTCCAAAAGTGGGGGAAATCCTAGACTTGTTATGAAACTTAATATACTTATTATGCCCAAGTGATGTGTTACTCATACTATTCAACTAATAATTATTAAACTATTGTTAAGGATTAGAAAATTGTAACAACATATTATTGGATAAACCAATGAACAATATTTTAGGTCTTGAAGGAAAGACACTAGCTAGCCAACCCTAATCTCCATCTAAGTAACTTAATCATTTAAAAGAAGTTCATATCTGATGTGTGAAGTCTAGACTATTCCTATACTGGGGTCATAGGACAAACTTGTGACTTTTTTCTTGTATTTTATAGTCTAACATGAAAGTTTGTATGCAAAGCATTGTACATAAGTTGAACAGTTAATCTTCCATTAACAATATAAATATACTTTTGAAGAGATAATGAAGTCATGCTAATTGTACTATATTGTTTAGTGAGACATTGCATATCATAAGTTGTTGTTAGTAATAATTATTCTCTAAATGAAATAGTTCCCCAGTGTGATATAACGTCAGGGTTCAGTCTTGATATATAACTGATGTTTGGTTGGTTGTCAATATCAAGTCTTGACAGTACCCTTATTGTTTTAACCAACACATCTCGAATTTATGAATCCCACTAATTTTCCATTTTTGAAGAACATTAAAATACCACTTTTATCAATTCTCATACTATATTAGGATAGTAAGATATATGTGTCTTTTAGACTTATTTGGGTAACCCATAAGATAACAGTTAATCATTATAAATTATAAATTCTCTAATGTGGATTTTAGATCCTATACTCAAGTGAGAATCCCCAAAATTAGAAATGTGTTAGGCTCATTTTCTAAAATATCTACTTTTAGAAGGTGTTTCTATAACTTTGTCAATAAAAATTGTACTTAGAATGTAGACAAATATACATAGGGAATCATCAAAAATGATATAAATAGACTAGCATAACTTGTCACAGATCTGACCATTTTTGTGAATGTATATTTACACCTTTTGGCTACACAACTTTTCCAAGAAGAACCTAATTGTGCTAAAATTTCATGCTTTTAAGTAAAGTTTTACAAAAGGTTTATGATGTTGTCATGTAACATCATACCTTTCATAGAACATACCACCTCTATGTGAACTTATGAATTTTTCTTGTCTCATCTCTTTCAACTTTAGTATTGGTTACTTATACAACATCAATTGGATGATCTTTTGCACACAATAATTATCAACAGAAGTAATACGATAAACCACAATAAATGTTATGAAATTTTTCTCTACGAAAAGTCATAGCATCAAAAGGCAATTTGTTTCTTGTATGTATGATTTTAAGAAGTTGTGTACTCCTTGAAGCTTTCTTCATGTGCTTTATTATTTTTCCTTGAATACAATCCTCACACACTTTTTTATATAATATAGAATCAAAGGAGTCCACCATTAACCAATCTTTTTATTCTTTAACTAGATATGTGACCCAATATTCTATTAAATAATAGATACGAATGTATTAAACAATTCATATTTTTGTAGTAACTATTGAATTCTAGAAAGGTGAGTTTCATCAAATTCTCTAGTATAAAGCTTTTATACGACCTAAGTAAAAATTCCTAAACTGATATGACTAGAATATAAATAATATGCACTGATAGTAAGTAGATCAATGGAAAAAGACAAACCATAAAGAGTTTGAAAATTTTCTAAATGAAAATTGCAATATAAACTAAGATTGACCGATTGCAATAGCTTCCAAAGAAGCTTTGTCTTTTTCCTAAAAGTATAAAAAATCCTCTTGGAATTGTGATTTTGATCATACATAATCCTTGCATGGATATTGAAAAATGAATGTTTGCACCGGTATCAATGAACCTAAAATGGAAGGAAACAAAAGTATGATTTTATTTAAAGTAGTAGTATTTGATTTAAAACAACAATTGAAATCCATTGGGTTGACTTTCTTTTTATACCATTGTTAATGCTTTGTTAAATCCTTCTAAAAATGTGCAACTTCTATACATAATTTACACAAGACTTCCTTCTTCTTCTTAGTAGAAGATTGAGTAGCCTTATTAGATTTGTGTGATGCCCTTCTAAGGATTGGTTTGTTCTTTTTCCAATTTTATGTTAGCTCCTTGGATGAAATGGGATACTTTAGAACCTTTTGGTTCAACTTAGCCTCCTCTTCAACCAATTTGTGACCAATTCAATCAATGTGAATTTATCTATAATAAAATCGTAATGAATATAGAATTACTTATATTTGTGAATGTGATTTTTTTGAAAAAATTGAACAATAAAAGAAGCATCTACCATTATTCCAAAATTTTAGTTGGTTGTAAGGTCGGTCACTTCAAGGACATGTTTTTGCAATTTGAGATTGACATTGAACTTCTTGGTTGTAAGTTGTTTTTTTAGTTTCTCTACAAGGGATTTTTGTGTAGTCTTAAACTTGTCTATGCCATTCTTTAAATAGATTCTCGCACTTTCCACTTTTGATAGGAAGATTCTGATGTTGTTGGCAATTACAATTTTGAAAAATATCATATTTTATCTGTCAGACCTCTTCCAAGATTCATATAGAGTTAGATAAGTAGGGGTGATTGCATCATCAAGTAGAGTTGGACTGTTATTGATAATACATGTAACTAGTTTCACTAGACATGGACTGAAATTGACCTTTTCCTTCATTTAGTGTGGCTAGTTTATTTAAAGTCGACAAAGAAATTAGCATATGAAGTCATTTGAGAGGGTATTATCTTAGATGAAATAGAGATGTAATAGACTAGTTAAGACTAAAATTGATAAAACAATGTGTTCGTTCTAGGTTCTCTGATGGGTAGTAATTAGTTTTCTATACATGACATCATGATTATAATCTCTATCTATGAGTGATTGTATCTTTAACATTTTTAATGTAGACATAATATTTATGGTCATCTTCAATATTTTATTATAACATCACTATTATGAAACCAAAATTCTTAGCATATAATCATATTGATATACAATAGCACAACATGTAATTTACCATGCATATAGTGTATGACACAAAAGATATCGAAGCTAACAAAAACCGGTGGTCAATCTGACATGGCTACATTTGAGAGCCATGTCGACTGAGAACATTATTGATTGACACATTTTGGTTGAGAAGATTCTTTGTTGGTGCTCAATGTCCGATTGCTCCATAAATTGCACCACATGTCAAAAAGTCCTATCATTGGAAATTTGTCTCTATTTACATCGATGAAATAAGTTCTATTATATAACAGGTTTCTCAGAAAAACCCAACAAATGTCGTTAGGTGTTTATGAAACACCATACATAAAAATAGTATGCAATCAATATCCTACCATACGGCCTTATATTCAACCTTTCTTTACACTATCATCGGTCTTCATGTTCATATTTCTTCAAAGTAATATTTACCAATACTAAAGAGGTGTTTCGGTCTAAGGAGATTTAAAGTACCTTGATTAATCGTGTTAAAAATGCTTTCCAGTCTTAATCTTGAGTCCCTGAGCGCTAATTGTTGGTTGTTGATTTTGATAATCACCAAAAAAGAGATTTTGCGATATAGGTTTCCATTTCTCTCCCACTGCCTAAAATGCTAGGTTGTTGTTCGCCATAAGGTTGAACGCTTCTATCGTGAAAGTCCAAGAGATAGAGGAAGAGATCAGCGCATATCCCTTTACAGTTTCATACAAAATTGATCTGAATCTCCATCAAAAATAAGGAGAATTTGAATAGAGTCATTGGCAGAACACAGCCCGAGAATATGGATTTCTTTTGTGACCATGATTATTGTTTTTAAGGTTTTTTTCTACCATTAAGACCATGATTATGATTTTGAACCAGTTCTCCTACAAAACCATATTATAGAAATAATATATACTAGCAGATTCCTCCAAAAATCGGATCATTGGTTAATGGTATTTAAAACTCTTGCACCTTCTTGAGGAAGCAGCCCCCCCCCCCCCCCCCCCACACACACACACACAACACACACACACACACGTTGGCCCTCTCCGGGGCCATGCCTAGCGTGTTAAAGGAGAGGGTGTTGCTGTTGCTTGATGTACAGACCACTGATGAATAGGAAGACAGTCCGTTTGCGATTACTTCTTGATTACATCTAATAATATGCTCGCAGCCTCCATTATGCCATCATGTTCCCTCATTAATAGGCAGGGTAGGGCCTTGATTGTGTCTCATAGTTCTAAAGCCAGTATAACTGCAACAACTTGGCCTACCTTCATAATAATGTTATGGACTCGTGGAGGCATTCAAGAGGCAGCGAAGTGCGTGATGCATTAACCATCAAGAGGCAGTGGAGTGCGTGATGCATTAACGATCCACGTTACAATTGTGAGTCCTCTCAATGGCATCGGATTCCTTTAGCTATCAATGTTCGCTCCTTGCTCAATATGAACCATACCATGTCTACAACCGGCATTAGAGACTGTATCATACATTCATGCAACCCATATTCACGCCATAAGCAAGCATCTACGGACAATGACTAATGAAAGGACTTGCTTGCATCGGCAAATGAAGTAACAATTATTCAATGTATGTATCGCGATTGATCTCTCTGCCAAGCAGAGCAACCAGAAACTTCCTGTGGTAGCTTGTACATGTAGATCAGCAACCGACTGACCAATCTTTAACAGGATAGAACCGACCAGCTTCATGGCAGAGATTCCCATCACAGCAGCCTTAAAATAGCCGTGACGTGAGCTGGCTCTACTGGTACTCCATACCTCTCAACTTGAAGAACTTAGCAGGCATTATGCTATAGCTATATACACAAACACAGACTTGCAATGATCCCACACAGCTGCCAAGCTGCTCCCTGTGCAGATACGGTGTAATGTCTCTCCTTTCCGCTTCTGCGTTCATGTACGTTACTACTGCAACCTACAGACCCGAAATAAATCGACCCGTGGACTGTTTCCTCCTCTCACGTCCACCTGCAGCAACTGCTGCTCGATCTGCAGAGCCGTCTTCAATGCTTTGGGGGTTAATGATTCTTGTCCTTGAGCAGGCCAATAGGGGCTGATTCAGACCTAGCTAGATAGCTAGCTAGCGTGCTCTACAGTCTTCACCTTGCGCGATTCACGACCGACGATTTGCAATTGGTCCAGGTACAGGAAGTTCCCGGAGGGTCCTGTTGGCCGAGACAATGAGAAGCAGATTATCTGGCAGGGATTCCACAACACATGGCGCTCTGATCGAATGGTGGTATGGTGTAGCTCTCACATTGTGGCAACCGTAATTTCACCGATTGGACCTCTTGGTTCGTCATACAGGTGCGTTGTTACTCCGGTTAATGGAAGTCCCTAGTGCTAGTCTCCAAACCTAGAATTCGGCGGAGCTTCATGAATTCTAAATTATGGCTACATCCTTTGGGTAACAAATAACGTAAAAAAAATACATCAAAATGTCATACTATTCTATTTTTCGTGTTCAGCACAGCAGCTTAGAACTTATCGAGTGCAATGTCCCATCCATAATACACTAGTTCCTATGGAGCCCGTGGGCCCTATCGAGTCAATACAGCCCAAGGGTACATTGTTGGACCCGAAAATTGTAAGGTGATGCGGTACATTGGACTAGATCGATTTGAAGGAGACAAAAAGTGGTTTTGGGGAGAAAAAGGTGGTTTGGAGGAAGGAAAAAATGGCGATGTGGCAGAGCAATTATTAGTGGCAAATGTGGGTGATGTTTGTTAATTGGAGTGATCTATGAAAAGATGATGGGTGGGAAAATAAGAAAGAAATTTGTTTTAGTTATAACAAAAATTTGTTTTAGTTATAACTTTAGATTTCGAATGTATTTATTGACGAAATAAAAACTATTATATTTGTTATGAAAAATACTTTCCAACAAGATCAATGTCGACATACTTTTGAAAATACAATATGTGAGGCATGAGGAAGTAAATGGAGAAGTGTAAGGATAGGGGACGGAATGGAGGAGAGATGAGGGAAATGAGGAGCGAACTAAAGGAGGAGAGAGGAAATAAGTGAGAAGATATGTGAGAAGTAAAAAGAGAGAGGAGAGAAGTAACGAGATGGGATTCAATGGAAGAGAGATGAGGGAAGTGAGGAGTGAAGTACAAAGAAGAAAGGAGTGAGGAGAGAGGTGGGAAATAAAAAGAGGAGATGAGGTAAGTAAGAAGAGTGGATCGAACAAAGGAGAGATTACAGAAGTGAGGAGGGAAGTAAAGGGATGACAACAGATAAGTGAGGAGAGAGGTGAAAAGTAAAAACAACAGACGAGGGAAGTAAGGAGAGGGGAGTGAATGGTGGAGACATGAGGGAAGTGAGAAGCGAAATCAAGGGAGGAAAGGAAATCAATGAGGAGATAGGTGAGAAGTAAAAGAGAGAGGAGGGAAGTAAGGAGAGGGGATTCAACGGAGGAGATATGAGGGAACTGAGGAGTAAAGTAGAGGGAAGAAGGGAAAGAAGTGATGAGAGGTGAGAAATAAAAAGAGGAGCTAAGGGAAGTAAGGAGAGTGGATTGAATGGAGGAAAGATGAGGGAAGTGAGGAGAAAATCAAGGAGGGAAGTAAAGGGATGAGAGGCAAGAAGTGAGGAGAGAGGTGAGAAGTAAAAATAGAAGAGGAGGGAAGTAAGGAGAGGGGGAGTGAATGGAGGAGAGATAAGAAAAGTGAGAAGGGAAGTCAAGGGAGGAAATAAAAGAAGTGAGGAGATAGGTGAAAAGTAAAAAACGAGTCGAGGAAGTAAGGAGAGGGGATTCAATGGAGGAGAGATGAGGGATGTGAGGGGTGAAGTACAGGGAGGAGAGGAAAGAAGTGAGGAGAAAGGTGAGAAATAAAAAGAGGAGATGAGGTAAGTAAGAAGAGTCAATTGAATGGAGGAGACATTAGGGAAGTGAGGAGAGAAGTGAGGAGGGAAGTAAAGGGATGACAACAAATAAGTGAGGAGAGAGGCAAAAAAATAAAAATAGAAGAGGAGGGAAGTAAGGAGAGGGTAATGAATAGAGGAGAGATGAGTGAAGTGAGAAGGGAAATCATGGGAGGAAAGGAAATAAGTGAGGAGATAGGTGAGAAGTAAAAAGAGAGAGGAGGGAAGTAAGGAGAGGGGATTCAATTGAGGATATACGAGGGAAATGTGGAGTGAAGTAGAGTTAAGAAAGGAAAAAAGTGAGGAGAGAGGTGAGAAATAAAAGGAGGATATGAGGTATGTAAGGAGAGTGGATTGAATGGAGGAAAGATGTGGGAAGTGAGGATAGAAGTAAGGAGGGAAGTAAAGGGATGAGAGTAAAGAAGTGAGGAGAGAGGTGAGAAGTAAAATTTGAAGAGGAGGGAAGTAAGGAGAGGGGAGTGAATGAATGAGAGATAAGACAAGTGAGAAGGGAAGTCAAGGGAGGAAATAAAAGAAGTGAGGAGATAGGTGAAAAGTAAAAAGGGAGTGGTGGGAAGTAAGGAGAGGGGTTTAATGTAGAACATATGAGGGATGTGAGGAGTATAGTACACAGAGGAGAGGAAAGAAGTGAGGAGAGAGGTGAGAAATAAAAAGAGGAGATGAGGTAAGTAAGAAGAGTCAATTGGATGGAGGAGAGATTAAGGAAGTGAGGAGAGAAGTGAGGAGGGAAGTAAAGGGATGCCAATAAATAAGTGAGGAGAGAGGTGAAAAGTAATAATAGAAGAGGAGGGAAGTAAGGAGAGGGAATTGAATGGAGGAGAGATGAGGGAAGTGAGAAGGGAAATCAAGGGAGGAAATGATATAAGTGAGGGTATAGGTGAGAAGTAAAAAAAGAGAGGAGGGAAGTAAGGAGAGGGGATTCAATAGAGGAGATATGAGGGAAATGAGGATTGAAGTAGAGGGAAGAGTGGAAAGAAGTGAGGAGAGAGGTGAGAAATAAAAAGAGGAGTTGAGGAAGTAAGGAGAGTGGATTGAATGGAGGAAATATGAGGGAAGTGAGGAGAGAAGCGAGGAGGGAAGTAATGGGATGAGAGGAAAGAAGTGAGGAGAGAGGTGATAAGTAAAAATTGAAGAGTTGGGAAGTATGGAGAGGGGAGTGAATGGATGATACATAAGAAATGTGACGACCCGAAACCAAATCAGACCGTCACAGTGTAATTAATTGCAGAATTAAACATAAACAACAGATTAACAAAAATCACTAAAAATTAAAACCATTTGCAAGGAGATCCATTTCCAAGAAACTCTTATAACAAGAACCAAAATATTATATATACAATCTGGTCCACAAAGTACATACCATGTACCTTCTCTTCTCGAGGATTACATACAACAGTTGCTCTGTTAAATTGACACATAAGCAACATAAAACCTCGAGGCATTCAATGCCAAAATCTCAGATCAATCATAAAAGCACTAATTACTGACTCCAAGGACTTGAGAGTACATAGACGACATATAGGACTCCTATCTACAAGACATAACAGTCAGTATCTCCACATGAGATGTTACTACTATCCCTGATGCTGCTGTCCTTCCCCTGTTGTGCGGTTTCTACCTCCTCGTCCTCATCCACCTAAAAATGTTGGATCCCAGGGGGGCGAGACAATTGAAATTGTCCCAGCGAGAGATATAACTCTCCACCAGAAATATTATTATTGCAGATAAACAGTAATAAACCGAGCAGAGGATTTAGTCAATGTTAAGAAGAATTGAGCAATATCATCTTTTAAAACATTACATCTATAAATGATAAAGTAGTAAATCATCTATTCATTTTAATAAGGAATATGGAGAACATGTATAATATTTATCCACTTTAGGATACAATAAGCAAAGTGACATCAACCAAAGATTTCTATAATTCATCCTTAAGCAAATATGCTACATAGCTGATTACATTTTACAATCATTCTTATGCCCTGAGGAAGTGAGCCGTACCACTCAAATCCAACCTTCGATTGCGAAACCCAAAGTCAGTGCCATACAAGATCAATGGAAGAGCCCGACTCCACAATCTCATCCATCTCGGTCAGTGCGAGACCACAAGTAGGACCGTAGTCTCTTACTTAAGTGACCTCAGTCACAGGGTTAGCTCTCATAGGCTACCCATTCTCTAGCCCGCCTTGGTACAAGTTCCAGCGCTAGTAAATTTGAGCCACATGCCAATTCACCGTGCTCCCTGAGCCATGAACTTATTCATGCTCCATCACACTGAGCCATGGGACTGTTCACCATTCTCTTAAACATATCTTGAGTCTACAACCGAAGTTGCACTCAAATCCTCCTATTTTCAACTAGAAGAAATCACATATATTCAACAATATATGCTCCATATTAACCAGTAGGAGAATCTGTTTCACCATCACCAGCTACTGACGATGATGGATCTATGGCCAGGGCTCTACATGATAATATTCCACTTGATTATTTAAGTACATTACCATATTCTTTTAGCATCAGTCAAGTTTTCAAACAAGAATTATTATGACAAATGCTACAAAGAAACATGTAATATTTCTATCAAGTGCTTTTCCAAACTTTATAGAACATTGGAATCTCAATCCCTTATCTCATTACTGGGAATTCACATCCTTCAACAATACCATCATCAATATCATCATCATGTTTACTGGATCTGGGTATTCAAACCCTTAGTTTATTACTGAACATGGTTACCACTATTAGGTAACTATTACCTCCAGGTCATCTGACCAAGGTATTCATGATACTTGTTACACAAGCATCTCACATAGCTCACTGGGCATATTCAACTTCTTGTTGTCACCCCTCACTAGGAAAAAAATAAAATAATGGCTCACAAGGCCCATTAACATCATAGCTCATACCTGGTTATGCTCATCATCTCATGTTACCTACATGGTTAGTATACTTGATAACAACCATATCAATTACATATCAACATTATGAAGTACAAAGGTAACATCACTATTCCCTCATTAGGTTTAGGGTTTCCCATCCTTATCAATTAGGGTTTCACATAACATCACCCTATATTAAGGTTTCTCATAACATCACCCTATATTAGGGTTTCACATAACATCACCCTATATTAGGGTTTCACCTAACATCACCCTATATTAGGGTTAGGGTTTCCCATTTCATTTCAATTAGGGTTTCTCAACCCATTACCCAAAATTAGGGTTAGGGTTTCTCATCTTTCTCGATTAGGGTTTCATGATCACATTATCAAAGATCAAACCCTAATTCAAAACTCCATGCATCTTGGAGAAGGCATTGCTATTATAATTAATATCCAAAACCTAACTCATTGTTCCACATGTCTAGAATTACATAATACCCTCATAAGCATTTAATTAAACTTATGTATTGTAATTTTCCTTATTGATTAGGGTTTCCATTCTCCATTGATTAGGGTTTTATTATTACCTCATCAATCCAAACCCTAAGTCAGTGCTTCCACATATCTTGGAGCACATAGCATCATTTAAGTATTAAATCATACTTATCATTGTTCCATGTACTTAGGAACACACAACATCATCATCATACCTTATTAGGTTGACTTAACCTCCCACTAAGTACATGCACATATGCTTATCATAGTGTATTGAATTTATTACTTTCATAGGCATTGAGTGATAATCACTCTAATTATACTAATCACCTAAGTACTTTAGATGTACTTCCATTGAAATCAACCTTGAGATACTCTTCAACCACATATGGGGTTATTAGTAATTACATGGTTTTATTCAATTGGACCTTCAAACGGTCTTGGACCAATTGAACCTTCAAACGGTTTGAGACCGTTTAGACTTTCAAACGGTCTTGGTCTATACTTCAAACGGTTTGAGACCGTTTAGACCCTCAAACAGTCTTGGTCTCTAAACCTTAAACGGTTTGAAGACCGTTAAACCTTCAAACAGTCTTGGTCTCTAATTGAACTTTAAACGGTCTTGAACCTATTGCTCATCAAACAGGTTTGAAACCATTTTGACCCAAGACCCTCAAACGGTTTGATGATTGGTTAACCCTAAATGGTTTGAGACCGTTTAGTCCTCAAACGGTCTGAGACCGTTTGGTCAAATCAACTTGAAACTGTTTAACCCTAAATTAGGGTTTTGTCACCAATTGAGTTCTAATTGTTTGGTCATCCAAGGTTGAGACCATGTGGACTAGTTTAGGTTGAAACCATTAGACCTTTAATCATTCTTGAAACCGTTTAGCCTCTAATGGTTTGAAATCATTTGACCTCTAATGGTTTTGAAACCATTTGGTCACCAAACGGTTTGAAACCGTTTGGTCTCTAACGGTTTGTAACTGTTTGACCAACAAAGATTGAAACCATTTGCTTTTGATATTCTTGAGTTGTGTGCTAAGATGATGTCATCATCATCAAGCTTCAGACCTCTGAATTCTATTGTCATATATATGATAAGTTCATCAATTATTCAAGAAGAAAATACAAGATCGACATATGATGAGAAATTGAAATCAATAATAACATTGATGGGTTCAAGTTATATAACCCACCTTCAAAGTAGCTTCAAAGCTTCAATCTTCTCATCTCTAATGGTGAAAGAAGCTCCTTCAACTATCCAAGGTTCGTTTCCAACTCTTTGGATGTAAAAGATAGCCAAGGTTGAGCATTGGATGGAAGAGAGAAGAAAATCAATGTTGAAATCCAATTCCAACCATCAATTCAAGGTTGAAGATGATCATGGAGCTTACCTTCAACTTGGGGAATGTTTTCCTCCTACTCCTAATCTCCTTGGTCGTAGTCCAAAGCAACGAAAGAAAGTGGTTTGCAAAAATAGCCTTTCAAGTAAGGAGAAAATCGAGTACATATAATTAATTTTCTAGGAGAGAGAAAGTAGGAGAAAATTCATCCACCTTCTTGCCACATGCCCCCTCCACTTCCTTGCTTCCGAAGCCAACTTCCTTGTCCTCAATATCCTCTCAATTATCCTTGAATCAAAAGCAACCACTTAAGCACCTTAATCATTATAATAATATTATCCATTTTTAGTGGACATTACTTTTTTAATGAACAAAGGTGAGTGGATTTCTTCACCTACTTAGGATATTTCGGTGCCACTCGAGGCATTTGGACGTCCTCCCACTATAGGATTTCAACCACAGTGTAACACCCCTGACTTGGGTTATGCTTTAACCCTAGGTGTTTTGTTTAAGAAAGATAATTATATGCTTAATATTATCTTTTGAAAAGTAATTAAGGCTCAAGAGGAACTTATATTTCAAATTTTAGTCCATTTTGAATAATGTTGAAAGTAATGTTTTACTTGTTTGGACTAAAGTGCAAATTACCCAAGGTAAGGGGTTAAATTGCAAATTGTCCATGATAATATGTTCCTCATGTTTTGAAGCATCAATGGAATGAATATGATGCAGATGTATGGCTAGTGAAATCCGGAGTACCAAGAAAGAGCTGATAAAGCAATGTTTATGCACTAAAACCTAGTTTTGGTGTAATGTGCAATTTACCAAAAACCCAGGGTTCAATATGCAATTTACCACTTCAATAAGGTCCTTAATAATATTGGAATATAGTAGAGGAAAGAAAATGAGAGGGGCATCTCATTTGAGCTACTTTGAAGGAGAGAGAATCTTGATATTAAAATAATCAAGATTTAAGCATAATTGAAATAATGCAAAAATAATTATATTAAATAGATTGCCCTTCAACCAAAATTGTGTTGGTTGAAATATACATATATGGACGTCCTTGTGACTTGCAAAGGAAAAGGAAAGATAAACGTGAGTGGAGAACCCACTCACATTAAGAAACTAAAAAGAATCATCCACTCACTTATGGATATTAATATTATAAAGGTTAAGGTGCTTAATTTCTTTTCCCTTAATTCATGGATAATGGAAGGGAGTTCGGTGGTGATAAATATGCCTTTGCATGCAAGGAACCAAGGGGGAATAGGTGGCAACAATTTCGGAATTAAAGGATTTGCATGAGGCATTTTCTCTCTCATTGATTTTCTTATAAAAACACCCTTTACCACTCAAACAAAGGCTTTTTTGAATCGACTTCTTATCTTTGCTTGCAAAAATTATCAAGGGAGCTAGGGACAGCAGGAAGACGACCCCCAACCTATTGGTAAGCTTCTTGACCTTCGTTCATCTTGATTTCATGGTGGAAATCATAAATCAATACATGATTTCTTCTTATCTTGATCCCATCTTCAATTCTAACAATTCCTTTTCACTCAAAAGCTTGAGGAACAAACCTTGTGGTGTGGAAAATCTTCTTCCACCATTGTTGACGTGAAGCTACAAGCTTTGAAGATAAATTAGAGGTGGGTTATATAACTTGAATCCCTATTCATTATTATTCAATTCAATTTCTCAATCAATTATGTTCAATTGCTCTTCTTTCAATTCCTTTGATTAGTTGATGCAATTGCCATGATAATGGAAGTATTATTCGATGGAATAAAGCTTGATGATGATAAAATCATCTTAGGCACACATTCCAACATATTTGTATTGCAAATGGTTTTAAGAGTTTCGTCCAAACGGTTTCACCAAACCGTTTAGAGACCAAACGGTTTGCAAACCGTTTGGAGGTTTGGACCCCAAACCGTTTAGAAGAGTTGACCATTTGGATGGGTTGACAGTTTGAGGTCAGGACCCTAGTAAATGTTTGATGATGATCTAATGAATCTAATTGGTTAATTCAATATATGGACAATCCTCCAATTAGAAACCCTAATCGGGTTAAGTGCTGAAATTGCAATTGGTTGACTTAAAGTTTGGGTTGATTTGCCCAAACGGTCTCAAGACCATTTGGAGGTTACCCCAAATGGTCTCAAGACCATTTGGAGGTCAACTGAGACCGTTTGGAGGTCTAGGGTTTGGTATGGTTGAATAATTGAAGAGTTAGAGGTATCAAATCGAAGTGCTATCAATAGTTAAATTGATGATCAAGCCAATGATGCAAATCCTAATTGGATTTCATAAATTTTAATGAATGATGAAGCAAACGGTCTCAAGACCATTTAGAGGTCATCTAAATGACCACAAGACCATTTATAGGTCATCCAAACGACCTCAAGACCGTTTGAGGTGAGGTCATATCATAACTTGATGATGGTTCGTTGATTTCAATTGGATTAGTACCACAATGTTAACTATTGATGGTTCCTCGATTTCAAAACCCTAATTGATGGGTTCTTGATTATAAATCCTAGTTCAATTGGGATCAAAACCTTAATTAATTTTCCAATTGACGAATGATTCAATAGTTCAATTGATGAATGAATCAATTATTCAAATGATAGGCGGTTCTTTGATGGAAACCTTGAATTGGTTAAGTGTTGAAAGACTTTTTGGTCCATTCGGTTTTGAGAGGGTTTGGACCAAATGGTCTTAAGACCGTTTGAGTCCAAACGGTCTCAAGACCATTTGGAGACCCAAGCCCAGTCGGTTTCAATACATGCTTGCTTAAACAGTTTCAAGGGCAATGTGCCCAAATGGTTTCAAACCGTTTGAATTTTGAAAGACCAAGACCGTTTAGGGTCTAAGTAACCAAAACCGTTTGAGGTTCAACATGGTTAATCCATTTGGATATCTCATGTAAATGAAGATTTAATTGTTCAATTCAATTGGATACCTCATGTAATTGAAGGTTCAATTGATCAAATCTTCTGGACATCCTAGAAGAGGATGAGAAAGAGAGATTCATATATGAAAAATAATCATGTAGCAATCAAGTCTAACACATTCAAAATGAGTGAGGTATACAATTAGGGTATGATCCTTGAGGAAGAGATCATAAAACCCTAATTGAGTTAATTGATGAACTCAAACCCTAATTTAGGGCAATTATGAGTGAAACCCTAATTTAGGAGGATAATGTGATATGAATTTAGGATAATAATTTGAGTAACCCTAATTCAGGGTATTTTAATGTTAAACCCTAATTGGGATGAATAGTAAACCCTAATTGTGGGTTATTGAATATAAACCCTAATCTAGGGTGATGTGAATAGTAAACCCTAATTCTAAATAGGGTGAAGGTGTGTGAAACCCTAATCTTGGACAATGAAAAGTTGATTCATTGGTCCTAATTGAACAAAGGGGATGAGTAACCCTGATTTAAATGAAATGGGAAACCCTAACCCTGGTAAGGGAATAATGGTGTTACTCTGGAATAGCATGGAACTGAAACATGATTGATATATCTATTATCATATGTGCTAACCATGCATGTATCCTAATATGATGAACATAGCCATGTATGAGCTATGATGCTTTATTTATTGAAATTATTTATTGGGCCTTGTGTGTCATAATATGCCTTGTTGCTTAGTAAGAGGTAACAAGAGAGTTAATGGGCCTCAAGTGCCAGATAAGATGGTTGTGCAGTAAGTGTCATGAGTACCTTGGTCAGATGACCTGAAGGTGATGGTTACCTGAAAAAGTGGTAAAAGTGCTCAGTGATGAGCTAAGGGTTTGAATACACAGAACCATATGTTTATGGCATTGAGTTTGAAATGAGGGACTGAGATCCCAATGTCTTTTAAAGACTGAGAAGTAACTGATGAAAACAATACATGTTTCTTTATAGTATTTGTCCTAATAAGTTATGTTTGAAAACTTGACTGATGCTAAAAGAATATGATAATGTACTTAATTAATCAAGTGAAAGCTATTCATGTTGTGCTCTGACCATAGATCCATCATCATCAGTAATTGGTAACGGTGAAATAGGTTTTCTTATGGGATCTCCTGGAGTTCGCATATTTTGAATATTTGGGGGTCAATGGGAAAAAATATCCTTACGTCCGAATGGGGGAAGTGATGGAAGGTAAACATTAAACCTCTCAATCCTTCATTATATGTTCTGGGATGGATGTTTCACAAATTTGCCGATGTTATTAATGGCAGATCGATGGAGGTAAACATGAAATCTCTCTATTGCGAAGGGAGTGCATCTTTTGTTGTAGCTCTATAGAGAAGATGGCACTATACCCTGGCAAGCTATGTAGTAGAGACACAAGATGTCCTGCATGTGATCTCATACTGACCGAGATGTGGGAAGTCATGGAATTCGGCTCTTCCACTGACTTTGTATGGTACTGATTTTGATTTTGCAATGGTCAGTTGGAGTATGAACGGTATACCTCATCTCCTCAGAGCTTAAATATGTTTGTAAAATGTAATCAGCCGTGTAGCGTATTTGCATAAGATTTGAATACGAGCACCATTGGTTGATGATTATCCTGTCTAACATGTCCTGGATATATATAAATGTTACTTATGATCTTCAATTCCATATTGAAATAAGAGACATGATGCCTTGTCATGTTATAGCTGAAATACTTGAATAGGAATGTTGCTCTAATCTGTATAGATATAGATTTATCTGCCATTAAAGTATATTATCCCACTATTCAGTTTATTGCTATTAAACTGGAATAATAATGTTTTCGATGGAGATTTATATCTCTTGCTGGGGCAGTTGTATAATTGTCTCACCCCCGTGGGATCCAACGTATTTAGGTAGACGCCGACAAAGAGGCAGAAACTCTGTAGCAGGGGAATAGCAGCAGCAACAACAACAAGGACAACAGTGATATCCCAGGTGGGGATACTGGCTGTCAAGCTATGTCAATAGAGTCCTATGTATCATCTCTATACTCTCAGGTCCTAGGATTCAGTAGTTAGTGTTTTCATAATCGATATGAGATTTTGGTTTGATTACCTTGAGGATTTTGTTACTTGTGCTGTTTAGCAGAATAATGATGTATATATTTTCCTCGAGAAGAGATGGTACATGGAATGTATAATGTGGATCCGTATGTAAATATAATACTTTGGTTCTTGTTTAAAGATTTTTCCTAAGAATGGATCTCTTTGTAAATGGTTTTAATTTTTAGTGATTTTCAGTAATCCGCTGCTAACGATATGCTTCTACATTAGTTAATCTTGTTGTTTTGGTTAAGACCGGTTTGTACGTCACAAATTAGTGGTATCATAGCTCTAGGTTTGCTGAGTCTATAGAGATATAGGATTAAGATCATTGAGTCTGTTCTAAGTGTTTTCCAGTTATCTGATAGTGTCTTCTACTCATATAGGAGAAGAAGAACTTGAAGATGTCTAGATCACATGACGAACATGCTGCTGAGAGCAGCGTTGCTGCATAAGGAGGAGGTGCAAGAGACCAAGATAGAGAGGAGCTTGTACCTAAACAACCCCAGTTCAATAAAGTAGATATGGGGAACCCAGCTTTCCAAGCCATGTTTGGACAGTTCATGGCAGCCATGACCCATATGACAGATAGGATTCCTGTAATGACCCCGCCTCCTGGTAACCCCCAATTAAGGGAGACCAAAAGGTCAGTGCCATTATCCCAATTAACAGGATCAAAGATTCAACAAATAATCAATAATAATTATGAAATTCTACTAACTAACTGGAATTTGGTATAAAATTAAAACTTTGCATACCTTTTCCAAAATTGGGATGTCTATATCTATCCGCATCAGGAGTCGACTCTAACTAATCCTCCTTTGAACTTTAATTCTTAATTAGTTTCACATATGCCACTTTACTGTTGGTTCTTTTCAAACTTGTACCTCAAACACCGACAAACAAAACATCGGTCAGTATATCGAAATATACTGGTATGTGGGGACAACTTAAAGTTTGCACATAAGGATAACAATCTAATTATCACAATCAAGTTAATTAACCAGCCAATTTACATTTTCCAGTATGACATTCTCCACCGCTTTTGCCCTAACCCTGGCATACCCACCTTAGGGTTTCCTATGCTAATGACTTAAGACCACCTTCTCAATCCTGAGCTTGGTGCCTGGGGTCACCACTCATGGTGCCCTCTAGTCATGCAATATCATAGGTCACCTTCTCATTCCCGAGCTTGGTGCCTAGGGTCACCACTCAAGGTGTCCATTGGTATACCCATCTGGGCCTGACCTTTGGCATCATCCATCAGGGTGGCATATAGGTGCGAGAATACATAATTCTATTATTAATGTGATAATCATAGTGACTTTATAGTTTGCAAGTATGAACATCCAAACTGATAATTTGCATTCAATGTGGTTAACCATCCGGAAAATCCTCGGAAAACTAAGGTGGTTATTCATAATTAACCACATACCTGATTTGTAGATTCAACAAGCTAATAATGATTCCAAGCAAGCAAGTAATCCAAGAAGTAGTTCAACAATCATAGAATTCCTGAAAAGCATACGTAACCTATTTACT
This sequence comes from Alisma plantago-aquatica, assembly GCA_963693085.1. Classification (NCBI taxonomy): domain Eukaryota; kingdom Viridiplantae; phylum Streptophyta; class Magnoliopsida; order Alismatales; family Alismataceae; genus Alisma; species Alisma plantago-aquatica. The sequence goes on along the minus strand of OY856412.1, from coordinate 711,787,145 downwards.
ACACTTTACCAAGAATATATCTATTTAGTTGACTTGGATTCACTTTCTAGGGTTTCTAATCCGAATTGGGGTTTTATTAGGGTTCTTTTTTATCTTTTTACAACTTTCCTCATTTATACCCTAGAACAGCAGTTCTAAGTGCAAAACCTTCACATATTCACATTAGAGCCTTTTTATCATATTAGGTTCCTTCTGGATTAACAACTCATAGTTGATTATGATCTAATTCACCTACAAATTCCATTAATTCCAACTTTATCCATTAGAAAACCCAAATTATCAAATTAAGGGTATCTATCCATGATTAGGAACTTTTTATATTCAAAATGTCTTAGAACCATCATTTAACAACATATTATCATATTTTTCGAATTAAATATAATCTTATCCTCTTTTACCCTAAATTAGGGTTTCTAAGTGCTTATTCATCCATAATTGGTGTAAAACCCTAAATCATGTAATAAATCATCTAGAACAGGTTCAAGTTCATCATTAACGTTTCAACAGGTTACTACTACTTAATTTTGCCAATTAAGCATCATGAACCTAGCCATTAATTACAATTAGGGTTTCTAACATAATTTCATAGCAATTTTCATTAACTTAGCACACTTTTGCAAATATGAACAAAATCAGGCTTTAAAAGTATTTTTATTGGATTCTACGCATTCTTATGATCAAATTTCATGTATAGCATGTCCTATTTCGAGCTACCAATAATTATTTACAAAATTTGCAAGATTTACTTACAAAGGCCAATCACCGAGTGCCACGTGTCCCTTCTGATTCTTTTATTGCGAATCTCTTGACTTGTTGGTTCGCGGATCCTGCCTATTGACCCGCCTAACCTGGCACCCAAGTCCATGTTTTTGGCCTTCATCTTCGTCCCGTGCATAGCCTGGACTGTCCTCCTCTGTTTCCTCTGCATAGCAGGGGAACACGGAACGGTCGGCGACCGCATACTCGCCACCCCTTGCGGCGCCCTCTCTTCCTTCCCTGGACCTCCGTGAATCCATTTGAAGCCCATTGTGCTTCCCATTAGACTTGCAACCCCCCTGCCTACACCTCTGGTGGTCGGGAACTCCCCCCGTGAGCAACTGCCCAGCCCGAACAGATCACCGAATAGGCAGGATAAAATGATCGGCTGACCAAGGCTAGGGCCAACCGGATGACAAAGAAGATTTTTGAGATGGCTCGGACCTCTTTGGAGGATTCTATGGCCTCACTAAAGGGGGATCATCCCCTCTTTTATAGGCCAATTCCCATGGAGTCTGGCTCCATTGGGGAACTCCCAAATCCCCACAAAAAAGGGGCACCAAAGGGGTCATCCAATCTGATTTGATCTCTCAAAAAAGATTATCCACTCTGCAAGAGTCCTAGTGGATCAGGGAAGGGGATTCATAGATTTGATTCCATGATTTACTGTTTCCTTTTCCCGATCTGAATTGAAGAGCAGCCACCATTGGATCCTTGATCCAACGGCTATCAAGTCTCGAATTAGAACACAAAAGGTGACATTTAATGTTATCCTTTACACTTTAGAAAACTTGTAAAATTCATATCTCACAAACTGCTTATCTTTTTAATCTCAAATTTTAGAGGAAAGTCTATGATGACTTAATATACCTCTCTACAAATATTTGGGATCATTATCTCAAAGAAAACGTTCCTTTTATTTAATTGCAAGATACCTCTTAATTATATATATATATATATATATATATATATATATATTTCACGTATTTTCTCTTTCCTTTACTGTTAAATTATTATTTTGAGTTCCTTGAACCTCAAGGAACCTTAATGGCTCGAAATACCCTCTTGAGAATATTTCCTTAGCCTCTTTCCTTATATTTCATCCCTTTTCTTATTAATTTACTTTTTCTTTATAAAAATATCTCTTTTTGAGTATTTCTCTTTATCTCTCTTTTATTTTCCTTATTTGGAGTTCCTTTTAACATTAGGAATCCTTTGGATACAAAAATCCACCAAGATCACTCAATTATACCTTTTTCCACATGTTTTCTACATTTTATCATTATTTTCAATTTCTTTCTTAACAAGGAGATACTTAATTGCTCTTTTCTTTCCTTATTGCATTTTATTTGCAACTTTGGACTCCTTGGAACCCAAGGAACCCAAGAGGCACGAAATCCAACTTTGGATTATATTATTTTTCCTTCTAGAGGTTTCCACATCTTTCTTTTCTCCAAAAACTCAATTATGCATTTATTAATTGAATTTCTTGTTATTGGGCCCAATAGCAAATAAAGCCCACAACACAATCATCAAGGCTATTGTAAATGAAACCCATTTATTCAAAACAAATTATATCATTATTTGTTCCAATATATTTAATATGAGAAATTACATTTCTCGCCAAATGAACCCAAAACTGGGGTTGTAACATCCTTCCCCTCTTATAAGAATTTTTCCATCAAAATTCCATCAAGCAAGCAAACAAACAGGATAAGACTTTCACACGTCCATCATGGATCCCATGTGGCTTCACCCTTTCCATGGTGCTTCCCAAGAACCTTCATCATCTCATATTCTTCCATCTGAGTTCTTTCTTACCTTGGTATATCATACCCTCATACATGACTCAGGACATATCAACCTCTCAAAAGCTGAATAGGTTCAGGGCTCAGCACATGGCTTGGGTACCTCACATATTTCTCTAGATCGGACTCATGGAACACATTTATTCATCACGTTATCCTGAGGGGAAAGGCTAAACACAACCATCTCCACCAATCCATCTCAAATGGACCCATATATCGGGGACTCAACTTTCTCAACTGTAGCTTAGATGGGTCGGATTTTCACATCACATATTCTCCCATAGTGAACCGCATGTCAGTCTGCTTTGCATCGACTCATGACTCATGTCGCCTCTGGGCTTTCTCTCATCCATTGCACGATCAAAGCGACTTCATCTACACACGTTGTGGTTCTTTTCTGACCTTCATGAGGCCTCCTTCACCAACATCATCTTAATGAAGTGGTGACCAACACAACCTCCCTATAGAACTTCTTGCATCCCGATAAAGGCTATGGTGGTTAACATCATACTTTAAGAACTATCTCCATGTATCACCCTGATTGAGCACACATGCTCTCCTCAGACCCTCTAGTCTGGATCATACTAATCATTAGTTAGGGGTGATAAGCAGTACTAACATCGAGTTCTCCATGTACCTACTTCCACACCTTATGGAAGTGAACCTTTAGGTCATACTCAAGAACTTTTGAACTTGCATCATGGTGTTGTTGAACCATCTCTCTCATATGTAGTTCAACTGGATCTGTCCCTTGACAGTACATCATCTAGGTAAGGTGATCTACCATAACCCATATTGCATCTTGATCTTTCTTGTTCAAGGGGAGAATTACCACAACATCCTTAGTGGTGAACTCCCATTCCCTCTCGGGGACTCTCTTAATCCTTCATATCAATGCACTGGGTTACTGGTGTTTGTTCTTCACCTCTTATCACACATGGCAACATACCACAGGTAAATTCATTTTAAATATCCAAAGTACTACTATCACTTACTATCCTTGTAGTACTACGGTGTATGATGAAATTAAAATCATGATCTTTTATATGTCACGATTCTTCAAGGTTGATTCCTCAGAAACCCTAAACCACTCTAATTAGGGTTTCCTCACCTTCTTTTCCAAAGAAGTGCATTTGAGGTTCTACAACCATCCTTTTACTACATCAAGGACTAGGTTATCTAACCAAACAACCATTATCTTGTTAAACACATATCGTTACATCTGAGTGTTAGCCAAACACATCTCCTTTCCAGACTTAAGGTTTGACTAACAACCTCTTCTAGTCTCTAGCCAAACTAGGAAGCTGTATCTCAACCAAAGCATCCATTACCACTTCACATCCTTAGGTATTAGGTAATGTTGAAGACATACACCTCCATGTATTCCACTTATTATCTCAACTCTAAGTTTATCTATATCAAGAAACATCTGAGGTTATTCTCTTGGTGATCAAACTCAACCTTGCATATCTTGCAAATTCCAGATAGCTCAGGGTATCACATCCTCACAAGATGATCTCATTAATACTCTTAGTGTTTGTAAACCATCCATGTATCATTCTCTCCACAAGGGTATGTTATCATCTCTATCTTCATACATTGTAGCAACATTCCAACTCACATCATCTTTATCATTGGTGTATGGCATGTGTATTGTCCTATCTGTCATTCCCATAATAAGAGGAAATAAGCATTTGGCTGCAGTCCAAATACAGAGTTCTTCATGTTCCAAGAATAGAGATGGTACATCCCACCTTGCTAGTACACATTTACATCTAAGTTGAAATGTGCCACATATGCTTCTACAAACATCACGATATCAAAAAAAAATTTAATTCCATGGAAAACTGGTCTCGAACCTACTGAGGTTTACACACATTCCTTGGTCACCTCCTCTAGGTCTATAGGGTGCCGGTACTTTTGGGGTCATCCCTCTTCCCTTATGCATCTAGAGAGTGCCCTACTCATCTGTCCTTTGGGTCCCATGAGTTCATGAAGGTGATCAATCTCCTAACCCATGGCCCTTAGATAATGATAGTTGTTACCTCCCGACCCTATGGTCATGTGCAACTAGGAAATTAGGAAACTCCTTCTTACATCAGTCTTATACCTACCTGACCCTAGGATAGACTTAGGATTCTAACATAGTACATGTCCAACTCAGAACCTGACCCAAGCCTTCATCATCTCTCTCTACATTCATGGGCTGTCTTTCATCCTTTCATAGGGGTCTTGGCAACCTGCCTACCTTGGTCAGACCCCATACCGATTACCTTCATGGTAACACATCCATATGCCCTTAGAGATGGATATCTATGGGTCTACAGGTTTATTTTCATACCATGTACTTTTAACTTAGCTTCTCAAGATGCTATGAAACCTCTTTAGGTTACCTCAAAAACCACAAAACTGGTATACACCCTACCAAAGGGCCCCTCTCCCAGGATGAGAGGAAACTACGCCTTAACAATAAAGGTCACAAACGCCCTTATGTCCAGAGTTTACATCCACATGGGCATGCTTAACCCTAGCTATCTACTAAGGCATAAGCAGACCATCTATTAAACCACGTTAGGTCATGCTTGATCTCATCCTCAACATTGGGTCATGAAAAAACCTTTTCATGTCACTACCTTGGTTGTGAGGGATTCATCAAAGATACCTTTATCTTAATGGGTTTCCTTTTCCCTCACACATGAGATGTATCATGCTCGAAACTATAGAGACTAAAATCTCACAATGGGAATCAAGTACACTACTTCTCCTCTTAGTCCTAGGAACCCTAGGTTCATCATTGGGTGTCCAACTACCTACTCAATCTCTTAACCATGAATCAAGCATGCATAAGGCATGACATGCACTTCATGTCATCCTTTAACTCGAGCACACTTTGGAGTTGAGTCTTCGTCAAGGACAACCAACAAGGTACAAGGCCTCATAACCTGTTACTAAACCTCTTCAGGGTCTAAGGCACTCTTTGTCTCATCTCAGAAGGTAGACACCTTCACCATAGGCACATAGGTACCAGAATCACCAACCTCCCTCTAGGGTTTGGTTCCTCCAAAGGCAACCAAGATATCCTTATCTTCCTGGGATCAAGCACGAGGCAACCACTATCATCCACTTAGGTCGCATCATCCTCAACTCCCCATTATTCTCCATGTCTCCAAATCTAAGCTTCCATCCTCCTTTCTTGGGATCCTTCTCTCTCTCTCTCTCTAGAGCTAACCCTACAAGCAACCTTATTGCTCGAGGTCCTCTCTCCATTAAGGTGGGTCAATCTTACAAGCATACCCCTACATGGGTGATACTTATGTTCAGGATAGCCCTTTATGCTTATCTCATAAGGTATCCATCATACTTACTGGTCAGGTTTTCAACCTACTGCTGCACTACTGCCGTACTCTAGGTGCAAACCATGCCATGCTCATATAAGCTCACGGGGTTTCCATAGGTTCTTCACTAACCTCATCATTGAAGGAGCTATCCTTCACTCTAATATGCACGACCCCTATCTAGGGTTGGGTCGCCAAAGGTGCTAGGTCATCCAACCTCTCATGGATCATATGGGCATCCAAAAGCATGTCTATCCAAACACCTGGTCTACCATGACATCTAACTCATCCTGTCATCTCTCTCTATAACCTTCACTTAGGGTTAGGGTTAACATCATCCTCAAAGGATTTGCTAGGTCTCTACTTTTAATGGAGGTCTCTACCTCCAAGACTAACTCTCTTTACTTATCCTCCTGCCAAGGAGGTCTATCCTCAGGTCTCTCCTGAGGGCAATGACAAATCATGTCATACGACCTAAGCATGTATCTATTCCTTTACGCTTACTCTATTAAGCTTATGCCCATGACATCTTATTTACATGCTTTTCATTAATTTGGTGGAGGATTCCTTAGACCTTATCAACCTTACCCATACCTCAAGAGGGTGCGGGGAAGAGAGAAAACCCTAACCCTTAAGGTCCTTAACAGAATTTGAGTTGAGAAGGGATGAATAAGATGAGAGTGTCCTAAAGGTATCTTATTTCGATTAATACCCTAAGACTTTGGCCAGGTAGTCACACGGATCTGGGAGTCCTCGTATTCTGACTAGCAGTGCGGAGGAAAAGTATTTCCATCCCCCGATTGTGATCCTTTTCTAGACACCACTATCTTTCAGATAATCCTCTAATAACTCCATTGGGTTCTATGCAATTTGTAAAATTTACTAATTATTAAAGATTAAATGAGGAACCTTCGCTCTGATACCAATTGTAACGACCCTACCTCCCGGTAACCCCCAATTAAGGGAGACCAAAAGGTCGGTGCCATTATCCCAATTAACAGGATCAAAGGTTAAACAAATAATCAATAATAATTATGAAATTCTACTAACTAACTAGAATTTGGTATAAAATTAAAACATTGCATACCTTTTCCAAAACTGGGATGTCTACATCTATCTGCATCAGGAGTCGACTCTAACTAATCCTCCTTTGAACTTTAATTCTTAATTAGTTTCACATATGCCACTTTATTGTTGGTTCTTTTCAAACTTATACCTAAAACACCGACAAACAAAACATCGGTCAGTATATCAAAATATACTGGTATGTGGGGACAACCAAAAGTTTGCACATAAGGATAACAATCTAATTATCACAATCAAGTTAATTAACCAGCCAATTTACATTTTCCAGTATGACATTCTCCACCGCTTTTGCCCTAACCCTTGCATACCCACCTTAGGGTTTCCTTTGCTAATGACTTAAGGCCACCTTCTCAATCCCGAGCTTGGTGCCTGGGGTCACCACACATGGTGCCCTCTAGTCATGCAATATCATAGGCCACCTTCTCATTCCCGAGCTTGGTGCCTAGGGTCACCACTCAAGGTGTCCATTGGTCTACCCATCTGGGTCTGACCTTTGGCATCATCCATCAGGGTGGCATGTAGGTGCAAGAATACATACTTCTATTATTAATGTGATAATCATAGTGACTTTATAGTTTGCAAGTATGAACTTCCAAACTGATAATTTGCATTCAATGCGATTAACCATCTGAAAAATCCTCGGGAAAATAAGGCGGTTATTCATAATTAACCACATACCTGATTTGTAGATTCAACAAGCTAGTAATGATTCCAAGCAAGCAAGTAATCCAAGAAGTAGTTCAACAATCACAGAATTCTTGAAAAGGATACGTAACCTATTTACTACACTTTACCAAGAATATATCTATTTAATTGACTTGGATTCACTTTCTAGGGTTTCTAATCCGAATTGGGGTTTTATTAGGGTTCTTTTTTATCTTTTTACAACTTTCCTCATTTATACCCTAGAATAGCAGTTCTAAGTGCAAAACCTTCACATATTCACATTAGACCCTTTTATCATCTTAGGTTCCTTCCAGATTAACAACTCATAGTTCATTATGATCTAATTCACCTACAAATTCCATTAATTCCAACTTTATCCATTAGAAAACCCTAATTATCAAATTAATAGTATCTATCTATGATTAGGAACTTTTTATATTCAAAATGTCTTAGAACCATCATTTAACAACATATTATCATATTTTTCGAATTAAATATGATCTTGTCCTCTTTTACCCTAAATTAGGGTTTCTAAGTGCTTATTCATCCATAATTGGTGTAAAACCCTAAATCATGCAATAAATCATCTAGACCAGGTTCAAGTTCATCATTAACATTTCAACAGGTTACTACTACTTAATTTCGCCAATTAAGCATCATGAACCTAGCCATTAATTACAATTAGGGTTTCTAACATAATTTCAAAGCACTTTTCATTAACTTAGCACACTTTTGCAAATATGAACAAAATCAGGCTTTAAAAGTATTTTTATTGGATTCTACGTGTTCTTCTGATCAAATTTCATGTATAGCATGTCCTATTTCGAGCTACTAATAATTATTTACAAAATTTGCAAGATTTACTTACAAAGGCCAATCACCGAGCGCCACATGTCCCTTCTGATTCTTTTATTGTGATTCTCTTGACTTGTTGGTTCGTGGATCCTGCGTATTGACCCGCCTAACCCGACACCCGAGTCCAGGTTTTCGGCCTTTGTCTTCGTATCGTGCGCAGCCCGGACTGTACTCCTCTGTTTCCTCTGTAGAGTAGGGGATCACGGAACGGTCGGCGGCCGCATACTCGCCACCCCTTGCGGCGCCCTCTCTTCCTTCCCTGGACCTCTGTGAATATGTTTGAAGCCCATCGTGCTTCCCATCAGACCTGCAACCCCCCTTCCTACACCTCCGATGGTCGGGAACTCCCCCCGTGAGCAACTGCCCAGCCCGAACAGATCACCGGTCAATCAGGATAAAATGACCGGCTGACCAAGGCTAGGGCCAACCGGATGACGGAGAAGATTTCTGAGATGCCTCGGACCTCTTTGGAGGATTCTATGGCCTCGCTAAAGGGGGATCATCCCCTCTTTTATAGGCCAGTTCCCATGGAGTCTGACTCCATTGGGGAACTCCCAAATCCGCACGAAATAGGGGCACCAAAGGGGTCATCCAATCCGATTTGATCTCTCAAAAACGATTATCCACTCTCCAAGAGTCCTAGTGGACCAGGGAAGGGGATTCACAGATTTGATTCCATGATTGACTGTTTCCTTTTCCCGATCTGAATCGAAGAGCAACCACCGTTGGATCCTTGATCCAACGGCTATCAAGTCTCGAATTAGAACACAAAAGGTGACATTTAATGTTATCCATTACACTTTAGGAAACTTGTAAAATTCATATCTCCCAAACCGCTTATCCTTTTAATCTCAAATTTTAGAGGAAAGTCTATGATGACTTAATCTACCTCTATACAAAAATTGGGCTCATTATCTCAAAGAAAACGTTCCTTTTCTTTAAGTGCAAGATACCTCTTAATTATATATATATATATATATATATATATTTCACCTATTTTCTCTTTCCTTTACTGTTAAATTATTATTTTGAGTTCCTTGAACCTCAAGGAACCTTAATGGCTCGAAATACCCTCTTGGGAATATTTCCTTAGCCTATTTCCTTATCTTTCATCCCTTTTTTTATTATTTTACTTTTTCTTTATTAAAATATCTCTTTTTGAGTATTTCTCTTTATATCTCTTTTATTTTCCTTATTTGTAGTTCCTTTTAACATTAGGAATCCTTTGGATACGAAAATCCACCAAGATCACTCAATTATACATTTTTCCACATGTTTTCTACATTTTATCATTATTTTCAATTTCTTTCTTAACAAGGAGATACTTAATTGCTCTTTTCTTTCCTTATTGCATTTTATTTGCAACTTTGGACTCCTTGGAACCCAAGGAACCCAATAGGCACGAAATCCAACTTTGGATTATATTATTTTGCCTTCTAGAGGTTTCCACATCTTTCTTTTCTCCAAAAACTCAATTATGCATTTATTAATTGAATTTCTTGTTATTGGGCCCAATAGCCAATAAAGGCCACAACACAATCATCAAGGCTATTGTAAACGAAACCCATTTATTCAAAAAAAAGTATATCATTATTTGTTCCAATATCTTTAATATGAGAAATTACATTTCTCGCCAAATGAACCCAAAACTGGGGTTGTAACAATGCCACTACCTGCACCAAGGGCACCAACCCACAATGAAGGATAGGGAGCTGGCAAGACCTTTGAAAGGCTTCATCGGGTAGGAGCCATAGAGTATGCTGGAACAACTGACCCTGCTGATGTAGATTTATGGTTGATGGAGCTGGAGAAAGCTTTTAGAATCCTCAACATCCTTGAAGTAGAGAAGGTGAGGCATGTTGTATACCTTCTGAAGGGGAGTGCTGGTCAATGGTGGACCATTGAGGAAGGAAAAAGGCCAGGAGTTGAAGTCAGATGGGATGAATTCCGACATGAATTTGTCACTAGATACTTTCCTAAGACATATCTAGATGAGAAGATCTCTCAATTTGAGAGATTGAGGCAAGGAGAAATGAATATTAGCGAGTACGAAGCTAGATTCATGGAGCTTTTGCAGTTCTGTCCGCATATGGCAGGTAGAGATGAGGAGAGGATTTGACGTTTCGAGAAGGCATTGAATACTGAATTGACCACTCTTGTGTCTTCTCTGGAGAACAGAGAAAGATTTGCTACTTTTGTGGAGTCCATGAGGAGGATTGAGAGTTATGTGATCGAGAAGCGGCAAACCAATAATAAGAAAGTGTATCCTCAGTTTCAAGGACAAGGGTCCAAGAGTTTTAAGAAATCGAGGTTCTCTGTACCACCACCACCAAGGTTTAATACCCCGACACAGTGGACGTCAAGTAGGTGTAGGGGCCGTTGTTTTCCTCCAAGTAGAGCCCCCAGTACAACATCATCATCAGTGACAGGACCACCCAGGCAGAGCTTGGGAAGTTACAACTGCTTCCAGTGTGGGAGGTCAGGACACTTGAAGAGAGATTGTCCTGAGAAAGTAAGAACTGTAACTCAACCCCAAAGTCAGAGTCAGCAAATCTCATAGAGGCGATAGTTCAATAATAATGCTAGAGGACATGGACAAGCGTCCCAAGCTAGATCGTCGGCACCAAAAAACCAAGCATAGGGTCAACAGCAAGCAACGACTAGATTCTATGCCATGAATCAACCTGAAGCAGTAGTCAACCCTCGGGTTGTGACAGGTCAGATGGAACTATTTTATTCTGATATGTCTTTGTCTTGCTTTGTATCTGTGTTAATTGATCCAGGTGATACACATTCATTTATCACTCGAGAAGTGATTTATGACTGCAACATGACTGTCAGTCATAGAGCATATAGTTGGATTCTAGAAACCCCTTTGTTGGGATCTGCAGTGTTGCGGGAGGTGTGTTCTCCCTTCACTCTTTCCTTTTCTGAACATCACATTCAAGTGAATCTTATACCACTTGAGATGCAGGGTTTTGACATAATCCTTGGGATGGACACCTTAGAGAAGTATAAGGTTGTCTTGGATTGTAGTTCCAAGCAGGGTGTGTTCACAGACAATGGTGACACATGGATCTTTTAGGGAGACAGAAAGATTGTTCCAACTTGTCCTGTGTTAGCTATGGTAGCTGAGAAGTTGATGAGACAGGGATGCTTTGCATTCTTGGCACATGTGGTAGATACCAAAATAGAGAGCCCTCATCCTTCTGAAGTTCTGGTTGTTAGGGAGTTTGAAGATGTTTTCCCTGAGGAACTTCTAGGTGTTCCTCCGCCCCGAGAGATTGATTTTGAGATTAATCTAATCTCGGGAACACAACTGATAGCACAAACACCATATAGAATGGCACCTGCTGAAATGGCAGAGCTCAAGAAACAACTACAAGAGTCGCTTGAGAAAGGTTTTATCTGACCAAGTACTTCATCATGGGGTGCTCCGATCCTCTTTGTTAAAAAGAAGGACAGGTCAATGCAGTTATGCATTGATTATAGACGGTTAAATAAAGTAACAATAAAGAACAAGTATCCTCTGCCAAGGATCGATGACTTGTTTGATCAGTTGCGTGGTGCAACTATCTTTTCTAAGATAGATCTGAGGTCAAGATACCATCAGTTGCGTATTAAGGAGAGTGATATACCTAAGTCTACCTTTAGGACAAGGTATGGTCACTATGAGTTCATAGTTATGTCGTTTGGACTAACTAATGCACCAGCTGCATTCATGGAACTAATGAATAGAATCTTTAGACCTTTTCTTGATCAGTGCATAGTCGTCTTCATAGATGATATTTTGATATATAGTAGAGATGCTCAACAGCATGAGCAACAACTTCAGCTCGTTCAATGGGAACAACCAAAGACCCGTGGTATTCGTGTTGATCCTAAGAAGGTAGAATCTGTCCTACAATGGGAACAGCCAAAGACACCGACAGAGATTCACAGTTTCCTAGGGTTGGTAGGCTACTACAGGAGGTTCATTAAGAACTTCAGCTCTTTAGCTTTACCCCTGACCAAGTTGACCAGAAAGGAGGTTCCTTTTGTCTGGAATGACAAGTGTCAACATTCTTTACAGCTGCTGAAAGAAAGGTTAACAAGTGCACCTATGTTGGTGTTACCTGAGTAGGGAAAGGGGTACATAGTTTTCTATGATGCATCTAAGAACAGTCTAGGATGTGTGTTGATGCATGATAAGAAAGTGATTTCTTTTGCTTCTTGATAGCTTAAGAAACACGAGGAGAATTATCCGACACATGATCTAGAGCTAGTTGTTGTGGTCAATGCCTTGAAGATCTGGAGACATTATCTCTATGGAGAAACATTCCAAATTTTCACAGACCATAAGAACCTAAAGTATATCTTCTTTCAACATGAGTTGAATATGAGACAACACTGTTGGATGGAGTTAATCAAGGACTACGATTATACAATTGATTATCATCCAGGGAAGGCTAATGTTGTAGCTGATGCACTAAGTAGGAAATCATCCTCACCAGCCTTAGATAAAGCACAGTTAAACTCCTTAGTTTGCTCTAAGAGAGATATGCTCATCTCCTTAAGGAAAGACATATAGAGCTTAAGGTGTCGATGTTAGCTGGGCTGTTAGCTGAGATGCAAGTAAAACATACTCTGAGGCAGCAGATTAAAGAAGCACAACAAGTTGATGTTGTAGTCCAACAGATCAGGTCAAAGTATGGTAGTGAGAAACGAGATGGCTTTCATGAGTCAGAGGATTAGGTAGTCTATTACCATGGTAGGATGGTAGTACCTGATGTTGATAACTTAAGAAAGTTAGTTCTGGAAGAAGCTCATTCTTCAATGTATGCTATGCATCAAGGGAGCACCAAGATGTATCATAACTTAAAAGATATGTATTGGTGGCCTGGTTTGAAGAAAGATGTAGCTGAGTTTGTTATGCGGTGTCTGGTGTGTCAGCAGGTTAAAGCTGAACATCAAAAGCCCACAAAAACAATGCAACCTCTGCCTATACCGCAGTGGAAATGGGATCATGTAACTATGGACTTTGTGGTTGGTTTGCCTAGAACAACCAAAAGTCATGATTCCATTTGGGTGATAGTTGATAGGTTAACAAAGACAGCACATTTCTTACCTGTCAAAACAACCTACACTACTGAGAAGCTTGCACAGATATACATAGATGAGATAGTGTGTTTGCACGGGGTTCCAGCTACAATTGTTTCTGATAGAGGTCCCCAATTTATGAGTCATGTTTTGGAACAAATCCATAAAGCTTTGGGTATGTAGTTAAGGTTTAGTACATCCTTTCACCCACAGACAGATGGACAATCTGAGAGGACCATACAAACCTTGGAGGACTTTCTTAGGGCATGTGTCCTTCAGTTTGTAGGAAGTTGGGATCTACACCTGAGCTTGATAGAATTTGCTTATAATAATAGCTATCAACACACCATTGAGATGGCACCATATGAGGCATTGTATGGTAGACATTGTAGATATCTGTTATGTTGGTATGAAGCAGGGGAATATAAACTTTTGGGTCTTGAGCTAGTACAACAAACAATTGAGAAGATTAAAGTAATACAACAACTGTAGCATCCAACTTGCAAAAACAAAATTAACTGAGCGGAAGTGAATCATTTGCAGCGGATTATTGAAAATCACTAAAAATTAAAACTTTTTTCAAAGAGATCCACACATAGGAAATCTTTTTCATCAAGAACCAAAATATAATATTTACATTCTGTTCCATAAGTACACAACATGTACTGTATCTTCTCGAGGATTACAACATAAGCTGTTCTATTCAACATTATGTACAGACAACATAAAACCTTGAGGAATCAAGTCAAAATCTCAAGTCGATGATAAAAGCACTATCTATAAATCCTGAGGAACTGAGAGTACAGAGACAACACATAGGACTACTATCTATATAACTGGACAGGCAGTATCTCCACCTGAGATATTACTACTGTCCTCGATGCTGCTGTTGTTCCTTCTCTGCCAAAGGTTTCTTGCCTCTTTTTCCGCGTCCACCTAAAAACATTGGATCCCACGGGGGTGAGACAATTGTAAATTGCCCCAGCGGGAGATATAACTCTTTGCCAAAACATTGTATTGCAATTAAAGATATGAAACTGAGCAGAGGTTAAACAGTTTAAAGCATTCTCAACTTTGTAAGCATTGCAACTATTTATGATAGAGCAATATATCATCTATTCTTTTAATAAGGAATAGGAATGACATGTATATCATTTATCCAACATGTTATACCATCATATCAAAATTTTCTTGTGACACTCATCATCTTGTTATGTCACCCATGAAACATTCTTGTTTCATTTTGTTGGCCTTAGCCATCCTGTTAAACAAATAAAGAGATATATCTACCATGTACTCATTTATCATCAATACAGGAATTGGATTAATACCAATCCTAAATCATCTTTACATGCATTGGGTTATTACCAATCCTGTGTTATCACTACATACATTTAGCCTCTGCCAGGTATTGGACTCTTCCAAACCTGATTACACTGCCAGGCATTGGACACTACCAATCCTGATTTCACAGCCAGGCATTGGACTTTAGCCAACCCTAATTACAGGCATTACACCTCTTCCAGGTATTGGACTTTAACCAAACCTGATTACACAGCCAGACATTGGACTTTAACCAATCCTGATTTCACAGCCAGACATTGGACTCTAACCAATCCTGATTTCACAGCTAGGCATTAGACTCTAACCAATCCTGATTTCACAGCCAGGCATTGGACTCTAACCAATCCTAATTATAGGCATTACACCTCTGCTAGGTATTGGACTCTTCCAAACCTAATTTCACAGCCAGGCATTAGACTTTAACCAATCTTGATTTCACAACCAGGCATTGGACTCCAACCAATCCTGATTACATAGTTCATGGAATTTAATTCCTTTAATTCATCATTGATCATCACATACTACTTTAGGCTCTGAACCTTGAGGTTAGCCTACATAGCTTTACACATTCTTTATTGAATACAGTTGTTCCTTTTATTAAGTTTATTAAAACATTATCCTTTCTTGTAATAAACTTTTATAATCATTTTGGTACCTCTCACTATGCCATAATTTCTTGCATGGCTCATAAGGCCCATAAATCATCTTGTCACCTCTCACTAGGCAACATTTAACCATATGGCTCACAAGGCCATTAAACATCTTGTCACCTCTCACTAGGCAATGATAACATATTACTTCATGTAATACAATAGTAACACCTCTTTTCCCTCAATAGGGTTAGGGATTACTATTCATATCATATTATGATTTCTCATGTCCCATTACCCAATTTAGGGTTAGGGTTTCCCATCTCACATTAGGATTTCATAGTTATCAAAGTATATCAACTTTGAGATGCTAACTGTGAAGTCTTTCATATCATGATGTATCACTTTCCTCATCACTTCCAACTTTCTTAAGTTATCAACTTATCTTGGATCAAGTTATTTCCCATCTTAATCCTTTCATCCACTAACCTATCACTCTTACCATGAAGTGCATAGGTTACACATAAGAATGGTCCAACTATCTTTAATGATATGGACTCATCTCAGGTTAAGCCATTGCTTACAATAAGCTTGCCTATGATCAACCATTTATGATATTTCACCTTTATAAGGTTTTACCTACTATTTTATTATTAGGGTTCTGGGTTGTCATCATGTTGCCCCAAATTAAAGCTTCATGTATTATAACTTCAATTAGGTTTTCACATACTTTTTCCCTTTAATAGGGCTTTGGGTTTTCATATACTATTATACTTCATTAGAGTTAGGGTTTCACATCCCATTGCCCATGATTAGGGTTTACTATTCATCCCAACTAGGGTTTCTCATAGAATCACCCTCAATTAGGGTTTCACATGGAATCAATCTTAATTAGGGATTCTCATGGAATCAACCTCAATTAGGGATTCTCATGGAATCAATCTCAATTAGGGATTCTCATGGAATCAACCTCAATTAGGGATTCTCATGGAATCAACCGCAATTAGGGATTCTCATGGAATCAATCTCAATTAGGGATTCTTATGGAATCAATCTCAATTAGGGATTCTCATGGAATCAACCTCAATTAGAGATTCTCATGGAATCACCCTCAATTAGGGATTCTCATGGAATCAACCTCAATTAGGGATTCTCATGGAATCACCCTTAACTAGGACTTCCACTATTGTTACCCACAACTTGGGTCTACTATTCATCTTCATTAGGATTTCATTTAATTGTTCATAATTAGAGATTCACTATTCATCTCAATTAGGGTTTTACATCACATTTCCCTAAATTGGAGTTTCATATATCGTTACCCTGGATTAGGGTTACATCCTCACCCTGGATTAGGGTTTCATTTAGAATTGCCCTGAATTAGGGTTAGAGTTCAATAGCCCTGTCAATTAGGGTTTATGTTCCTGATTAGGGTTTCATGATCTATTTACTTAAGGATCATACCCTTAATCACCTCGTGAATCATATTCATGTATGAATTTCATGCTATCATCTTCTTAACTTGATTAGGTTACATCAACCCTCAATCAAGTACATACAACTATGATTAACATAGTGTACCAAGTCATTGTTCTTATAAGAAATTAGGGCTCATCCCTTAATTGGTACTAATCACTTAGGTACTATTAGGGTTTCAAACTTGTACCTTCATTGATTGTCATTACTAATCATCATTGGATCAATGGATCATTCACCATCTTAATTCTCAAGAGACTCAATCACATTGGACCTCCATTACATAAGGTATCCAATTGATTTGACCAATTGAATCTTCAATTACAATAAGTGTCCAAGTGGATTAACCAATTGAGTCCTCAATTAATTTTGACTACTTGAGACCCAAACGGTCTTGGTCTTTCAAAGTACAACGGTTTGAAACTGTTTGGTAAAGGTGGTCACTTGAAATTGTTTGCTAAAGCAAGTACTTGAAACCGTTTGCTAAAGCACTCTTAAGATCGATTGGGCCTCAAACAGTTTGGGATCATTTGGTCCCAAACGGTCTTAAGACCGTTTGGACTCAAATGGTATTGATACCTTTTGGTCCAAACCTCCTCAAAACCTCATGGGCCAAAGATGGTCTCAACCTATCAAGTTGATTTGGGGTTCTCAATGTTGATTCCTTCAATCATTGAATTCATGTAACCAATCTTCAATTGGATCCATCACCATACTTCAATTGAGTTAATTAGGTCATCCTTGAACTGATTTGACCCTAAATTAACCCTCAATTGATCATCAATTAGGGTTTGAATCAATTGGATTAGGGTTTGGATTCGATGATCCTTCAACATTAACTAATGTGAAACTAGTTACTTTAAAACTATTGGACCATCATCCAAATTGGGCATGACCTGACCCCAAACGGTCTGGAGGTCGTTTGGATAACATCCAAATGGTCTTGAGACCGATTTCCCATGTCAATATCAAAATCCAAGTCAATCAATCAAAGTTTGGATCATTGGATTGATCAACAAGTCAGCATTTGATTGCACTTCAACTTAGCACATTTAGATTTTCAAACACCTAACCATAGTCAACCATAGACCTCCGAACGGTCTTGGGATCATTTGGATGACCTCCAAATGGTCTTGAGACCGTTTTCCCATCATATCATCATCAACCATGTCATTCAATTAGGGTTTGGATCCTAGGATTGGTCACCAAATCAACACTTAATTGTATTTCAATTTGGTATCTTTGGACCTTCAAACACTTGACCAAACTTAAACCTAAACCTCCAAACGGTCTTGGGTGACCCCCAAACTGTCTTGAGACCGTTTGGGTGATCCCCAAACGGTTTTGAAACCGTTTGGGTCAATCAACCCAAAGCATCAACTCATTCAATTGCAAAATCAGCACTTAGCCGATTAGGGTTTATACCATATGTTTGAATCTTCAAATACTTAACCATACTCAATCCTAGACCTCCAAACGGTCTTGAGACCGTTTGGGTGATTCCCAAATGGTTTTGAAACCGTTTGGGTCAATCAACCCAAATTTCAAACTCAATCACTTATGAAATCAGCACTCAACCCGATTAGGGTTTAGGTGATTGATGGACCTTCAACTCATGAACCAATTGGAGTTAATCAATAATAATTGGTGGGTCATTAACCTAGATCATTATGAACAAGTACCCAAATGGTCAACCCTAGTCAACATCACCAAACAGTCTTAAACCGTTTGCTTCTATGCGGTATAGTGAAACTGTTTCATTCCAAATGGTTTGAAACTGTTTGTTCCAAAACACAAACCGTTTGGACATTTGATTGAAACCGTTTGGTCTAGATATTTGGGGAGGTGTGTGATTATGATGATGTCATCATTATCAAGCTCTAGACCCACGAAACCTGCTGTGATTTCCATGGAGATTGCATCAATCAACCAAATCAATAATTGTAAATAGAGAAATGATCATTATTTGATGGGGAATTGAATGCAATAACAAAGTTAGGGTTTCAAGTTATAAAACCCACCTCCAATTGAGCTCCAAAGCTCCAATCTCACTGAAACAATGGTGTATGAAGCTTTTGCAACTCCCCCTAGGTTCGTCCTCAAGCTTTTGGTTGAAAATATTAGCTAGGGTTGAAGAGGAGATCGAAATAAGAAGAAATCCATAATGTATTTTCAATTTCCACCATGGAATCAAGGTGAAATGGATCAAGAACCTTAACAACAGGTTGGGGGTAGTCCTCCTGACCCTACAAACCTCCCTTGGTCGTTTCCCAAGCATGGAGAAGAAGTGGGGTCGAAAAATCCTTTCATTTGGCTTGTAAAAGGTCTTTTATAAAAACATTTCAATGAGAGAGAATATGCTTTGTAAAAATCCATTTAATCCCAAAAATATGGCCGCCTATTCCCCCTCATCTTCCTTAGGAACGAGGCTATATTGTTTGCCTCTTATTCCTCTCAATTATCCATGATTTAAAGAAAAGAAAATCAAGCACCTTAAATCATATAATATTAATATCCATATGTGAGAGGATATTTCTTTTTCTTATAAAATTGTGAGTGAGTTATCCATTCCCTTGGATATTTTCGTGGTCCTTGCAAGGCTCAAGGATTTCCACGCACATATGAATTCAACCATTTTAATTTTGGTTGAAGGCCCTTTAATTAATACATTTATGTTTGCCCTAAATCGAATTAGGGTTTCAATTAGGATTAAATCTTGATTATTTTAATATCAAGATTCTCTCTCCTCCAACTTAATTCAATTGAGGTGCCCCTCTCATTTTATTTTCTCTAAATGGTGCCAAGAAACATTAGGGACCTTATTGAAGTGGAAATTTGCATATTGAACCCTTAGTTTTGGGGAAATTGCACTTTACACCAAAACTAGGTTTTAATGCACAAACATTGCTTTATCAACTTTTCCTTGGTACTCAGGCTACCACAAGCCATACCTCTGCATCATCTTCATTATCATGATGATTCAACATATGAGGAACATCTTATCATGCAACATTTTCAATTTAACCCCTTAACTTTGGTAATTTGCACTTCAGTCCAAAATAAGCAAACATTGCTTCAACATTATTCAAACAGGACCAAATTGAAACATAAGTTCCTCTTGAGCCTTAATTACTTTTCACAAGATAATATTAAACATATAATCATCTTTCTTAATCAAAACTCCTAGGGTTAAAGTGTAACCCAGGTCAGGGATGTTACAACAACAGTTGAAAGCTGCCCAGGATAGATAGAAATCTTATGCT
Organism: Alisma plantago-aquatica; assembly: GCA_963693085.1. Classification (NCBI taxonomy): domain Eukaryota; kingdom Viridiplantae; phylum Streptophyta; class Magnoliopsida; order Alismatales; family Alismataceae; genus Alisma; species Alisma plantago-aquatica. The sequence goes on along the minus strand of OY856412.1, from coordinate 711,766,887 downwards.
GATAAGCATCATAGACCCTTAGAATTCCAAGTTGGAGACAGAGTATACCTCAAGGTTTCACCTTGGAAAGGTATTCTGAGATTTGGAAAGAAGGGGAAGTTAGCTCCTAGATTTATGGGACCTTATCCAATCATTGAAAGCATGGGAAAGGTAGCCTATAAGCTGGGGTTACCACCTGAATTGCATAGATTACACCCAATGTTTCATATCTCTATGCTGAGGAAGTGTCATCCTGACACATAGTTAGTTCTACAACCTATGGAGGTAGAACTAAATGATGATATATCTTATGTTGAAGGACCGGTGTTGGTTCTTGTCAAGAGAATTAAAAAGCTAAAAAAGAAAGACATTTGTCTTGTAAAAGTTCTATGGTGTCACTATGGCATTGAAGAAGCTACGTGGGAGTTAGAGGAAGAGATGAGGAGGAAATATCCTACTCTTTTCTCTTGAGATTTTTGTTGATGATTTCGGGGACGAAATCCTTGTAAGGGGTGGATAACTTGTAACATACCTGACCTGGGTTATGCTTTAACCCTAGGTGTTTTGTTTAACAAAGACAATTATATGCTTAATATTATCTTTTGAAAAGTAATTAAGGCTCAAGAGGAACTTATATTTCAATTTTGTCCATTTTGAATAATGTTAAAAGTAATGTTTTACTTGTTTGGACTAAAGTGAAAATTACCCAAGATAAGGGGTTAAATTGCAAGTTGTGCATGATAATATGTTCCTCATGTGTTGAAGAATCTTGGGAATGAAGATGATATAGAGGTATGGCTAGTGAAAGCCTGAGTACCAAGAAAGAGTTGATAAAGCAATGTTTATGCACTAAAACCTAGTTTTGGTGTAATGTGCAATTTACCCAAAACCCAGGGTTCAATATGCAATTTACCACTTCAATAAGGTCCTTAATATTATTGGCATCTTTTAGAGGCAATAAAATGAGAGGGGCATCTCATTTGAGCTACTTTGAAGGAGAGAGAATCTTGATATTAAAATAATCAAGATTTAATCATAATTGAAATAATGCAAAAATAATTATATTAAATAGATTTCCCTTCAACCAAAATTGTGTTGGTTGAAATCCACATATATGGACGTCCTTGTGCCTTGCAAAGGCAAAGGAAAGATCAACGTGAGTGGAGAACCCACTCACATTAAGAAACTAAAAAGAATTATCCACTCACTTATTGTAACATCCATGACCTGGGTTATGTACTAACCCTAGGTGTTTTGCCTAATTTAGTTGATTAAATGCTTTCTCTTATACTTCGAAAAGTAATTAAGGCTTTTGAGGAACTTATATTTCAATTTCAGTCCTTTTTGAATAATGTTGAAACATTGTTTTGTTACTTTTGGACTAAAGTGCAAATTACCCAAGTTGAGGGGTTAACTTGCAAATTGCACATGATAAGATGTTCTTCTGATGTTGAGACATCATAATAATGAATATGATGTAGTGGTATGGTTTCCACAAGCTTGGGCATTAAAATAAAGCTTGTAGAGCAACCTTTGTGCATTAAAACCTAGTTTTGGTGTAATGTGCAATTTACCCAAAACCTAGGGCTCAATATACAAAATACCACCTCTAAAGGGTATCTCATGTTTCTTGGCATCAGGTAGAGCAAATAAAATTAGAGGGGCGTCTCATTTGAATTATCATGGAGGAGAGAGTATCTTGACATTAAAATAATCAAGATTTAAGTATATATGGAGCTTTAATTTAATTTAATGCAAAAAGAAATAAATTAACTGAGGAGCCCTTCAACCAAAAGTTGAGGGATGTGTTTGTAATAAGTTGGACGTTATTGTGCCTTGCTTGGGCATAAAAAGATTTTGGTTGAGTGGAATCCACTCATAATAATATAATATAAAGTATTATCCACTAAAAGTTGAATAATAATATAAAACTCCTTAAGATGCTTAATTCCTTTCCCATTAATCTTTGGATAATGGAGAGGTTTTTTTAAGTAATGGAGGTGGCTTCGTGGCCAAGATTTGGAGGGGAGTTTAGTGGATATTATTTTGATTTTAAAGAAAACAACTCTTTTTTTTTCCTTGAAAACCCATATACATATCCATTATACTCATCCTTGTCCAATAACACCCAAGGCTCGTTTCCTTAGTATTCATTTCTCAACCTTGCTCTGGCCGACCAAGGAAGAGCACAGGAGTAGAGGAAGGACGAACAGACCTGTTGGTAAGTTTTGATCATCTCCTACCTCAGATTCATGGTGGAAACTCTAAAGCAATGCTTAATTAATGGTTTTCTTCACTCGATTTCCAATCCTAGACAAGTTGTTCATCTAAAAGTTGAAGGATGGACCTTGGATAGCTATTGGAACTCCATCCACCATTAAAACCGTGGAGGTTGGAGCTTGGGATCAGTTCTAGAGGCGGGTTTTATAACTCAACCCTTAAGCATTAGTATTGCACTCTTTTCTATAATAATCGTTGGTTACCTTTCTTCTTTGATACTCTTTTGAGTTCTTGCTAAAACTTCCGTGAAGAACATCAACTATTCTTGGTTGAACAGAGGAAGACAAAGATGACATCATCATAGATGATTATCCAAAGAACTACTTTACCAAACGGTTTCAAATCTTAGCTCAAACGGTTTCCCAAACTGTTTTGGAGTAAACGGTTTCAAACTGTTTGGAATGAAACAGTTTCATTAAACCACATAGAAGCAAATGGTCCAAGACTATTTGGTGGCGTTGACCAAGCATTGACTATTTGGAGATCTGTTGAAAATAATGTAGATTATTGACCCATCAATTAAAATTGATTATCTCTAATTGGTTCACTAATTGAAGGTCCAACAATCACCAAAATCCTAATCGGGTTAAGTGCCGATTTAATTATTGATTGAGTTAGAAAGTTGGGTTGATTGACCCAAACGGTTTCAAAACCATTTGGGGATCACCCAAATGGTCTCAAGACCGTTTGGTGATCACCCAAGACCGTTTGGAGTTTTAGGGTTAAGTTTGGTCAAGTGTTTGAAGGTCCAAAGATACCAAATTGAAATACAATTAAGTGTTGATTTGGTGACCAATCATAGGATCCAAACCCTAATTGAATGACATGGTTGATGATGATATGATGGGAAAACGGTCTCAAGACCGTTTGGAGGTCATCCAAACTATCTCAAGACCGTTTGGAGGTCTAGGTTGACTATGGTTAGGTGTTTGAAGATCTAAAGGTACTAAGTTGAAGTGCAAACAATTTCTGATTTGGTGAAAAATCCAATGGTACAAACCCTAATTGGTTGACTTGGATTTTGATGTTGACATGGGAAAATGGTCTCAAGACTGTTTGGAGGTCATCCAAATGACCTCAAGACCGTTTGAGGTCAGGTCATGTTCAAGATGGATGATGGTTCAATGGTTTCAAAAGTAACCAATCTCACATTGATTAATGTTGAAGGATCATCGATTCCAAACCCTAATCCAACTGATTCAAACCCTAATTGATGATCAATTGAGGGTCAATTGAGGGTCAAATCAGTTGAAGGTTGACATAATCAACTCAATTGAAACATGGTGATAGGTCTAATTGATGAGTAGTTCCATAGATTCAATGGTTGAAGGAACCAACATTGGAAACCCTAATTTAATTGGAGTGGTTGAGACCCTTTTTGGTCCTTGAGGTTTTGAGGAGGTTTTGAACAAACGATCTCAAGACCGTTTGGGACCAAATGATCCCAAACCATTTGAGCTCATGCGTTTTCAAAATGTTACTTTAGCAAACTGTCTCAAAAGTCAACTTTGGGCAAACGATCTTCACCACCTACTTTACTAAATGGTTTCAAGTATGTAACCAAGACCGTTTGGATGTTATTTGAGCAAGACCGTTTGAGTTCTGTTTTAGTCAAGACCATTTGGGGTCTATATGACCAAGACCGTTTGGTGGATAATTAACCAAAACCTCATGGGTACTTAAAGTGGTCAAAGGACAGGTTGATCATGATGTAATCAAAGGTGATTATAGTGTTTGTATCCTAATAATCTAGGGTGATTATTACCCTTTAAATAATCAAGCATTAATGATCATGGTGATGAATACATAACCCATGATGTCAATTCTCCTTCAAGATTAAGTTGACTTAGCATAATCAAGACTGAAGCAAACACCATCTTATGGAAGATGAGAGAGAAAAGACCTCCTACATGAATGATAATCATGTAGTGGACTTTCTTTATGAATGTATGTCTAATTGGGGTATGATCCATGGTAGTGACATCATGAAATCCTAATTATGAAGGTTAATGAATCATAACCCTAATTTAGGGTATTAATGGAAGTAACCCTAATTGAGGGCATTAATAGGTCAAATCCTAATGCATGATGATGGTATGAACTTAATTCATAGTAATGACACGACAAAGCTTAATTCAAGGTACTTTGATGATCACTCCTGTTTGGGGTGAATAGTAAACGCTAACTGTTGGTAGTTGAACATGAACCCTAACCTAGGGTGATGTAATATGAATAGTAAACCCTAACCTAGGGTGATGTGATATGAATAGTAAACCCTAACCTAGGGTGATGTGATATGAATAGTAAACCCTAACCTAGGGTGATGTGATATGAATAGTAAACCCTAACCTAGGGTGATGTGGTGTGAATAGTAAACCCTAATCTAGGGTGATGTGATGTGAATAGTAAACCCTATTTCCAAATAAGGTAAATGGAAGTGTGAAACCCTAATTCTGGGTTATACTTTATAGCATGAAGCTCTAAGGTTGGATAATGAAATGATAAGTCATTAATCCTAATTGAGCTAAGGGAATGATTAACCCTAATTGAATTGAAAGGGAAACCCTAACCATGGCAAGGGCATAGTGGTGTAATCCTTGATTAAAGATGATATAGTTGTTTTACATTATGCTGACATGAAATTAATGTATCTGTTATCATCTGTACTAATAATGCATGTTTTATGAGATATTGAACATAGCCAGGTATGAGATATGATGCTTTGTTTAATAAAAACACTTTATGAGTTGTGTAAGCAATGACATGCTATGTTGCCTAGTGAAAGGTGGCAAAAGAAGGTTTATAGGCCTTAAGGGCTATGTGAAATACCTGCACTGTAATTATCATGTTTACACTATTAGATGATTTGATGGCATTAAGTTACCTATTAAAGTGGTAACATGTGTTTTGATGATCTAAGGGTTGAACACCCATATTCTTGAATCATGATGATGAGATAATAAGGGATTGAGTTCCCAATGTTATTAAAGCTATGAAATGAACTTGATAAAAGTAGTACTCTTTCTTTATGGAAATTGTTATAGTGGCTTATGTTTGAAAACATGCCTGATGCTAAAAGAATGATGTAATGTACTTAAATAATCAAGTGAAATGATATCATGTAGATCCCTGACTATAGATCCATCATTGTCAGTAGTTTGGTGATGGTGAAACAAGTTTTCCTAAGGGAACTCCTGGAGAGCATACTTTTGAGTATGTGGGGGTTATGGACATGAATATCCTTACGTCCTAATGGAGGAATTGATGTGAGATAAACATTAAATCTCTCAATCCTTCATTATATGTATATGTCGGGATGATGTATCACTAATCTCCCGATGATGTTGTTAATGCTGAATCGATGTGAGATAAACAAGAAATCTCTCAATTGCGAAGAGGGTACAACATGCCACTGTAACTCTAATAGTGAAGTTGCTAGTATACCCTGGAAAGCTATATTGGTAGAGACACGAGATGCCCTGCATTTTGTTCCTCACACTAACTGAGGAAGATGAGGTCATAGAAATCCGACTCTTCTGATTGACCTATGTATGGTACCGATTTCGATTTCACAATGGTCGGTTGGAGTATGAGCGGTATACCTCATCTCCTTAGGGCATAAGTATGTTTGTAAAATGTAATCAGCCGTGTAGCATATTTTGCTTAGGGTTGAACTACGGGAATCAATGATTGATGATACATTGTTTATTATGTCCTAGTCGGATAAATGATATACATGTTCTTCATATTCCTTATTAAATGAATGACTTGCTGCTTAATCAAGTTATAATTGAAATGATTGCATAGAGCATACTGCTCTACTTATCTTAATTAATGATTTACCTGCTGTTGAATATTTATAATTCTGCCGCTCAATGTTATTCTATTATCTACAATAACAATGCTTCTGGTGGAGAGTTATAACTCTCGCTGGGACAATTTTCAAATTGTCTAACCCCCGTGGGATTCAACTTTTTAGGTAGATGCCGAGGAAGAAGAAACCCTTCAGTGGGTGGGCAGCAACATCAGTCACAACAACAACAACAACAAGGATAGTAGTGATCTTCAGGTGGAGATACTGACTGTTAGGTTCTGTATATAGAGAGTCATATGTGTCATCTCTGTACTCTCAGGTCCTAGGAGTCAGTAGATGGTTTGATATAGATCTAAGGTTTTTGGCTTGATGCCTCGAGATTTTTGTATACTACTTATGTACAATTTAACAGGGTAGTCAATGTTTGTGACTCTCGAGATGAGATAATACAGAGATGCACTGATGAATCTGATTGTAAATAAATTACTTTGTTTCTTTATGAAAGAGTTTTATAGTTTGTGGATCTCAGTGCAAAAAGTTTTAATTTTTAGTGATTTTCTGTAATTCCACTGCTAATTAATCGCTTCCACTTTGGTTAATCTCGTTTTGTTAGTCAGACGCCATAATTTAGTGGTATCAGAGCTCTAGGTTTGTTGAGTCTACAGAGACATAGGACTAGGGTTGTTGAGTCTATTCTAGTGTCTTCTAGTCTATCTGATAGTGTCTTCTGCTCATATAGGAGGAGAAGAGAAAACTAAAGATGTCTGGATCACATGAGGAACATGTTGCAGAAAGTAGTGTCGTTACACCCGGAGGTGGTGCAAGAGACCAAGGAAGGGAGGAGCCTGTGCTTGAGCCACCCCAGTTCAATCAAGCTGACATGGGGAACCCAACCTTCCAAGCCATGTTTGGGCAGTTTATAGCTTCCATGACACACATGACTGATAGAATGCCCATACCTGCACCTAGGGCACCTACCCCTCAAGAAAGACAGGGAGCTGACAAGACGTTTGAACGACTACGCCGGGTTGGAGCCACAGAATATGTTGGGACAACTGACCCAGTAGATGCTGACATGTGGATAACTAAGTTAGAGAAGGCCTTTAGAATCCTGAACATCCCAGAAGCTGAGAAGGTTAGACATGTTGTATACCTTCTTAAGGGGAGTGCTAGTCACTGGTGGACCATAGAGGAAGGGAAAAGGCTAGGTGTGGAGATTGAATGGGAAGTGTTCCGGCGGGAATTTGTCAACAGATACTTCCCTAAGACGTTCCTGGATGAGAAAATCTCTCAGTTTGAGATATTAAGACAAGGACCAATGAACATTAGTGAGTACGAGGCTAAGTTCATGGAGCTTTTGCGGTTCTGTCCGCATATGGAAACTACAGATGAAGAAAGGATTCTGTGTTTTGAGAAAGGATTAAACGCTGAGTTGACCACCCCTGTGTCTGCTCTGGAGAACAAGGAAAGATTTGCTACCTTTGTGGAGTCTTTCAGAAGGATAGAGAGGTCTATGACGGAGAAGCGACAGACCAAGGTCAAGAAGGCGTACTCCCAGTTCCAAGGATCCTCATCCAAAGGTTTCAAGAAACTGAGGTTTTCCGTGCCTACACCACCACCTAGATTCAGTACCCAGATGCAGTGGACGTCAAATAGGGGTAGAGGATGAAGTTTACCACTAGAAGGATCTTGCAACTCAACATCTGTGTCGGTTACAGGACCATCCAGACCACAATAGGGGATCAAGAGTTGTTTTATATGTGGATAGATGGGGCATCTGATGAAGGATTGTAGAGCCCAATAGGCAAGTGTGACTCAACCTCAAAGGCAGAGTCAACAAAGTTCTCAAAGGAGACAGTTTCCAGGTGGCGCTAGAGGATGTGGATAGGCGTCCCAAGCTGGATCATCGACACCCAGTCACCAAGCACTGAATCAACCAAAGGCAACAGTGAGATTCTATGCGATGAATCCACATGATGCAGTGATCAACCCTCGGCAGGTCAGATGAAGTTGTTTTATTCTGATATGTCTACATACTTCATCGTATCTATTTTCATTGATCTGGGTGCCACACATTCCTTTATCACCCGAAGAGTGATTCTTGACTGCAATATGACAATTGGTCATAGGGCAGAGAGTTTGAAGTTGGAAACTCCCTTGATGGGATCTGTTGTGTTGTGGGAGGTGTGTTCTCCCTGTATCCTTTTCTTTTCTGAATATCACATTCAAGTGGATCTTATACCACTTGAGATGCATGGATTTGATATAATCCTTGGGATGGACACCTTATAAAGGTATAAGGTTGTCTTGGATTGTGAGTCCAAGAAAGTTGTGTTCACAGATGATTGTGACACATGGATCTTTCAAGGAGATAGAAAGATCCTTCCAACCTTCCTTGTGTCAGCTATGGTAGTTGAGAAGCTGATGAGACAAGGATGTTATGCATTCTTGGCCCATGTGGTTGCTACCACCATGGAGAGTTCTAATCGTGCTGAAGTTTCGATAGTTAGGGAATTCGAAGATGTGTTTCCTGAAGAACTTCCAGGTGTACCTCCACCCCGAGAGATTGATTTTGAAATTAATCTAATCCCCAACACACAACCAATAGCACAAACACCGTATAGGATGGCACCTACTGAGATGGATGAACTCAAGAAACAACTACAAGAGTTGCTTGAGAAGGGTTTCATTCGACCAAGCACTTCACCCTGGGGTGCTCCTATCCTCTTTGTTAAAAAGAAGGATGGGTCGATGCGGTTGTGCATGGATTATAGACAATTAAATAAAGTAACAATAAAGAATAAGTATCCTTTACCGAGGATTGATGATCTCTTTGACCAGTTGCGTGGTGCAACCGTATTCTCAAAGATAGATTTGAGGTCAGGATATCATCAGCTACGTATTTAGGAGGGTGACATACCTAAGTCTGCATTTAGGACAAGGTATGGTCACTATGAGTTCACAGTTATGTCATTTGGACTAACTAATGCACCAACTACATTTATCGAACTCATGAATATAATCTTTTGACCTTTTCTTGATCAGTGTGTTGTTGTCTTCATAGATGACATCCTGATCTACAATAGAGATGCTCAGCAACATGAGCAGCATCTTCGTCAGGCTCTAACTTTGCTAAGAGAGCATAAGTTGTATGCTAAGTTTAGAAAATGTGAGTTCTGGTTACCAAAAGTTTCTTTTCTTGGACACGTAATATCTACTTCAGGTATAAGTGTTGACCCTAAAAAAGTAGAATTTGTCTTGCAATGGGAGCAGGTGAAGACACCGATGGAGATCCACAGTTTTCTAGGGTTGGCAGGCTATTACTGGAGGTTCATTAAGAACTTCAGTTCTATAGCTTTACCCTTGACTAAGTTGACCAGGAAGGATGTTCCTTTTGCCTGGAATGACAAGTGTCAACAATCATTCCAGCTATTGAAGGAAAGGCTAACAAGTGCACCTGTGCTGGTGTTACCTGAGAAAGGAAAAGGGTATATAGTTTTCTGTGATGCTTCTAAGAATGGACTAGGATATGTGTTAATGCAGGATAAACAAGTGATTTTTTTTGCTTCTCGACAGCTTAAGAAACACGAGGAGAATTATCTGACACACAATTTAGAACTAGCTGTTGTAGTCCATGCCCTGAAGATCTGGAGACATTATCTCTATGGAGAGACATTCCAGATTTTCACAGACCACAAAAACCTAAATTATATATTTTCTCAGCATGAGCTAAACATGAGGCAACGCCGCTGGATGGAGTTAATCAAGGACTACGATTCTACAATTGATTATCATCCAGGGAAGGCCAATGTGGTCGTTGATGCTTTGAGTAGGAAATCAGAAACACCAGCTCTAGATAAAGCACAGCTGAATTATTTGGTGTATTCTAGGAGGGATATGCTTATCTCTTTAAGGAAAGACAATGTACAGTTAAAAGTATCATTGTTATCTGGGTTGTTAGCTAAGATGCACATAAAACCTACTCTAAGACATCATATTAAGGAGGCACAGCAAGCTGATGATGTAGTTCAACAGATTAGATCAGAGTATAGTAGTGAGAAATGATATGATTTCCATGATTCAGATGATCAAGTACCCTATTATCATGGTAGAATGATAGTGCCTGATGTGGAAAACTTAAGGAAATTAGTCCTGGAAGAAGCTCATTCTTCAATGTATGCTATGCATCCAGGAAGCACCAAGATGTATCATAACTTGAAAGATATGTATTGGTGGCCTGGTTTGAAGAAGGATGTTGCTGAGTTTGTTATGCGATGTCCAGTGTGTCAGCAAGTTAAAGCTGAACATCAGAAGCTTACAGGAACATTGCAGCCTTTACCCATGCCACAGTGGAAGTGGGATTATGTAACCATGGACTTTGTGGTTGGTTTACCTAGAACAGCCAAAAGTCATGATTCCATCTGGGTAATAGTTGATAGGTGGGAAAAGACAACACATTTCTTGCCTATCAAAACAACCTATTTTGCTGAGAAGTTGGCATAGTTATATGTAGATGAGATAGTGCGGTTGCATGGGGTCCCAGTTACCATTGTTTCTTACAGAGGTCCCCAGTTTACGAGTCATTTTTGGGAGCGACTTCATAAAGACTTAGGCACACAGTTAAGGTTTAGTACGACCTTTCATCCTCAGACTAATGGACAATCAGAAAGGACTATACAAACCTTGGAGGACTTACTTAGGGCATGTGTCCTCCAATTTATGGGAAGTTGGGATCTACATCTAAGCTTGATAGAGTTTTCCTATAACAATAACTATCAACACAGTATTGACATGACAACTTATGAATCTTTGTATGGTAGACGTTGTAGATCTCCCCTATATTGGTATGAAATTGGTGAATATCAACTTTTGGGTCCTGATCTTGTACATCAGACCACCGAGAAGATTAAAATAATATAACAACAGTTAAAGACTGCACATGATAGGTAGAAATCTTATGCTGATAAGCGTCATAGACCTTTAGAATTCCAATTTGGAGACAGAGTGTACCTCAAGGTCTCTCCCTGGAAAAGAGTTCTTAGATTTGGAAGGAAAGGAAAGTTAGCTCCTAGATTTATGGGGCCTTATCCAATCATTGAACGAGTTGGAAAGGTAGCTTATAAGCTGGAATTACCACCTGAGCTGCAGAAGTTGCACCCAATGTTCCACATTTCCATGCTAAGGAAATGTCATCCTGACACAGAATCAGTTCTGCAACCTATGGAAGTAGAATTGAATGATGATATATCTTATGTTGAAGGACCTATGTTGATCCTTGACAGAAGAATTAAAAAGCTGAAAAAGAAAGACATAAGTCTTGTAAAAGTCCTCTGGAATCACCGTGGCATTGGAGAAGCTACATGGGAACTAGAGGAAGAGATGAGAAGGAAATACCCTACTCTTTTCTCTTAAAATGTTTTGTTAATGATTTCGGGGACGAAATCTTTGTAAGGGGTGGATAATTTGTAACATTCCTGACCTGGGTTATGTACTAACCCTAGGTGTTTTGCCTAATTAAGTTGATTAAATGCTTGCTCTTATAGTTTGAAAAGTAATTAAGGCTTTTGAGGAACTTATATTTCAATTTCATTCCTTTTTGAATAATGTTGGAACATTGTTTTGTTACTTTTGGACTAAAGTGCAAATTACCCAAGTTGAGGGGTTAACTTGCAAATTGCACATGATAAGATGTTCCTCTAATGTTGAGACATCATAAGAATGAATATGATGTAGTGGTATGGTTTCCACAAGCTTGGGCATTAAAATAAAGCTTGTAGAGCAACCTTTGTGCATTAAAACCTAGTTTTGGTGTAATGTGCAATTTACCCAAAACTTAGGGTTCAATATGCAAAATACCACCTATAAAGGGTCTCTCATGTTTCTTGGCATAAATTAGATCAACAAAAATGAGAGGGGCATCTCATTTGAATTATCATGGAGGAGAGAGAATCTTGACATTAAAATAATCAGGATTTAAGCATATATGGAGCTTTAATTTAATTTAATGCAAAAAGAAATAAATTAACTGAGGAGCCCTTCAACCAAAAGTTGAGAGATGTGTTTGTAATAAGTTGGACGAGATTGTGCCTTGCTTGGGAATAAAAATATTTTGGTTGAGTGGAAGCCACTCATAATAATATAATATAAAGTATTATCCACTAAAAGTTGAATAATAATAGAAAACTCCTTAAGACGCTTAATTCCTTTCCCATTAATCTTTGGATAATGGAGAGGTTTTTGTAAGTAATGGAGGTGGGTTTGTGGCCAAAATACGGAGGGGAGTTTGGTGGATATTATTTTGATTTTAAAGAAAACAACTCTTTTTCTTTTTCCTTGAAAACCCATATACATATCCATTATATTCATCCTTGTCCAATAACACCCAAGGCTCGTTTCCTTAGTTTTCTTTTCTCAACCTTGATTTGGCTGACCAAGGAAGAGCACAGGAGAAGAGGAAGGATGAAAAAACCTGTTGGTAAGTTTTAATCATCTCCTACCTCAGATTCATGGTGGAAACCCTAAAGCAATGCTTAATTAATGGTTTTCTTCACTCGATTTCCAATCCTAGCCAAGTTGTTCATCCAAAAGTTGAAAGACGGACCTTGGATAGCTGCTGGAACTCCATCCACCATTAAATCCATGGATCTTGGATCTTGGGATCAGTTCTAGAGGTGGGTTTTATAACTCAACCCTTAAGCATTAGTATTGCACTCTTTTCTATAATAATCGTTAGTTACCTTTCTTTTTTGATACTCTTTTGAGTTCTTGCTAAAACGTCCGTGAAGAACAACAACTGTTCTTGGTTGAACAGAGGAAGACGAAGATGACATCATCATAGATGATTATCCAAAGAACTACTTTACCAAACAGTTTCAAATCTTAGCTCAAACAGTTTCCCAAACCGTTTCGGAGTAAACGGTTTCAAACCGTTTGGAATGAAACAGTTTCCTTAAGCCGCATAGAAGCAAACGGTCCAAGACCGTTTGGTGGCATTGACCAAGCGTTGACCATTTGGAGATCTGTTGAAAATAATGTAGATTATTGACCCATCAATTATAATTGATTATCTCTAATTGGTTCACTAATTGAAGGTCCAACAATCACCAAAACCCTAATCGGGTTAAGTGCTGATTTGATTATTGATTGAGTTAGAAACTTGGGTTGATTGACCCAAATGGTTTCAAAACCATTTGGGGATCACCCAAACGATCTCAAGACCATTTGGTGATCACCCAAGACCATTTTGAGGTCTAGGGTTAGGTATGGTTGAGCAATTGAAGATCTAATGATGCTATGTTGAAGAGCAATCAAATGTTGATATGGTGACCAATCCTAGGATCCAAACCCTAATTGAATGACATGGTTAATGATGATGTGATGGGAAAATAGTCTCAAGACCGTTTGGAGGTCATCCAAACGATCCCAAGACCGTTTGGGGGTCACCCAAGACCGTTTGGAGGTCTAGGGTTGACTATGGTTAGGTGTTTGAAGATCTAAAGGTACTAAGTTGAAGTGCAAACAATTGCTGATTTGGTGAACAATCCAATGGTCCAAACCTTAATTGGTTGACTTGGATTTTGATGTTGACATGGGAAAACGGTCTCAAGACTATTTGGAAGTTATCCAAACGACCTCAAGACCGTTTGGGGTCATGTCATGTTCAAGATGGATGATGGTTCAATGGTTTCAAAGGTAACCAATCTCACATTGATTAATGTTGAAGGATCATCAATTCCAAACCCTAATCCAAATGATTCAAACCCTAATTGATGATCAATTGAGGGTCAAATCAGTTGAAGGTTGACCAAATTAACTCAATTGAAACATGGTGATAGGTCCAATTGATGAGTAGTTCCATAGATTCAATGGTTGAAGGAACCAACATTGGAAACCCTAATTTAATTGGAGTGGTTGAGACCCTTTTTGGTCCTTGTGGTTTTGAGGAGGTTTGGACCAAACACTCTCAAGACCGTTTGGGACCAAACGATCCCAAACCGTTTGAGCTCATGCGTTTTCAAAATGTTACTTTAGCAAACGGTCTCAAAAGTCAACTTTGGGCAAACGATCTTCACCACCTACTTTACTAAATGGTTTCAAGTATGTAACCAAGACCGTTTGGAGGTTATTTGAGAAAGACCGTTTGATGTCTATTTTAGTCAAGACCGTTTGGGGTCTATATGACCAAGACCGTTTGGTGGATAATTAACCAAAATTGCATGGGTACTTAAAGTGGTCATAGGACAAGTTGATCAATTGACTAATACATGATGTAATCAAAGGTGATTATAGTGTTTGTATCCTAATAATCTAGGGTGATTAGTACCCTTTAAATAATCAAGCATTAATGATCATGGTGATGAAGACATAACCCATGATGTCAATTCTCCTTCAAGATTAAGTTGACTTAGCCTAATCAAGACTGAAGCAAACACCATCTTATGGAAGATGAGAGATAAAAGACCTCCTACATGAATGATAATCATGTAGTGAAATTTCTTTATGAATGTATGTCTAATTGGGGTATCATCCATGATAGTGAGATCATGAAATCCTAATTATGAAGGTTAATGAATCATAACCCTAATTGAGGGTATTAATGGAAGTAACCCTGATTGAGGGCATTAATAGGTCAAATCCTAATGCATGATGATGGTATGAACTTAATTCATAGTAATGACACGACAAAGCTTAATTCAAGGTACTTTGATGATCACTCCTGTTTGGGGTGAATAGTAAACCCTAATTGTTGGTTGTTGAACATGAACCCTAACCTAGGGTGATGTGATATGAATAGTAAACCCTAACCTAGGGTGATGTGATATGAATAGTAAACCCTAACCTAGGATGATGTGATATGAATAGTAAACCCTAACCTAGGGTGATGTGATATGAATAGTAAACCCTAACCTAGGGTGATGTGATGTGAATAGTAAACCCTAATCTAGGGTGATGTGATGTGAATAGTAAACCCTATTTCCAAATAAGGTAAATGGAAGTGTGAAACCCTAATTCTGGGTTATACTTTATAGCATGAAGCTCTAAGGTTGGATAATGAAATGATAAGTCATTAATCCTAATTGAGCTAAGGGAATGATTAACCCTAATTGAATTGAAAGGGAAACCCTAACCATGGCAAGGGCATAGTGGTGTAATCCTTGATTAAAGATGATATAGTTGTTTTACATTATGCTGACATGAAATTAATGTATCTGTTATCATTTGTACTAATAATGCTTGTTTTATGAGATATTGAACATAGCCAGGTATGAGATATGATGCTTTGTTTAATAAAAACACTTTATGAGTTGTGTAAGCAATGACATGCTATGTTGCCTAGTGAAAGGTGGCAAAAGAAGGTTTATAGGCCTTAAGGGCTATGTGAAATACCTGCACTATAATTATCATGTTTACACTATTAGATGATTTGATGGCATTAAGTTACCTATTAAAGTGGTAACATGTGTTTTGATGATCTAAGGGTTGAACACCCATATTCTTGAATCATGATGATGAGATAATAAGGGATTGAGTTCCCAATGTTATTAAAGCTATGAAATGAACTTGATAAAAGTAGTACTCTTTCTTTATGGAAATTGTTATAGTGGCTTATGTTTGAAAACATGCCTGATGCTAAAAGAATGTTGTAATGTACTTAAATAATCAAGTGAAATGATATCATGTAGAGCCCTGACCATAGATCCATCATCGTCAGTAGTTTGGTGATGGTGAAACATGTTTTCCTAAGGGAACTCCTGGAGAGCATACTTTTGAGTATGTGGGGGTTATGGACGTGAATATCCTTACATCCTAATGGAGGAATTGATGTGAGATAAACATTAAATCTCTCAATCCTTCATTATATGTATATGCTGGGATGATGTATCACTAATATCCCGATGATGTTGTTAATGCGAATCGATGTGAGATAAACAAGAAATCTCTCGATTGCAAAGAGGGTACAACATGCCATTGTAACTCTAATAGAGAAGTTGCCAGTATACCCTAGAAAGCTATATTGGTAGAGACACGAGATGTCCTGCATGTTGTTCCTCACACTGACTGAGGAAGATGAGGTCATAGAAATCCATCTCTTCTGATGACCTATGTATGGTACCGATTTCAATTTCGCAATGGTCGGTTGGAGTATGAGCGGTATACCTCATCTCATCAGGGCATAAGTATGTTTGTAAAATTTAATCATCCCTGTAGCATATTTTGCTTAGGGTTGAACTATGAGAATCAATGATTGATGATACATTGTTTATTATGTCCTAGTCGGATAAATGATATACATGTTCTTTATATTCCTTATTAAATGAATGACTTGCTACTTAATCAAGTTATAAATGAAATGATTGCATAGAGTATACTGCTCTACTTAGCTTAATTAATGATTTATCTGCTGTTGAATATTTATAATTCTACTTCTCAATGTTATTCTATTATCTACAATAACAATGCTTCTGGCGGAGAGTTATAACTCTCGTTGGGACAATTTTCAAATTGTCTCACCCCCATGGGATTCAACTTTTTAGGTAGATGCCGAGGAAGAAGAAACCCTTCAGTGGGTGGGCAGCAACAACAGTCACGACAACAACATCAACAACAACAAGGACAACAGTGATCTTCAGGTGGAGACACTGACTGTTAGGTTCTGTATGTAGAGAGTCCTATGTGTTGTCTCTGTACTCTCAGGTCCTAGGAGTCAGTAGATGGTTTGATATAGATATGTGGTTTTTGGCTTGATGCCTCGAGATTTTTGTATACTGCTTATGTACAGTTTAATAGTGCAGTCAATGTTTGTGACTCTCGAGATGAGATAATACAGAGATGCACTGATGAATCTGATTGTAAATAAATTACTTTGTTTCTTTATGAAAGAGTTTTACAGTTTGTGGATCTCAGTTCAAAAAGTTTTAATTTTTAGTGATTTTCAGTAATTCCGCTACTAATTAATCGCTACCACTTTGGTTAATCTCATTTTGCAAGTCGGGCGCCACACTTATGGATATCAATATTATAAAGGTTAAGGTTCTTAATTTATTTTCCCTTAATTCATAGATAATGGAAGGGAGTTCGGTGGTGATAAAGTTGCCTTTGCATGCAAGGAACCAAGGGGGAAGAGGTGGCAACAATTTTGGAATTAAAGGATTCACATGAGGCATTTTGTCTCTCATTGATTTTCTTATAAAAACTCCCTTTACCACTCAAACCAAAGGCTTTTTCGAATCCACTTCTTCTCTTTGCTTGCAAAAACAATCAAGGGAGCTAGGGACAGCAGGAAGGCGACCCCCAACCTGTTGGTAAGCTTCTTGACCTTCGTTCATCTTGATTTCATGGTGGAAAGCATAAATCAATACATGATTTCTTCTTATCTCGATTCCATCTTCAATTCTAACCATTCCATTTCACTCAAAATCTTGAGGAACGAAGCTTGTGGTGTGGAAAAGCTTCTTCCACCATTATTGACGTGAAGATCCAAGCTTTGAAGATCAATTGGATGCGGGTTATATAACTTGAGTCCTTATTCATTGTTATTGAATTCAATTTCTCAATCAATTATGTTCAATTGCTCTTCTTTCAATTCCTTTAATTAGTTCATGCAATTACAATGATAATGGCAGTAGTTTTCGATGGACTAAAGCTTGATTATGATAACATCTTCTTAGGCACAAATTCCAACAAGTTTGTATTGCAAACCGTTTTAAGAGTTTGGTCCAAACGTTTTCACCAAACCGTTTAGAGACCAAACGGTTTGCAAACCGTTTGGAGGTTTGGACCCCAAACCATTTAGAAGAGTTGACCATTTGGATGGGTTTACCATTTGAGGTCAGGACCCTAGTAAATGTTGGATGATGATCTAATGGATCTAATTGGTTAATTCAATATATGGACAATCCTCAAATTAGAAACCCTAATCGGGTTCAGTGCTGAAATTGCAATTGGTTGACATAAAGTTTGGGTTGATCTTCCCAAACGGTCTCAAGACCATTTGGAGGTTACCCCAAATGGTCTCAAGACCATTTGGAGGTCAACCAAGACTGTTTGGAGGTCTAGGATTTGGTATGGTTGAATAATTGAAGAGTTAGAGATATCAAATCGAAGTGCTATCAATAGTTAAATTGATGATCAAGCCAATGATGCAAACCCTAATTGGATTTCACAAATTTTAATGAATGATGAAGCAAACGGTCTCAAGACCATTTAGAGGTCATCTAAACGACCTCAAGACCATTTAGAGGTCATCCAAACGACCTCAAGACCATTTGAGGTTAGGTCATATCATAACTTGATGATGGCTCATTGATTTCAATTGGATTAGTACCACAATGTTAACCATTGATGGTTCCTCAATTTCAAAACCCTAATTGATGGGTTCTTGATTATAAATCCTAGTTCAATTGGGATCAAAACCTTAATTGATGGTCCAATTGAAGGATGATTCAATAGTTCAATTTATGAATGAATCAAGGATTCAATTGATAGGCGGTTCTTTGATGGAAACCTTGACTTGGTTAAGTGTTGAAAGACTTTTTGGTCCATTCGGTTTTGAGAGAGTTTGGGTCCAAACGGTCTCAAGACCATTTGGGTCCAAACAGTCTCAAGACAGTTTGGGTCCAAATGATCTCAAACCATTTGGAGACCCAAGCCCAATTAGTTTCAATACATGCTTGCTTAAATGGTTTCAATGGTAATGTGCCCAAATGGTTTCAAACTGTTTGAATTTTGAAAGACCAAGACCGTTTAGGGTCTAAGTAACCAAAACCGTTTGAGGTTCAACATGGTTAATCCATTTGGATATCTCATGTAATTGAAGATTTAATTGGTCAATTCAATTGGATACCTCATGTTATTGAAGGTTCAATTGATCAAATCTTCTGGACATCCTAGAAGAGGACGAGAAAGAGAGATTCATATATGAAAAATAATCATGTAGCAATCAAGTCTAACACATTCAAAATGAGTGAGGTATACAATTAGAGTATGATCCTTGAGGAAGAGATCATAAAACCCTAATTGAGTTAATTGATGAACTCAAACCCTAATTTAGGGCAATTCTGAGTGAAACCCTAATTTAGGAGGATAATGTGATATGAATTTAGGGTAATAATATGAGTAACCCTAATTCAGGGTATTTTAATGTTAAACCCTAATTGGGATGAATAGTAAACCCTAATTGTGGGTTATTGAATATAAACCCTAATCTAGGGTGATGTGATGTGAATAGTAAACCCTAATTCTAAATGGGGTGAAGGTGTGTGAAACCCTAATCTTGGACAATGAAAAGATGATTCATTGGTCCTAATTGAACAAAGGCGGTGAGTAACCCTAATTTAAATGAAATGGGAAACCCTAACCCTAGTAAGGGAATAATGGTGTTACACTGGAATAGCATGGAACTGAAACATGATTGATATATCTGTTATCATATGTGCTAACCATACAGGCATCCTGAGATGGTGAACATAGCCAGGTATGAGTTATGATGCTTTATTTATTGAAATTATTTATTGGGTCTTGTGTGCCATAATATGCCTTGTTGCTTAGTAAGAGGTAAGAAGAGAGTTAATGGGCCTCAAGTGCCATATAAGATGCTTGTGCAACAAGTGTCATGAGTACCTTGGTCAGATGACCTGAAGGTGATGGTTACCTGAAAAAGTGGTAACAATGCTCAGTGATGAGCTAAGGGTTTGAATACCTAGAACCATATGTTTATGGCATTGAGTTTGAAATGAGGGACTGAGATCCCAATGTCTTTTAAAGACTGAGAAGTAACTGATGAAAACAATACATGTTTCTTTATAGAATTTTTCCTAATAACTTATGTTTGAAAACTTGAATGATGCTAAAAGAATATGATAATGTACTTAATTAATCAAGTGAAAGCTATTCATGTAGTGCTCTGACCATAGATCCATCATCGTCAGTAGTTGGTGATGGTGAAATAGGTTTTCCTATGGGATCTCCTGGAGTTCGCATATTTTGAATATGTGGGGGTCAATGGGTGAAAATATCCTTACGTCCTAATGGGGGAATTGATGGAAGGTAAACATTAAAACCCTCAATCCTTCATTATATGTTCTGGGATGGATGTTTCACAAATCTCCCGATGTTGTTAATGTCGTATCGATGGAGGTAAATATGAAATCTCTCGATTGCGAAGAGAGTGCAGCCGCCGCTGTAGCTCTATAGCGAAGATGCCACTTTACCCTGGAAAGCTATGTATCAGAGACACAAGTTGTCCTGCATGTGATCTCATACTGACTGAGATGTGGGAAGTCATGGAAATCGGCTCTTCCACTGACTTTGTATGGTACCAATTTTGATTTCGCAATGGTCGGTTGGAGTATGAGCGGTATACCTCATCTCCTCAGAGCTTAAATATGTTTGTAAAATGTAATCAGCCGTGTAGCGTATTTGCATAAGATTGAAATACGAGCACCATTGGTTGATGATTATCCTTTTTAGCATGTCCTGGATATATATAAATGTTGCTTATGCTCTTCAATTCCATATTGAAATAAGATACATGCCGCCTTGTCAAGTTATAGCTTAAATACTTGAATAGGAATGTTCCTCTAATCTATATAGATATAGATTTATCTGCCATTAAAGTATATTATCCCACTGCTTAGTTTATTTCTATTAAACTGCAATAATAATGTTTTCGGCAGAGAGTTATATCTCTCGCTGGGGAAATTGTATAATTGTCTCACCCCCGTGGGATCCAACATTTTTAGGTAGACACCGACAAAGAGGCAGAAACTATGTAGTAGGGGAAGAGCAGCAGCAGCAACAACAAGGACAACAGTGATATCCCAGGTGGGGTTACTGGCTGTCAAGCTATGTAAATAGAGTCCTATGTGTCATCTCTATACTCTCAAGTCCTAGGTGTCAGTAGTTAGTGTTTTCATAATCGATATGAGATTTTAGTTTGATTACCTCGAGGATTTTGTTACTTGTGCTGTTTAGCAGAATAATAATGTATATATTTTCCTCGAGAAGAGATGGTACATGGAATGTACAATGTGGACCAGTATGTAAATATAATACTTTGGTTCTTGTTTAAAGAGTTTTCCTAAGAATGGATATCTTTGTAAATGGTTTTAATTTTTAGTGATTTTCAGTAATCCACTGCTAACGATACGCTTCTGCATTACTTAATCTCATTGTTTTGGTTAAGACCAGTTTGTACGTCGCACACAACCTTTTTAGTTGATGGGAACTTCAATTAATATATTTATTTTTGCTACAAAATAAATTAGGGTTTCAATTATGCTTAAATCTTGATTATTTTATTATCAAGATTATCTCTCCTCAAAAGTAATTCAAACAAGATGCCCCTTTCTTTTTATTTTCTATAAATGATGCCAAGAAATAGTAGGGACATAATAGAGTTGGTATTTTACATATCCAACCCTAGGTTTTGGGTAAATTGCAAATTACACCAAAACTATCATTCAATACACAAACATTACTCAAACAAGCTCCTTCTTGAAACTTAGGCTTGCGGAAGCCATAACTTAGCATCATTCTCATCCTTATGATGCTATAAAACTTGAGGAACATTTATCATGTAACATTTTCAAGGTAACCCCTTAAATTGGGTAAATTGCACTTTAGTCCAAAATAGGTAAAATATTGTTTCAACATTATTCAAATAGGACCAAAATTGAAACATAAGCTCTCCTTTAGTCTTATTTACTTTTCAAAAGATAAAGACAATAATCTAAATAAATTACTTAAGAAAAACTTCTAGGGTTAAGCCTTAACCCAGGTTAGGGATGTTATAAGAAAAGTGAGAAGGGAAGTTAAGGGAGGAAATAAAAGTGAGGAGATAGGTGAAAAGTAAAAAGGGAATGGAGGGAAGTAAGGAGATAGATTCAATGGAGGAGAGATGAGGTACGTGAGGAGTGAAGTACATGGAGGAGAGGAAAGAAGTAAGGAGAGAGGTGAGAAATAAATAGAGGAGATGAGGTATGTAAGAAGAGTCGATTGAATGGAGGAGAGATCAGGGAAGTGAGGAGAGAAGTGAGTAGGGAAGTAAAGGGATGATAACAAATAAGTGAGAAGAGAGGTGAAAAGTAAAAATATAAGAGGAGAGAAGTAAGGAGAGGGGAGTGAATGGAGGAGAGATGAGGGAAGTGAGAAGGGAAATCAAGGGAGGAAAGGAAATAAGTGAGGAGATAGGTGAGAAGTAAATAGAGAGAGAGGACGAAAGTAAGGAGAGGGGATTCAACATAGGGGATATGAGGGAAATGAGGAGTGAAGTAGAGGGAAGAGAAGAAAGAAGTGAGCAGAGAGGTGAGAAATAAAAAGAGGAGATGAGGGAGTAAGGAGAGTGGATTGAATGGAGGAAAGATGAGGGAAGTAAGTAGAGATACAAGGAGGGAAGTAAAGGGATGAGAGAAAAGAAGTGAGGAGAGAGGTGAGAAGTAAAAATAGAATAGGAGGGAATTAAGGAGAGGGGAGTGAATGAAGGAGAGATAAGAAAAGTGAGAAGGGATGTCAAGGAAGGAAATAAAAGAAGTGAGGATATAGGTGAAAAGTAAAAAGGGAGTGGAGGGTAGTAAGGAGGGGGGATTCAATGGAGGACAGATGAGGGATGTGAGGAGTGAAGTACATGGAGGAGACAAAACAAGTAAGGATAGAGGTGAGAAATAAAAAGAGGAGATGAGATAAGTAAAATGCATCGATCGAATGGAGGACAGATCAGGGAAGTGAGTAGAGAAGTGAGGAGGGAAGTAAAGGGATGACAACAAATAAGTGAGTAGAGAGGTGAAAAGTAAAAATGGAAGTGGAGGGAAGTAAGGAGAGGGGAATGAATGAAGGAGAGATGAGGGAAGTGAGAAGGGAAATCAAGGGAGGAAAGGAAATAAGTGGTGAGATAGGTGAGAAGAAAAAATAGAGATGAGGGAAGTATGGAAAGGGGATTCAACAAAGGAGAGATGAGGGAAGTCAGGAGTGAGGTATAGGGAGGAGAGGAAAGAAGTGAGGAGAGAGGTGACAAATAAATGTGTAAGCGAAGTGAGAGTGGATCGAGTGAAGGATATATGAGATAAATGAGGAGGAAAGTAAAGGGATGAGAGGAAAGAAGTGAAAAGAGAGGTGAGAAGAAAAAATAGAAGAGGAGGAAGTAAGGAGAAGGGAGTGAATGGAGAAGAGATGAGAGAAGTGAGAAGGGAAGTCAAGGGAGGAAAGGAAAGAAGTGAGGTGAGAGGTGAGAAGTAATATATGAGAGGAGGAAAGTAAGGAGAGGGGAGTGAATAAAGGAGAGATGAATTGGGTGCATTACCACATTAGTGGGTGTGTTACTACATGTAATGGACACATTAACACCACTATTGGGCACATGACTACAAAGTTGGGAACATTTAATATCATAGTTAGCTATATAATTGATATGCATGCTACCTAAGAATTGGGTGCAATGCCATTATAATTGGGCACACTAGAGACATAATTGGGAATTTTACTACAAATTTTTGCGCATTATATTAATATTTTTTATTATTTTCTATTATGCGTGTACCTTGGTAAATTGGGCGCATGACCACCATATTTGGTGCATTACGACCATAATTGGGCATTGTACCGCAACTATTGGATGCATTATGATAATTTGTTCTCATTTGCCATAATATGTGTACTCTAAGAATTGGGTGCTTTAGCACCATTTGGGTGCATTAGTAGCTTAATTGGGTGCTTAAGTATAAATATCAAACACAATATGTTAAGATATTTATGCTTGTTTCTTATTATGCACATACCCTAAGAGTTCCTGACAATTTAGTATATTGTACGCATTATGTTTAGATTTATATGTTTATTTCTTATTATGCATGTACCATAAGAATTGGCCACACTACCACTGGAATTTTGACGCATTACCATAGTATTTCAGAGCATTATGAAAAATATTTGACGTGTTATGTTAAGAATCATGACCCTTTCATATTATGCATGTAACCTAAGAATTGGGCTCATCAACACCATAATTGAGGGCATTATCATCATAATTGTGTACTTTAGTATAAATATTGGGCGCATAATATTGATATATTTGTGCTCATTTCTCACTATCTATGTCCTAAGAATTATGCACATTGCCAACGAATTTGGAAGCACTACCAACCATAATTCGGCACTTTAATATAAATATTAGGCACATTATGCTAAGATTTGTGCTCATTCACTATTATGTGTGTATCCTAAGAATTATGTGCATTAGCACCATAATTGGATGTAGTATCACAACAATTGGGTGCTTTTTTATTAATATTGCACGCATTATAACAATAATTTTGTGCTCATTTGTTATATGGACATACGCTAGGAATTGTGTTCATTACCACTAAATTTGGGTGTATTAACAACATAATTGGAGACTTTACTACAAATATTAGCGCTTTATGTTAACATTTGTATTTATTGTCTATAAGTACGTACCCTAAGAATTATACACATTAGCACCATAATTGGGCATATATCACAATAATTGGGAAATTTACTATAGATATTGGACACATTGCATCATACTTAATGCACCCAATTCCACTGGTAATGTGCCCAAAATTTAGTAAAATAAGTTCAATTCTACTAGTAATGTGCATGATTTTAGTGGAATGCCCCCGGTTTATTAATAATGAACCACTTTCCTCTCTTCTATTGATTTCCTCCTCACATCAATCATTTTTTATTACTTCTCACCTCCTATGTTATTAGTTCCTTCCTCTCCCCTTATAGTTCCTCCTTACTTCACTCCTTTTCTCAAAAAATGTGCCAATAATACTTTTTTTTCTTTTTTTTTGTTCTCAAAAGCATGTCGATATCAGTCTTGTTCATATCTACTTTTTATAAGGTATCTAATCATTTTATTTGGTCAAAAAATTCATTATTGATTGAAAATTATACACAAAATAATATACTTATTTCTTACTTCTCTCCACTTTTATCCCCCCCCAAAAAAGTATGTATTGGGGACGCACTGACAGGAGCATTTTTGTAGCATGTGAAACCCCACTGCACGTCCCAAAATTTAGGTCATATTGGACCAACGAGGTCCCTGTGGGGACGTAGTCTTATTTATGCATTTCTCACAAATCAATAACACTTTCTCACAATCGACTTATTTCCCTCATTTTTTTCACATTTCTCTCATAATTTTCACTCATTTCCATACTGTTTTTTCCTTAAACAATCAGTTAGTTTTACATTTTACTTTATTGTCTATGTAAGAACTGTAATATATCCAAAATATAATCAATTTCCTAACAATTTGAGTAATGAATAACTAGTGTATTAAGAAATGTACTTCTACCTAGTAAATGTCATCGAGATACATCATTGCCAATGTATAATCTTTAGGTATGTCAAAAAAGTCATCAAACTGTTAGGATTTTGTCTCTGATCCTAATTGGATAATAAATATTATCTAACAATATTAGGAAAGTACAACTTAATGTTAGACTTGTAGTACAAGACATTATTTCCTTATCCTTTTATATTGTCATTTTATAATTCCTATAAAATAATATGTATCATATTGTACTGTCTAATCGAGAATCCCTATCTACATAAATAGGAGTATACATTATTAGAATACGATGCACCAATGTGTGGGGGTTCCAATGTGTGATAACTTTGGGTGTACCAACATGGGACAATATTGTGCGTCAAAGACGGGAAGCCACAAAAGATAGTCAAAGGGGGAGAGAATGAGAGTGTGTTATGAGATTCTATTGTGGGCACGAGATTGTGAGGGACCGAAAATCTTTGTAATCTTCTTGAGGTTACTTAATAGAATTCTGTGGTCTTCTTCGCCAATCATATTCTCTGCTTAGTTATTTATTTGGTAGTTATTGGCTTTGTTGACGTGGGACATCAAGGCTTTTATTGTGCATCCTTGAGCTATATTTCGTGTGGCATTTTTTATGGGCTTGAAGCTTCCGCAAATCTCTTCAAGTGATATCATAGCGGGGTCCATGTGAGACGATCACAAAGCATCAGGAGCACATAAAAGCTTGACAACATTGGCAACTACCGTTGAGGGTCATCTGATAGAAAATCTTGTTGGCCACACTATCATGGAATTAGGAGGGCGTGAATCTACAAGTTCTAAAATATCAACGTGAGGTGAAGTCATGTTATCTACTTGCAAGGGGTAATTGGCCAGGGAGGCTACCTGGTTCGATCGACCGGTTGGATTTTATTCTAATCAAAGTTGAAACGGATGATGAGAGGTCTACGAATATAGGAGGTGTAGATGAAGTAGTAGCATGAGTGGAGGGCATCATGAACCTAAAGATTACTACATGTATTGAACTCTCAAGGGAAGTCTGGTGTGAGATTGCAAATTTGGCTATAAAGTACCCTACACATGTTTATTGCCTTCGCGAGTCTCTGTATGGGCTTAAACAGGCTCCTCGTGCCTGTACGACTTAGCTCCTTTCTCATTGATCATTAGGGCTCAAAGACAGACATGTCACTGTTCATCTACAACAAAGGCTCGACCTTGATTTCTTTCCTGATGCATGTTGATGATATATTGGCCATGAGCAATGAAAAGAGGAAGTCGTGATTAGATAAAAGAAGATAAAACCCTATGACATGGTGGCCAAAAGTGCAAAGGATGTGATTCTTCCTACCATAGGTGGAGGCGGTATAGTTTCTCAAAATGTACAACATGAGAATCTCTCACGTGAAGGGTATGGGCATCCAAGTCTAGACACACACTCCATACATGCGTGCATGGCAAAGCGCTTCTAGAAACAGAAGCAGCTTCTGAGGGAGGAAGTATAGAAGAAGAATGGGAGCAGACTTCTTGGAGGAGCAACTTCAACAGATAAGATACAAGGTGGAGATTGTTAAGATTTTATCTCTTATCCTAACTAGATAAGATATAATATCTGAAAATATTAGAAAAGTGTAAATTAATGTTAGACTTGGAGTCTAATATATTATTTCCTTATCCTTTTGTATTGTCACTTCCTAATCCTTATAGAATTAAATGTAGCCTCTTGTACTGTCTAATTGGGGGACCCAATCTATATAAATAGGGGTAGACACTGTTGGGATATGGTGTGCCAATGTGTCGGGGTTCCAACATGTGGTAACTTTGGGTGTACCAACGTGGGACAACATTGTGCCTCAAAGATGGGAAGCCACAAAAGATAGCCAAAGGATGAGAGAATGAGAGTGGGTTACGGGATTCTATTGTGGGTACATAATTGTGAGGGAGCAACAATCCTTTTAATATTCTTGAGGTTACTTAATAGAATTATGCGGTCTTATTCGCCAATCGTATTCTCTGTTTGGTTATTTATTTGGTGGTTATTGACTTTGTCGACATGGGGCGTCATGGCTTTTATTGTGCATGAACAAGCTGTATCTCATGTGATTTTTTTGGGCTTGAAGATTCTACAAATCTCTTCACAAACATGATCGAGTAAACAAAAGACACATCATAAAAGATAAACAAAGAGAATTACAAAAAGGAAGACTAAACCACAATATATGCTTGTCCAATGTCCCATCCTCATCCTCATCCTTGTACATTTATCACTTGCATCCTTGTACTCATGATTCACATACTGAAAGATCAACACAAGAAGCTTGATAGGTGTTAACTGTTTGACCTAAGGTTGTTGAGATTGAATCTGAAGCTAGAAGGCCGGTGGATGTCTTACGGTTATTGTTTACTACATTCAAAGCTAGGTGGGGTACAATAAGAATGAACTGGCCCACACTACTGACCCTCAGGTAACAGTTTCCTAACTCCTAAAATGTCCAAACCTAGAAGTGGAAAATTTACATATGGTTGGGATTGTGGTTGGGACTAGGTTGTGGGTATGTCTATAGAGGAAGTCTGGCCTTCAAAGTACTAAAGCAACGTCTATGGAGGTGAGCTGAAGTATGGAGAAAAAGAAGAGGCTACTCTAAATTATTTTCCAAAATGTCCACATCGTACAAAATGATAAAAGGAAGTCTGTCAACATAGTATCAAAATAGAAGGAACACTTGAGAAGAGTGGAGAAAGAGTATAAGTTGCAGGTCTAGGAGTAAAAGTAGGAGCATGACTTTGTTGGGTGGTAGTAGGATGTATTATATGTCTCTAATAGCATCTCAATCGTCTCTACAATATAATGTTAGTGAGCATGCCTAGGAATAACTAAAAGTAGGCACTATGGGTATCATAGACACCCTCCCAAACCTGCACAAGTGCTTATTGGACAACATGTCTAATATGCACCTATGTTTGACCTATTATCAAGGATATAACTGCAATTAATCTTTTGCACACTATAGTGAATTTGTATCACAATTAAATAAGACCAATAAAGATTTTTGGCAACTAATTGGATATAATGTGTCAGAGGTTGAGGAGTAGTGCCTACTAGGTATACGAGTTGGTAGAGTTGAAGAACTCATCCCGTTTCAAGACTATCTCTAGACATAGAAGGACAATTAGGTACTTAACCAATTGCTCCATACTTGCATCTTCTATATGAACTTATGTGCCAGTCCATGCTAGTGTGTTTCCTTCATACATACTATGAACCTATGGTAAATGCATCATAGGTTTTACATGAACATGTCCTAGCTTTCCATATACTATTCTAGGAAGGGACCTATTGACACCTCATTTTTTGTCACTCAATCAACTATTACAATTAAATATAATCTCCATATAATGATGGAATTTATCCTGATTTATTGTTGCAAATTCGGGACAACAAATAAGGAAGTGGAAATAAAAATTTGAGCACTGGATTTCCTAATCAGTGAGACTGTGTCAAAAACTATGTATCTAGGAAAGAAGATAACAAGAGTTATAATTAATATTGGAGAAAATCCACCGACAACTCTTGTTGCAACGTGCTTCTTCTCCAAGCAACACTCGAGCAATTGTTAGCAATGGTCTCAGTGCAACACCACAGACAACAGTTGACGACATCCTCCTAGAGGGTGGCAATGTCCTCCTTGCCTCTATCGTAGTCCACAAAGACCACTGAGAACTCCACGTTGCGCTACTAGAGCCAACGGAAAGGAGTTGTCCCTTTGAGTACCACATTACTAGAGTTTATTTACTCTCTCAACTGTCTCCCCCTTGTTATTTCTCTCTTTTATGGGTAGGACTTGCTCGGGCTCTCTTGGTTACCACAATCAGAGAGGAAAACAATTGTTAGAGCTTATTGTTATGTCTGGGAAGCCCCAAGTACCCTTCAATTTATAGGAGGGTCACGGTCATGGTTTCCAATCATCTGGGAGTCAAAGAGATAGAATTTTATGAATTTTTTGGAAGCTAAGAATAGTGAAATGGTCTGTTCATAGGTGAATCGTTCGGTTCATGCCTTTAGCCAGTCAGTTCATGTGATTCTTGTTTTGAATCACATTGACATTCAATATTTGATTAGTGCAAAATATGATGGAAGCTTCAATCCTTGATCCAATTGAATTGACCATTGAACCGACTAGTTCAACATTTGAACAGGTCGGTTCACATAGTAAACTTGTCAGTTCATGGCCTAGTTCAGGTATTGATCAGATAATGTTGTTTCCAATTGACCTGATACTTGAATCGATCCATTCAACACTTGAATCGATCAATTCACAGTCAAGTTAGCCAAATTTCAACCACTGTTGTTTAAATTGAATATCTAAACATTTTAGTAATCAAGTTAAACATCATTCATGAATAAACTCCTATTCCAGATGCATCCTATGTGTGTGACCCTTAGGTCCAAAATTACTTTTGTACTAAATGTTCATAACTAACTTCTGACATCACAAGCAATAGGAGATATCTTGCAACACATCATTCACACCCAAGTAAATGGAAAGTTGGAGAACAACTTGAACCTACAATCTGTGATCAATGTTATCATTATAATATAGTTTCTTTTTCTCTGATATTGAAATTGAACTTGAGGCATGGAATCATCATCCTCTCAATGTTCAATCCATGTTCCTTGAACTAGAGAAGATTGTCTGAGATGCATGTGAGCTCACATATCTGATATTGAGTCACACGAGTATGACCATACATTTATCAATCTCACTTATGAAGTAGCCATTATATCAATCTCATGTAGGAGGGACAAATCCTATCTACATCACTTACCGTCAATCCCATGTGTCACAGAGTACCTAAGCATCACCTTTATAGTAACCCTTATTTAAGGTCACGTTGGATGATGTCAAAGTACAACAAACGACACGTGAAAAGTGTAGTGATTTTAGGTCTAAGAACGACAATCACCTCTACCACTATAAGATTTGATTCTGACTACCATTTCATGCTATTTATGTATAACTCTCAAGGTGGGTCTATGTGATACACTATTCTCTAACATGTATCTATGTGCTTGACTTGATATCACATATCATGACTAATGAGACTCTATCATCAGTCAACACACACTCTAGTCTTATGTATTACTATTGTCTATTTTGATTCCATAGTAATATCTGACTAGGGACATAACAAGAATGTATGTACTCTTATCATGCATATGATCTCATTATTTTGGTTCTCAACATGAAGACATATGTCATCGAGTAACATCATTCTTTAGACATCTATCATGTTTGTGTCATCATTGCATGATTGAGATAAACATAATAGACAAAATTACCTCCATAATTATCAAATCAAGTATCTAATGCCCTATTGCAATCATCGTATGATTGTCTCTCTGGGCATACATACCAACAGACTCCCACTTGCACTTAGAGCCAATCACCCACCAATCTTATTCCAAGTGATCTTAACATGTACATCATGTTTCTGCTGTGTTGGTGCTTTTATAGCCGGTTAGCAACAATTGCTATAGTCAGTAATTTGTAAGTTCACATCTCGTCATTGTACGACTTTTTGTATGAGATGGAATTATTGTAGTATGCTATATGGGATTCCTTACTTATCTGATATCTCTAGTGTTGTCATAGTATTTCTATTGTGTCATCAACATTTGGAAGCTCCCACAAATTTATGTATATGAACTTCTAGATCCATATATTATCCTCTTTTTTCCATAACAACAAGGTATTTTGCTTCTATTGTAGAACAACTATCTCTGGCTCAAAACTTTTCCAGCTACAGTTCCATGGTCAAACACAAAACTAGATTGTGATAATTAATTTTCTTTGCCATTTTCAAAGATTGCATCAATGTAACCCTTTACACCCAACTCTTCCTTATTACCATAACCAAGGAACCAATTCTTTTAATGATTCTTAACTAATTAAGGATGTTCTTTATGGAAGTCCAGTGAATTTCACTAGAATTTGATAGATATCCACTTGGCATGTCAAATACATATGAGATAACTAGATGAGTACATATCCTCTCATCATGGTCAATACATACAATATATTGGGATGAGTACATAGAACTCCATAACATGATAGATCCAATTGCAAATGCATATGGTATCTTACACATGTTTCTTCCCATTCTTCATAAAAATTGGGATACTGCACTCCTAAGAGACTAACTCCATGAAGCATGGACAAATATTCTCTCATTGAGTTCTGCAAGTTGAACCCCTTCAAGATCTTGCCAATGTATGTACTATTTCTTAGGTCAAGAATCTTTCAATATCTATCTCTATTGATCTCAATTCCTATTAGATAGGATGCTGCCTAAACTCTTCATAGCAAAGGTGCTTCCTTACCAGGTTTTAATATTTGCATTATAAGGATGTCATTGATGCACCAGATAAATGTTGTTTTCATAGGCTATGTAATATGGACTTTTGTGCACTTATTGTTCATTTTCATATTAATTTGTATAGTATTTACTATCATTAGCCTGTGATACTTATTTACATCAAATAAATGTAATTTTAATATTTTTGAATGATTTAATATATTTCAAGAGGTTATGTTTGGTTTTTGTGTATTTCAAGTAATTTACAAGAATCTACACAGCTCAATACTGTCAACTTTGGAGTCGGTGGTACTAACACTTGCTTAGTTTGGAATAGAGAAAATTGAGAAAACTCCGTAGTACCGACCTATAAGTCAATACTACTGACAACATCACATCGTTGGATTCATAATTAATCAAGAAAACATAGTACCATCAACATCAAGCTTGGTAGTACTGATAGCTTCCTAGGCAACCATACTTAATGAAGGCATTGGTAGTACCGAAACATAGTCCGTAGTACCAAAACGGCAGGATCATGAAGATCTGAAATTAGAATCTAATATGACAGTTGGCAATTAATTATGCCCTAATTCACTTATATGACTTAGAGGAATTTTGACCAACCATATCTATCTCGTTCTATTCTGTTGGATGGCAACCAAGAGCAAGGAAAGGAAAAAGTAGAGAAGAAGAACACATTGTGGATGATTCAGGCACTTCTTGGGGACTAATTTGTAGTAGAAAGGTAGATAATAGGCACATGCGTGAGAAGGGATCATTTAAACCGTCTTCTTTTGGGGTTCTTTAGTTTTTGAATATTCTCCACATTTTTCTTCTTCTCTCCAATGCTTTTGATAATGAAAACCATGAGAGACTAAACTCTTTATTCCTTAGGACCCGGGAGTAGCCCAATTATGCATTGTAATTAAATTTTATGCATTAATATATCAATTTCTCTTAATTTGTGGACTTATTTCTATGAGAATGTCATGATCTATTCATGCTTGATCACTATAGGTAGTTAATTACACCCTTAATTGCTTTGAAAAAAGAAATTAATGGTTGGAAAATTCATAGCAATACATGTTTTATACCACCCTTTAAGAAAGGTGGATTATGAACGTGAAGAGATTACCCATAGTTTTCGATAGAGTACCTAACTAATAACAAAATCAATACGGGACTGGGATTGGTATTATATTAGGTAGTGAATTATGCTGTGAGAGCGGGTAATTCCTACTATAGGCTCTTAGTCCAAGGTTAGGAGAGATATTTATTAATATCATAAATGTTAATTGAAATATTAACTGTGGTGAAACTGTAATCCTAAGAAATTCAATCCAATTGAGATTAAAACCAGTAATTTAGATTTATTTTCTACTTTCGTTAATTCAACCTTCAATCAAGTTTTTATTGGCCTAGTTGATCGCATTACAGTTAGTAATAGTCTCTAGATTTATTTTTTGCCATGTTCAATATCTGGGCCTCATTAACCTATATTACTCTGATATCATGCACTTGTGTTTTAGGGCGTATAATAAATCCCTATCAGTCATCCCCCATCATTATGTGGAATATTAATATGCTCCCACTAAATTCCTATAATCACATAGTTCATCATCATTTTGACTCAAGTCAAACTCTTTGACAGCTTTTTGAATCAAAGATTCCAGTTTTGAGACGCTTGCTTCAATCCAGAGATTGACCTTTGTAGCTTATAGACTTTATTTGCATTAATGAATTTATAAAACCTTCAGGTTGTGTCACACACACATCCTTATAAACTTGTTAAGGAATGTGGTTTTAACATCCATATGTTAAATCTCATAGTCGTAATAAGCTAGAATAGAAAGCATGATCATGATGGATTCAACCATGGCAATGAGTGAAGATTTCATTATGTTCAACATCTTGAAATTGTTTTAAATCTTTGCAACAAATCATATCCAATAGGTTTATATACTACCATCCATGTCAGTCTTTTATCAAAGACTTAAATGCACCCTATGGGTCTTACCCCTTTAGGTGGATCCACCAAGGTCATACCTTGTTGGTTTACTTGGACTCCATCTTGGAACTCATGGCCTCAAGTCATTTCTCACTCTAATCCCTCAATAGCTTCTTGGTAGGTTGTTAACTCTCATCTATGACCAACATATTTCCTTTTTGGGATATAAGATATCATAATTTTTTAATATCAAGGTACGTACTACTAGATCTATGAGGTTTTGGGTTACATAAGAAAGTTGAAATTCCATAACATTTTGTGATTCTCCTTATTCCTATTGTCTCTTTAGGTTCAATGTTTCTCTTGTTGGTCTTGGATTTTTTTATTTCTACTTTTCTCCCACTGATTCCTTTGGAATTATATTCCTTTATGAATACAACTATCCTAGCAACAAATTTTGTTTGCTAGATTGGACTATAGAAGTAGTATTTAAAAAAATAACATTTATGTGATTTGTGGACAAAGCTTTTCAAAAAACTATTTTCTCACATAAGATTTCAATCCTAATCCTTATAAAAGACTCATAGGGACACTTCCTCTTCCATATCTCATATGGTGTCATTTGAACCAATTTAGACATTACATTGTTTTAGTGTAAATCATGCGCCCAAAAGGAATTGGAAGATTGGCTAGATTTATTAAAAACTGCACCATGACTAATAGGGTGTGATTCCTTCTTTCTAATACATCATCATGATACACTATCATCATGTTTTAGGTGGAGTTCAGTTTGATACTCTATCAAAACCTCCTATAAGGTCCTCAAACTCTTGGTTTAAAATATTTCAGCATAGTTCATATTGATGTGTCTTAATACTTTTACCAAGCTAGTTGCGTACTTCATTCATGTTCTTCTTGAACACTTCAAGAGATCTAGACATGCATTTTATTAAATACATTCTACCAAATCTAGTGAGATCACCAATAAATATAATGATGTACTATTAACCACTTCTATCATTTATTCTAAATGATATATATACATCAATATGTATGAGACCTAATAGAATAGTTTCTCTCCCACTACATCTAGTGAAGATGCTTTTATCATATTTCCCAAAAAATAAGACATACATGTCTCTATTGGTACAATAACCAAAAGAGTCTAGATACACATAACTATGGATTCTACAACTGCATTTCTCATTATGTGCTATAAAAGAAAATGCTATATGAATCCATTGTTTGAGTCATCAAGTCATTTGATATGTGTCTCTATAAATATCAAATATAAACTATGAGACATTGGGGACACTACAATAAACGTTCATATCTTTGAAAGAAAAACATCAGATTTATCCATAATATTCTAGTCTGTACAAGGTACATGATGTTTTTCATTAGTGGTAGTTACGTAACAACAATTCATTAATTCTATTACATGCCCATTACATGAATGATAGATTCCAATTGCAGTGAAAGCAACTCTTGCTCTACACAGTTCTAGCTTACCTCTTCTCAGGTCCTAAAGTGGAGATCTATGTCTCCTTCTTCTTCCTGAGATCCTCTATATAAAGAGGGAAATTCCTTTTCTAGTGTCAAGGCTAGTGACAATGGTGGCACTTTCTTTCTTTATTCACTCTTCCTATAGCTTTTAGTGGAGAAGACTTTGGTTTTATTTGCTAGATTTAGAACTCTTATTAGCTTTGACTGGGCCCTTGGACTTTCCTTTGTTGATCATCATCATAGATTTGGGTTGTCCTTCTTCATCCATGCTTCATCCATCCTCATCATGTCAAGCAATTCTGATAATGGCTTGTCAAAATTATTCATGTTGTAGTTTGTTACAAACTGAGTGTATAACTCTAGAAGTGACTGCAGAATCACATATGTGGCGAACTCTTGACCCAAGGGAAATCCCAGTATAGCAAGGTTCTCCACATACCCAATCAACTTGAGTGTGTGGCGACCTACTGGATATCCTTCTACGGTATTGCACTTGAGCAAAGCCTTTGAGACATCATATATATCTTATCTTGCATGATATTTGTACATGTTATTAAGATGTGCAACCCTTTCAATAACATCCATGTTCTCATGTTGTCTTTGCAACTCATAGTTCATTGAATACTGTTACGACCCCACCTCCCGATAACCCCCAATTAAGGGAGACCGAGAAGTCGAAGCCGCACCCATAACTTCTGGATCAAAGGTTCGGCAAATAACCAAGAATAATTATCAAATTTTAACAGACTATACTGAAAAGTTGTAAGAAAATAAATTTTGCATACCTTTTTGAAAACTTGGAGCTCTAAGCTTCTATCCACTTAAGGAGTCTACTCTAACTAATCCTCCTTGTGTTTTACTTCATGCATTTCACAATCTGACGATTTATTGTTTGTCCTTTTGGCTTGCCCTAAAACGTCGAAAAACAAAACGTCGGTCAGCCGAAGTTGGTATGTGGGGGAAACAATAATCATGCAATTATCTATAACAACGTAATCATTCAATTAGTCATTTAACAATCAAGATTATGTTTTAAATATAATTCTGCGATCCAAGAGTACCCTATCCTCTATGTTGTCCCCATTAAACCCCTCATGATCCACCTATAAGTGAACCAATTTCTAGGGTTGAGTCACATGGCCCTACTCGTAAGTAGCCCACTCCTTAACTCATGGCAGGCTAATGAGTCTCATGGCACTACACGTAGGTAGCCCAGTTTCTAACTCTCGGTAACCTAGACCTTGCTCTAGGATTACCCCTTTTTCCTTAGCCTTTTCAAAGCAATAGAGGTGGACCCGGATCTAGTCAGTTATATATGCACATTTATAGTGATAATCATAGTCACTTTATAGTTGCATGAAATAAATAAACATCCAATAGTTATTTTCAAGCAACCGATTAAAACTTCGGGAATCGTCATGAAACTAAAGAGATTATTCATAAGCGTAACCACATACCTGCTTTGATGAGTCATGCAGATTATTCAACATATACTTCATGTATATACAATCAAGCCAATCAACATATCCAAGCAAGTAAATCAATCATCACATAATTCCTGAAAAGAATATGTACTCTATTTATTACACACTTTATCAATAATCTACTTTATTGACCTGGATTCTCTTTCTAGGGTTTCTAATCCACATTAAGGTTTCATTAATATTCATTAGGGTTTCTTAGATCAATTTCTCAAACTTTATCCCTTTTAGGTTAACAAACCCTAAAATATCCTTTTCCACTTATATGAATCTTAATTTCTCAACTATCCATTTTAATAGTCTTTTATAACCAAATTGACTTAGGATCATCACATCCCTATTTATTCATGGATTTGAACCATTAAAACAATTAAAAGACATATTCATCTAAATTAGGGCTTTCAAGCTCATTAATGCATAATCATGCACGAAACCCTAAATTAAGCCAATAATATAAAACGATCATCTTTTTAGATTCTATTTTCACTTTTATTAACAACAGGTTAATATCAACTTGGATTATCCAAATAACGTCATTAAGTCCATTTATCATCAAATCTAAGGGTTTTTCTTTAATTAAATCATTAAAGATGATAACTTTATGCCCTTTTCCAAATTTCAAGCACATAAACTCTAAATTAGACTAATCATGTGCGAAGTTTTTCCTTTTTTAACATAATGTACCATTTTACATTTAACAGGTCACTATCAACTCTTATGATCCATTAACCCTATTAAACACATTAATCATCTCAAAATAGAGTTTCTTAATCATTAAAGTATTAAAGTTGATTACTTCCATTGATTTTCGGATTGCAATTATAATCAGACTTCAAACATAATTTCTTTGGGTTCCTCTCGTTCTGAGGATCAATTTTCATATAAAACTCGTTTTAATCCGAGCTACGGTTTATTAGATATGATTTTCACAAATAAGGAATACCTTTGGCCAATCAATGAGCGCCACATCACTCCTTGTTCCCATGCACGCGCCTTGCTTTTCAATTAGAGTTGATTGACCATTTTTCCCTTGATAAGTTAGATGAGTCTTCTTCCCGCGGAAGGGCAAACTTGTCCAACATGCACCGATCGTCTTCAAGCTCTGGCTGTTGTCGAGCGCAGCCCTAAGCACGATCTGGGCAGCTCGTCCTCTCCTTCTGGGACCATGAAAGTAGCCGCTGGACCTTGCCCTAGCCCCGCAGACTTCAGCCGCACTTGGGGTGCGACCCACTGTGCGGCCGAGGTGGCTAGGTCAAGAGCAAACTGCCCCCGACCTACAACAGGTGAAGCAGCTATTTGGCTGCTGCTGTGCTTTGGTTGAAGTGTGGCCATGATCACTACGCAGCTCAAGGGCTCCATGGAGCATCCAGAGGTCGATTCCACCCACTATGGCCGTCTCATGACTACCCGATACCGTTTCTCATCTTGTCTATGGTTTACGGTCAAAACAAGAAGAAGAAGAGGAAGAAAGGGGTGTACATGGGATCTCTCCCTCCTCGACTCTTCCCAAAGATCTTTCTCCTTTTATAGAGGGTGAAACAAAGTCTTAAGATGGCTATTCTCGATTTTCCAAGTCCCTTTCCTATTAGGGAGTTTATATTCCTTCATGAAAAAGCAACCTTTCTCTCTCTCTTCTTTGGATATCCCCTATTATATGGATATTCAAAATTTCCTCTTCATTTTCTTTATACTTGCTCTTTTTAACCCATTGGCCACAGATTTTTATTTTCCTTTAGTAGAAACCATTTCCTTTTTATCAATATCACAAAATTCATTAATAATGAATCGCATTATCCTCTTATTTTACCTTTTTAGTATTTTCTCTTTCATTCCTCTTTATTGGGACTCCTTGGATCCCAAGACACTCTATTATTTCGAAATTCTTTTTATTGGATACTTATTATCCTTCTAGATGCATCATTATGCATTATTTCACATTATATTGTTTATTTCTCATTTAATTATCTCTTTTTGAGGATTTCTTTTTATTTCTCTCTTATTTTCCTCATTGGAATTCCTTTTAATATTAGCAACCTCATGGATACAAAAATTCCCAAAGAAATCTCATTTATACCTCTTTCCACTCATTTTCCACATTTTATCATCATTTTCAATTTATTTCTTAATAAAGAAATACTTAATTAAACTTTTCTTTTCTTATTGCTCTCTTTTTGGAACCTTGGACTCCTTGGTACCCAAGGAACCCAAGAGGAACGAAATCCTCTTTGGATTTGCCTTCTAGAGGTTTCTACATATTTCTTTTCTTAAAAATTCAATTATCCATTTACTAATTGAATTTCCTTGTTATTTGGGCCCAATAGCCAATAAAGTCCACAACACAAGCATCAAGGCTATTGTAAACGAAATCCATTTATTTGAAGCAGATTATATCATTATTTTTTCAAATATATATAATATGAGAAATTACATTTCTCACCCAATAACCCAAGATTTGGGGTTGTAACATCCTTCCCCTCTTATAGGAATTTTGTCCTCAAAATTTTATCAAGCAAATAAACAAATCAGGATAAGACTTTTCCATGTCCATCATTGTCCCCTATGTGGCTTTACCGTACTCATGGCACTTCCACAGAACCTTTATCATCACATATTCTTTTCTCTGAGTTCTTTCATCCCGGCATCTATAAACTGCGCAGGTGACTCAGGCTATGTCAGCCTCCCTTGGGGCTCACTAGGTTCATTACTCAGCACATGGTCGGGGTACCTCACATAGTGCTCTAAATTGGACACATGGAACTCATCACATATTACTTTATCCTGAGGGGTAAGGTCAAAACCTAACCATCTCCACCCATCCATCTCTAATGGACCCATGTATCGGGGACTCAGCTTTCTCAGCTGCAGCTCAGAGGGGTCGGATTCTCACATTATATTCTCCCACAGTGCACTGCATGTTAGTCTACTTTGCATCTGCTCACAACTCTCATCGTCTCTAGGCTCCTTTCAGCCATTGCATGATTAAAGTGACCTTCGTCTTCATGCACTGTGGCCCTTTTCTAATCATCATGTGGTCCTTTCACCAACATCACCTTACTGAAGTGGTGACCGACACAACCTCCCTTAAGAGCTTCTTAGAATCTCGATACTGACTATGGTGGTCATCATCACATCTTTCATAGGATAGTAACTGCCTTTAGCTATCACCCTGAACAAGCACATATGCTCTCATCAGACCCTTTAGTCTGGATCATACTAACCATTAGTTAGGGGTGATAAACTACACTAACATTAAGTTCTTCATGTACTTACTTCCACTTTATGGAAGTGAACCTCTAGGTCAAACTCAATAACCTTTGAACTCACATCATGGTGTAGTTGAACCATCTCTCTCTCATGGGTAGTTCAACCAGATCTGTCCCTTGACATAACTCTTTCTTTCTCATGTCATCTAAGTAAGATGAACTACCATAACCCATATTGCATCTCGACCGTCCTTGATCCAGGGGAGACTTACAACATTCATAGTGATGAACTCCCTTTCTCTCTCAGGGACTCTTTATCCCTCATATCGATGCACTGTATAACCGGTGTTCACCCTTCACCTTCTGTCGTATATGGCAACATACGACATGCAGCCTCATCTTAAGCATCCAGAGTGCTATTGTCACTTACTATCTTGGTAGTACCATGGTGTATGTTGATCTTCAATCATGATTTCCTATATGTCATGATTCCTCAAGATTGATTCCTTGGAAACCCTAAACCACTCTCATCAGGGTTTCATCACCTTCTTTTCCAAATAAGTGCACTTGAGGTTCTACGACCATCCTTTCATCATACCAAGGACTAGACTGGCTAACCAAACAACTCTTAACTTTTCAACGTATCTTGTTACATCTGAGTGTTATCCAAACACCTCTTCTTTACAAACTTAGGGTTAGCCAAACAACCTCTTCTAGCTTCTAGTCAAACAAGTCAGATGTATCTCAACCAGAGCATCCTTTACCACTTCACATCCTTAGGTATTAGGTAACGTTGAAGACATACACTTCCATGTATTTCACTTATCATCTCACCTAAAACTCTATCTCTATCTTCATTAAGAACACTCTCTGATTTCATCATCATGGTGATCAAACTCAACCTGGTATAACTTGTAAGTTCCACTTAGCTCATGATAAAAACATCCTCATAAGGGGACTACCTCATTCCTCTTAGTGTTTGCAAACCATCCATGTATCATTCTCTTTACCATGGTAGGTTATCTTCTCTATTCCCGTTTCCCGTGGCAACGTTCCAACCTACCTCATCCCTTATCCTTGATGTATGGCATGCGTAATGTCCTATCTCTCACCCCCATAACAAGAGGAAATAAGCATTTGGCTACAGTCCAAATACAAAGTTCTTCCTGTTCCAAAAGTAGAGATGGTACATCCCACCTTGTCAGTACACCTTTAAATCTCAGTTGAAACGTGCCTCATATGTCACTTCATCACAATCATTTCGATATCAAAGTTACTTCCATGGAAAACTGGACTTGAACCTACTGAGGTTTATATCCCTGGTCATCTCCTCTAGGTCTATATGGTAACGGCTCTTTTGGGGTCATCCCTCTTCCCTATGCATCAAGAGAGTGCCCTACTCATCTGCCCTTTGGGTCTCATGAGTTCCTGAAGGTGATCAATCTCCTAACCCATGGCCCTCAGACAATGATAGTTGTTACCTCCCGACCCTATGGTCATGTGCAACTGGGGAATTAGGAAACTCCTACTTTCGTCGGTATTATCCCTACCTGACCCTAGGATAGACTTAAGATTCTCCATTATAGTACATGTTCACTTAGAACCCTACCCAAGTCTTCATCATCTCTCTTTCTGCAATCATGGGCTGGCTTTCATCCTTTCATAGGGATCATGGCAACCTGCCTACCCTGGTCAAGCCCCATACCGGTTACCTCCATGGTAACACATTCATATGCAATTAGAGATGGATATCTATGGGTCTACAGGTTCTTTCTCATACCATGTACTTTTCACTTAGCTTCTCAAGATCATGTGAGACCTCTTCAGGTTACCTTAAACCAACAAAACTGATATACACCCTACCAAAGGGGTCCCTCTCCCAGGATGGGAGGAAAAACTATCTCTTGACACCATGGTCACAAAAGCTCTTAGGTCTAGGGTTTACATCCACATGAGCCTACTCAACCCTAGAAAGCTATTAAGGCATAAGAAGATCACCTAATGTACCATTCTAGGTCATACTTATCCTCTTTCCTCGATGTTGGATCAAGATTATACTTTCCTTTATCATCAACCTAGTTGTGAGGGGTTCATCAAACATACCCTAAACTTAAGGGCTTCCCTTTTCCTTTATACATGAGGCGTACCATGCTCGAAACTATAGCAACTTAATTCCCATCATGAGCATTAGGCATACCACTTCCCCTCTTAGGTCAGTAACCCTAGGTTCACTTTGGGTGTCCAACTGGATTCTCAAACTCTTAACCACAAACCCTAGGTTCCTGTCATCCTTCTCCTCGATCAACACTTTAAGGGCGAGTCCTCCTCAAGGACAAACCACCAGGTGCAAGGCCTCATAGCCTGTTACTATTCCTCCCCAGGGTTTATGGAACTCTTCTTCTCATCTATACCATAAGTACAAAGGTATAAGCATAATCATCCTCTCTCTAAGTTTTGGTTCCTCTAAGACAACCAAGATATCATCAGCCTCCAAGAACTATGCATGAGGAAAATGCTATCATTCACTTAGGTCGCATCATCCTCAACTTCCGACTTCTCCTCATATCTCAGAGTCTAGGATTCCAACCTTCTTGCTGGGTTTCCTGCTCTCTCTCTAGAGCTCACCCTACAACCAACCTCACCATTAGAGGTCCTCTCTTCATGTAGGATCAACCTCGAAAGCATGCCCCTATCTGGATGAAGCCTATGTTCACTTATGTTTGTTCAAGACCATCCATAACCCTTTATGCTCCATTATGATTCCTTATCCAGGGTTCATCCTACTATCAGCACTATGACGTGCCCTAGGTTCCATCTATACCCTACTTGCACAAGCCCATAGGGTTTCTAAGGTCCTTCACTAACATCATCATCTAAGGAGCTATCCTTTACCCTAACATGCACGACCCTTCCCAGGGTTGGATTGCCAAAGGTGCTAGATCACCCATGGATCATATGGAATCCCAAAGGCATGTCCTTTCAAACACCTGGTCTAACTCATCTCTCTCTAACCTTCACTTAGGGTTAGGGCTAGCATCATCCTCAGAGGATGTGCCAGGTCTCTACTTGCAATGGAGATCTCTATCTCCAAGACTAACTTATCCTCCTGACAAGGAGGTCTAGCCTCCGGTCTCTTCTGAGGACATGACAACTTATGTCATACGACCTAAGCATGTATCTATTCTTTAATTTGCACTTAATCTATTAAGATTATGTCCATGACATCTTATTTACATGCTTTTCATTAATTTGGTGGAGGGTTCCTTAAACCTTATTAACCATACCTCAAGAGGGTGAGGAGAAGAAAGAAAACCCTAATCCTTTAGGTCCTTATCAGAATTTGAGTTGAGAAGGGATGAATAAGATGAGAAAGTCCTAAAGGTATCTTATTTCGATTCATACCCTAAGACTTTGGCCAGGCAGTCACACGGATTCGGGAGTCCTCGTATTCCGACTAGCGGTGCGGAGGAAAATATTGCCAGCCCCCGGTCGTGATCCTTTTCTAGACACCTCTGTC
The DNA here is from genome assembly GCA_963693085.1 of Alisma plantago-aquatica. Taxonomy (NCBI): domain Eukaryota; kingdom Viridiplantae; phylum Streptophyta; class Magnoliopsida; order Alismatales; family Alismataceae; genus Alisma; species Alisma plantago-aquatica. The sequence goes on along the minus strand of OY856412.1, from coordinate 711,723,502 downwards.
TTTCGGATAATCCTCTAATAACTCCCTTGGGTTCTATGGGGTTTGTAAAATTTAATAATTATTAATGAATAAGTGGGGAACCTACACTCTGATACCAAATGTTACGACCCCACATCCTGATAACCCCCAATTAAGGGAGACCGAGAAGTCGAAGCCGCACCCATAACTTCCAGATCAAAGGTTCGGAAAATAACCAAGAATAATTATCAAATTTTAACAGACTATACTGAAAAGTTGTAAGAAAATAAATTTTGCATACCTTTTTGAAAACTTGGATCTCTAAGCTTCTATCCACTTAAGGAGTCTACTCTAACTAATCCTCCTTGTGTTTTACTTCATGCATTTCACAATATGACAATTTACTGTTTGTCCTTTTGGCTTGCCCTAAAACGCCGACAAACAAAATGTCGGCCAGTCAAAGCTGGTATGTGGGGGAAACAATAATCATGCAATTATCTATAACAATGTAATCATTCAATTAATCATTTAACAATCAAGATTACGTTTTAAATATAACTCCGCGATCCAAGAGTACCCTATCCTCTATGTTGTCCCCATTAAACCCCTCATGATCCACCTATAAGTGAACCAATTTCTAGGGTTGAGTCACATGGCCCTACTCGTAAGTAGCCCACTTCTTAACTCATGGCAGACTAACGAGTCTCATGGCACTACACGTAGGTAGCCCAGTTTCTAACTCTCGGTAACCTAGACCTTGCTCTAGGATTACCCCTTTTTCCTTAGCCTTTTCAAAGCAATAGAGGTGGACCCGGATCTAGTCAGTTATATATGCACATTTATAGTGATAATCATAGTCACTTTATAGTTGCATGAAATAAATAAACATCCAACAGTTATTTTCAAGCAACCGATTAAATCTTCGGGAATCACCGTGAAACTAAAGAGATTATTCATAAGCGTAACCACATACCTACTTTGATGAGTCATGCAGATTATTCAACATATACTTCATGTATATACAATCAAGCCAATGAACAGATCTAAGAAAGTAAATCAATCATCACATAATTCCTGAAAAGAATATGTACTCTATTTATTACACACTTTATCAAGAATCTACTTTATTGACCTGGATTCTCTTTCTAGGGTTTCTAATCCGCTTTAAGGTTTCATTAATATTCATTAGGGTTTCTTAGATCAATTTCTCAAACTTTATCCCTTTTAGGTTAACAAACCCTAAAATATCCTTTTCCACTTATATGAACCTTAATTGCTCAACTATCCATTTTAATAGTCTTTTATAACCAAATTGACTTAGGATCATCACATCCCTATTTATTCATGGATTTGAACCATTAAAACAATTAAAATACATATTCATCTAAATTAGGGCTTTCAAGCTCATTAATGCATAATCATGCACAAAACCCTAAATTAAGCCAATAATATAAAAAGATCATCTTTTTAGATTCTATTTTCACTTTTATTAACAATAGGTTAATATCAACTTGGATTATCCAAATAACGTCATTAAGTCCATTTATCATCAAATCTAAGGGTTTTTCTTTAATTAAATCATTAAAGATGATAACTTTATGCCCTTTTCCAAATTTCAAGCACATAAACTCTAAATTAGACTAATCATGTGCAAAGTTCTTCCTTTTTTAACATAATGTACCATTTTATATTTAACAGGTTAATATCAACTCTTATGATCCATTAACCCTATTAAACACATTAATCATATCAAAATAGAGTTTCTTAATCATTAAAGTATTAAAGATGATTACTTCCATTAATTTTCGGATTGCAATTAGAATCAGACTTCAAACATAATTTCTTTGGGTTCCTCTCGTTCTGAGGATCAATTTTCATATAAAACTCATTTTAATCTGAGCTACAGTTTATTAGATATGATTTTCGCAAATCAAGAATACCTTTGGCCAATCAATGAGCACCACGTCACTCCTTGTTCCCATGCACGCGCCTTGCTTTGTAATTAGAGTTGATTGACCATTTTGCCCTTGATAAGTTAGACGAGTCTTCTACCCACGGAAGGGCAAACTTGTCCAACATGCACCGATCGTCTTCAAGCTCTGGCTGCCGTCGAGCGCAGCCCTAGGCACGATCTGGGCGGCTCGTCCTCTCCTTCTGGGACCATGCAAGCAGCCACTGGACCTTGCCCTAGCCCCGTAGACTTCAGCCGCACCTGGGGCGCCGCCCAGTGCGCGGACGAGGTGGCTAGGTCAAGAGCAAACCGCCCCCGACCTGCAGCAGGTGAAGCAGCTGTTCGGTTGCTGTTGTGCTTTGGTTGAAGTGTGGCCATGATCACAACACAGCTCAAGGGCTCTGTGGATCATCCAGAGGTCGATTCCACCCACTATGGCCGTCTCATGACTACCCGATCCCGTTGCTCATCTTGGCTAGGGTTTACGGTCAAAACAAGAAGAAGAAGAAGAGGAAGAAAGGGGTGTACGTGGGATCTCTCCTTCCTCGACTCTTCCCAAATCTCTTTCTCCTTTTATAGAGGGTGAAACAAAGTCTTAAGATGGCTATTATCGATTTGCCAAGTCCCTTTCCTATTAGGGAGTTTATATTCCTTCATGAAAAAGCAACCTTTCTCTCTCTCTTCTTTGGATATCCCCTATTATATGGATATTCGAAATTTCCACTTCATTTTCTTTATACTTGCTCTTTTTAACCCATTGGCCACGAATTTTTATTTTCCTTTAGTAGAAACCATTTCCTTTTTATCAATATCACAAAATTCATTAATAATGAATCACATTATCCTCTTATTTTACCTTTATAGTATTTTCTCTTTCATTCCTCTTTATTGGGACTCCTTAGATCCCAAGACACTCTATTATTTCGAAATTCTTTTTATTGGATACTTATTATCCTTCTAGATGCATCACTATGCATTATTTCACATTATATTGTTTATTTCTCATTTAATTATCTCTTTTTGAGGATTTCTTTTTATTTCTCTCTTATTTTCCTCATTGGCATTCCTTTTAATATTAGCAACCTCATGGATACGAAAATTCCCCAAGAAATCTCATTTATGCCTCTTTCCACTCATTTTCCACATTTTATCATCATTTTCAATTTATTTCTTAATAAAGAAATACTTAATTAAACTTTTCTTTTCTTATTTCTCTCTTTTTGGAACCTTGGACTCCTTGGTACCCAAGGAACCCAAGAGGCACGAAATCCTCTTTGGATTTGCCTTCTAGAGGTTTCTACATATTTCTTTTCTTAAAAATTCAATTATCCATTTACTAATTGAATTTCCTTGTTATTTGGGCCCAATAGCCAATAAAGCCCACAACACAAGCATCAAGGCTATTGTAAACGAAATCCATTTATTTGAAGCAAATTATATCATTATTTGTTCAAATATCTTTAATATGATAAATTACATTTCTCACCCAATAACCCAAGATTTGGGGTTGTAACAAATACAATATCAAGCACTTGACATCCACGACATCTTTAGAGTGCTTCTTGTAAAAATCCCTATCATCCTTAAGCATAGTGGGAGGAAGTTCATCTAACTCTAGTGTCTCCAGGACACAGAGCTTGTGCTCCTGAGTGAGAAAGATTCTCAACATTGAAATTAGTCTTGGAAGTCCTTCTCGTTCATCTCTTCCTTCTCAAGGACCAATCGCAAAGAAAATGTGTTTGTGTTTTCCATTAGATTATACAAAAGGATGTTTGAAGCTTTAGTAAAAATACTTTTGATTAATTTTATTTGATAAGTTTGATAATATTAATTAGGTTTTCAATTAATTATTACTCTCTCTCTATTTTATTCAAATTCATAGCCCTCACTACCAAATCAAAAGATTGCAGTGTACAACCTTCTAGTGAGTCAATACCCAAAACAACTAAATTATTACCCGACCAAAGCTAGTGTCCATAACAAATTATAAAGGTAGGAAACATCTACCAGTTGCATCTCATACAATATGTGGATAGATGGTAGGAACAAATCATTGCCATAGTCCATCTGTATGCTTCTAGTCACTTATTCCCATAAAGGTCACCTAGTTAATCCTGACACATAATCCAACATGATAGAATATACACCCTATTAGGGAAGATCTGCATATCTACCATCACACTTCCATGAGATAGATATTGCACCATGCTAGGGCGTGCCCATGCTTGGTCAGTCAAGATTTTCATGTGTGCTACTTATGGAAAGCATCCTAGACTTAATATTTTTTAAGGAATTTTATATAAGTACATATACATATCCAATCACCACATACTTATTAATCATATACATGCTATAACCACAACTTAAAAGCATGCAATTACAAATATACTAGTGCTAGTTATCGCCATACTAATGTAATTCCTTTGAGGCACAAGGAATTACTACCATCTAAGGTCCACATCAAATGTAGAAACCTATTATTGATGAAGATCTGTGCTTGAACCAATCCATGTTGATTGGTTCAACATTTGAACCGATCAACTCACCTCCTGGTCATTTGCTTTGTCTATCAGATCAGTCATCTGGCCTTAGGCTTAATTGATGTTTGGACTCCTCTAGCTGATCGATTGGGCCACCCGTCAATTGTAACGACCCCGCCTCCTGGTAACCCCCAATTAAGGGAGACCCAAAGGTCAGAGCCATTATCCCAATTAACAGGATCAAAGGTTTGATAAATAATCAATAATAATTATGAAATTCTACTAACTAAATTGAAAGCGAGTATAAAATAAAACTTTGCATACCTTTTTCAAAACTTGGATATCTACCGCTATCCACATCTAGAGTCTATTCTAACTAATCCTCCTTTGTACTTTAACTCTTATTTAATTCCACATATGCCACTTTACTATTTGTCCTTTTCAATCTTGCACCTAAAACACCGACAAACAAAACGTCAGTTAGCATATCAAAATATGCCGGTATGAGGGGACAACCAAAATTTCACAAATATGGCTAACGATCTAATTATCACAATCAAGTTCATTAACAAGACAAATTTACACTTTCAATGTGAAATTCTCCACTGCTTTTGCCCTAACCCTGGCATACCCCCTTTCCAGTTTCTCTTTTGCCATTAACTTAAGGCCACCTTCTCATTCCCGAGCTTGTTCCCTGGGGTCACCCTTCATGGTGCCCTTTAGTCATACAATATCATAGGACACCTTCTCAATCCTGAGCTTGGTGCCTGGGGTCACCACTCAGGGTGCCCATAGGTCTTCCCTTCTGGGATTGACCTTTTGCATCATCCATCAGGGTGGGATGTAGGTACGAGAATACACACTTCTATTATTATTGTGATAATCATAGTGACTTTATGATTTACAAGTATCAACACCCAAACTGTTAAGTTGCATTCAAAGCGATGAATCATCCGGGAAACTCTTCGAAAAACTAATGTGATTAACCATAATTAACCACATACCTGTTAGGCTGATTTGAGACAAAATCAATCCAATCAATGTAAGAAATCCAAAGCAAGCACACAATGAGATCCTAAAATAAGCATACAATTTCCTATTATTGATCATGCCATCAAGATCTATTGAACCTAGCTCGCTTCCTAGGGTTTCTAGTCCACTTTTAGGGTTTCACTTCATTTATACTATTTTAACCCTAATTTTATACAATTACTCACAAACCCTAATTATCTCATCTTATTCTTCACTAATGATATTAATGTTACCTTTTAACAACATATAACCTTAGTTTCATATCAAAGGTATAATTAGCCATCAATTAAGTCCATTATGCTCTTCTTTTACATTAAAGCTACCATTTTTATCCTTTTAATCCATGACAAGATCATTATGCTCATTTATCATCAATTCATAGTTCATTATGGTCTAATTCACATATGAACTCTATTTTTCATTAATTCTACCTTTATCCATTAGAAAACCCTAATTACTACATTAAGGTTATTTATCCATAATTAGTAACTTTTGTACTCAATATAGCTTAGAAGTATCATATCTCAATTTTAATCATGAAATTGAACAATTGAAGCCATTAAGAGTCTTAATTACTAATATTAGGGTTTCAAGGCCCATTAAAGCATATTTATGCACATAAAACTCTAAATTAACCAATTACATGCAAAGTTCATCCTTTTTGTTCTTAATGTACCTTTTTACAAATAACACGTTAATATCAACTTTAATCATCCATTAAACCCTACTAAACACATTAGTCATCTCAAAATAGGGTTTCTTAATCATTAAAGCATTAAAGTTGATAACCTCCATTACTTTTCGAATTGTAAGAGGAATCAGCCTCTAAAACCATTTTTAATGAATTCCTCTCATTTTTCTGAGCAAAATATATATATTGTACATACCAATCTGAGCTACCATTATTTAGATATGAATTTTGCAAGGATTACATTTTTGGACCAATCGGAAGCTGCCACGTCGCTCTTTCCATGCAACGTTGCTTGCATTGGAAAACATAATGAAATGTCAAAATGACCCTTGGTTAAGTGGATACTTCATCAGCCCACAGAGGGGCATATCAGCCCAGAGCCCACCCGTCTCCTACCTCCCACGTGCCCTAGCGCTGCCGCGACAGGCAAGGAGCAGGTGAGGCCTTGCCACCCCTCCCCAGGCCTCGTCAGCCACTGGGAACACCTCCCCTACCTCCGTCGTGCTCTTGCGTGCACGGGGTGCCTCAGGTTTGCGGCCAAGATGGCCCGTCTTGGCTTGCCAAGCTTCTGAACTTGCAGCCGATCACTGACTTGCTATAGGCGTCGTGTAGGGGTTGGAGGTAGTTGGACTCCTCTCCAGTCAGTGTGGGAGCGTCGTGCCTCCCTCACACGCTCATTCCTGGCTCCTCCTCATTCCAAGTATCGCTCCACTCCTCTAACCTAAGGTTTTAAGTGAAGAAGAAGAAGAAGAAGGAGAAGAGAGAAAGGGATGCGGGGATCTCCTTGGGCTCGACCCAAAGGTTCTATCCTTTTATAGAGGAGGGTAACAAAGCCCTAGGTTGGTTATCCACGAGTTACCAAGTCCTTTTCCCAAAAGAAACCCTTTTCCTTCAATGAGAAGCAAGTTCCTCTCTCTCCTAATTATCTCTTTGATAATATTTATTCCTTAGATATTAGAATTTCAAAAAGCACATCTTTTATTCTCTTAGTACTTGCCCTTTAATCCATTGGTACGAAATTATGTTTTCTTTAAATAGAAAATACCACCTCTTTAACAATACCACAAAATTCATTCATTATGCATCATACTATCCTCTTATTTTCTATTATTGATAATTTTCTCTTTCTTTTTCTCCATTGGGGCTCCTTATACCCCAAGAAACTATAATATTTAGAAATTCCTTTTTAAGGATACTTATTATCCTTCTAGATGTATCTATGTCCATTATTTCTCATTATCTTGCTTATTTCTTTATTAAAATATCTCTTTTCAAGGATTTCTCTTTATCTTTCTCTTTATTTTCCTTATTAGTATTCCTTTTAACATTAGGAATCTTTTGGACGAAAATCAACCAAGGATAACTCAATTATGCCTTTTTCCACTTATTTTCCACATTTTATCATTGTTTTCAATTTCTTTCTTAATAAAGAAATACTTAATTGATCTTTTCTTTTCTTGTTGAATTATCTTTGCAACTTTGAACTCCTTGGAACCCAAGAGGCATGAAATCCAACTTTGGATTATATTCTTTTGCCTTCTAGAGGTTTCTACATCTTTCTTTTCTCCAATTCTCAATTATTCATTTACTAATTAAATTTCCTTGTTATTGGGCCCAATAGCCAATAAAGCCCCCAAAACAAACAACAAGGCTATTGTAAACGAAACTCATTATATCATTATTTGTTCAAATATCTTTAATAGGAGAAATTACATATCTCACCAAAAGAACCCAAAAATTGGGGTTGTAACATCCTTCCCTTCTTATAGGAATTTTGCCCTCAAAATTCCACCAGGCACACAAACAAACATGATAAGCCTTTCCTATGTCCATCAGGGCTCCCATGTGACTTCACCCTTTCCATGGTGCTTCCCAAGAACCTTCATCATCTCATACTTTTCTATTTGAGTTCTTTCTTACCTCGATATATCATACCCTCATAGGTGACTCAAGACATTTCAGCCTCTCAACAGCTGAATAGGTTCAGGGCTCAGCACATGTCTTTGGTACCTCACATAGTGCTCTCGATCAGACTCATGGAACACATTATTCATCATGTTATCCTGATAGGTAAGGCTAAACACAACCATCTCCACCAATCCATCTCAAATGGACCCATATATCAGGGACTCAGCTTTCTCAACTGTAGCTTAGAGGGGTTGGATTTTCACATCACGTACTTTCCCACAGTGAACTGCATGTCAATCTGCTTTGCATCCGCTCATGACTCATGTTTCCCCTGGGCTCTCTTTCAGCCATAGCATGATCAAAGAGACTTCATCTGCACACACTATGGTTCTTTTCTGACCTTCGCGAGGTCCCTTCACCAACATCATCTCAATGAAGTGGTGACCGACACAACCTCCCTTACAGAGCTTATTTACATCTCGATACTGGCTATGGTGGTTATCATCACATCTTACAAAGGATAAGAACTGTCTCTAGGTATGACCCTAAATGAGCACACATGCTCTCATCAGACCCTCTAGTCTGGATTACACTAAGCATTAGTTAGGGGTGATAAACTCTACTAACATCGAGTTCTTCATGTATCTACTTCCACCTTATGGAAGTGTATCTATAGGTTATACTCAAGAAATTTTGAACTCACATCATGGTGTAGTTGAACCATCTCTCTCTCATATGTAGTTCAACTGGATTATTCCCTTGAGTATTCTTTCTTTCTCATGTCATCTAGGTAAGGAGATCTACCATAACCCATATTGCATCTTGACCTTCCTTGGTCTAGGGGAGACTTACCACAACATCCATAGTGATGAACTCCCATTCCCTCTCGGGGACTCTTTATCCTCTATAAGAATACACTGGGTTACTGGTGTTCGTCCTTCACCTCCTGACATGCATACCACATGCAACTTCTTCTTAGGCATCCAAAGTACTACTGTCACTTATTATCTTGGTAGTACCATGGGGTATGATGAAGTTAAAATCATGATCCCTTGTCATGATCCCTCAAGATTGATTCCTCAGAAACCCTAAACCACTCTAGTTGGGGTTTCATCACCTTCTTTTCTAGAGAAGTACATCTGTGGTTCTTCAACCATCATGATAAGCCCTAGGATGGCTAACTAAGAAACCACTAACTCCATCAACGATCTCGTTACATCTGAGTGTTAGCCAGACATATCTCCTTTTTCAAACTTAGGTCTAACCTAGAAACCTCTTCTAGCCTCTAACTAAACTAGGCAGCTGCATCTCAACCATTGCACATCCTTATGTGCAAGGTAAAGTTGAAGACATACACCTCCATCTATTTCACTTATCATCTCATCTTGGACTCTAAGTCTATCTTCATCAAGAACACTCTGATCTCATCCTCTTGGTTATCAAACTCAACCTTGTATAACTTGCAAATTCCACATAGCTCATGCTAAAAACATCCTCATAAGATGACTACCTTATTTCTCTTAGTGTTTGTAAACCATCCCTGCATTGTTCACTCCACAAGGATATGTTATCATATCTGTCCTCATACCTCATAGCAACGTTCCAACTCACATCATTTTTATCCTTGGTGTATGGCATGCGTACTGTCCTATCTCTCACTCCCATAACCAGAGGAAATAAGCATTTGGCTGCAGTCCAAATATAGAGTTCTTCCCATTTCAAGAGTAGATATGGTACATCCCACCTTGCCAGTACACCTTCAAATCTAAGTCGAAACATGCAACATATGTCTCTACATCATGATCATCTCGACATCAAAGTTACTTCTATGGAAAACTGATATCGAACCTACTTGGGTCCACACACAATCCTTGGTCATCTCCTCTAGGTATATAGGGTGTCGGAACTTTTGGAGTCATCCATCTTCCTTTATGCATCCAGAGAGTGCCCTCCTCATCTGCCCTTTGGGTCCCATGAGTTCATGAAGGTGATCAATCTCCTAACCCATGGCCCTTAGACAGTGATAGTTGTTACCTCCCAACCCTACAGTCATGTGCAACTAGGGAATTAGGCAACTCCTACTTCCATTAGTCTTATCCCTTCCTGACCCTAGGATAGACTTAGGATTCTAACATAGTACATATCCAACTTAGAACCTTACCCAAGCCTTCATAATCTCTCTCTACATTCATGGGATGACTTTCATCCTTTCATAGGAGTCATGATGACCTGTTTACCTTGGTCAGGCCCCATATCGGTTACCTCCATGGTAACACATCCACATACACTTAGAGATGGTTAACTATGGGTCTATAGGTTCATCTTCTTACCATGTACTCTTCACTTACCTTCTCAAGATCCTATGAGACCTCTGTAGATTACCTCAAGGTCAACAAAACTGGTATACACCCTACAAAGGGTCCCTCTCCTAGGATGGGAGGAAGCTTCATCTCTTGATAACAAAGGTCACAAACGTCCCTATGTTTAGGATTTACATCCACATGAGTATGCTTAACCCTACCAAGCTACTAAGGCACAAGAAGACCACCTACTAAACCATGCTAGGTCATACTTGCTCTCATTCCTCAACATTGGACCAAGAACAATCCTTCTCATGTCACCACCTTGGCTGTGAGGGATTCATCAACCATACTTTAAACTTAAGGGGTTTCCATTTTTCCTCTAAACATAAGGGGTGTCATGCTCAAACTATGAAAACTCAAAGCATCGGGTACACCTCTTTCCCTCTTAGGCCTAGGAACCCTAAGTTCACTTTTTGGGTGTCCAACTGCATGCTCAACTTCTAAACCATGAACCAAACATGTACAAGGTATGACATGCACTTCCTATCATCCTTCTACTCGAACAACACTTCAGAGTGGAGTCCTCCTCAAGGACAACGAATAAGGTATAAGGCCTCACAACATGTTATTAAACCTCTTCATGGTCTCAGGAACTCTTCTTCCCATCTCAGAAGGTAAACACCAATACCATAGGCTCATAGGTACCAACAACCTCATCCTCTCTCTAGGGTTTGGTTCCTCTAATGGCGACCAAGATATCATCAGCCTCCAGGGATCAAGCATGAGGCAACCAGTATTATCCACTTAGGTCGCATTATCCTCAACTCCCCACTGTTCCTCATATCTCAGAGTCTACGCTTCCAACCTTCTTGCTTGGGTCCTGCTCTCTCTCTCTAGAGCTCACCCTAAAACCAGCCTCACTACCAGAGGTCCTCTCTCCATGAAGGTGGATCAAGCTCACAAACATACCCCGACGTGGGTGATACCTATGTTCAAGCTTATGTTTACTCAAGGTTATCCATAGCTCTTTATGCTTATCTAATAAGCTATCCTAGCCAGGGTTTCAACCTATCACTCACACTACTGACGTACTCTGGGTGTATGCTATGCCCTACTTGCATAAGCCCATAGGGTTTCTATAGGTTCTTCTCTAACCTCATCAATAAAGGAGCTATCCTTCACTCTAACATTCACGAATCTTTCCAGGTTAAGTCGCCAAAGGCACTAGGTCATCCATTCTCACATGGCTCATAACGTCATGGGCATCCAAAAGCATGTCCACACACCTGGTCTATCATGACATCTAACTCATCATGCCATCTCTCCCTCTAACCACCATTTAGGGTTAGGGTTAGCATCATCCTTAGAGGATGTGCCAGGTCTCTATTTTTAATGGAGATCTCTTTCTCCATGACCAACTCTCTCTACTCATCCTCCTAACAAGAAGGTCTATCCTCAGGTCTCTCATGAGGGCATGACAACTTATGTCATATGACCTAAGCATGTATCTATTCTTTAGTTTACGCTTAATCAAAATAAGCTTATGTCCATGACATCTTATTTACATGCTTTTCATTAATTTGGTGGAGGATTACTTAAACCTTATCAACCTTACCCATACCTCAAGAGCATGAGGAAAAGAGAGAAAAACCCTAATCCTTAATCTTCATAACAACATTTGAGTTGAGAAGGGATGAACAAGATGAGAGAGTCCTAAAGGTATCTTATTTTGAGTCAAATCCTGAGACATTGGCCAGGTAGTCACACTAATCTGAGAGTCCTTGTATTCCGACTAGCGGTGCAGAGGAAAATATTGCTAGCCCCCAGACATGATCCTTTTCTAGACACCTCTATCTTTTGGAATATCCTCTAATAACTCCCTCGATTCTATAGAATTTGTAAAATTTAATAATTATTAAAGATTAAATGAGGAACCTATGCTCTGATACCAAATGTAATGATCCCATCTCCTGGTAACCCCCAATTAAGGGAGACCCGAAGGTCAGAGTCGTTATCCCAATTAACAGGATCAAAAGTTCGACAAATAATCAATAATAATTATGAAATTCTACTAACTAAACTGAAAGTGGGTATAAAATAAAATTTTTCATAACATTTTCAAAACTTGGATATCTACCGCTATCCACATCTGGAGTCTATTCTAACTAATCCTCCTTTGTACTTTAACTCTAATTTAATTCCACATATGTCACTTTACTGTTTGTCCTTTTCAATCTTGCACCTAAAACACCGCCAAACAAAACGTTGGTCATCATATCGAAATATGCCGGTATGAGGGGACATCCAAAATTTCACAAATATGGCTAACAATCTAATTATCACAATCAAGTTAATTAACAAGCCAAATTTACACTTTCAATGTGACATTCTCCACCACTTTTTCCCTAACCGTGGCATACCCCCTTTCAGGTTTCTCTTTTGCCATTGACTTAAGGCCACCTTCTCATTCCCGAGCTTGCTGCCTGGGGTCACCCTTCATGGTGCCCTTTAGTCATGCAATATCATAGGCCACCTTCTCAATCCCGATCTTGGTGCCTGGGGTCACCACTCATGGTGCCTATAGGTCTTCCCTCCTGGGCTTGACCTTTTGCATCATCCATTAGGGTGGCATGTAGGTACAAGAATACACACTTCTATTATTATTGTGATAATCATAGTGACTTTATGATTTACAAGTATGAACATCCAAACTGTTAAAGTTGCATTCAAAGCGATGAATCATCCAGGAAACTCTTCAAAAAACTAATGCGATTAACCATAATTAACCACATACCTGTCAGGATGATTTGAGACAGAATTAATCCAATCAATGTAAGAAATCAAAGCAAGCGTTTGAAAAACTAATGCGATTAACCATAATTAACCACATACCTGTCAGGCTGATTTGAGACAGAATTAATCCAATCAATGCAAGAAATCAAAGCAAGCACACAATGAGATCCTGAAATAAGCATACAATTTCCTATTATTGATCATGCCATCAAGATCTATTGAACCTAACTCGCTTCCTAGGGTTTCTAGTCCACTTTTAGGGTTTCACTTCATTTATACTATTTTAACCCTAATTTTATACAATTACTCACAAACCCTAATTATCTCATCTTATTCTTCACTAATGATATTAAGGTTCCCTTTTAACAACATATAACCTTAATTTCGGATTAAAGGCATAATTAGCCATCAATTAAGTCCATTATGCTCTTCTTTTACATTAAAGCTACCATTTTTATCCTTTTAATCCATGACAAGATCATTATGCTCATTTATCATCAATTCAAAGTTCATTATGGTCTAATTCACATATGAACTCTATTTGTCATTAATTCTACCTTTATCCATTAGAAAACCCTAATTACTACATTAAGGGTATTTATCCACAATTAGGAACTTTTGTACTCAAAATAGCTTAGAAGTATCATATCTCAATTTTAATCATGAAATTGAACAATTAAAGCCATTAAGAGTCTCAATTACTAATATTAGGGTTTCAAGGCCTATTAAAGCATATTTATGTACATAAAACTCTAAATTAACCAATTATGTGCATAGTTCATCCTTTTTGTTCTTAATGTACCTTTTTACAATTAACAGGTTAATATCAACTTTAATCATCCATTAAACCCTACTAAATGCATTAGTCATCTCAAAATAGGGTTTCTTAATCATTAAAGCATTAAAGTTGATAACCTCCATTACTTTTCGAATTGTAAGATGAATTAGCCTCTAAAACCATTTTTAATTAATTCCTCTCGTTTTTCTAAGAAAAATACATATTTTATACATACCAATCCGAGCTACCATTATTTAGAAATGAATTTTGCAAGGATTACCTTTTTGGACCATTCAGAAGCCGCCACATCGCTCTTTTCATGCAACGTCGCTTGCATTTGAAAACATAACGAAATGTCAAAACTACCCTTGGTTAAGTGGATACTTCTTCAGCCTGCGGAGGGGCATATCGGTCCAGAGCCCACCCGTCTCCTACCTCCCACGCGCCCTAGCGCTTCCGCGACAGGCAAGGAGCAGGTGCGGCCTTGCCGCCCCTCCCCAGGCCTCGTCGACCACTGGGAACACCTCCCCTGCCTCCGCCATACTCTTGCACGTGCGGGGCGCCTCAGGTTTGCAACTAAGACGACCCATCCCGGCTTGCCGAGCTTCTGAACTTGCAGTCGATCGCTGACCTACTGCAAGCATCACACAGGGGTCAGAGGTAGTTGGCCTCCTCTCCTGTCAGAGTGGGAGCATCATGCCTCCCTCACACGCTCGTTCCTGGCTCCTCCTCGCTCCAAGGATCATGCCGCTCCTCTAACCTAAGGTTTTGAGCAAAGAATAAGAAGAAGAAGAAGAAGGAGAAGAGAGAAAGGGATGTGGGGATCTCCTTGGGCTCGACCCAGAGGTTCTATCCTTTTATAGAGGAGGGTAACGAAGCCCTAGGTTGGCTATCCATGAGTTACCAAGTCCTTTACCCAAAAGAAACCCTTTTCCTTCAATGAGAAGCAAGTTCCTCTCTCTCCTAATTATCTTTTTGATGATCTTTATTCCTTAGATATTAGAATTTCGAAAATCACCTTTTTTATTCTCTTAGTACTTGCCCTTTAATCCATTGGTACGAAATTATGTTTTCTTTTAATAGAAAATACCACCTCCTTAACAATACCACAAAATTCATTTATTATGCATAATGTTATCCTCTTATTTTCTATTATTGGTATTTTCTCTTTCTTTTTCTCCATTGGGGCTCCTTATACCCCAAGAAACTATAATATTTTGAAATTCCTTTTTAAGGATACTTATTATCCTTCTAGATGCATCTATGTCCATTATTTCTCATTATCTTGCTTATTTCTTTATTAAAATATCTCTTTTAAAGGATTTCTCTTTATCTTTCTTTTTATTTTACTTATTGACATTCCTTTTAACATTAGGAATCCTTTGGATACGAAAATCCACCAAGGATAACTCAATTTTGCCTCTTTCCACTTATTTTCCACATTTTAGCATTGTTTTAAATTTCTTTCTTAATAAAGAAATATTTAATTGATATTTTCTTTTCTTGTTGAATTATCTTTGCAACTTTGGACTCCTTGGAACCCAAGGAACCCAAGAGGCATGAAATCCAACTTTGGATTATATTCTTTTTCCTTCTAGAGGTTTCTACATCTTTCTTTTCTCCAATTCTCAATTATTCATTTACTAATTGAATTTCCTTGTTATTTGGCCCAATAGCTAATAAAGCCCACAAAACAACCAACAAGGCTATTGTAAAAAAAACTCATTATATCATTATTTTTTCAAATATATTTAATAGGAGAAATTACATTTCTCACCAAAAGAACCCAAAAATTGGGGTTGTAACACAATCGACTCCTCCTTTCATCTGGCCTCCTTGGTCCTTGAGCTGATCGATTCAACATATGAGCCGATCACTTCATTTGGTGCAAAACACCTTCTCATGATGAAACATAAAATAAAACTATCTATTCCATATTACATTGTAAAAGGGAAAATGTCGAGTTACATTTGAGGGAAATATAGGAAGAGGAATATTAATTTACATTTGTAAAGGAGGAGAGAGGTTTATTATACAAATGGAATAACAACATGAAATAAACAAAACAACCAAGCACACAATCCACAAGGTTTTAGCCCATAATCCTTCTTACATCCACCATTAAAACACTTTTAGGGTGATGTGTATTGATTGCATATATATATATATATATATATATATATATATATATATATATATATATATTTGTGGGATCGTTTGTGGTATTTAATTGGATATGCACATTAACAATTTTAATATTTTCATGACATGCAATAAAATAAATCTGATCACATCGGTTTAAAAACCCCTGATACACCGTAAATTGACGTGGCTCATATACTAATATTGGGAAATCAAGGCAATAGATAAGGTAGAGGAACAAAATTGTAATGCCCAATTACCTAATCAGCAAGATCATATCAACAATGATGTATCTAGAAAAGAGGATAACAAGAGCTATACCTGGTCTTGGAGTAAGTTCAGCGACAACTCTTGTTGCCACATCCTTCTTCTTCAAGCAACACTCGTGCAGTTGTCAGCAACGGCCTCCGAGTGCCACACCACAGACGACGGTTAACAACATCCTCCTAGCTGGTGGAAATAATCTTCTTAACTCTGTAGTAGTCCATATAGATCATCAAAAACTCCACATTGTGCTACCAGAGCCAATGGTAAGGATTTTTCCCTTTGAACATCAACATGATAGAGTTGATTGGTTCTCCGAATTGTGTCCCCCTTGCTATCCCTCCCTTTCACAGGTAGTTCTTCCTCAGGCTCTCTTGGTTACCACAACCAGAAAGGACAAAAATTGTCAGATCTTATTGTTGTGACTGGGAAGCCCCCAATACCCCTCTATTTATAGGAGGGCCATGGTCAGGGTTTCCAATCAATCTAGGGATGGAAGATATGGAATATCATTAATTTTCTAGAAGTAATGAAAGGTGAACTGATCAGTCACATGTGAATCGGTTGGTTCACAGGTGAACCAGTCAGTTCATGCCTTGAGCCAGTCAGTTCATACCTTGAACCGATCAGTTCATGTGTTTTCCTATTTTGAATCACATTAAAATTATATATTCAATTAATGTAAAATAGGATGTCATCATCTATCATTGATCCAATTGAATTGACCATTGAACTGGGCGGTTCAACATTTGATTCGGTCATCTCCGACCTTGAACCAGTCAGTTTACTCAGTGAATCAGCCGACTCATGCCATAGTTCAGGTATTGATCAACCACTGTTGTTTCCAAATGAACTGACACTTGAATCGATTGGTTCAACACCTAAACCAGTCGGTTCACAGTCCAGTCAACCAATTTTCAGCCATTATTGTGTAAATTGAATACCTAAAAACTTTAGTAATCAAGTCAGACATCACTCATGGATAAACTCCTATTCCAGGTGCATCTTAGGCGGGTAACCCCATAGGTCCCAAATTACGTTGGTAGTGAATGTCCATAACTAACTTATGACATGACAAGCAATGAGTGGTATCTAGCAACTCATCATTTATAACCAAGTAATTAGAAAGTTGGAGAACAACTTCAACCTACAATCTGTGATCATAGTTACAATCTCCAACCTTGAACCAGCCAGTTCACTCAGTGAATCAGCCGACTCATGCCCTAGTTTAGGTATTAATCAACCAATGTTGTTTCCAAATGAACTGACACTTGAATCAATTGGTTCAACACCTACACTAGCCAATTCATAGTCCATTCAACCAATTTTCAACCATTGTTGTTTAAATTGAACACCTAAACACTTTAGTAATCAAGTTAAGGATCACTCATGGATAAACTCCTATTCTAGGTGTGTCTTATGTGTGTAACCCCATAGGTCCCATGCTACGTTGGCAGTGAATGTCCATAACTAAATTATGACATGAAAAGAAATTTGTGGTATCTAGCAACTCATCATTTATAACCAAGTAATTAGAAAGTTGGAGAAAAACTTCAACCTACAATATGTGATCATAGTTATCGTAATCACATAGTTCCTTTGTCTCTGATATGTGGATTGAACTTGAGGCATTGAATCATCATCCTCTCAACATTCAATCCATATTTCTTGAACTGGAGAAGACTATCTGGGATGCATGTGAGCTCACATATAACATATTGAGTCACATGAGTATGGCCATACATTTCTCAATCTCGCTTATCTATTGGACATGATATCAATCTCCTATAATAGGGACAAATCCCACCTACATCACTCACACTCAATCCCCATGTGTCACAGAGTACTCCAACATCACCTTTATAGCAACCCTTACCCAAGGTCACATTCAATGATGTCAAAGTATAAGGAACGACATGAGAGGAGTGTAGTGATTTTAGATCTAAGAAACACAATCACCACTATCACTATGAGAGCTGATTTTGACCAGCATTCCATGGTATCCATGTGTCATTTTCAAGGTGGGTCTGTTCAATACACTGTTCTCAACCATGTATCTATGTTCTTGACTTGATATAACATATCATGACTAATGAGACTCTATCATCCGTCAACATACACTCTAGTCTTATGTATTAATGTTGTTTATTTTGTTTCCACAATAATATCTGACTAGGGACATAACAAGAATGTATGTACTCTTATCATACATATGATCTCATTATTAAGTTCCTCAACCTAAAGACATATGTCATCAAGTAACATCATTCTTTAGACACATATCATGTTTGTATCATCATCTCATGATTGAGACATAATTATTAAATCAAGTATCTAATGCCCCATCACAATCATCATATGATTGGATCTATGGGCATACATACCAATAGACTCCCACTTGCACTTAGTGACAATCACCCATGAATCTTATTCCAAGTGATCTTAACATGTCCATTTGTTTCTATTGCATTTGTGCTTTTATAATGAGTTCACAACATTTTCTTATAGTCAGTATTTTCTATGTTTCACATCTCCTTGATGTATGATTTTCGTATGAGATGGAAGTCCTATAGTATGCTATCTAAGGTTCCTTGCCTATCCACTAGATCCACCATTGTCACAATATTTTTACTATGTCATCGACTATTGGAACCTCCCACAAGTTCATCTATATGAACTTCTAGATCCATAGAGTATCCTCTATTGTTCATAACAACAAGGTACTCAACTTCTATTGTAGAACAACTATCTCTTGCTTGGAACTTGTCCATCTTATATTTTATGGTAAAAAACAAAATTGGAGTGTGATAATTAATTTTCTTTGTCATTTTGACGGTTGGATCGGTGTAACCATTTACACCCAACTATTCCTTATTACCATAACCAAGGAATTGATCCTTTTAGTGCTTATCAAGTACTTAAGAATGTTCTTTACTGAAGTCCAGTGACTTTGACTAGGATCTGATAGATATGCACTTGTCATGTCAAATACATACAAGATAACTAGATGAATACATATCTTCTCATCATGTTTAATACATATAAGATAACACAATGAGTACATAAGATTGCATACATGATAGATCCAAATGTGAATGCATATGGTATCTTACTCATGTTTCTTCCCATTCTTCACAAGAACTAGGATAATGGACTCTTGAGAGACAAACTCCATGAAACATGGACAAGTTTTCTCTCATTGAGTCATGCATGTTGAACCCCTTCAACATCTTTCCAATGTAAGTGCTCTTTATTAGGTCAAGAAGCTTTCCAGATCTATCTCTGTAGATCACAATTCATATGACATAGGATGTTTCACCATCATTATGTGAATATTAATATTTTTAGTATAAGGATTTCATTCCCCATCATTATGTGGAATATTAATATGCTCCCAAGAAATTCTTGTAATCACAAATTTCATCTTCATTTTGAGTCAACTCAAACTCACAAGATTCCAGTTCTGAGATACTTGCTTCAATCAACAAATTGTATTTGCATTAATGTATTTATAAAACCTTCAGGTTATGTCACACACACATCCTTAAAATTATTCTTGTTAAGGAATGCAGTTTTAACATCCAATGCCAAATCTCATAGTCATAATAAGTTGTAGTAGCAAGCATGATCCAAATGGATTCAACCATGGCCACTAGTGAAGATTTTTTTACGTTCAACATCTTCAACTTGTTTGAAATCTTTACAACCAATCTACTCTTATAGGTTTGTACACTACCATCCATGTCAGTCTTTTCTCAAAGACCCAAATGCACCCTATGGGTCTTACCCCTTCAGGTGGATCCACCAAGGTCATACCTTGTTGGTTTATATGGACTTCATCTTTGATCTCATGTCCTCAAGCCATTTCTCAGACTCCGGTCCCTTAATAGCTTATAGGTAGGTTGTTTATTCATTGTCTATGACCAACATATCTCCCTGTTGAGTTATAAGATATAATAATATATTGAACTCAAGGTGCATCCTACTAGATCTTAGAGGTTTTGGGTTTCATAAGGAACTTGAGATTCCAAAACAATTTGTGATTCTCCTCATTCCTACTATACCACTTTAGGTTCAATGTTTTTCTTGAACTTTTTGAGTCCTACTTTTTCTCCCACTGATTCTTTTAGAATTAAATTCCTTTAGGAATACAACTATCCTGGAAACAAACAATTTTTTTGTTTGATTGAATATGAAAGTACTATTCAACAAAATTATATTAATGTGACTTTTGGACAAAACTATTCAACAAACTATATTTTCATACAAGCTTTGAATCATAATCCTTATAAAAGACTAATCGGTACAATTCCCGTGCCATATCTCATATTGTGTCTTTTGAACTAGTTTAGACGATACATTGTTTTACTGGGAAGCATGTGCCAACAAGGTATTGGAAGACTAGCTAGATTTATTGATAAGTGCACCATGACTAATAGGGTGTGATTCCTTCTTTCTAATATATCATAATGATACACTACCATTATGTTTCAGGTGGAGTTCATTTTTATATGCTATCACAATATCCTTCAGGTCCTCAACCTCTCGGTTTAAAATATTTCAACATCAATCAAAATGATGTGTCTTAATATTTTACCAAGCTAGTTACGCACTTCATTCATGTTCTCCTTGAACACTTCAAGATATTTAGACTTGTATTTCATTAAATACAACCTACCATATATATTGAGATCATTAGTAAATATAATGAGGTACTATTGACTACATCTGTCATTTATTCTAAAAGGCCTATATACATCAATATGTATGAGTCCTAATAGAATAGTCTTTGTCCCACTACATCTAGTGAAGATGCTTTTGTCATATTGCCCAACAAACAAGACTTGCATGTCTCTATTGTTTCAATAACCAAAAGACTCTAGATAACCATTATGGATTCTAGAAATGCATTTTTCATTTATGTGCTATAGATGACAATGCTATAGGTATTCATTGTTTGAGTCATAAAGTCATTTGATATCTATCTCTAGAACTATAAAATATAAATTGTGAGACATTGGGGCCACTTCCAAAAAAGATAATATCTTTGAAAGAAAAACATCAAATATAATCATAATATTCTTTTCTGTACAAGATACATGATGTTTTTCATTAATAGTAGGTACATAATCACAATTTATTAATTCTATTACAAGCTCTTTACATGAATGACAAATTCCAACTATAATGGCAGCTGCTCTTGCTCCACACAGTTCTAGCTTACTTCTTCTTGGGTCCTAAGTGGAGATCTATATATTCTTTTTCTTCCTAAGATCCTTTATATAAATAGGGAAGTTCCTTTTCTAGTGTTTAGGCTGGTGATAGTGGTGGAACTTTCCTTCGTTATTCACACCTCTTTAACTTTCAGTGCAGAAAACTTTGGTTTTTGGATAGCTTTAGAACTATTCTTAAATTTTTCTTTTCCGTTGGACTTCCCTCTGCCGATCATCATCACATATTTGGGTTTGTCCTTCTTCATATGCACTTTAGTCATCCTTGACATGCCAAGTAATTCTGATGACTTGTCAAAACTATTCATGTTATAGTTCATGACAAACTGGTTGTATGATTCTAACTGTGACTGTCGAATCACATCTGTGGCCAACTCTTCACCCAAGGGAAATCCCAATCAAGTAAGGTTCTCCACATACCCAATCAACTTGAGTGTGTGGGGACCTACTAGATCTCCTTCTGTCATGTTTCACTTGTATAATGCCTTTGAGACATCATACATCTCTTGTCTTTCCTGATCTTGGTAAATGTTCTTAAGATGTGTAACCATCTCTATAACATTCATGTCTCATGTTGTCTCTGCAACTCATAGTTCATTGAGCACAACATCAGACACTTAACACTGATATCATCTTTAGAGTGGCACTTGTAAGCATCCATGTCAGCCTTAGGTGTAGTGGGTAGAGGTTCATATGGCTTTGGTGTATCTAGGACATAGAGCTTATGCTCCTGAATGAGAACAATTCTCAATGTACAGAACCAGTCATGGAAATTTTTCTCATTCCACTTGTTCTTCTCAAGGACCAATCACAAAGGAAACATGTTTGTGTTTTCCATTAGATTCTACAAAATGAAGTTTGCAACTTTAGTCAAAACACTTTTGATTAATTTGATTTGATAAGTTTGACGATATTAATTAGGCTTTTAAATAATTATAGATCTCACTATTTTGTTCAAATTGATAGCCCTCACTACCAATTCAAAAGATTGTAGCATACAACCTTATACTGAGCGAAGAACCAAAATAATTGAATTATTTCCAGGCCAACACCAACATCTATAACCAATTTTTAGGGAAGGGAACATTTGCCAATTGCATCTCATGCAATTCTTGGATAGATGGTATTCAAAACTCCTTGCCATACTCCATCTTTATGCTTCTAGGAACTTAATCCCATTAAGGTCACCTAGTTAATCCTGACCCATAAGACAACATGATAGAATATGCATCTTGCTAGGGCAGATCCACACATTTACCATCACACTTCCATGAGATAGAACACACACCATACTAGGGTGTGCCCATGCTTGGTCGATCAAGATTTTCATGTGTGCTACTTATATTTGTTGAGGGATTTCATATGAGTACATATTCATATCAAATCACCACATACTTATGTATCATATACATGCTATAACCACAAATGAAAAACATGAAATTCAAAATACACTAGCGATGGTTATGGCCATACTAATGGAATTCCTTAGAGACAGAAGGAATCACTACCACCTAAGGTCCACATCAAATTAACAACCTATTGTTGATGGATATCTATGCTTGAACCAATATAGGTTGATCAGTTCAACATTTGAACTGATTGGATAGCCTCATGGTCAATCTCTTGGTCTCTCAGATCGATCTTCTTGTCTTTGACCTCGAGCAATATCTGGACTCCTCCATCCAGTCGGTTGGGCCATTAGTAGATTGGTTCCTCATGTTTTATGACATCCTTGGTCCTATAGTTGATTCATTCAACATCTGAGCCAATCAGTTCGTCTGGTGCAGAACGTCTTCTCAAGATGAAACATGAGTTAAAACAATCTATTCCATATTACATTGTAAAAGGGAAAACCTCAAGTTTCATTTGAGGGAAATATAGGAAGAGGAGAATTAATTTACATTTGGAAAGGATGGGAGAGGCTTGGTATGATGACTAAATAACAACAAGAAATAAGCCAAACAACCAGGTACACAATCCACATGGGTTTTGGCCATAACCAAGCTTACATCCACCATCAAAACTCTTTTAGGGAAACATGTATTGATTGCATATATATTATATCATATATATATTTATATTTGTGGGATTGTATGTGGTATTTAATAAGATATGAACATTAATCATTTTAATATTCACATTGCATACAATTTAATAAATCTGAACACATTGATTTAAATCTCTGATACACCCTAAATTGACGTGGCTCTGAAACCACAGTTAGAAAATCGGGGAAACAAATAAGGCAATGGAAACAAATATTTTAATGCCTGATTTCCTAATCAGAAAGATCATATCAACAACAATATATCTAGGAAGGAGGGTAATAAGATTTATACCTGGTCCTAGATTAAGTCCAACAATAACTCCTATTGCAGTGTGCTTCTTCTCCAAGCAACACTCGAGCAGTTGTCAACAATGACCTCTTGACCCAACATCATGGATGATGGTTGATGGTTTCCTCCTAGAGGGTGGCGATGGCCTCCTCACCTCTTTAGTAGTCCATGCAGACTATCAGGAACTCTATGGTGCGCTACCAGAGCCAATGAGGAGTTGTCCTTTCAAACCAATCTCCTAGAGTTGATTTTCTCTCCTAATTGTCTCTCCCTTATTGTCCCTCCCTTTTATGAGTAGGACTAGATCATGCTCTCTTGGTTACCACAACAGGAGAGGACAATAAGTGTTACAACTTATTATTGTATCTGAGTAGTCCCCAGTACCCCTATATTTATAGGAGGGCTAGGGTTAGGGTTACTTATCCATTTGGGAGTCAAAGAGACAGAATTTCATGAATTTTCTTGAAGCTAAGAACAGTGAACCGGTCGGTTCACTATTGAACCAGTTAGTTCACAGGTGAATCGATTGGTTCATGTGCTTTCCTATTTGAATCACATTGGAGTTCAATATTCCATTAATGCAAAACATGATGTCAACATCAATCCTTGATCCAATCAAGTTGACCATTGAACTGGGTGATCCAACATTTGAAACGGTCGTCTCAGACCTTGAACCGGTCATTTCACTTAGTGAACCGGTCGGTTCATGCCTTGGTTTAGGTATTGATCAGCCAATGTTGTTTCCAATTGACCTGACACTTGAATCAATCAGTTCAACACTTGAAGCGGTCAGTTCATAGTCTATTCATCTAATTTCAACCGTTGTTGTTCAAACTGAATACCTTAACACTTTGGTAATAAAATTAGACATCATTCATGAATAAACTCCTACCAGGTACATCCTATGTGTGTGACCCTATAGGTCCCATTTTATGTTGGTGCTAAAAGTCCATAACTAACTTATGACATCACAAGCAATGGGAGGTATCTGGGAATACATCATTGCTACCCAAGTAATTGGAAAGTTGGAGAACAACTTCAACCTACAATCTATGATCAATGTTATTATGATCATATAGTTGCTTTGTCTCTGATATCCAGATTTGAACTCAAGGCATGGAATCGTCATCCTCTCAATGTTCAATCCATGTTCCTTAAACTAGAGTAGATTGTTTGAGATGCATGTTAGCTCACATATCACATATTAAATCACACAAGTATGGACATACATTTCTCGGTCTCACTTATCAAGTGGCCAAGATATCAATCTCCTGTAGGAGGGATAAATACCATCTAAATTACTCACATTCAATCCCTATGTGTCATAGAGTACCTGAGCATCACCTTGATAGCAACCCTTATTCAAGGTCACATTGGATAATGTCAAAGTACAACGAACGACATGTGATGATTATATAGTGATTTCATGTCTAAGAACTACAATCACCACTATCACTATGAGAGATGATTCTGACTACCATTCAAGGGTATCCATGTATCACTCTCAAGGTGGGTCCATCTGATACACTGTTCTCTAACATGTGTTTGTGTGCTTCAGTTGATATCACATGTCATGACTAATGAGACTCTATCATCAGTCAACACACATTCTAGTCTTTTGTGCTACTTTTGTCTACTTTTCTTCCACAATAATATCTTACTAGGGACATGACAAGAATGTATGTATTCTTATCATACATATGATCTCATTGTTCAGGTCCTCAACCTAAATATATATGACATCAAGTAACATCATTCTTTAGAAATCTATCATGTTGTTATCATCTCATGATTTAGAGAACATAATAGATGCAATTACCTTCATAATTATCAAATCAAGTATGTAATACCCCATTGCAATCATCCTATGATTGTCTCTCTAGGCATACTTACCAACATTTATTCCATAGATTCATGCATCTCTCACCTATTTAATTTTCTCATTCATCCATTTTCCACTTGATGGTTCATAGATAGAAAACATTCTTTCTTTGGACTTAATAACAATTTGTCCTTTGGGCGATCTTTCTATCAGATACATTAAATAAACAACCCAATGGAATTCTCCTTAATTGAAATATCTAATTTCAATCTAAAATGGAAATCCAATTACTTCAAATATCAATTCAATTGTATATGTTTTTTATTAAGAAAAAATATAAAATGGGAGACTTGTCCCTCAAGTTTTCATCTCTCTTCCTCTCTTCTTTTAAAAATTGAAAATTTATGTCTCAAGATTCAATATTGTAAAACTTCAAGTGTACGAGTGAAATGTTGAGATCCACAAAGGAACGCCGAAAGAAAATTATGAAAATGAATTTATTACTTTAGATAATTTGATAAACTTATAAAAGTCAAAGTCTCAATTAAGAAAAGTGTAGTCTGCAACCCAGACACTCATGGTGTTTTTTCTTATTTTATCTCGAGTTGTAGACGATTGAGCATAGCATTCTACCAATAGTCCATGTGGAATGAAACAATTTGTTTATCACATTGTTGGATCTAGGACTCTAGAAGGGGGGGGGTTAACTAACAAGCATAACAAGGATGATAGAAAATGAAACAAGCCCTTAGACAAGGTCATTTAGAGTGGTTCCACTCTCCAAACTAGTAGAGAGTCAATCCACTATCTAGAGAGGTCAACCTATAGGACTTTGCAAGTGCTTTCCTCTATATATTCACCAATAAGAGTTATAACACAAGGCCCACCAAAGGACATACCTATCCAATACAAAGAGTCTTCAACCTTATCAAGGACTTACCCACTTTGCAAAGAGTCTTCCACCTTCTTACAAGGACTTGCCTACTCTTACATAAGTCTTCGACCTTTGAGGAATTACCCACTCTTCTTGGATATTCAGCCTTTTCCTTCTCCTTCACTTGGAGAAAATCTTCACCTCTTCTACAACCTTGAAGAAGAATAGCAACAAATCCACCTTCACTCAGACTAGCTTGCTTCACCTTTGCTTCTTTGAGGAAAGGGGGTAGGGAAGATGGAATGGAATGAGAGATTTACAAGCACAAGGATGTAGCTCTCTTTTAATTGTCCTAATTCATTCATAATCATGAAATGCTATGTAAATGAGAGAGAGAAAGGGGCTCAATGAGTTTCAACACACTCAACTATAGTAAGGACTTAGAATAGCATGAATGAGAAAACTTGGAATGAACTCAAAAGGGTCCTATTTATAGATGGGGGTGTTCCCTTGAGTGTGGGATCGCTTAAGGGTGAAATATAGCCATTTTCCAAGATGCAATAGATCTATTCTCACTCAAAACAACTCACCAACAATTATTATCATTTTTTTATGTTTCTATATAGTACATTTAGTCGAGTTCTAATAAAGGTAACTCAACCAATCCACTAAATGACAAAGCACATTTTCAAACTATTGATTGAGTTTGTTCTAGGAAACTCGACCGATGAGCTAAAATTAGTTTTTATCAGTGAGTCAGTCGGTCGAATTTTGTGAGTGTGCAACTCGACCAATTGGTCTCTTTAGAAAATCCATCACTGGATCGGTCGAGTTTCCAACTAGACCGATGAAAAACCTGTGACGATTTTTCTAAATTGACATTTGAGTGATCAAATGTTGGAATTAAGTGTCCATGATTTTTTCTCATCATAGTTACAAGTCATATCATCAATAAAAGTGATTAAAAAAATCACCTAAGCTCATTTGGAGTGAATTCCCAAAATGCGCACTTGCATTGCTTTTGACTTGAACTTGAACAAGCTAAGCTTGTGTAATTTGATCCTTTTCATGTACCTAAAGCCTGAAATCAATCTCTAACAAACATATTAGATACATAGGAATGGAATGGTTATGTCATTATCAAAATATGGGCAATGTATAACTCTCAAGAGGACAAGTGTGAATCACCAATTATCCAATGCCAGGAAAAGGTCTACTTAGTTTCAAGGATTGCCATCTAGTAGTTTTGAGAAGCCAAGGTTTCCCTCGCAACAATACCAACAATCTCAACTAAGGTCTGCATTTTCTGAACTAAGGACGTAGATGCAGTGATAATGGTATCCTAGAAATGGGAGAAGTTGTAGTTTTCTGGTAGCTAGAGTAAACAATTCTAGGTCAGTATCTGTGATAGGGTCATTAAGATGCAGTATGATATGAAAACCTACTTCAAGTGTGGTCAGGTATGGCATGTGATATGGTCTTTCCCTATGAAAAATCAAGAGGTTACACAACAGAGGAAACAAGGTTCACAACAACAACAACAATACACTATTGATGGAAATAGAGGTTGTCGACAGACGTCACAGGAAGGGTATTTAGGTCCGGTTAGTAAAGTAAAAGGGGAGATAGCAGGAGACAAGTAGATTCTATGCTATGATTTAGTCAGAAGGAGTGGTCAACCCATGGGTCATAACATGTTGAATGGAACTTTTTTTTTCTGACTTATCTTCTTCTTCTTTTTTGTATCTATTTTGGTTGACTCGGGTGTAACACACATGTTTATCACTAGAAAGGTGATAAATAGCCATAACCTACTTGTATGTAGTAGAGATGATAGCCTCTTATTAGAAACCACATTGGATGGTTCCACAGTGTTTCTCGAGGTGTGACCATCTTGTGTTCTTTCTTTCTCAGGACACAACATTTAAGTGGATCTCATGCCACTTGATATGCATGGATTTGATGTCATCCTAGGGATGGATACTTTAGAGAAGTACAAGGTTGTATTGAATTGTGGTTCCAAGATTGTTACATTTAGTGATGGGGATGTCTCTTGGACTTTCCAAGGATATAGGAAGATTCTTCCTACTTTTCTGGTGTCAATAGTGATAGCTGAGAAATTGATGAGGCAAGGATGTCAAGCTTTCCTAGAACATGTAGTGGATATCAAGTTGTCAAGTCCTAGTATTCAGGATGTACCTATAGTGAGTGAGTTTGAGTATGTTTTTCTTGACGAGTTTCCAGGCATTCCACCCTTGAGGGAGATTGACTTTGAAATCAAACTAGTTCCTAGCACACAACTTGTAGCACAAGCACCCTATAGGATGGCTTCGGCTGAGTTTTAGAAAAGAAGTTGCAAGATTTGTTGGAGAAAGGTTTCATATGGAAAAGCACTTCTCCTTGGGGTGCTCTAGTGATATTTGTGAATAAGAAGGAGGTCATACGAGGCTTTGCATAGACTATGGATATTTGAATAAGGTTACACTGAAGAACAAGTACCCATTGTCGAAGACAGATGATCTATTTGACTGGTTGAGAGGTGCTACACTATTTTCCAAGATAGATTTGAGGTCACGATATCACTAGTTGAGGATTTAGGCACATGACATACCTATTACTTCTTTTAGGACTAGGTATGGTCATTATTAGTTTGTGGTTATGTTGGTTGGTCTAACTAGTGCAAGGAGGCATTTATGTACCTAATGAACAAACTTTCCAGACCGTATCTTGATAAGTTTGTGGTGGTGTTCATAGATGACATCTTGATATACTCCAGGGACAATCAACAATATGAGAAACATCTTTAAAAAGTGTTGGAGTTGTTGAGGCAACGTCAATTGTATGGTAAGTTTGGTAAGTGTGAGTTTTGGCTGATCGTGGTGTCTTTTCTGGGACATGTCATCTTAGTAAGAGGCTTTTGTGTAGACCCTAAGACATTGGAGTCAGTATTGGGTTAGGAAAAACCCAATACAACTATTGAGGTTCAAATCTTCTAAGGTCTGGTTGGTTACTGTAGAAGGTTCATTATGAAATTTAGTGCTTTGGGTTTACCTTTGACCATGATGACTGGGAAGGGTGTTTATTTTGTTTGGGATAACTAATGTTAGTGTTCTTTCCAACTATTGAAGGAGAAGTTGATGAGTGCTCCAGTGTTAGTGTTGCAAAATCTTGGGAAAGGCTACATCATTTCTGTGATGCTTCAAATAATGGGTTGTGATGTGTGCTAATGTAGGACAAGAGCATGATTTCCTTTGCTTCTCGACAACTTAACAAACACAGGGAGAGCTACACAACTCATGACATGGAGTTAGTAGATGTGGTTCCTTATTTTAAGATTTGGCAACACGATCTGTATGAAGAAAAGTGTCAAATCTTCACAGATTACAAGAATCTTCTAAATATCTTCTGAAAGGAAGAGCTGAGCATGAGACAGAGAAGGTGGATGGAGATAATCAAAGACTACAATAATATGATAGACTACCATAAAATAAAGGTGAATGTAGTGGACAATGCACTGAGTAGAAAGTCGTCTTCATCATCATCTATAGATATAGAACAATTGCACTCCATGGCATGTCACAAGTGAGACATGCTAGTGTTACTTTGGTAGATGAATGTACTAGTTAAAAGCATCTCTACAGATAGGATTGTTGGCACAGGTACAGGTCAAACCAATGTTGATACAGTAGATTAAAGATGCACAAAAGGATGATGTCATCATTCCAGACATCATATTAGAGTTTGGTTGTAAGAAACATGATGTCTTTCATGAGACAAAAGATGGTACAATGTGCTTCCACAATAGAATAGTGGTTCCTGATGTTGGTGGTCTAAAGTAGATGGCTCTTGAGGAGGCTCATTCCTCACTATATGTAATGCATCCTAGTAATACAAATATGTATTATACGTTTGAAGCATGATGTGGAAGAGTTTGTGGCCTAGCATCCAGTTTGACAAGAAGTCAAGCCAGAGCATCAAAAGCCTATATGGACATTATAACCTTTGCTAATTCCACAGTGGAAATGGGATCACATAACCATGGACTTTGGGGCTAGCCTTTCAAGGATAACCAAAGGTCATGATTCAATTGGGGTGATCATTGATCAGTTGACAAAGTCAGCTCAATTTTTACCAATCAATACCACCCACACTACAACATAGTTGGCACATATCTATGTTGATGAGTTAGTACTTCTGCATGGCATACAAACTATGATAGTGTCAAAAAGAGGTCCTTATTTTACCAGCATGTATTGGAAGTGTCTCCATACAACATTGAGGATACAATTGAGGTTCACTTCAACCTTCCATCCACAGACATATTGTCAGTCAGAGAGGACCATACAAACATTAGAATATTTGTTGAGAGTTTGTGTTCTTAAGTTGCTTGGGAGTTGGGATACCCACTTGAGTCTGATTGAGTTTGCCTACAAAAATAATTATCATAGGAGCATAGACATGGCACTGCATGAGGTTAATTATGGTAGGCGATGCAAGTCGCTTATTTTTTGGTATGAGATAGGTGAGTACCAGTTGTTGGGTCATGAGTTACTTTTGCAAACTAGGAAGAAGATCAAGGTGATCTAACAATAGTTGAAGGCAGCCCATGAAAAATAGAATACATATGATGAAAATCGACATAAACTGTTGGAGATCTAGTTTAGAGAACATATATACCTTAAGGTTTCCCCCTGTAAGGGTGTTGAGATTTGGTAATAAGGGTAAGTTGGAATCTAGGTTTATGGGACCTCACCCTATCGTGTCACAACTTGGGAATGTGGCATACAATCTAGAGTTACTGCTAGAGTTGCATAGATTGAACATTGTCTTCCATGTTTCCATGTTGAGGAAATGCCATTCTAATACAGGGTAGATTGTACAACTAGTAGAATTGGAGTTGGATGATGATGTTTCTTATGTTGAAGGTTCTATTTTTATCATGGATAGGCATGTGCAAAAGCTGAGGAAGAAGGATATAACATTAGTTAAGGTGCTTTGGCATCATCATGTGGTAGAGGATGAGATGCGTAGAAAGTATCCATCTTTGTTTGTTTAGGATTTTGGGGGCTAAATCCCTATTAGTGGTTTATGGTTGTAAGACATATGACCAAGTTTCACGATTGAATATACTTGTTTGATTTAATTGAGTGTTTTGTTTCTCAAATAAACATGAAATTATGTTTTATATCAGTTGGTAAAGCTATGCTTCAATTTTTGGGCAAATTGGATCATGTTTGCTCATGTTTGTAAATTTTACATACTTGCATGGACCTATATGTAGTTTTCCCTTTTTTCAAAGATTTAACTACAAAATATTTGATACACAAATATTTCAACTTCATGATATTCTTGATAATCTAACTTCCATTTTCATGGGAACGTTTTCAAACCTGTTGCATAAAATATCAACCCATGATGTTAGTATTGTATATATGTGAAGGTAAATATAGCTTCTGATGTTGGTTGGGGATGAACAACCGATGTTTGTTTAGGGTGGGTCTTTGGATGGTTTTGTGTGACCCTTTCAATGGATGTCCTGGATGTGCCTTCATATAGTGGAGGGTTATCTTCTGATGGCTGGTTAGAGTGCTCCTTCTATTGGCTGATCGGGTGCTCCTTCTGATGGCCAATCGAGTGTTCCTTCGGATGCTTGGTGAGTTGTGTCTTCTAATGGATGGTCAGATTGCACCTTCTGTTGGTTGGTCAATGCATGTGTGTGAGCATCTCCATATGGTTCCTTTGGGTTCTGCATGAGTGAACTGAGAAGGTTCTACATGTGTGAGCCGATGGAGGTTTTGCATGTACAAACTGATGGGGGACCAAGACTTTGACAGTTGGTTAATGGTTTTTAGACATTTGACCATATTTCTATTTCATCCTCTCTATAAATGTCCCTCCCTACTTCCCTCAAACCAACCTTTTTCCACCATCCTTGTTACTGCAAACCATTCGAGGACATTGCTTGAAGACGTGGAGCAATCAGTAGGAGAAGTGAATGACTCTCAGGGTCAAAACCTCATTTGATCGTGGATGCATGTGTATATATCAAGGTTCCTTAGTCAGATTTTTTTTATCATTTGTCATGATTCATTTGAGAAAGTTTCTTGATCTTTTACACATTTTTTTCTTGGTCTTCAACCTCTTCCCTCATACAGGTGAGTTCTTTGATGTTCCCGAGTACTCTTATTGTTTTCTTACTAGAACCGTATGCTTGTGGGTTGAGAAATTCCTTTTCTTATTCCTTGCTCTAGTTTCACCCTGTTTGAGGTGATTGGAGGCCTTTTTTGGAAAGTTTTAGTGGACTGATCTTGGTACTTTGTTGTTTATTTTGAGAGTTCCATCTTGTAGTTCAATTTTCTTCTCTCTATCAGGCGAGTTATATAACTTCAAAAGAACCTATTTCCTACATTCTACATGCATGTCGTCAATCTTACTTTAGAGCTCCTAAAATGCTAAAGAATAGCCTTTATAAGTTTTGTTTTGTATGACTAAAAGATAATCCAAGCATTTCGACTATGGTTCATATTTTATGAACAATATTTGTGGAACATTGAACTGATCTTTAAGTATAAATGGTCTAAAATCCAAAATATAGATGCTTGAACTACTATTATATTACATATAAAGTGGTCGGACGGAACCCTAATACAGTGGGTAACTTCTACACATTGATTGTTGAGTGTTAATGATGTTTTTACATGGCGTAAGACTGCTCCATGGATAGTGCTACTCATGGTTTGATATACTCTAGCTGGTGGTCAATCTTTCATGACCAAGGACTATTACTTTCTATGTCAAGGAGTGTTATGGAACTATTTTAATACGTTTTAGTTTTTAAGGTTGCAAATCCCAATGACTTTTGTAGGAATGTTGTTGGTGTTTATATGTAGCTTGATTGATCCAATAAAAAACACTCAGCTAGCTTAATTAACCAAGTGAAACCTTTGTCACAAATGGTGCTGAGTCCATAGAACTATTTTGGTGTTAGATTTTGTCAGATAGTGAAACAAGTAATCCAAAAGGAGCTATGAGTCATAAATTGTTGAGTATATGTAGGTGTAGGGAGGGCAAATCCTTGTCATCTTAATCCTAAAGGTTTAGAGAGCGGTCAAGGTCATGTCTCAGATGTTATAAGTATTGAGAGTGATGACGGTCAGGACTCAAGTTTTATGGTCTATACTTTGGTTCCTAGTGTCGTGACCTATGTACCCAGGATGGACTAGGCTATTCAGTGGTTGGATTGATATGCCACTATAGTTCCTACTTGTACTAATTGAGAGGAAGAGATCTATATTAGGATTGTGGTCATCCTAGATTTTATATGGGGCTGATTTTGACTTAGTAGTGGTCAGCTAGTAGTTTTAATGGTATGCCTCAAACTATCCAAGGATTAATTAAATATGTAATCCAATTGTGTAGCATATCTGCTAGGGTTACTTGACAAATCATATTGGATGATGATCCTTGACTTGTGTCCTTAAATTTCTAGATAATTTATAATACAGTAAGAGAAATCAGTTGTCGTATGATCCTATTTATGCCTGATGCAAGTTTTTAACTTTACAACATTGTAATTCTACATGCCTTTATTTCTTAAATTATATAACCTTCTTGTAAGAAATAGATTTTATTAGAAGTTTATCTCTCGTTGGGACATGGGTCTCACCTTGTGGGTTACCACATCTTTTTGGTAACTGCCAACTATGTTAGATGCATAGTAGCAAGGAGGAGCCATTTGAATATTAATATAAGAAAAATGTTAGTTAGATTGTATAGAGTCTAATATTCGTCCCCATACTCTCAGGTCCGAGCGGGGAGTTTTATAGATGATGTGAATCAACTTTAGATTTTGGCAGTGTATCTTGTTCTATATACAAGGTGTAATTTTGTGAACAACCTCTTTGTAAATAGGTTATGGTTGAGGCCGTAGAACTTATCTAAAGGTCCCCGGTTTGTGTGTGTGTCTATATATATATAGTTTGTTTCTATTGCCCGTGCGGGTACTGTAGCAGTGCTACTACCCGTCCCAAAAAATGCATTGGTATCATTGCAATTCTCGAAAAATGACAGACACACTTTAGTAATTTTGAAAAGAGAGTAGCGGTTTATGTTTGTGCAAAAGGCAATTCACAAAAAATTCTCCACCCAAAAAACCCCCAAATCTAGACTTCTTCATTCCAGGTAGTCTCCATTCCCCCCAAACTCCAGATATCTTCATATGTGGTCTCCATTCTCCCAAATTTGCACATTGTGGTCAACATTGCTTGTTGTGTGTTGCGTTGTCGTGTCTTCTATTGTCCGTCGTTGCTATGTCTGCCCATGTCTCTGCCGCTAAGTCAGCGAAAGTAACTGCAAAGAAGGGACCGAGTAAGGGAAGAAGAAAAGTGAGAGCAGATGAAGATTTTATAACAAAACACTATTATGCTATGGATATCATAGTAGAAGAAGTATTTGAAGATATTGTGCAAAGAGATGTAATGGAGAAGGGTGTCAAAAAGGACATGAAAAATGTTGTGAGGAAAAAAGTAAATAAAAGTAAGAAGAAGAGAGAAATCAGTAAGACAAGTAGTACTCTTGACAAGCCTACTGGAGATAAGAACGCTTCATATGAGAATGTTGGAGATGACGCTACTGAAGAACAGATGGTTGCAGTGCATGAAAATGAGGAACCAGAAAGAGAACATGTTGAAGAAGAAGTGTTTGCCATGAAGAAGTGTTCTGGAGAAGAACTGGTTGCTGGACGTCAGAACGAAGAACTAGATGTTGAAGAAGAATTGCTTACTGAACGTCAAAATGAAGAAATGGAAGTTCTTGAACAAAGATCTATTCCAAGATCAATAGAAGTAGAAGATCACAATGGAAAATAGAAGCAGACTATGGAACAAAAAATGAAAATAAAAGGAAAAAGCAAAGATTGTAGGAGAAGGTAATGTTATTTATATTTATACTTGTGTACAGAAATGTAACTCATTGAACTAAAAAGTAGAAATGTTGACCATAATGTAACTTTTAGAGATCAAAGAGTATATCTACGAATATAAAAGTAACTAATTCAACTACGAAGTAACTTGGTTAACAAAAAAAAAATATATCAACTAGAAAGTAACTTCGATAACATTAAAGTAATTCATAGAATAGAAAAGTATCGTTTTCAACTGGAAAGTACTTTGGCAAGCAAAAAAGTAACATTCTGAAAATAAAAAGTTACTCTATATATCGGTAGGTGAAAAATATTAACAAAAAAGTATATGTGTGGAATAAAAGGTAATAATGTGAAGGAAAAAATATGTATGTGTGTTGGAAAGTTGTATTGTGGACTTCTAATAAAATATTTATACTCTACTCGTTAAATTTATGTACATTTAAGTTAGCATAATCATGTTAATATTGCACACAATCACCTTCTCCACAAGGATAACTGAAAAGTAACTTTACTGATTACAATGTAACTCTGTATAACAAATAGTAACTCTGTAAATAAAAAAGTAACTATGTCAAAACAAAAGTAACTATGGCAAATAGAAAGTAACATGTTCAAACTGAAAAAGTAACACTGCAAATTGTAAAGTAAATAGCTAAGAAAATTAGCATTAACATTTTGATATAGTTGTAGGTGCACAAAAGTTTTACCATAGATGCTACATCAAGAATTAAAATAGCATACAAAACAGCTTGTTGCTAAGAAAAAACCAAATGGAGATGATGAAGTCAACTACCTTTGTGAATTTGACATCTGTGCCTCATCATACTGTAGATGTAGCTTTTTTAGAAGATCTGATCAAGAGATATATTAAAGAAGACAAATTCATGATAGCACCGGGGGTTGAATCTAGGTTGATAGTAGAGGATATTGCTGTCATACTAGGTTTACCTAGTAGTGGTATGGATATAGTTTCAAGAAAAAATCATAGATTATAAAAACAAATTGGGAGGATTTGGCTCTTGCAAAAAGGGTAGAATATGAAAGTGCTCAATGAGTGAAGAGAAGAAGAGAGAATGATGTGTTACATAAGGACAACTTAGGGAACTTGTGGTAAGAATTTGTGAAGAATGATGTAGAGGAAAACAACCAAAACATGTGACGAGCATGGATGTTGTACTTGTTGGAAACATTCCTATTACCAGATACAAGCTACTATGCCACACTTTTCCTTCTACACTATTTGGATGATGTAACTACAATAGGGCAGTTAAATTGGGTTATGTTAGTCCATAGTCACATTTTTAAGAGGAGGAAGGAATTAAGAGAGAATCTTAAAAGGAGGAAAAGAGGGGAAAGCAGTAGAAGCACATTCTACATGACATGATGTGTTATGTGCATGTGTGTAAGTAGTTTTTTGCATCTTTTTTCGTTACATTAAACTGCTCTATATGAAAATTTAAATTCTGAATTCTACTTTTCATATCCACACATGTCTGGGCTTATGAGATTATAGGAATTGCAAAGCCAACATTCCATGAAGCAAAGCCAAGGATGAAGAAATGGGCTGCTCCTGTTAGAAAGATCAAGGATCTAGGAAGTTTAGAGAATGAAAATGTAAGAATGAGTGTCGTTGAAGAGAAATACTATATAAATTAATATTAGAGATATATGATACATTGTTCACTTTGTACATATGTTTTTACAAAGTTGAAAAAGGGTGCTATGAATGATTGGAAAGCTACAAAAAGAGTAAAAGAATTGCCATTTTACCTTGCAGCAAATAAAGCAAAGAGTAAGTCAGTAAGTAATAGGTTACTTAGATCAGCTAGAATGAGCAGGGAAGTGTCAAATAGCTTGGAGATTAGAGTATGAATTCTTGAGGAAGAAATGAGATTACAGAAAGAAATATGCAATAGAATAGCACTAGAAGCTTTTCCTTCTTTAAGAGAAGGAAAGGAGAAATTTAAGAAAAGATTGGAAGAGGTTGAAGATGAAAATAGAAAGCTAAGGAAAGAAGACGAAAATGACAAGCAGATAGAAGATGCAAATACACCAACTCACAATTTCATTTAGAATGATAGTTGGGATTTAGTAGATGTAACTGGACTTAGATAGAGGACGGAGGAACTGAGAACAAAGTTGTTGGATATGGACCAACATGAGACTAAATAGGAAACACCAATACTAACCAAACTTCATTTATCGAGAAAAGTAGTTGAGAAAGGGCACAAGAAAGATTCAATTACAATGGAGGAAGATGACAAAGACAAAGAACTAGAAGCCCAAACTATAGAAAATGTCCGAGAGCATTAAATGCTTGTATAAGAAGATCCAAATGAAGAAAAAGATCTAGTAGAAAAAGAAGAACTAGCAGAAAAAACGATCCAACAAAAGATGAAATAGAAAACATGATGATGGAGGTAGACTTGGAAGATGAACTGAAAGAAGTAGAAATAAATACTGATGAAGTTTAGAAGAAAGCACCTAAATTGTTGAGAAAGAGGAAGATGCATACGGGTATTGGGAGCATCGAGGAAAATATCGAGATAAGAAGGCATGCATAGGTAACTAAAAGCATATAAGAGAAAGTATATAAAATTTGTGTATCTCTTACAGAAACTACTAACATAAATTATACTTGAAAAATAGCAAAATAATTCTATCATTCACCTATTAAGTAACTCTCTGAACTAAAAAGTAAATATGTGAAATGTGTGGCATCCAACTCACAAAAAGATGATTTACTTAAGAGGAAGCATCCATTAGCAGCGGATTACTAAAAATCACTAAAAATTAAAACCTTTTTATAAGAGACCCAACAAAGGAAAACTCTTTCAAAAAGAACCAAAGTAATTCCATTGCATTCTAGTTCACAAATACATTTCTGGTATCATTTCATCTCAAGGATTACAACTTTATCTGCTCTGTTAAACTATACACAGGTAGTATAAGAACCTCGAGGCATCAAGCCAAAATCTCAGATCGATACATTAAAACCAACTACTGACTCCGAGGACCTGAGAGTACAGAGACGACACATAGGAATTTCTATACAAAACTTGACATCCAAAGTTTCCACTTGGAGTTTTATAGTTGTCCCTGTTACTGCTGCTCTCCCCTTGCTATAGGGCTTCTGCCCCTTCTTCTGCATTTACCTAAAAAGTTGGATCCCACGGGGGTGAGACAATTGAAAATTGTCCCAACGAGAGATATAACTCTCCGCCAGAAACATTATTATTGCAGATAAACAGTAATTAACTGAGCAAGAGTTTTTTTTTATATTAACAACAATATTAATCATTATATGAACATAATAAGATAATATCCTTTCTCAAGGAGAACATTGCATCTACCCATGGTAGACATTTACATCATCTATCTACTTTGTAAGGAAACATAAATATATCATTTATAAACTAAAGATGCATTAAAGAAATGTAACATCAGGCAATGATTTTCGTATTCAGTCCTTAAGAAAACATGCTATACGGCTGATTACATTTTACAATCACACTTATGCCCTGAGGAGATGATGTATACCGCTCATACTCCAATCGACCATTGCGAAGTCGAAATCGATGCCATATAAGGTCAATGGAAGAGCTGGCTGCCATGACCTCCCTTATCTCAGTCAGTACGAGATTCAATGCAGGACATCTTGTGTCTCTGCTAAATAGCTTTCCAGGGTATACTAGTAACTTCTCTAAATAGTTACAGTGGCGTGTTGTAGTCTCTTCGCAATCGAGAGATTTCATGTTTATCTCACATCGATCTGACATTAATATTATTGGGAGATTCATGATACTTCCATCCCAGTTTTGGGGGATTAGTGATACATCCACCCCGACATATATAATGAAGGATTGAGAGATTTAATGTTTATCTCACATCAATTCCTCCATTAGGGTGTAAGTATATTTTCGCCCATCACCCCCGCATATTAAAAAATATGTGTTCTGAGTTATGCCGCGGAGCAACACGTTTCACCATCCAACAAGTTCTGAAACTGATGGTTATATGGCCAGGGCACTACATGATGAGATTTCACTTGACTAATTAAGTACATTACTGTATTCTTTTAGCATCAGTTAAGTTTCCAAACAAGAATTATTATGACAAATGCTACAAAGAAAAGTATAATACATCTATCAAGTGCTTTTCAAAGCTTTATAAAACATTGGGATCTCAATCCCTTGTCACATCATGAGCATTCTTATCCCTTAACATCTCATCATCACGATTATGGAATATGGGTATTCAAACCCTTAGTTCATCAAAGAACACTTGTCATCACTTATCAGATAACTAATACCTTCAGGTCTTCTGACCAAGGTAAACATGATACTTGCTATTCTGTATCTCACATGTCTCTCAAAGCCCATTAAGTCTCCTGTTACTTCTTACTAGGTAACAAAGCATCACATGGCTCACAAGGCCACTACTTCTTGTCACCTCTCACTAGGTAACAACTTATTCACAAGGCTCACAAGGCCATTACATCTTGTCACCTCTTACTAGGTAACAACTTATTCACAAGGCTCACAAGGCCATAAAGCATTTAAATAATTGACACATGATGTCTCATACCTGGCTATGCTCATCATCTCATGATTGCCTGCATGATCATGATATGATAACAATTATATCAATTATTTATCAGCACTATGCAAAGTAAGAGTAGCATCTCTATTCCCTTATTTTAGGGTTAGGATTTCTCTTACATATCATCACCATTAATTAGATTTAGGGTTTTCCATAACTAACCATTTAGGTTCTCAAGATCATATTATTAAATATCAAGCCCTAATTCATTGCTCCACACAACTAGGATCCACATTAATAACATAAGTATTCAATCATGCTCATTTATTCTCATCACTTATCATTAAATGAATTATCAACACAAGGTATAAGTTCCTCTCTCAACTTTACCAGAATATGATTACATCATACTTTATTAATTTGGATCAACCTTTTCATAACGTAGGTTAGCCTATACTTGTCAAAGTACATTATATCTCGATGTAGCAATTGACATGACACACTTCATGTTTTACTCATCCAAGTATATTGGATTTAGAATACATCAAGGTGTATAAATCTTGAGGTGCTGGATGTGATATGTATCATTTCTTGATGTATCATTTCCCTCATCACCTTTATCTTACTTGAGTTCATCAACTTATCTCATATGAGGGTATTTCCCATCCTAATACTTTATGCACCAGATCATCATATTTATTATGTAATGCATTAGTCATAAATCACTTATTTAAGATATGCATCCATTATCAATGATATGAACTCATCTCAAGTTAAGGCATTATTGATATAAGGTCATTCATTACCAATCCCTTTAGGTATTTCACTATTTAGTCACTATTCCATTATTAGGAATACAGATTCCCATCCTTATCAATTAGGGTTTACATAGCAACACCCTATATTAGGGTTTCACATAATGTCACCCTACATCAGGATTTTTCATAACTTCATCCTTATATTAAAGTTTCACATAGCATTACCTGAGATTAGGATTTCTCCACCCATAGCCCAAAATTAGAGTTATGGTTTACCATCTCATTGACCAAGATTAGGGTTCATGCGCTATAACCCAAAATTAGGGTTTCACATACCTTCACCCTATATTAGGGTTAGAATTTTAGGCTAAGGTTTCATATAAAACTACATAGCATCACCTTATATTAGAGATTCATGTCACATTATTGCATTAAGGTTTTACTTAACATAACCCTTGATTAGGATTCCACATGACATCACCCGTTCTTAGAGTTTCATATGGCTTCACCCTTGATTAGGGTTTCATATGGCATCATCCTCAATTAGGGTTTCACATGTCATTACCCTTGATTAGGGTTTCATCTATCATTGCCCTTAATTGAGGTTAGGGTTCATCAACCTTCTTAATTAGGGTTTCATGATCTCTTTATCAGGGATCATACCCTAATTACACATTTTATTCATGTTAAAAGTGTTGAGGCTTAACCACTACATGATTAACATTCATGTAGTAATTCCTCTCTCTCTCTCATCCTCTATAGGATGATACTTACTTTCAGCTTGATTAGATTAGGTCAACTCAACTTGAATGAAGGGTTGACACAGTGTATTATGTCATTACTTCCATAAGCATTAAAGATTAATGATTCAAAAGGTACT
Source organism: Alisma plantago-aquatica (assembly GCA_963693085.1). Taxonomy (NCBI): domain Eukaryota; kingdom Viridiplantae; phylum Streptophyta; class Magnoliopsida; order Alismatales; family Alismataceae; genus Alisma; species Alisma plantago-aquatica. The sequence continues at coordinate 711,681,836 of OY856412.1, read as the reverse complement.
AATCACCCTATCTTATTAAGGGTACAATTAATGTAATCACCCTTGATTTACATCATTTAATGATCAATTAAACAATTGACCTTTAATCACCTTGTGTTCAAACGGTTTTGATTAATTACTTCCCCACACGGTCTTGGTCACTTAGACCCCAAATGGTCTTGACCAATCAGACCCCAAACGGTCTTGCTTGAATGACCTTTAAATGATCTAAGACCATTTCGACCTCCAAACGGTCTTTCTCTAATGGTTTGAAACCGTTTAGAAATTTTGTGCTTGCAATCGTTTAGCCAAAACGTTCTTGAGATCGATTGAGTACCCAAATAGTTTGGGATCATTTGGTCCCAAAGGGTCTTGAGACCATTTGGTGCCAAATGGTCTTGAGACCATTTGGACTCAAATGCTCTTGAGACCGTTTGGTCCAGACCTCCTCAAAACCTATTGGACCAAAAATGGTCTCAACCACTCAAATCGATTTAGGGTTTCAATGATTGATTCCCTCATCAATTGAATCCATGTAACCACTCATCAATTGAACCTATGCACCATACTTTAGTTGAGCTAATGATGTCATCCTTCAATTTATTCAACCTTGAATTGATCATCAATTAGGGTTTTGAACCCAATTGGATTAGGGTTTGAAATCGATGAACCTTCAATATTGGTCATTGTGGAACCAATTGCTCTGAAATCATTGGACCACCATTCCAATTGGGAATGACCTAATTTCAAACGGTCTTGAGGTCATTTGGCCCCAAATGGTCTTGAGACCGTTTGGTATCAAACGGTCTTGAGACCATTTGACCCAAACCAAACAAGGAAAACTCATGTAATTCAATTAGGGTTTCAATAATGACCTGATCTAGGGTTGATAATTGATGGACCTTCAAATGTTGAAATTTTTTGATACCAATTCAATTCAATCCATTGGATCATCATCCATCACTTCATTAGTTGAGCTCCAAACAGTCTTGAGACCATTTGATCCCAAACGGTCTTGAGAGGTCTTGAGACCGTTTGGTTTCAAACGATCTTGAGACCATTTGGTCTCAAGTTCATGAAACTGTTTGCAAAGGATATTTGTGGAGGTGTGTGATTATGATGATGTCATCATCATCAAGCTCTAAACCCACGAATCTTATTGTGATTTTAATGATGATTTCATCATTCATTCAAATTAAAATTTCAGAAATAAAGAAGAAATCAACAATTGATAAAGATATGAAATCAATAACAATGTTCAAGGGTTTAAGTTATATAAACCGCCTTCAATGAAGCTTAAAAGCTCCAACTTCACGTTCCTAATGGTGAAATAAGCTTTCTCACTCCACAAGGTTCGTTCCTCAAGCTTTTGAGTGAAATGGATTGGCTAGAAAGGAAGATTGATGGAAGAGAAGAAGAAATCCATCATTTATTTTTTATTTCCGCCATGAAATCATGGTTGAAAGTGATCAATAATCTTACCTACAGGTTGAAACTCGTCCTCCTATTTCTCCTAAGCTCCCTTGAGCATGGACAAAGCAAGTAAAGAAGGAAGGGTCGAAAAAGCCTTTCATTTGGGTTGGAAATGGTGTTTTTATAAGGAAATTCAATGAGAGAGAAAGTAGTAATTAATTCCTTTAATTTCTCAAATTGATGCCACATCTCCCCCTAAAATCCTTTCCCACAAAGCTATAATCTTTCCATTTGCAAACCTCTTCATTATCCATGAATTTAAAGGAAAATAAATTAAGCACCTTAACCCTTATAATAATAATATCCAAAAATTAGTGAATATTAATTTTTCTTTATTTAATGTGAGTGTGTTATCCACTTGCTTGAGATATTTTCGTGCCTTTGCAAGGAACATGGTTTTTCATTCTTTTGCAAAATAATCCCTCACCTTTTGGTTGAAGGGATCTTCAATTAATATATTTATTTTTGCATTAAATTGAAGTAAAGTTCCAATTATGCTTAAATCTTGATTATTTTAATATTAAGATTCTCTCTCCTCCAAAGTGATTCAAATGAGGTGCCCTTATGATTTTTTTCCTCTACATGATGCCAAGAATAATTAGGGACCCTATAAAAGTGATATGTTGCATATTGAACCCTAGGTTTTGGGTAAATTGCAAATTACACCAAAACTAGGTTTTAATGCACAAACATTGCTCAACAATCTCTTTCTTATTATTCAGGCTTGTGGAAGCCATACCTATGCATCATTCTAATTCCTATGATGCTTCATCATATGAGGAACATTTATCATGCAACATTTGCAAACTAACCTCTCAACTTGGGTAAATTGCACTTTAGTCCAAGACAAGTAAAACATTGTTTCAACATTATTCAAAAAAGATTGAAATTGAGATATAAGTCCCTCTTGAGCCTTAATTACTTTTCAAGAGATAAGAGCAAGCATATAATCAACCTTATTAAGAAAAACATCTAGGGTTAAGGCTTAACCCAGGTCAGGGATTCTACAAATTATAAACCCCTAACAAGGATTTTGTCCCCAAAATCCCACGTAAAGGGAGACAAATATTATTCATTCATTATATTATCAGGTCTCCACATAACATTTTAATGTCATGGAGATGTCGTAGAACTTTGATCAATACAAAGCCCTTCCATACAAGGTTATTATAGAACTTGTCACACAAGACACATATTCTACTATTTCTTTTCATTATTGACTATAGAGTTAAATCTGTGTCAGATAATACTTTTCTTATTTAAAGAAATAGCATACATACTTTATTTAACTCAGTTATCAAATCTTATCAATTTGTTGCCTTTCTCATCTTATAGTTCCATGTGACAGATTCTTGTTTCTGAGGAGTCTCCCATGCTCCTCATTTAATTCAACATTTCACTTTCAAGATTACAATTATGTTCTGTCACCCACTTGGGACTATAAGTCTTTTCATACCTCAGTTGTGCCATCTAAACTGCTGACACAACACTAAGCTTTCTTGTTACTTGTACTAACTATCTCATTAGTTGTACATTTTCTTATCATAAGGAGAGGTTACTTATCAATTAAGAACCTATCTTAAGGATACCTTTGATTGTTATGTTTATGCAAAGCATAAACCCCTAACATGTGATGTTCATACTATTTATATATAATTAGACTGTTTTCATGGTTGACCATTCTGGGTAGCCAACATAAACCATCTGAAATTTCTCAGATACCAGAATCTCTTACCTTGGTATCTATTACATGTGTTGAAAACACGTCACATCCTCATCTTCCTTTCATCATGAGACATTACTTGTTACACATATCTTTATCTTGGAACCAAAGTCCAAGATAAACTGATACTTTTCTAAGTATCCATTACATGAACATTTTTATCTTACGCACATCAAGTGTCCTAAGACCCACTTGATTTCCATGTCCCTAAAAGGAAAGAAAACAAGGAATCATATTCCTCTTATAATTTCATGAATTTTTAACTATTCATGAATCATTTACTCTTTGTCTCATCCTAGGTTTCTTGCCCTCAGCATAGGAATTTATAAGGATGATTACATAACATTATTCCTTTCTTTGTTATTATTTAACATGTTCATGAGTATCTTGTGATCTCATCACATTTCCCAATTCCACATTATGGGAAAAGATATTTATTATACACACAAACTTTATCGAACAGGGATCACCTCCCTTGTTCTCATTCTCATCTTATGAGGAGTATACTTTTTACTTCCTCATACACACATATTGATATGAGATCATCTCAGATTTCTCTTTCTTGTACTTAGGATATGATACATTTATCCATACCATATTTCAAATTTCATGATACTCACTAGATTGTCTCAGAATGACTACTTGATCATAGCAATAAAAAAGATAATAATCTAAGAGTTTCCATACTCACTTTATCATCAATAGTTGTATACCTGGCCAGGGTATATAAATACTGAGATTAAGTAGTATGCACTTTATATACTATCACATTCCTTACTTTTCATATTATCACAAGCCTAAGATTTAACAGTCCTGGATTTTATCTAGGTATCTCTTCTATACCTCATCTTCTTTCATAGAGGTAAGAATAATACGAAACATCTATAATGTTACTGTACAAAATATAAGTCCTCTTAGGACTAATCAAGGAAAGCTCAATCAATTACTTTCTCAATTTAACTCAGGAAATCATAAAATGACATATTAGAATGACATTATTTTGTCTAACCTATCATGATTCATGGATAGTTCACTACCTCAGGATGATTCTGCCTCAGAGGTTGATTCACCATAACATTTCTGGCTGAGCAATCTCTTACCAAATGTCCTACCTGTCCACATCGGTAACAAGTTCTGAGCTCTAGATGTGGTCTAGAAGGTTCTTTACCCTTTCTGGGTAGACATTGTCTTGGTGTACTAGACTCTGGTTGTATTGGTGGTACCAAAAACTTTCCTTTTTTAGAACTATTAGGCCGCTGTTCTTGAGTTTGGATAAGACTTTTATCAATCCTCAAATTATCTTTCTTCTCTGGACAATACCTTTTGATATGTCCAGGTTTCTTACACGTGCAACACACCCTGATTTCAGGTTGTATCCTATTCCTTCGATCATTTCCTATTGATTCAACCTGCTGATGTTGATTATGAATCCTGTTGATGTCCAAAACTTCATCATTGGGGGCTGGTAATCTAGGTTGCATTGATAATGCCTGATCCACTATATGCATCATAGTTGCCCTAAGTTGCCCAACAGTGATACCAAAGGAAGGATTTCTTATCATAGTTGGATCATCTTGGGGGTTCTCAGGCAATCGTTCCTCTCTCGCTTGATCCCTTGCACCTCTTCCTAGTGTAGCAATACTACTTTCTGCAGTATGTTCTTCATGTGACCCAGCCATCTTCAGCTTCACTTCTTCTCCTAGGAGCAGAAGTCACTATCTGATAGACTGGAAGACACTAGAACATACTCTACTACCTTAGTCCTATGTCTATGTAGACTCAGCGAACCTAGTGCTCTGATACCACTAAACTGTGGCATCCAACTCACAAAAACATGATTTACTTAAGCAGAAGCATTCATTAGCAGTGAATTACTGAAAATCACTAAAAATTAAAACCTTTTTACAAGAGATCCAACAAAGGAAAACTCTTTCAAAATGAACCAAACTAATTCCATTGTATTCTAGTTCATAGATACATTTCTGGTATCATTTCATCTCATGGATTACAACTTTATCTACTCTGTTAAACTATACACAGGAAGTATAAGAACCTCGAGGCATCAAGCCAAAATCTCAGATCGATACATTAAAACCAACTACTGACTCTGAGGACCTGAGAGTACAGAGATGACACATAGGACTTTCTATACAAAACTTGACATCCAGAGTTTCCACCTGGAGTTTACAGTTGTCCTTATTGCTACTACTACTCTCCCCTTGCTATAGGTTTTCTTCCCCTTCTTCTGCGTTTACCTAAAAAGTTGGATCCCACAGGGGTGAGACAATTGAAAATTGTCCCAGCAAGAGATATAACTCTCTGCCTGAAACATTATTATTACAGATAAATAGTAATAAATTGAGCATGTGTTCTTTTATATTAACATCAATATTAATCATTATATGAACAGAATAAGATAATCTCCTTTCTCAAGGAGAACATTGCATCTAACCATGGTATACTTGTACATCATCTATCTACTTTCTAAGGAATGTAAGGAAACATAAATATATCATTTATCAACTAAAGATACATTAAAGAAATGTAACATCAGCCAATGATTTTTCTATTCAGTCCTTAAGTAAACATGCTATACGGCTGATTACATTTTACAATCACACTTATGCCCTGAGGAGATGAGGTATACCGCTCATACTCCAACTGACCATTGCGAAGTCGAAATCGGTGCCATATAAGGTCAATGGAAGAGTCGGCTGCCATGACCTCCCTTATCTCAGTCAGTACGAGATTCAATACAGGACATCTTGTGTCTCTACTAAATAGCTTTCTAGGGTATGCTGGTAACTTCACTATAGAGTTACAATGGCGTACTATACACTCTTTGCAATTGAGAGATTTCATGTTTATCTCACATCGATCTGACATTAATATTATTGGGAGATTCATGATACATCCATCCCAGTGTTGGGGGATTAGTGATACATCCACCCTGACATATATAATGAAGGATTGAGAGATTTAATGTTGATCTCACATCAATTCCTCCATTAGGTCGTAAGGATATTTTTGCCCATCACCCCCGCATATTAAAAAATAAGCGTTCTGAGTTATGCCGGGGAGCAACCCATTTCACCATCCAGCAAGTTCTAACACTGATGGTTATATGGCCAGGGCACTACATGATGAGATTTCACTTGATTAATTATGTACATTACTGTATTCTTTTAGCATCAGTCAAGTTTTCAAAAAAGAATTATTATGACAATTGCTACAAAGAAAAGTATAATACATCTATCAAGTACTTTTCAAAGCTTTATAAAACATTGGGATCTCAATCCCTTGTCACATAATGAACATTCTTATCCCTTAACATCTCATCATCAAGATTATTGAATATGGGTATTCAAACCCTCAGTTCATAAAAGAACACTTGTCATCACTTATCAGATAACTAATACCTTCAGGTCATCTGACCAAGGTAAACATGATACTTGCTATACAAGTATCTCACATGGCTCTCAAAGTCCATTAAGTCTCTTGTTACTTCTTACTAGGTAAAAAAGCATCACATGGCTCACAAGGCCATTACTTCTTGTCACCTCTCACTAGGTAACAACTTATTCACAAGGCTCACAAGGCCATTACATCTTGTCACCTCTTACTCGGTAATAACTTATTCACAATTCTCACAAGGCCATAAAGCATTTAAATAATTGACACATCATATCTCATACTTGGCTATGTTCAACATCTCATGAATTCCTACATGACCATTATATGATAACAATTATATCAATTATTTATCAGCACTATGCAATGTAAGAGTAGCATCTCTATTCCCTTATTTTAGGGTTAGGATTTCTCTTACATATCATCACCATTCATTAGATTTAGGGTTTTCCATAACTAACCATTTAGGTTCTTAAGATCATATTATTAATGATCAAGCCCTAATTCATTCCTCGACATAGCTAGGAGCCACATTAATAACATAAGTATTCAATCATGCTTATTTATTCTCATCACTTATCATTAAAAGAATTATCAACATAAGGTATAAGTTCCTCTCTCAACTTTACCAGAATATGATTACATCATACTTTATTAATTTGGATCAACCTTTTCATAAGGTAGGTTAACATATACTTGTCAAAGTACATTATATCTCGATGTAGCAATTGACATGACACACTTCATGTTTTACTCATCCAAGTATATTGGATTTAGAATACATCAAGGTGTATAGATCTTGAGGTGATGGATGTGATATCTATCATTTCTTGATGTATCACTTCCCTCATCACCTTTATCTTACTTGAGTTCATCAACGTATCTCATATTAGGGTATTTCCCATCCTAATACTTTATGCACCAATTCATCATATTTATTATGTAATGAATTAGTCATAAATCATTTATTCAAGATATGCATCCATTATTAATGATATGAACTCATCTCAAGTTAAGGTATTATTGATATAAGGTCATTCATTACCAATCCCTTTAGGTATTTCACTATTTAGTCACTATTCCATTATTAGGAATAGGGATTCCCATCCTTATCAATTAGGGTTTACATAGCAACACCCTATATTAGGGTTTCACATAATGTCACCCTACATCAGGATTTTTCATAACTTCATCCTTATATTAATGTTTCACATAGCATTACCTGAGATTAGGGTTTCTCCACCCATAGCCCAAAATTAGAGTTATGGTTTACCATCTCATTGCCCAAGATTAGGGTTCATGCGCTATAACCCAAAATTAGGGTTTCACATACATTCACCCTATATTAGGGTTATGATTTTATGCTAAGGTTTCATATAACACTACATAGCATCACCTTATATTAGAGATTCATATCACATTATTGCATTAAGGTTTTACTTAACATAATCCTTGATTAGGATTCCACATGACATCACCCGTTCTTAGAGTTTCATATGGTTTCACCCTTGATTCGGGTTTCATATGGCATCATCCTCAATTAGGGTTTCACACGTCATTACCCTTGATTAGGGTTTCAACTATCATTGCCCTTAATTGAGGTTAGGGTTCATCAACCTTCTTAATTAGGGTTTCATGATATCTTTATCAGTGATAATACCCTAATTACACATTTTATTCATGTTGAAAGTGTTTAGGCTTAACCACTACAAGATTATCATTCATGTAGGAATTCCTCTCTCTCTCATCCTCTTTAGGATGATACTTACTTTCAACTTGATTAGATTAGGTCAACTCAACTTGAATGAAGGGTTGACATAGTGTATTATGTCATTACTTCCATAAGCATTAAAGATTAATCATTCAAAAGGTATTAATCACCCTATCTTATTAAGGGTACAATTAATGTGATCACCCTTGATTTATATCATTTAATGATCAATTAAACAATTGACCTTTAATCACCTTAAGTGTTCAAACAGTTTTGATTAATTACTTCCCACACGGTCTTGGTCACTTAGACCCCAAACGATCTTGACCAACCAGACCCCAAATGGTCTTGCTTGAATGACCTCCAAACGATCTAAGACTATTTAGACCTCCAAACGGTCTTGGTCTAACGGTTTGTAACCGTTTAGAAATTTTGTGGTTGCATCCGTTTAGCCAAAATGTTCTTGAGATTAATTGAGTACCCAAACGGTTTGGGATCGTTTGGTCCCAAACGGTCTTGAGACCATTTGGTCCAAACCTCATCAAAACCGATTGGACCAAAAATGGTCTCAACCACTCAAATCGATTTAGGGTTTCAATGATTGATTCCCTCATCAATTGAATCCAAGTAACCACTCATCAATTGAAACTATGCACCGTACTTTAGTTGAGCTAATGATGTCATCATTCAATTGATTCAACCTTCAATTGATCATCAATTAGGGTTTTGATCCCAATTGGATTAGGGTTTGAAATCGATGAACCTTCAATATTGGTCATTGTGGAACCAATTGCTTTGAAGTCATTGGACCACCATTCAAATTGGGCATGACCTGACCTCAAACGGTCTTGAGGTCATTTGGCCCCAAATGGTCTTGATACCGTTTGGTATCAAACGGTCTTGAGACCATTTGACCCAAACCAAACAAGGAAAACTCATGGAATTCAATTAGGGTTTCAATAATGACCTGATCTAGGGTGGATAATTGATGGACCTTAAAATGTTGAACTTTGTTGATACCAATTAAATTCAATCCATTGGATCATAATCCATCACTTCATTAGTTGAGCTCCAAACGGTCTTGAGACCGTTTGGTTTCAAACGATCTTGAGACCGTATGGTCTTAAGTTCATGAAACTGTTTGCAAAGGATATTTGTGGAGGTGTGTGCTTATGATGATGTCATCATCATCAAGCTTTAAACCCACGAATCTTACAGTGATTTCCATGATGATTTCATAAATCAATCAAATTAAAATTTCAGAAATAAAGAAGAAATCAACAATTGATAAAGATATGAAATCAATAACAATGTTCAAGGGTTTTAGTTATATAACCCACCTTCAATGAAGCTTCAAAGCTACAACTTCACATTCCTAATGGTGAAAGAAGCTTTCTCACTCCACAAGGTTCGTTCCTCAAGCTTTTGAGTGAAATGGATTGGCTAGAAAGGAAGATTGATGGAAGAGAAGAAGAAATCCATCATTTATTTTCGATTTCCACCATGAAATCATGGTTGAAAGTGATCAAGAAGCTTACCTACAGCTTGTAACTCGTCCTCCAGTTGCTCCTAATCTCCCTTGAGCACATCCAAAGCAAGGAAAGAAGGAAGGGTCAAAAAATCCTTTCATTTGGGTTGGAAATGGTGTTTTTATAAGGAAATTCAATGAGAGAGAAAGTAGTAATTAATTCCTTCAATTTATCAAATTGATGCCACATCCTCAACTGCTTTCCCATGAATATATCCTCTTTCCCTTTGCAAACCTCTTCATTATCCATGCATTTAAAGGAAAAGAAATTAAGCACCTTAACCTTATAATAATAATATCCAAAAATTAATGGATATTACTTTTTCTTTATTTAATGTGAGTGGGTTATTCACTTGCTTGAAATATTTTCGTGCCTTTGCAAGGAACATGGTCGTTCATTCTTTTTCAAAATCATCCCTCACCTTTTGGTTGAAGGTCTCTTCAATTAATATATTTATTTTTGCATTAAATTGAAGTAAAGTTCCAATTATGCTTAAATCTTGATTATTTTAATATCAATATTCTCTCTCCTCCAAAGTGATTCAAATGAGGTACCCTTATGATTTTCTTGCCTCTACATGATGACAAGAATAATTAGGGACCCTCTAAAAGTGATAGTTTGCATATTGAACCCTAGGTTTTGGGTAAATTGCACATTACACCAAAACTAGGTTTTAATGCACAAACATTGCTCAACAATCTCTTCCTTGTTATTCATGCATGTGGAAGCCATAACTCTACATTATTCTCATTCATATGATGCTTCATCATATGAGGAACATTTTATCATGCAACATTTGCAAATTAACGCCTCAACTTGGGTAAATTGCACTTTAGTCCAAAACAAGTAAAACATTGTTTCAACATTATTAAAAAAGGATTGAAATTGAGATATAAGTCCCTCTTGAGCCTTAATTACTTTTCAAGAGATAAGAGCAAGCATATAATCAACCTTATTAAGCAAAACATCTAGGGTTAAGGCTTAACCCAGGTCAAGGATGTTACAAAACGTAAAGTAAATATGTGAATAGGAAAGTAACTGTGAGAATAGTAGAGTAATACTATGGACTGAAAAGTAATATTATGGACTAAATAGTAGAATAACTGTGAGAATATGTATCTTTTACAGAAACTACTAACATCAATTACACTTCACAAATAGCAAAAGAATTCCACATTCGTTGGATTGCAGCACATCAAAACATAGGAAATTAAAGAGGATGTCTAGGAATTCATCGAGAACATAGATGAAGTGTAAGGAATTACTTTTTAAAATTCTATGAGTCACATGTTTAGTTAAATGAGTTGATCAATATTTAAATTCTATGTATTAGATCTTTAGAATGAAACTTTTGGAAAAAATAATAATGCACAGGTCGTGAAGAGAATGGAGTTTTGGAAAAGACAATTGGTGCATGGGAAAGGACCTATCATCACTACTATTTAAAGAAAAGATGATGCAATCACCTGTAAGAAGTGAAGTAGTAAGTATTTATCATGATATTATAGATTGCTAACTGACTATTATGGATTTTTAGGTTATGGATTGCTTTGTGCAAATGTTGAAAGAAACAACAAGCAAAAAAGGAAGAAGGGATTGTCTTGGCATTATTTGAGCACTTAGGCGCCGATAAGACATACAAACTATCACACTAGATTACAACACTTACAATAAAAACACTATAGGTTACAACTATGTAATTTGCAATATTGTTTTTTACAGCAATAGCTAGACATGATGGTGGAAGACATAACTCTAAAGGAGATTGATATGCTATCACCTCTATTCAATGTACCTGACAAAGAATTTATGACAATGGATTTGGTGTTTACAATACTTAACAATGACAATCACTAGCACTTGCTTGAAGTAAGTTTTAGAGATGGGTTCCACAGGTCTTACAATTCAATGTCAGGAAATTCCAAAATTAAGAAAGAAGTCATTAGATGGGTAAGAAAAGAAAGTAACACTATTAATAAAGAGTTGAATGAAATACTATTGGTTACATTATACTTAATAATGTTTAGTTTTGAATTCAGGTGGGCTTTGTTCATAAGTTTTTTAGGGGTGTGCTCGAGTGTGGAAGTCAACTATCTCAATGGACAATAAAGTACCCTGAGTGCCCCCAGCAAGAAGATGATGATGTTGATTGTGGAGTCTATGTTATGAATTATCTTGAATGCTTGGTGAGTGGAAAAGAAATGAACTTCATGATTAAAAACATCTGCAATTAGGGTAGAGATCTTAGAAGAAATGATGAAGAGGGGAAGACTGCAACAAGTTAAGAACATGCTAGAGATCAAGAAGAGTCCAAAGAAGGAGCAGGTGACAAGTAGAATGAAGACAAATCCAAGGATATTTTGCTAAGCTTGAATACATGGCTTTTGTTAGATTAAGTACAACTTTAGAAAACAATGTAGTAAAACAATGTGATTCTGAAATGATGGTTGAGAAAACTGCGTATGTAAACTCTATAAAATATAGTTCTAGTCTGAAGTATATTTTGGGTTTTACAAAAAAATACAATTGGAGTCAGTATAGAACAAAAGTTCTATAGGTTTATGTTTATAGTTTGCTCCTTTTTGTATGATGTTTGAACATATTAGTTTGATGTTAGTTGAATGTTTTTATAACTTTAGCTAGTTGGTGTTCTTGTATGGATAATGATTGTGATCAACTTCAGTAGGTGATCGTTCAATCTATGAAGTAACTCTCTAAACTGAAGAGTAAGTATGTGAAATGTAAAGTAACTATGTGAATAGGAAAGTGACTGTGAGAATAGTGGAGTAATATTAAGGACTAAAAAGTAATTTTGTGTATTAGAAAGTAATTATTGGACATATAAAGTAACATTTGATCGAAAAGTAACAAAAGGCTCTGAAATATATATATATATATATATATATATATATATATATATATATATATATATATATATATATTAAAGAATTCTTAATAAGTATGGAACTATCTAAACATAAAGTTGAATATTTTTTGTGATATTGCGTATAAAATAACAAAGTATGATGATTCTAGATATAAATTAACTATATAAACTAAAAAATAACTCTGACAACTAAAAAGTAAAAAATGAAGTAACAAGTAACTATATCCACCTGAAAGTAACATTATAGATGAAAAAGTAACTGTCGTACATTATTAAGTAACTTGGATCCATGAGAGTAACGTAGGGTTACACTATTAAAAAAAAGTGATTCTTTCCCTTTTTAGAAAGTTCGTCCTCAATTAGAATGGCCCCATTATATATCTCAGGTATATAAATGAGAATTACGACTTTCATTATGATTTACATGTTCATAAGGCTCAACATATTCTTGTGACTGTTACTGAAGAATAGTGTGATTGATCTATCTATAAAGTAACAATTTGAACAAAAAAGTAAATATGATAAAGGAAAAGTAACTTGTTAAACACAAAAGTAATTGCATAATGTATCATGTAACCTATTGAAGTGGAAAGTAACTAAACAAAACCAAAAGGTAACTGTGTAAATTATATCATAAATTTGGACGTATTTGTTATGTCTGGGTCCACAAATGTAAAAAATAGTTCCATAAAGTAACAACAAGTGATTCTTGATAAAAATGAAACTATATCAACATAACATTACACAATTACTGTGTTACAGATGTTGGATAAAAAAGATTCATATTTCTATTTATAAATAATTATGTTGATATTTAAGTAATTATATGAACTAAAAAGTAACACACACAACTCAAATGTAATTGGTGCACACAAAACATTTCTTGTTGACACAAAGAGTAACTATAAGGTACACAAAGTAACCTTTTCAAATAAAAGTACATTTGTGATTGAACTATAAGAGAATAAGACTGATCTTAAGCAAGGACTAGTTTGTAGCAAGAAGAATTTCTCAAATCTGGTACTAAAATAATGGAAATAGGAGAAACAAATTCCCAAATCCAATATGTAACAAAAAATGGAAGAAAATATCACATAGCAAACAAACTTTGAAAAATCTTTATAATAGATTTGAATTTGAAGCAATTGCAGCTCCATAGAAAAGAGTAATAGTTAAACTGAAGTCTAATCAAATGTGAATTACAACTATCACAGAGTACACCTGAACAATTACATTTTGAAATCAATTTTTTATATGACTCACACACACAAAAATTGGATAACATTACACTAAAAATAAGTCAATAATCAACTCTAACAGCAATAGTATCAGCAGATCCGTATCAGGAAACCAACATCAGAAGAAACAGTAGCAGCAACAATATGGTGGAGCAGGGAGCATCATTACAGATCAACCAAGGCAAGTAACATATCAATCTGGAACACCACGGTCTAGAAAAGTATCTATGTGCTCATGAGAACAAAAAAAGAAGTATGTGAACTAAAAAGTAATGGTGTACACTGGAAAGTAATTATTTAACATATAAAGTAACATAGGACATAATATCAGTATCAACATATGAAGAAGAATGAACATTGTCATCATCATAGTCAATAATAGAAATATTATCATCAATATCAAGACTAGGATCCATAATAGAAACAACATATATAAAAACCTGCATAAAAATGTATAAATGATTGATAAATAGGTAGACGAAAATCCATTTCAGAAAACTTAAAAGGGGTGAGTTTGTTGGAATAAAATAGTTTGAAAAGACAGCCAGATAAGGGTAATACTCATCCAAATACACTTTTAATAAAAATGCATTGTAGACAATAGAAAAATAACAAATTTAGTTACTATGTATATGTATTAAGACAGTAATTTCAAACAAGTGCATTATAGTTACTAGACATATTCAGCAGGTTTTAGTGAAATGTGTCCAAAGAGTATAAACTACTAATACTAAAGTGGAAAATAACATTGTGAATTGAAAAGTAATTAAGTATTGTTCAGCTGTACTCCCAGTAAAAGCATGGAGGGGATAAACAACTATAATTAATTGATATTCATATCTAATGGGATATATAGTACATGAATGCCAAATGATTATTTCTTTTTCTCACCCCCACCACAAGAAGATACTCATATCTGATGGGCTATATAGTACACAAATGCTAAATTCTTGTTTCTTTTGCTCACCCCACCACAAGAAAACACACAAAAACATTAACAGTCCCAAACACACCCAAAATAACTGCACAACAACATCATGATCAATTCAAGAAGAATAAAGAGGGTGATTGTCCATGACAAATAGGGAAACTTATGGAAGAGGTAGGGGATTCTTATTACCCGGTTGTCAATTGATCAACATCATCGTCACCTAGGCCACCTGCACCTCCTACTCCCACCACCAATAGAAGATCATCTGTGTCGTAATGTGACCTCCACACCACTCACTACTTGACTATTGCGTTATGTTCAGTGACTAGGAATGAAATTCCATGAGTAGTTACAATGGAGTTCAAATGGAATTAGTAAGGTGTGTTTGAAGTTCCAAAAAGGGGAAAGTCGCTGTCTTCGGACAAGAGGAATCAAGATTGGAGATCAGCCATTGGTGGAATTAGCAAAAGTGAAGCATAGGAGTTAGCTGGCCGAGGAAACAACAAACTCAAATGAAGCAGACTGCTACATTAATTTTTCTAATAAATTACCAAGATGGGTAGAGATGTTACAGTACCCACGCGGGTATTAAACGAACATCCATATATATATATATATATATATATATATATATATATATATATATATATATATATATATATATATATATATATATATATATATATGTGTGTGTGTGTGTGTGTGTGTGTGTGTGTATACTTTTTCTAATTAATTACCAAGATGCCACCACATCTCATAGACACGTAGAGTTGTTACAGTACCCGCACGAGTATTAAATGAATATATATATATACATATATATACATATATATACATTATGTATATATACATTATATATATATTATATATATATATTATATAAATTATATATATGTATATATATATGTATATATATATATATATATATATATATGGGCCCATCTTTATTTCCCATGCTGGTAGCTACCCGCCCACCCTTCCGACCACTTTTTTTGAAAAAAAAATTCACAATTGCAAAGGAGCATTTTATCTAGCTCCCCAAAAAATTTCATCCAAAATTAATATCATTTTCCCCACCAAAATCAAAAAACATGTCCTTATATATATCTGTTGTATATTTTGTATAGAGTTACTCTTTTAGTCGTGTAGTTACTTTCTTATCACCATAGTTACTTTTTTTATAGTAGAGTTACTTTTGTGGCCAAAAGAGTTACTTTTTTGGGTGTCAGGTAGTAAAATTCCAGGCTACCCGTGTGGGCAATGAATGAACGCCCTATATATATAGATATATATATAAAAGTTGAACCTATGTGCAACTGCTTCCTTTAACATGTTTGAAATTTTAATTCGGTTTTGATTCTACACTTTCTAGTCATATGATTTACTAGTGATCGATCGGTGTTTTGATTTAGAGTAATCTCATTTAGAGTGATGGGTTGTCACAATTATAGTGAAGGGATAGTAGAATGAAGCCAAATATAAGCAAGGATCAATGCTTGACAATAATAATACACACATCAATATATTGGGACATTGAGGGGGCCCTATAAATTATGTTCCATATCCATGCATAATTTCTAGAAACATCATGTCAGAGGTAAGTATTAATAGGGTGAAAAGGATCTAATGTATTTTATCTTTGTGTCTATTTCTATATTTATAATACTAGAATGTCGTTGATCTTTTTCTGTGCTACTGTAATGTCACTTATCAACACATGACAACATTAATACATCATGGATATATCAAGACATGAGACAATAGGGTGGGGGTATAAAATATTCTCCTTACAACCATCCATAATTTCATGAATCATGATGTATGACGAAAGGGTGTAAAGGGTGAAGGAGATCTAATGTCGTTCATCTTTGTCTCTTATTAAAATCATGCCATAAAATTTTTTTGGTGTAACCATTTCATGTACAGGGTCAAAGAAACTTGAAATAATATTGATTGCTCTATCAAATGGGAAAATATTGAAGCAATGACCTATTATCTTACATTTAAAGTAGAGTAGAGGTTATTTATAGCCTAAATATTCCTAACCAAGTT
The DNA here is from genome assembly GCA_963693085.1 of Alisma plantago-aquatica. Taxonomy (NCBI): domain Eukaryota; kingdom Viridiplantae; phylum Streptophyta; class Magnoliopsida; order Alismatales; family Alismataceae; genus Alisma; species Alisma plantago-aquatica. The sequence goes on along the minus strand of OY856412.1, from coordinate 711,664,902 downwards.
TAAAACATATCTTACATATAATTTATGACTAGATTTTTTTAAATCAATTCCTTTCAATAAAAATGAATCATATATTATTATGTTGAAAGAATAATTTTTATCATTGTATATAAATCATGTGGTTCAAGCAATGAGTCAGTAAAATATGATGCAATTTTACTGTCAACATGGTATCACAACCATGTTGTGCTGAAGGGACTCAACACTATTATGATTGAACATTGTTGTTGCCCCTATCTTAGATTGGAAAATGTATGTTCTAGAAGAGGATTGTGGTGGCCTTTAGATTCAGATAAGTATGCATGAATCTCATTGTGTTAGTGGTGTAAGCTCGACAATCCAATCTATTCCCACCTAGACTAAGGGTGTTCGGGTCTGGGTAGAGAGTAACCATCACTGATAGAGAAAATGTGGTGTTTTTCAAAACTAAATAGAGAGGAAGTAGTAGAGACTAATTCCATGTTATCTCTAACTTTCCACATCATATTAAAAATCACATTAGAACTAATGAACTATAGAAATACTAAAATCATGTTTCATGACACATATAAGAAATAATATGTACATATTTTTATAACATTGAAAAAACTGACGACATCCATTGTTACATGTTTGGAGACAAGATATAACTATTATACCAGTAGATGACATTGTAAGGGCTCAAGTCTTCACTAGACAAAGGAAATACACCATACATTATCCCACATTAATAAGACATATTCATACTTTATATTAAGAAAATCTAACCCAACTAGTCCAACTCATGGCTACTAGATGTTTGTATAATGGGAAGAAGAAGATACATCCACACATTGCTTCACACTTTATTGGTTTTGAATATTTTAATAGTATTTTTCTATCAATAGAAGGAGAGGTATCATAGTATGGGTGAGAGGTATCATAGTATCCATGAAATGTGTCTACGTTTGTGGTCGATCAAGAACAAATGGTGGCATTTTAACGATAAATGTTGTTTTGTAGAGGAACCACCTTAACTAGAGTTTAGAGTGCCATAGTGCAGAAATGCAAAGGAACAAATTCCATTTGTGTTGGTGTGTTCCAAATTTTGTTATATGTCTATCATCCATCTTTTTGGCATATATATAGATGTGACACATCGAAACAGTGAGAAATCCATGTGTGATGTAAGACATTTATTCTATTTTCTTTGGTTGACATTTCAGTAACTAAGTTGTTGTTACACTCTATGAGAGACAAGATAAATCATCAGGGAGGATGGAAAGATTGAGCAGAATAGAACAAAAGAAATGTGTAAGAGCCATGTGATTATCTAATCATGCTTATACTAGTTTTTGTTGTTGTTTAGAGGTCATGTACCATTATCTTGTCACCATAACAACTAAAATGGTATTAGAGAGCATATGCTTGCGGAGATGAGAAAAGACAAGGTGGAGGTAAGGAAGGATAAGTTACATGTGATAACATCAACTAGACTTTTGCCATATAGGAGGAATAAGGAAGAGGAAGTTAATCACTAATTGAAATGGTATATCAATTATTCCTCTCGTCTGACAAATGGGATGAAACAACATGATCTACTACTCTAGAAGCTAGATTTCATGTCAATGTGGTTTCCTCTCTTTGTTTCCCCATGTTAGAAAAATATCTACATTTGTCTTTTTATGGATCATATAACAATTTTTTATTTTTTATAGTGTATTAGTTTCACTATTTTTTAAGACGTGGAAAGTTAATGACAATGAGGCATTAGTTTAAGATCCTCAAATTTGGTAAATTTGGATCCTTTGATTACAAATTCATTGATATATACTTTAAGACAATAATATCTATATTAGAATGATAAGATAAATTTTATGAATTTGTTTCATTAGGATGATGAATTAAGTTCTAGACTGAAAGTAAGTGTTCAATAATGTAACATAGAGAAAATATATGAATAAGGGGTTTCAATTGATAAGTAATTCCTTAATTTTTTAACTAGAAATATAATTAGTCTTATGGACCCTTTGGAAGACCAAGGAATGGCCCATTGACCCTAGAATCCAATTCAAGCCCATTTGGGCCAATTAGGGTTTCCATTTGAGTCCATAGGATACATATTAAATACATTAGAATTTCATGCATATAAAAGTATATCAATCATTAGTTGATTGGTGATATAATTAAGAGATAATGAGCTAGATTCTAGAAGATTATAAAGAGATTAATGAATTAGATGATTAAATGAGCAATTTTCTAGTCTCTACTTAGATTCCAAGTATTTGCGTATCAAAAAATTATAACATGACCTAATACTTGGTCCAATACAAGATAATTATTGAATAAAGATAAGTCCAAGATTGGAGATAATTACATCATTATCTATGAGTAGGGTTATTAAATTAAGTAAATGTTTGAATAGGAAAAAAAGGGTATTTATATTTATTATGTTGATTTTAATCTTTGCTTGATGAGATATTATGCTAATGAGAAATAATCTCCAAGTTTGGTAATATTTGGATAATAATGGAGATTTAAAGACTTCTTAGAAGATTTTGATAAGTAACTTTAAACTAGAAGCTTTGCTTTTTATAAATATTGGTTAAATTTGTGTCACCCATAAAGTCTGGGTAGCAGGAATCTTGGGGTGTGGTGTGTATGCGAAGATCACCCAACATTGTTGTGTTGTAATTCAATGGGGGCCACTTTATCTTCTACCTTGCAGAAAATGACTTGTGAGATCTAGACACCACCCTCTCACCCATTGTCTCTCCTTCCTCAACCATTTCCATGAAACTAGGTCTAGTGGATCCAAGAGGCTATAATGATCATAACAATCTTTGGTAGGGAGATTATATCCACAAGACGATATAATACCCAAATTCAACGAAGTTGGACACTGAAGGTTATTTGGTTTTGTGGTTTTCCTTGGACTCCTACCTATATAAAGTTGGTCAAATAGCTTTTACATGGGGAGTAGAATGTGAACACACCTCCAATTGATCTTAAGACCACCTACAACCCTTCACTGACACCTTTCTTCACTGTTGACTTTGTGTTACCTCTCCACCTATTTAGGATGCCTCAGGGCAATTCGACGGGCCTAAAGCTTCTTCAAGGGATCACAAAGTGGACCTAACCCCTAGGAAGAAGCAAGGGACCCCTCCAATTTCTGTACACACAATATGGTCAAACTTGTCACGAGGATCTTGCTGGTAGATAGCCTCCAGACCATTGCATTATCCCACATATGGTGGGAAATATTCATGGAGGATCTAGAAATATGCTCTGAAACTCCATTCATTGGTAAGAAGGCAAATCCTACTTTTCAATCCCCACATACTACATGTGTAGAACTCGATCCCTAGAACCTATCTCGAACCACCTTTGTCACCACAGTTTTGCCAATCGACTGCAACGAGGTCCATCAAAGGTAGTAAGAACCCCAGTTGCAGAAGTTGAAGTCAGTGCCCTGAAGTCAATTACAAGGTTGACCATGCTGGTCAATTGACATCGTGCTTGTAAGACATGCTAGAGGATGAAGAATCCCCTCAAGGATTTTACTCCTCTACAATGATCCGTGTGACTCGCATTAGTCACTATGAAAGGGTAAAGGGGTCATTCGGTCTCTCCCAAATGCTCAACCATTGTGGATAGGTTGTTGATTAGGTGTGAGCCCATTGATGGACCTGGGACTGTACCTAAATGGATAATGACCTATTACTAACATGGTGTGATCTAATTGGCCCATATACAAAATTATTCTTTTAATTCTAGAAAATAATCTATATATCTAAATGTAATGATATTGTATATCAAATTAAAAAAAGAGTTGATCATGAATAAAATAGTTTTAGAGTCTAAATAAGCATCTACTTCCAAAAGTATGTATAATGCATGGTTATGATATAATTATGCAAGCAACCCCTATATTCGATAAATAGGACTGTTGATCATATTGAATATTTATAACACAAAAATGAAGAAATGTAATGATATTCTAAGATATTCATCATATTAGGATGATAATGATGTTCGATTACGGTTTCTAGATCATAAGGACCATATACATGTGAATTAGATTTTGATTTCTTCTTTCATTTTCCAAACCTAGCATGATCCTAAACCATAGATACATACCTAAGTTAGGTTTGATAAGGATAATGTGAATACATGTGTGACACATTGTTAGTATTTATATCTTAGATAATGTTGATATTTTGTATGTTTGTACACATACTTGAAGTATTTGAAGTATATTGCATGGTTTTATATTTAGGTACCTAGTCAATTATGAGTACTCACATTCTCGACTACTGATGGTTTTCTGAATGATTTCCAAAGTATTGGATCATATGATGTAATGCTAGATGTTTATTTAATCCAGTTCTATATAATGCCACAATGAGTATCACATTAAGTTAATTATATTATAATAAACCTTGGGTTACACACATCAAGGATTAATATACATAAGTCCAATGATGGACATTTATCACACCTAAGAGGGCATACTAAGCATGGGTTAGAATAAGGAATGAAAATACAAGCGCATATGTTTAAATATTTGATTGTGAACATTATGTATTGTTACTATACTTGCACACATTTTGGTTGCACCATGTACAAAATATAAGATATAATGATCCACATATTTGTTTGTCCGTGTTTTAGGTTGGTCTGCATATATTAGTTGAAGACGTGAAGATTCAAGACATATTAAAATTTAGGAAAATACATTGGAATTCACAAAGCTAATGTAACAAATGATCAATTAAGCAATTATTCTTATATAAGTTAGTTCATTTGAAACTTCATGTAACTCCTTAGGGGAGCCCCATTATACATCATGTATCAAATCATTATTGACATTAATGTAAATTATTGATTACTATTTATTCTTTTTTTTTAATCTGGATCTTGGAAATTTTAGGTATGACTTTTGACTTTAAGGTCCACCTTTATTGGGGGATACTCATAAGTGGGGGTTAATTACATGTGGTATGAGATCCTGAATTTATCAAATAATATTTAATAATTGATAATGTCATATAATTCTTAGAACCATAAGGAAAATTATTAGAGCATAACCTAAAGGTAATGGTGTCTATAAAGGGTCATGGCTTTAGGGACTTAAAATATTTTCCTCCACACCATTAAGTTGGTATAGTGGGACTCCTTTAGACAATGTGATACCTATCTGGCTAGAATCTAGGATTTTTCTTAGAAAATATCTCTCTCTAGGTCTTCTAATCTCTGATTTTGTCCACCCTCATTTCCTTACTTAATAAATCCTAAAATTCACTTCTCTCTACGCCCTTAATTAAAGTTTCAAGAAGAAGTATGATTAAGGCATGCTCTTCCAATTAAAGTACAAATAAAATGTTACTTTGAGAAATAGAGATAGAAAATCTATCTATCTAGTGAGGCGAAATCCTATAAAGACATACTTATAGGTGGAAAAGAACAAATCATGTATAAAGGACTTGAGTGGGGTAACCTAGTAGGGTAAGAAAACCTTATTGGGTCAAGATAATCATAAAACCCTAAAATGTAGGGTGTAGTACATAATCCTAACCCTAAACCATAATCCAGGGTGATGGAAGTAGTATAAATGAAATAATAGCCCTACCTAAACAAACCCAAATTAGAGGGAAAGAAAAGAAAAAAGCAATGAGTTGGGTAAACTAGTCAAGGTACCATAGAGTAGATAGCCTAGTTTCCCATCCATGTAAGTACGTGAAATAATGCATGCATGATGCATGTAAAGGGTTTTGAATATAAATATGAAATACATGTAATCAATGGTTACATAAGAATAAATACAAGACCCTCGACCCACTTTTACAAGTGGTATCCCGACCTCGGGTTAGTCAACACAAGGGTGGGAAAATACCTTTGAGGGAGGCATAACCCTAAATTCATGGGAGCAGGTTGTGTCTAGAAACACTAATATCCTCTTGAAATCCTAGAATGCGCCCTAGGCTAGGAGCTTCCCTAAAAGGGTATGTTGAGAGACCTCATCCTATGATTTATGGCAAGATTGACGTACTTAAAGGACCTAAACAAAAAGAGATAGGATGTGATGGCATGGTACGCGTGTAGGATAGGAAACCCTTACCACTACCTTGTCAATATAAATTTTCCCAAAACAATGGGAAGTAGATATTCAACATATACCAAATGTGAAAAAGTTGAGTTAGATAAATACCCTATAAATATGTAATGGAAAGTAGCATACATTTAAAGAAATGCAATTATTGTACATATAAGGTATATAAGCCCTACTTCCACCAAGTTTGAAAAGAATGGTGTGTGGTTGGAATAATATCCTATATACATAAATATATAAGAAACGAAATTGTGGTTATAGAAATATCATGAATAGTTTTTAATGGAGGTTAAGACATTAAAATGAATTATATGCAAGATATCTAAGTCATGAACTCTCCTTGAGCAAGATAATTCATGGGATGTAGAATTATATAAATATTGAAGACCTTGGTCCTAGAAAAAAGTATAATTGATAGGAGAAACGAAACTAAGTCATGACATCTCAATAACTCCTAGGTTGGGTAGATACCTAAGCCAATCCTTGATGAATGCATATCCATCATGATTTAAATTGCTATTTTGGACCCTTTTTGACTCAATACACCCAATTTCAGTTTCTAAATATCAAAATGTGCAAAACTACTTAATTGGTCCAATTATCATGATTTTAACTGAATTTATATCAATTTGATGTAGGTCTTGATGAGGTTGAACATTCAGTTGGGACCCACCGTTCACCCACCATTCAGTCTTGACCGTTCAGTCTCATCCAATCGGTTTCTAACTCCATACGGTCTTCATGTTCGGTTGAACAACCTGCTCGAAACCATTTGGGCAACTCAACAACATTGGGTGTGCTTCCCCTCCTCTTTCTCTCCCTTCCACTGCCATCAACAGCATCGACACCTACACCTCCACCTCCTTCTACCTCCAGCAACCCTAAACACTACCTACAACGCTACTGCTCCCACTCCATGCTCACCGCAGAGAAGCCCTCATAGTTTTGAGACCGTGAGGCGTTGATCGATCGCATACTGATTAGAGGAAATCACACAGACCGGTTGGACGACGCCCAATCCGAGAGCGTTTGGAACTTGACGTGAACACCAATTGAACTTCAACACAGAGATCGTTTGAAATCCACCGGTCTTCGAGACCATTTGCATTGCCAAACCATTTGAACAACGAAAACCATTTGATGGCCATCGATCCTTAAGATTGTTTGGACAACGAAGATCCAAGATCGTTTGGATGAAGATCGTTTGGGAAATGCAAGCACATACCATTTGGAACCATTTAGTCCCAAGACCGTTTGGAGCCATTCGGTCCCAAGACCGTTTGGAACCATTCGGTCCAAAGACTGTTTGGAGCCATTCGGTCCCAAGACTGTTTGGATGCATTCAGTCCCAAAACCTTTTGGAGCCATTTAGCCCCAAGATGGTTTGGAGCCATTCGGTCCCAAGACCGATTGGAGACATTCGGTCCCAAGACCGTTTGGAGCCATTCGGTCCCAAGACTGTTTGGTCATTCGACCGATCTGCAAGAACGTTTGAAGGCGGATTTCTAAGATCGTTTTCCCCAAGACCATTTGGAGAAAGTTCATGCATAAAACATGAAGACCCCATCCGAGTCTATATATAGGACCGCAAGGGTCCTCAATTGGCATCGGTTCCGGGACGCCGACAGGCTGGCTACACACAGGTCTGATCCAAATCCAGTGCAGTCCATGCCAGTTTTGTTCCACCTACTGCCCATGTTGTAAGCAAGGAGACTGAGAAGAGAGGGAAGACGGAGTGAGAGAGACTGTCCAGTCTATCTTGGCATCTCCTGTTCCACATCTAGATCTACTTTGACACGACGTAGAAGACCGTATCATCTTCACCGATATGCGACTAATGCCTCAAACTAGAAATAGAATGGGATTTCTTCGATGTCATAAGTGTATGATCCGTGAGGGGACAAGCCATCTAGCCTTCGGTGACACTTTTGTGTGCCTAATGCATGTATAGGGGGGCCACAACCTTCGTTGTATTTCTATATCTTCTGAGCCGTAAGTAAGTGATATGGATGGTGACGAGACATCTGATGCCTAAGTGATGTTTACGTGAACCTAACACCCGTATGGGGGGTTTTGCAGCAGCCCTATTTGGATTGTTATATCTTGCCTGGATTGTTTGTGATTGAATGTGTTTGCATGTGTAGCGGTGGTGAAACCCGATACCATCCCAGAGATTCCATATCATTGATCTAAATTCAACTTTAGTTCAGCTTTTACTTTCTTGTAATTAGTTTAATTAACCTCAAATCAACCAATAGTTCTAAATATTAGTCTTAACTCAAACTAGATTAGACTGACAAGGATTCTTAAAAATGTTGTCCTTTGGGTTTGATCCTTAACTATACTGGGATAAGACTCGTCTTCTTGCAGGTGGTATTATTGCACTTTGGTTTTGGTAAAATCTCGGGGATTTCAACCCCGAGTGAGTTTGTTAGTGCGATAAAATCCCACGTCAAATTCTGGCATCGTTGCCGGGAATAACAGAATCAGTTAGTCAAATCCAGTTCTTTTAAGGATATTCTAGGATTTTGTTTTTCTTTTGATACAATCTATCATCTACTTGAATTTGACTCTACTTTGTGGATCTCATTTTCAAAATCCTTCTATTTTCAGGTACTTCAGAAGGACTAGTGCATGCACTGTTTGAACAGTCCCAGACTCACTGCCAGCTTTGATCCAGAGATTGACAGAACCTTCCACCGACAAAATAGAGAGAACCAAGCAAGAATGGCTCAAGAAGAGGAGATAGCTCGAAGGGTGGCTCAAGCCCTTAATGCATAGAGAGAAAGATTCATGCATGAAGCTAGAGCTATGGTTCAAGAAGAAATTCAAGCAACACAAGCAACGACACAAGCAGCATAACTGCAAAAGGATCTTAGAGAGTTCTCAATCCCAAAAGTTGTGAATGTTCATCATCCAGTACAACCTCCCCCCATCAATGCTGCCAATTTTGAGATTAGGGCACATTAGATCACCCTGCTTCAGAACAACCCATTCTACGGTAAGCAAGGAGAAGACAGCCAAGAACATCTTCTGAGATTCATCAATCTATGTGCCATGACAAAACAAAACAGAGTATCTGACGATGCTATTCGACTCTGTCTCTTCAAGTATTCCCTTTCTGATAGGGCCATAAGTTGGTACAACTCCCTACAAAGTGAAATACCCATCACCACTTGGGAACAACTCCAAAATGTGTTTCTGGAAAAGTTCTATCCTCCATCTCTCACATATGAAATTAGAGGCCGAATAACAAATTTCACTCAAGTCCCTGGAGAAACCCTTGCTGAAGCTTGGGACAAATACAAAGAGCTCCTACGCAAATGTCCACACCATGGAATTCCTAAGAATCAACTCATCAAATTTTCTATAGGGGCGTGGACGACGATATCAAGAGATTCTTAGATTCCTCATCTAGAGGAAACTTCATGCGTCAAAGTTATGATAGAGCATGGCGGGTTGTCACCCTGGGAACTGAAAACCAAGCTAATTGGGGCAGGTCTATAGGCAAAGGAGTTTTTGAAAGTAGTTATGGCTGAAGCCACTCCAGAGTACAAATCTATCACTGAAACCCTAAAACTCTTAGTTGCCAAGCAAGACCATATTGAATCATCTACTACGGCTATTGGAAGAGGAGGTTTGCCCACTCGACAACAAGAACGGATCAAGTCATCTTCATTGTTCTGTGAAGCATGTAAAAGTACTGATCATTCCACATTAGCATGTAATGTTCTTTACGATGTTGTTCTAAGCAACATATGTGGACAAGGACATGGTAATCAAATGGAAAATCTTAATGTTGTTAATACCATCCCTGGTCAAAGTTACTACAATCCGAATCAGAATAGGAATCATCCAGGATTTCAATATGGAAACCCCTCTGGAGCAGTAAACTCACATCAATTTGGTTCAAACAATCAGCCACGAGGCCCACCAAGATTCCAGTATAATCAACAATAGAGTTTTGGAAATCAAGGAAATTTCAAGGGAAACTTTCAGAATAGGAACTTCAACAATTATCAAAATAATCACCAGTACCAGAGTCTTAACCAAGTTCCTTATCAACAACAAGGACAATTAGCAGGTCTCGTCTCTCCTGATGACAAGCTATTAGCCATTGAAAGGATGTTGCAAACTCAGCAAACTATGATATCTAACCAACAAGCTCAGCAGAAGGCTATTGAATCTCAAGTAGCTCAACTTGCAACTAGCATAAAGCCGCCTGCTGGGGCCTTTGCTGGCCAATCCAAGAATAATCCTAAGCATCCTGAACAATTGAAGGCTGTCACCACCATGTCGGGAAAAGACTATTATGATCCTCCTATCAAGATACATGTGGTTGTTACAAAGGAAGATGAACCTGTGATTGTCCAAGACTCAATAACACCAGAGTCTCAACCAAAAGAACCAGTAACTGCTGATAAGACAAACAAGGAAAGTCCTAAGAAACCTATCAATGAAGAAACTAAAACACCAGAACCTGATGTTCCTATATACAAGCCTCGTATATTGTTCCCTACTCGTTTAAGGCAAACCAAGCTTGATACTCGGTTCAATAAGTTTAAAGAAGCAATGAAGAAACTTCATGTTGATATACCCTTTTTGGATGAACTGGCTGAGATACCAGCCTGGACAAAGTACCTAAAGTCAATCCTGACCAGGAAATATATAACTGAAGAATATGAGACAGTCAAGTTAGCTAAAACCACTTCAGATATCATTCAGAGTAAGATTCCAAAGAAGCATAAAGATCCAGGATCTTTTGGGATTTCTTGCCATATTAGTGATTCTTCATGCAAGAAAGGACTGGTAGATCTTGGTGCTAGTATATCCATCATTCCACTCAGCCTGTGCAAAAGGCTAGGGTTTGCTGAACTTCTTCCAACTGGCATTACCATACAACTCGCAGACAATTCGATAAAACACCTATTAGGAATTATTGAGGATGTACCTATCAAGGTAGGAAAAGATTCTTATGTTCCATGTGACTTTGTCATCATGTACATAAAAAGAGGACGCCAGATATCCTCTCATCTTTGGACGTCCGTTCCTCGCCATTGCAAGAGTTCTAATTGATGTTGAAGTAGGAACTTTGCTTCTCAGACTTGGTAAAGAAACTCTCGAATTCAAGGTTTTTGAAAGCATGAGAAGACCTAGTATGCAAAAAGAAGTTTATTTGATTGACTACATTGAACAAATATCACTCCTCACACAAGAAGTATATGAACAAGACGATCCTTTAGAAGTGACTCTAACAAACCCCTCTACTGACAATTCCATCAGTGAATGAGTTCAAGAGTGTGTTCTTGACCTTGACACTACCAAAGAAGATCCCGAAGCTACGTTTGAAGGACTCAAGGTTGTGGAAGTTACCGAAGAAACATGCGAAAAACTAGAGGCCCCCAAAATGAATCCCCTGCCTGAGGGACTGAAGTATGTGTTTTTTGATGACCTCAAGGTTTATCCAGTAATAATAAATTCTGATCTTACGACCAAACAAGAAGATAAACTCCTGAAGGAATTGAAGGAGAGGAAGAAAGTGATTGGCTACCAAATGAGTGACCTCACTGGGGTTAGTCAAGCGTTGTGTATGCACAAGATCCCCATGATGGAAGATCACAAGCCAACTATTAAACATCAATGGAAACTGAATCTAAATATGAAGGAGGTAGTCCATAAAGAGGTCATTAAACTGCTCACCGCTAGAATTATCTATCTAATATCAGACTCACCATGGGTGAGCCCGGTGCATGTAGTCCCGAAGAAAGGTGGAACAACTGTAATACGAAATGAAAATGATAAACTCATCCCCACCTGAACAGTTACATGGTGGATGATGTGCATTGATTATAGGAAGCTGAATAAGGAAACTCGAAACGATAATTTTCCAATGCCTTTCCTTGATCAAGTATTAGAGCGGCTGGCCCATCAAGAATACTTCTGTTATCTCGATGGTTACTCTAGATTCTACCAAATACCTATACACCCAGATGACCAGGAGAAAACCACCTTCACATGCCCATTCAGAACATACACATTTAGAAGAATGCCATTCAGACTCTACAATGCACTTGCAACTTTCCAACGTTGCATGGCTGCTATATTTGTCGGTCTCACCGAAACCATTATGGAAGTTTTCATGGATGATTTTTTTGTATACGGAGATTCATTTGATTCATTTCTAAAACACCTCTCCCTGGTCATCAAACGATGTAAAAAAGCTCATCTTGTGCTCAACTAGGAGAAGTATCATTTTATGGTAAAGGAAGGAATTATCCTCGGCCATAGGGTCAGCAATAGAGGAATTGAAGTAGATAAAGCCAAGATTGAAGTGTTTTCCAAACTCTATGTCGCTATAATTTTAAAGGAAGTTCGAGCATTCCTTGGTCACGTAGGTTTCTATATACGGTTTATAAAGGATTTCTCGAAGATAACCAAGTCGATGACAAATTTGTTACTAAAAGATGTTGAATTCAATTTTGACGAAGAATGTGTTAAAAGTTTCAACACACTGAAGAAAGCCCTTACAACTACACCCATCATTAGAGCTCCTGATTGGGACCACCCTTTTGAAATCATGTGTGATGCCAGCGATTATGCTGTAGGTGCTGTCTTGGGCCAATGTATAGAAAAGAAACATTATGTGATCTATTATGCATCGAAGACCCTCGATGAAGATCAGAGGAATTATGCTACTACTGAGAAAGAACTTCTGGCAGTCGTGTATGCTTTTGACAAGTTCAGATCCTACCTAATTGGTTCAAAGGTCATTGTCTACACAGATCACGCTGCCATTCATTATCTTCTAGCAATGAAAGACGCAAAACCTAGATTAATAAGATGGATTCTCCTCCTACAAGAATTTGATTTAGAGATCAGGGATAAAAAGGGTATAGAGAATGTTGTAGAAGACCACCTCAGTCGCATCCACACTCTGGATACCGAGAAGAATCCGATTAATGATTCCCTTCCAGATGATCAACTAATGAAGGTCTCAAAAGCTATACCATGGTACTCGGATTTCGTGAACTACCTCGTTGTTGGGGTTATTCATCCTCAATGCACTGGAAATGCACTAAAGAAATTTATGCATGATGTGAAACAATACTACTGGGATGAGTCATACCTTTTCAAACTATGTGCTGATGGTCTATATAGATGATGTATCACCAAAGAAGAAGCACAACTTATTTTGGAACAATGTCACTTAGGACCAGTGGGAGGACATATGAGCTCTAAAAAGACTGCCTTGAAGGTTTTGCAATGTGGATTCTTCTGGCCAACCATATCCAAAGATTCCTACAACTTTGCCCTATCAAGTGACAAATGTCAAAGATCTGGCAATATAACAAAGAGAGATGAAATGACACTGATTCTATGGCAAGAAGTAGAGATATTCCATGTTTGGGGGGTGGACTGCATGGGTCCATTCCCATCTTCTCATGGATTTTCATACATCCTAGTGGCGGTGGACTACATCTCAAAATGGGTTGAAGCCATACCAACTGTCACTAGTGATTCCAAACCAGTCATCAAATTATTCAAGGATATTATTTTTCCCCATTTTGGTGTCCCACGCACGGTGATATCTGACGGAGGTTCCCATTTTCTTGAAAGAAGCTTTGAAGCATTGCTAAGAAAGTATGGTGTTACTCACAAGGTAGCCTCCCCTTACCATCCACAAACAAGTGGATAGGTGGAGGTTTCTAATTGTCAACTCAAGAGTATCTTGGAAAAGACAGTAGGCCGCAATCAGAAAGATTGGTCAGTGAAAATCAACGATGCATTATGGGCCTATCGAACTGCTTATAAAACTCCCCTCATGACTACACCTTTTTTATTAATATATGGAAAGGTTTGCCACATGTTAGTTGAACTGGAACACAAGGCATGGTGGGCAATAAAACAACTAAATTTTTATATGAAAGAAGCAGGCCAAGCCAGGATTCTACAACTCTAAGAGCTGGACGAACACAGTATGACAACTTATGAGAATGCACGAATATACAAAGAACACACCAAACTTTAGCATGATGGTCATTTGAAAAGAAAAGACATATAAGTGGGAGACCAAGTTCTACTATTCAACCCAAGGTTGAAGTTATTCCCAGGGAAACTCCGCTCTCGCTAGTCTGGACCGTACATTGTCAAAAGCATCTCCCCACATGGTGCTTTCTCTTTATGGAGTGAAAAGTCGGGTGAATTCTTGGCAAATGGTCAACATTTGAAAAGATATTTCACCACAGCCAACATAAGCATCGAAGAAATAATAGAACTCTCCAACCCAAAGGAACCACCATGAAGTCAAAGATATCACGTCAAACCATCGACATAAAACCAAGGTGCTTGTCGGGAGGCAACCTGATAAATAAAATTCATTTTAACTTTGAATTATAAATTTTACTCAATTCTGTTTTTAAATTTTAGATAATTTTACACTAAATAAAAATTGCACTGCGAGATGCTACTTTGAGTTCTGAATGATCTTTTTGTTTGAGATTTTCAGATGGAGGAAACACACTGATTGGAACGCAACCATATCCAGTGGTCCAAATGGCATGAAATTTCCCCTCCATCTCGGATTTAGAGTTTTCTTGGGATGAGCAAATTTTTAAGTTTGGGGTGCAGGGTGGGTGGTACGTATCTTACTTTCCACCTTCACCCATCTAAATCAAACTTAAGATTTCATTGTCACATTTTTGACCTAAATTTTCAAAAATTTTAAATAAATTTTTTGATTTTTTTTAAAGTTTTGAAAAGAAATTTGAATAGATATTTGATGAAACTTTGACATGTTTTCAATTTCTATGCTTTTATCATTATACCCTCCTTATCTGAAGCAGATCCTCAAAAGTACCTTATTATGAAAACTAGCCTTTTGATTGAAATCATCTTGTGAAGCTTATGATTCCTAACATCAGATACTTATGCAAAAATGACAAGTGTCTGTCAAACTAATAGGGATCAAACATGTTGTGCTTCCTAACTAAGTAGTGGAACAATAACATGGAATTCCCACCGGATCCTCATCAAGCCATTATTTGAGCAGAGTATGATAAAGAAAATGACCTGGTGCACGGAACTGTAAATCAAGTTGCATTCTGATGTGAACTCTCTTCTACACTTCTTCCATCATCTTCGTACCCCTCCATCCAACAAAAAGAAACAAAAATAGCCAAAATAGTGCAAAACCCTAAGTTCGGGGTGGCATGCCACTTCCCTCTATATATCCGCTTCTTCCATACCCTTGAAAATTTATAGGGGTGTACCACCAAAAATGCAATATTGAGTCGAATAGAGGAGATATTTGCACACAAAAGGTGCCAAAACACACACAAAAAAGAAATGCAATCTTGAGTCGAATAGAGGAGAGATTCACAAAAAAATGCAATAAATGAAATTGCAAAGAAAATCTCGAGTCGAATAGTGGAGAGATTTACTTCTTCCCTCCATACCACCATTCACTCCATTTTCTACCTAATGGCACAATGCATGCCCCCACTATCCTAAAAAACACCAGTGTCAGATCAGATGCACACTTGTCGTTCTACCGTTATCTCTGGACTCTTACAAAACTCTTTGACATGCTTATTGTTGGAAAAAGTGATGAGGAAGTGATGGTGGAAAGCAAGCTCATGAATGAAGAAATGGTGAGATGTGTTAAGTGGTCTCAGGAGGTTGAGATACTGAGTCATATGGAGCAGAAGGAAAACAATCATGATGTGAACATGAGGCAATCACACGAATTGAAAGTATTCATTTGGCGAGTGTTTTAGATTTTGTGTTACTCGAGGATGGGCAACATTTAAGTTTGGGATGTTTTGATGAATGCATATCCATCATGATTTTTAGTCGCTATTTTGGACCCTTTTTGACTCAATACACCCAATTTCAGTTTCTAAATATAAAAATGTGCAAAACTACTTAATTGGTCCAATTATCATGATTTTAACTGAATTTATGTCGATTTGATGCAGGTCTTGATGAGGTTGAACATTCAGTTGGGACCCACCTTTCACCCACCATTCAGTCTCACCATCGATCTCACCATTCGGTCTTGATCATTCGGTCTCATCCAATCGGTTTCTAACTCCATACGATCTTTAAGATCGGTTGAACAACCTGCTCGAAGCCGTTTGGGAAACTCAACGACATTGGGCGTGCTTCCCCTCCTCTTTCTCTCCCTTCCTCCACCATCAACAGCGTCGACACCTACACCTCCGCCTCCTTCTACCTCCAACAACCTAAACACTACCTGCAACGCTGCCGCTCCCACTTTGCGCTCACCGCAGAGAAGCCCTCACGGTTTTAAGACTGTGAGGCATTGATCGATCACATACCGATTGGAGGAAATCACACAGACTGGTTGGACGACGCCCAGTCCAAGACCGTTTGGTACTCGACGTGAAGACCGGTTGAACTTTGACACAGAGACCATTTGAAATCCATCGGTCTTCGAGACCATTTGTATCGCCAAACCGTTTGAACAACGAAAACCATTTGATGGCCATCGGTCCTCAAGACCATTTAGACAACGAAGATCCATGACTATTTGGATGAAGATCGTTTGGGACGCGCAAGCATAGACCTTTTGGAACCATTCGGTCCCAAGACTGTTTGGAGCCATCTGGTCCGAAGACTATTTGGAGCCATTCGGTCCCAAGATCGTTTGGAGCCATTTGGTCCCAAGACCGTTTCCAGCCATTCAGTCCCTAGACCGATTGGAGCCATTCAGTCCCAAGACCATTTGGAGCCATTCGGTCCCAAGACCGTTTGGTCATTTGACTGATTTGCAAGACCATTTGAAGGCGGATTTCCAAGACCGTTTGCCCCAAGACCGTTTGGAGAAAGTTCATGCATAAAACGTGAAGACCCCATTCGAGCCTATATATAGGACCGCAAAGGTCCTCAATTGGCATCAGTTCCAGGACGCCGACAAGCTGCCTGCACAAAGGTCTGATCCAGATCCAGTGCGGTCCACGCCAGTTTCGTTCCACCTACTGCCTATGTTGCAAGCAAGGAGACTGAGAAGAGAAGGAAGACAGAGTGAGGGAGACTGTCTGGTCTATCTTGGCATCTACCGTTCTGCGTCCAGATCTACTTCGACATGATGTAGAAGACCACATCATCTTCATCAAGCTACGACTACCTTCTACACTGAGTTCATGGCGGATTTCTCTCTCTTTCTTATTCTTCTTGTCTCTCGCATCATGAGCAAGTAGTTCCTTTTCGCTGGGGTGCGGGGACTAGCCCCGCTGCCCATGCAAGCATGTTCTTTTGTTAAGCATTCCATGGCAATGTATATAACTTTTTCATTTCATTGTTAATCGTTAAGTTTGTAGTTTGATTACCTACTCACGTTCATCTTGTTCTTCCTATGTTGTGAAAATCTCTATATGTAGGATAGAATGTCATTTAACGAGGTTGACTCCTTGACGAGAACTTCTGATGGGATTCCTTAAGGTTGTAAGTGTATGATCCATGAGGGAACGAGCCATCTAGCCTTCGGTGATGCTTCTGCGTACCTAACGCTTGTATAGGGGGTTCACAACCTTAGTTGGATTTTGTATCTTCTTGTTAATCGTCGATGTTTGCTCGTATGTTAATCGCCTTCTTGCTTATTGATTAATGTGGTTGACTCCCAAACTAGAAATAGAATGGGATTTCTTCAAGGTCGTAAGTGTATGATCTATATGGGTCGATGTTTGCTCATATGTTAATCGCCTTCAGTGACGCTTCTGTGTGCCTAACACCTGTATAGGGGGCCCACAACCTTCGTTGGATTTTTGTATCTTCTGAGTTGTAAGTAAGTGATCCAGATGGTGACAAGACATCTGATGCCTAAGGTGATGTTTACGCAAACCTAACGCTCGTATGGGGGTTTTTACAGTAGCTCTATTTGGATTGTTATATCTTGCCTGGATTGTTTGCGATTGAATGTGTTTGCGTGTGTAGAGGTGGTGAATACACTCATGGGCCTTATGTAATCATGCATGGCTTTCCCCCGACCCATGGGCCATATGTTCCCCATGCATGATCGAGATAAATAGCATGAATTTGTCTTCATTACTATGATGAATTAAGTTATAGACTTAGATTAAGTCTTTAATAATGTAAAAATAAGCAAATAGATGAATATGAGGTTTCAATTGATATGAAATACCTTCATTTCATGATTTGAAATATAATTAATCTTATGGGCCCTTTGAACGACCCAAGAACGATCCATGAGCCCTAGAGTACAATTTAAGACCATTTGGGTCAATTTGGGTTTCTATTTGAGTCGATGAGATACATATTAAAGAAAATATAATTTCATGTATAAATAAAAAACAAAATATATGGTGAGTTGATTGGTGAGATATTAAGATATAATGAGAAAGAATCTATAAGATTGTAAAGTGATTAGTTACCTAGATTATTAAATTAGTAGTTATCTAGTCTCTACTTGGATTCCAAGTATTCTGGTATCAAATAATTATAACATGATCTAATACTTGGTCGATATGAGATAATTACTTATTTAAGATAAATACATGATTGTAGATAATTACATCATTATCTATGACATGATGATTAAATTAAGAAAATTCTTGAATAGAAAAAATGGTATTTATATTTAGTATTTTATCTAAATCTTTGTCTGATATGAGATTATACTAATGAGAAGATAATCTCCAAGTTTGATTTTATTTGGATAATCATAGATATATATGTAATTTTTAGAAACTGTAAATAACTATCTTTAAAGTGGAACCGTAGTTTTCGATTAATACTGATTAAATGCGTGTAACACATAAAGTCTGAATAGGATGAAACATGACGGCATGACGTGTATGCACAAATCATTGAGCAATATCAGATTGCAATCCAATGCAGGTTGCTTCATCTCCTACCTCATGAAAAAAGACCTATGAGAGATAGACACCACCATATCACCCTTTCTCTCTCCTTCCTCCATCATTTTCCAGAAAATTAGGTCTAGTGGATTCAAGAACAATGAGCACAACAATCTTTGGTAGATACACTATCTATAAGAGACAATAGAAAACCCAAATCTAGTGAAACTAGAGACTGAGGGTTAGTTAACCTTATGGATTTCATTGGACCCAAACATATATAAAGAGGGTCAAAAAACATCACTATGGAGAGTAGAACTCAACCACACCTCTAATTCTTCTTAAGACCACATGCAACCTTACACTGATACCTTCCTCCATTATCAGTGTTGTGATCCTCTCCACCCATATCAAGATTCCTTAGGCCAATTTTACAGGATTGAAGCATCTTTGATGGACTGCGAAGAGAATCCAACCCCCCAACAAGTAGAGAGGGACCCCTAGTTTCTGTACCCATAAGATGGTCAAACATGTTGATAGGAGTTTGCCAAAGGATGACCTCTGGACCACTTTAGCATCCCCCAGATGGTGGGATAGATTTCTAGAGGCTGCAACAACTTTCTATGAACCTCCATTCATCAGCGTTGAAGATAAATATGAGTTCTCATTACCCACATACTACGTGTGTAGAATCCAATACTGAGAACCCATCTTGAGCCACCTTTTTCACCATAATTCCATCCTTCATCTTGAGTAAGGTCCATCAAAGTTAGTACGAGCCTTAGTTGTAGAAGTCAAAGTCAATAGATTGAATTCAACCACAAGGTTGACCTCATGGTAGGGTGGCTTTGTGCTCGCAAGCTTGGGATAGAGGAGGAAGAATCTCCTCAAGGATATTACTCCTCTACCCAGATCCGTGTGACTGATCTTAGTCATTGTGAATGGGCAAAATGGTCATTTGGCATCTCCCAAATACCTAGCCAATATGCACAAGTTGTTGATGAGGCGCGAGCCTATTGGTTGGACCTCAGCTCACGACTATATGCATAATATCCTAATTACTAGCATGGCATGATCTAATTGGCTCATATAAGAAAATGTTCTTTGAATTCTAAAAAATAATGTATAGATCAAAATGTAAGACATTTTATAACAAATTTCTCAGAAAAGTGAGTATATCATGAATAAAATAGTATCATAGTGTAAATATTCCTTTAGTTAAACAAATATTGATAATGCATGATTATGATATAATTAATGAAAGAAAACCCTTGATTTGATAAATAGGATTGATGATCATGTAGAATACTTATAAAATGACGATGATGAAATATAATGATATCGAATATACAAATCATACAAGATGACAATGATGTGCACATAAGGTTTCTAGGGTTTATGAACTATATACATGTGAATCATAGTTTGATAACCTCATTCCTTTTCCAACCCTAAGATGACCATAAACCCTAGATAAAGACCTAAGTTAGGTTTAATATGAATAATTTTAAAAGTAGTGACACATAGTTAATATGTATGTCTCAGATAAAGTTAATCGATAATGTTCATTGCTTGAATGTCTAGATACATGCTTAAAGTGTTTAAAGTATGTTGCATGGTTCTGCATTGAGTTACATGTTTAATTATGAGTACTCAAACTATCGACTGCCTATGGTTTGTAGGATGATTTCACAAGTATTTGATAATATGGTATAATTTTGGATATTAATTTAATCCAGTTCATTATAGTGTCACTATGATTATCACGTAAAGTAAATTAAAATATTATGAACCCTGAGTTACACCCATCAAGGGGTAATACATATAAGTCCAATGATTGATAGTTATTACACCTGAGAGGGCATAGAAAGCATGGTTTAGAATATGTAATGAAAATATAACTCCTAATGTGAAAATATTTGGTTGTGAACATTATATGTTGTTACTATACTTGCACACATTTTGGTTGCACCATGTACACAATATAGGATACACTAATCCACATATTTGTCTGTCAGTGTTTTAAGTTAGTATGGATTTACTACTTGAAGACATGAAGATTCATGACATATTGAAGATTCAAATGGATACATTGGAATTCATAAAGTTAATGTCAAGGAGGATTAGTTAGATACTTCTTCTTGTATAATTTAATTCCTTTGAAAATTCATGTAACTCGTTAGAGGAACCCCATTATACATCTTGTATCAAATCTTTGTTGAAATAAATAAATAAATATTATTGATTATTATACATTAATAGTTGAATCTATATTGTGGAAATTTTAGGTAGTGAATTTCAATTTTAACGTCCACCTTGACTGAGGGATACTCAAAAGTAGGGGTCAGTAAAATGTGCCTCACTTACTACCTCTATATTTGGTTTTATATAACACAACATTTTATTTGTTAATGATGGTTACTCTCTACCTTAATAGTTAGAAGAAGTTACTCTTGGCCTAAGTGCTCATGAGATGTTGCTTTCTACCATGGCAGTTATGGAAGTTTATTATCTACCTTGATGGTTGTGGATGGATGGTTACCATCTACCATAATATCTATGATTTTTTATCATTTACTTTATGGGTATGTAAGGAGAGTTTAAAAAAAGGAAGGAAAGTACTGAGGGAAAAAAATATGTACTCATTTGCTTAGCTAGATCAAAGAGAATCCAAGAAGTAAGGCCTAATGGACATAATATGAGGAACATTTGAGGGAATTTAAGAAAAGTAAAGGGTCGGAAGTCAAACACTACAACAAAATGACTTTATAGATCAAGAGGAAAGGTTCTGTTCAATATTTACAACTCTATGTTGTCAATGTAAAATATGAATCTAGGTAAGTATATACCTCTTGTCTATTGCATAGAGACAAATAGTTTTAGGTGAGTAATATAATTGGAAAGAGCCAATTTATTATGATACATGATTTTTAGTATTGAGGCCATTCCTTGATGATATAGGGTCACACTGTCAAGGATCTAAAATATTTGGAGTGAACTAAGAGGATGATCATGTGAACACACATGTTATAGGTTCCACTACTATTACTGTATCCTAAGAATACATTAGGGATATCAGTGATATGTCTAAATCAATCTACAAAAAATGGCATGGTATTACAGTTATGACAACTTGAGTTAGTTTCAGGTTCAGACAAACTAATAGAATTTGGGTATGAGTTGGTTCAAATACTAATATATGCAATATAGTTGATTCTAGGACATGTTTGAGTTAGTTTTTGGTTTGAATAGAAAAATATATAGGTTAGCCATCACAATAATTTTGATTCACCTATATTGAAGGCTTCAAATTTTAACAAACTATGGTTTGTTCTAGGTTAATTATGGTTCTAAATTTGATAATATATGTGTACTCCAGGTTTCAAAAAGTGTTCTAAATTTGAGTTTGGGTCTATTGTCACTTTTAGTTCTAGAATTTGAGTCTGGATTTGTTCCAGTATTATCAATTTTAACTTTTGGTGGTTCATATTTTGACAACATTGGTTCTAAGTCAGTTATGGTTCTAAATGCGACAATAAGAGTACAATATAGGTTTGAAAGAGTGCCCACATTTTGAGTTTCGGTCAACCATTTGACTAAAAAAAATTAATCAACCTTTATTTAATTTGAAATAGAATTCTGATATTCTCAGCAAAAATGAAACACACACACAAACTCAATTGATTTGTATGGATCCACTAAATTCAAATTTGGTTATTCCCTTAAAATTGATAATGGTGATAATTTGACAGTCCAAACCAATGACGCTTTCAATTCTAAACAAGCTAAGTGAACATTATTCCACTATCACTTGAGAAATTCCAGACATAATATTGCAATAAGTATTTAACCCTATGTCCTTTTGATAAAAATAATTAATCATTCTCATAGAAATTTAAAAACATGGATTCTTGTGGTATCTTATAGTCCATAAGAGTCACTCTATCTGATTGTTATAAAATTTTACATTCATCACAAATCCACACTAAATTTTGATATGATGTAGGTATACACTCAAACAGAGATCCCGTCAAATTTTGTTAGATTGGATATATAACCATTCCTCAATCAAAACCATCATAACTATAATAGATCAATTAGTTGCATTAATTTGTTAGATCTTGGTGGAATCTAGGACCTTGACGTGATGTTAAACCAACTACATTTCATGACCACATAAAGTCACACTACAAAAAAAATACCCATTAGTGGCCTTTCAGAAATGCCACTGAAAAAAAATCCAGTAAACAGGTTTAGCGACATTTGTTGACATTTAAAAAAAATGCCTCTAGCGCCAATGCCACTAGGAAGATAGTGGCTTAAGTTGTAAAAGCCACTAAACATTTGTATTTAGTGGCTTCAAATAAATGCCACATAAAGGCCACTAAACCATCATTTGGAATTTATAGAAAAGCCACTATCCATCATTTGGCTTTTATACAAATGCTACTATTTTGTATAATATTGTTGTATAAAATGGTTTTGATTGAATGTAGTGGCTTATGAAAAAAGACACTAATGACATACTAGTTCTACATTACCATTTTTTTTATGGATTTTAGTCAGTCAATTTGTAGTTCATGATCAAGTTTTCTAATTGAATGCCAATTGAAGCCGAACACATTCCAGAAGTATTGAACTTTTTTATTTATAATCAAATGACAATTACATGGGGATGACATTTTACCTTTCCCCTTGTATTGAATACAACAACATCACATATGACTATATATGGTACATATTGTAGACATGAACACTAACTGGATAACAACTCATTTTGCACTTGGAGACCCCCCAAAGAAATACAAACTCATTTTCTTACAAAAACATACAACTCCATTCTAGCATTCCAAGTAGTTGTGAGCTTCTACAGGAGTAGACCAACTAAACTGCAATGAAGGTTCATCCTTCTTCTCAGCTGCAGTGATAGCATTACGGACATATGGTCATCAGATTTATCAGTAGGTTCTTCCTTCTTCTCTTCCACCTTGGTAGCAGAAGCAGCAGGTGCCACTACATAGCCTAAAGCAGCAGTAGGGACAGCAACAACTGCAAACTTGCTAGGATCCTGCAATGAAGTGAGCAAAATGTTGAGCACTTGCATGCAAATGTAAGACAAAAACACTTACAACACTAGCACGCTGTTAAGATAGTATCAGGGAAGATAGCACCATTGCCAAATTTATCAATAAGGTCATCTTCAGTAAGGTGAAGGACCTCAGGGCTGAATACAGATCCACTGTCATAAACTGACAGCACAACCAGTCCATATGAGAAGGGCCTAACACCGAGCTTGGCAAGAAGGGTAGCCTCAGAAGAACCCACCTTGTCCCCTTTCCTAATAAGTTCGACAATGGTTATAATTTCAACTGTACCATTCACATTATGTCAGCTGAATAGAGTTTTCCATGCAGCAAAGTTGTAGACATTCAGCTAAGCACACAACTAAGCACATGATAGAAAGGGTGCAAAGCTGACAATCTTGACAATTATAAAAAGCAAAAGATGGTTATCAAACTCAATGTCATCCATGGTTATCATAAAATTATAGTCTATACATAATAAGTTGAAAGATTTTTAGTAAGGTAAGAAAGCATATAATGATTAATAAGGGCAGAACCTGGTGAAGGCCTTCATGTTGTTATAGATAGATCTCCCTTCGCCAAATGCAATAACTATTGTACTGAAGTTATCATCAGCAAGAACCATGTCTGAAGCCTCCTTGGTAACCTGGACTGACACATAAAAAGAGAAGAAACAATCATTATCGATAATAATTACTAAAAGACAAGAAGATAGTTATACAAATTGACATATAGAGAATATACTTACCTCAGTTCCAACAATTCTCATGGCAATACCAATGTCTTCCATTTTCAGAGCAGATGCATCATTGACACCATCACCAGTCCTGGCAACCACCACATGTAATAAACAACTAACAACAAAACATGCAAGTTGACTATGTAGATTAGTAGGAGGCTTCAGGTCTTCAAATATATAGTAACATGGCCACCAGGAATAGATTCACTATCCCCTGATAAGCAAAAAGAGTTTCCATAACAGATTCACTATCCCCTTCAACTGAAAAAAGCAAAGTGTAGTAGTGAAATATACCTTATTCAGGAATCCTTAAAACAACCCAAAGCAAAACTAGAAACCAATGTTGGCTAGGCTACAATACATCAAGAACATGTAAGCATGCACCATTTTGTTGGATTGCATGTAAGACCAGTTCCAGGGTGAGGAATCCCATCTTTGAGTCCTAACAGTAGCTCTGTTCTTGGAGATTAAAGGCCAATCACAAGAGCTGAGCTGAAGCCTTTCACAAGAGATGAGATGACAACCTTAGCTCTCGAGAGTGGCCTTTAATCTCCAAAAACATGCCTTTTTGAGTCCTAACAACAGCTCTATACTTGGATATTTAAGGTCATTCTCTATACATGATCTTAGCAGAGGCTCCTTACCATAGTTATTGGATTTTAGGGCCTGCATCACAACCACATGTTACAGAAAGGGTATTATTGTAGATGTTGTTTTAACAATTAAAGGAACGTGGAGGAACCGATATTACTAAGAGCACCCATTATTTCTTGAGGTTTCTTCCTTGACTTCTTAACCAAAGCAGAGTATGGAAATGTTGAAAATGACTTGTTGTACCATGGAAATGTTGAAAATGACTTGTTGTACCTCTGCAGAGAAATTAGGACGCATAGAAGCATGCGAATAAAATATCTCAATTACATTTTAGACATCTTAATAGCCTAAATATTGAGCAATCATAGAAGCTCAACCACAAACCATCTTGAGGCGAATCACCACAGCAAAATATGTTGTGTAAATATCACACACAAGATTCCAAAAACACTGCTCATAGCTAAAAACCACTTTGTCTAGGCTGCAATACTACCTTAGATACTACTTTTAGATACTACTTTGGCTAGGCTGCAATACATCAAGAACATTTAAGGATGTACCATTTTGTTGGATTGCCTATAAGACCAGTTCCAGGGTGAGGAATCCCATTTTTGAGTCCTAACAGTAGCTCTGTTCTTGGAGATTAAAGGCCATTCACAAGAGCTGAGCAGAAGCCTTTCACAAGAGATGAGCTGACAACCTTAGCTCTCGAGAATGGTCTCTGATCTCCAAAAACTGGCCTTTTACGTAGTGACATGTTGTTTTTTGTGGAAGGCACAAAATGCACAATTCTTCAGAGAAATATTGACTTAGTAAGCTATCATGCAACATGTGATCAAGTTATGAAAGAAAAATTTATAGAGAACTATTGACTTAGGAAGCAAAAAAAGACATTCACATTCAGCAGGTCAAAAAAAAATATGTTGTGTAAATGTCACACACAAGAAGGTAAGACACTGCTCAAAGATAAAAGCAAAATAGGATTGTCATTTGGCAACATTGTCTATGAAAATGGACATGAAACAACATTATCTGGGTTGTTATGTACTAATAAAAAAGTGGACCAAAGAAACACAACTATAGCTTTCATCTCTCTACACAGTATCCAAGAATGCAATTATCTATCTTTACACTTCATGACCTGCAACAAATGGAAATGACTTTAGATACTAGTTTTGTTTTCAATTATGTCATATTATAAGCAATACTATATGCTCACTTTAGCAGTAAATGTGATTTCGGTCATGCTATGACATTGCCAATAACTTCATCAATATATTGATATTGCTCAGAAGATCTGACTAGAGGTTCCTTGGCCATCACCACAACATGTACATAAACACCAACACATGATGAGCCTAAAATTGCACCTCCCACCATTTACAAGGGGTCAACCTTAGATACTCGACCGATTGCAACTTTATCATCTGCATCTGCGATACTCAGCACATACACTTCCTATAAAAAAAATACAATTTGAATAAAAAAATTATATAAACGTAGAATGATGTGCAATTTACACAAATACAAACATACTTGTCCCTTATAAATTGTTGAATGTCTCATTCCGATCTGCACAATTATTTTATCTTTGTCATAAGGCCATCAAAATTCAACATGGAAAATAATTGATACCACACATCTCATATAAAATGTAGTCATACCTGGCCAGTGCGTACATGTTGTACTGATTGACTGGTTCCTGCTCTAGACAAGGCTAGTATCTGCTCTATTTTTGCATTTTGTTCTTGAATTTTAGCTTCAAATTGCATCTGTTGTTGTTCAAGCTGATCCTGGAAATGCTTCCTTTGTGCTTCATCAGCTTCTCAGGATTTACGGTTCTTGCCCCAAATATCAGAAGGTGATGGTCCAAGTCCATAACAAAGAACATATCCTGGTCTCTCTTCTCCCATAACCTGCCTATAAATTTCAGCTGAAGTAACATCAGGTTGGTTGCTTCGCAGCTCGTCACCTACCTCAAAAAATTTCTCCTACACATAACAGAACATATGAAATGAATTTTATACCAATCATATAAATGTTTCCATGTAGTAAATGTAACATAATACTATAGGATAGGAATCCTTGTACCAAAATTTTGGCGGATTCAATATCAACTATGCGCCCATCTTTTTTACGATGAGTTTTCTCAAAAAAATCAATGGGATCAACTTCCCCGCCTGTTTCCTTCTCCAATTGTATCATTCAAACAAGGTTATTGCTAACATCATTTAAATGAATGTCTCCAAATTGTCTAATTGGATCACAATATTGACTAACTTACATCATGTTTCAGACAAGCAAATGACTTGGTTCCTGTTGTGTGGCTAACCTTTTGAAATTTTCTTCTTGTCTTGTTAGTTATACACTTCCTCTGTGAAAACAATTTGCAGTATTGTCCATAGTAATTATCTGTGAGGTAAATTAAATATCTATTAATAGATAAAAAAAATTACCTTTCCTTTATTTCTCCTCCAGTAATCCACAAGAAATTTCCATTGAGACGTTTCCACGCGGGGAACAACTTGTTCAAGTTATTGTTCATATGGACTATCTTCTATGAAGTATACTTTCCATAAATCCCACTTGTGGTCCTTCCATTTCTGTCCCAGTCTCTTCATTGTCCACTCCTTTAATTATATGTCCATCATGAATTTACTCTACCGACAATAAGGATATCAATTAGAGGCTTCATTTAACCATTTAAAAATAAATTTTAACATTGTACCTTCACAAAATTCCATATGGATTCTTTTTTATTTGCTGGAAATTGTCTCCAGTCATCATAGTTTAATGGACAAAGATTGGGATCTCTTGCAATGGTTGTCAAAAAACTTGATAAGTGACATTGGTTTTTACCCACTGGTTGTCCAAATTGATTTATCTCAATGGGAATTTGATAGTCGAGCTTTCTTTTCCAGACTTGCAAACATTGTGTTCGGCCACGTGTGCGATGTCTTTGACCTAAGCATTCATTTATATATCATTAGATGAAGCACTATAAATGCAATGATATGAATAAACTGAATACCTAGCACATCAGTAGGTGTTGGCGTAGCATTCAATGACTCATCGTGGTGATCAGAGATGTCATTTTGCTCCATGGTTTCTTGAAATGCATTGCTATTTTGGCTATTGCCAGCTCTACTCTCTACTCTTCTTCATTGATTGGACACATGAACATTGACAGTAGGCATTGGGGGTCGATGTCTTTGACCTGAGCATTCATTCATAAAGGATACAACATAAATGTAAATTATATATCTTTAGATGCAACACTATGAATGCAATGATATGAATTAACCGATTACCTAGCCCATCAGAAGGTGTTGTTGTAGCATTCAACGACTCTTGATGGTGATCAGAGAGGTCATTTTTCTCCATGTGGTCATGAAATGGATGGCTATTTTGGCTACTGGCATCTCTACTGTCTATTCTTCTAGAATGATTGGACACCGAAGCATTGCCATTAGGCACCCGTGGTCGATGCCTTTGACCTGAGCATTCATTCATAAATGATACAACATAAATGGAAATTATATATCACTAAAGGTAACACTATATATGCAATGAATTAACCGATTACCTAGACCATCAAAAGGTGGTGTTGTAGCATTTAACAACTCATCATGGTGATCAGATAGGCCATTTTGCTCCATGTGATCATGAAATGCATGGTTATTTTGACTATTGATAGCTCTATTGTCTACTCTTATTGAATGATTGGACACTGAAACATTGCCATTAGGCACCCGTTGTCGATGTCTTTGACAATGCGCATTCATTCATAAAGCATACAACATATATAGAAATTATATATCATTAAATGCAACACTATAAATGTGATGATATGATTACCTTGTCCATCATAAGGTGTTCTTGTAACAGCGGAGCTAGCAACAGTGTTATTGAATTTCCTTGGTCTATCATTTTGAACATTAGATGGAAGGGAAGCTAAAATTTTTTTGGAGCGATTACTGGATGATAGGTTCAAAGCTTTCCAACAACCTTATGGAGTAATGCTAGGTAAATGAGTCCCCGTACAAGAGTCAATGATGTTGTTCTGATCATTCCTTGTAGCTGTCTTATTATGGAAGCTGTCACTTAACTGTTCTCTCATCTTGAGTATATCAAGTCACACAAAATTGAAGACACTTAAAACAAAATTGAACAACATAAAAGGTATTTACTACTCGTTCGGTCATCCTCTGCCATCCAACAATTATTCATTCTTAAAAATAGTAAAAAATATAACATTTATGAGTAAGTCTATCATACAAACAACATAGTTATAATAAGGATAAAAGTAAAACATCACTTTGAGGCAATCCTCAAAGAAAAACATCACTCAAAACCACACCAGAGAAAAACATTTGCAAGCCATCATTAAGATCACATTGGGTACCTTAAATTCACAGTACTTGATTGATTACTAATGTTCATTAAGTAATACAACACAAATTACATTTTTTGATTATTTCCTAATTTAAAAGTTAAAAAAAATCATCAACAATTGTGACGTCCGTTATGATTGTGACATGTCCGTTTTGTTGATGATGTTGTGTCGAGGATGGAGTCGCTGGAAGATGAATCTGAACTGATGGTCATGGGGTACAAGGCGGTACCAACGGACAAGGATTGCACCTCAGGCATGCCGAATTCATCAAATGACGTCTCCTCAGATACGGTACAGCCTGGATCGTGCATATACCGTCTCAGGTGAGAAGGCAAACTGTTATTGTAGTAATGTATATAAGCATGCATGGTGTTGTCGCCAATCAGACAAAGCAAAACCTGGTCTGTACGACCAATTCTCATTCTCCCAATCCACCCATGCCAACTAGTTGTGGATACCAGATTTCCATCACCATCATACTGAACCTCGATTACATTTGTCGAGTTCCCAAACTCTAAGGTCATTTGACCAGTCATGTAGCGTCTTCCGTCCAGATGACGCCACTATCTGGGAATGGTGAGTTGTGCAAGTGTACTCTTGTCTAGGGTGATGTCCAAATTTTCTGCTTCAGGGAAAAGGAACGGGGAGGTAGACGCCCAGGCCATAGTGATTGTTGTGGGTGAACAAAAATTGCAAATTATTAGTACTAACAATTGTAAGTATATATAATGATATTATAAATTTTCAAAAAAATAGTATAAATTTGCAAAATATAGAGCAATATATATTTTAAAGTGAAGTAAGTAGTCCATAAACATATTCCCCATGGTTTCTATCAACATCGACAGGAATGAACCCATTAGAGAACGAGAAACATCATTATCTAGTTTGATGAAACCTGGTCAGGGACCATACAAGTGTACAACTTGTATAAGATTTGAGTGTAGAAGATCCAGAAGTTGGAGGAACTGGTGTGCCAGCCAGCTGATGGTTCCTGGCCCAAGGCGAGAGGTTGGAGTACATATATAGTAAAGATGTATAATTGGCTATAAACTTCTTGAGTAACAGAACATGCCATCAAAAGACAAAATTGATTTAGGATATGGAACTGAAGTAACCATAATGCAATGTGTTTACATTAAAGCAGTACTAAAATAAGACGTACACTCCAAAAAAAACATGAATCAACCATTATGTAAACATCACTGCATAGAAGCCATGCAATTTCGTTCAATATAGAAATCAAGAGGGCAAACCAGACTTCCTATGGCAGAGAAAAAATTATTGTTGTTCCATAATGGAACCCCTGCATTTTGTGCAATCATAGCTTAGTGTTAATAGAAACTTGTCTGCATGCCCTTGGTATCTTGCTTCATTGTTTCTTAAAGACCCTAATTTTAGGGATGGTGAAGATTTTTGTCAATTGGTAGTGCAGAAGAATATAGACCATTCAAGTTTACGGTAATCTAAGGAAAATTGAAGAAACCACACCCAAAAAAACATGTATACTATAAGTAATTATACAAATATCTTATTCTTCCTTAGACATTTCTGAATCCTAGAATATTACACAAGAAATGACCATCTCATAAACCTTGTTCTCTCCTTAGCCTCTTCCTACATACATAAAGATGAGTATCTCTCCCCTTCATTAGCCCAATGGTGGGAACCCCTACTCTCATCAGAGAGTGCCAACCCACAAAAGGTGGTGGCCTAGTTAAGGATACATTACTTGCATATTCGTTAATGATTTACAACCAAAGATACAGGAGATGTGCAGACATCACATGAGCACCTAAGCGACAACTTTTTAAAAAGTGGATGCTTCATTTTCCTTACAATTTAATACAATAATACACACATTTTTATATGAATAGAGTAACATTTAGCAAACTTGTATACATAACCAAAACCAATGCGACACTGTAAAATAAAACAACGGAATCATCATATTTCAAGACTGTAAAATAATCCAAGTTTAAATCTAACAAAGAAGGATGGTCGATGGCTTGATATAAACGATTAAAGAAGTGATTGTTGGATATAAAACAAGGGAATCATCATATTTCAAGACTATCTTTATAAACCGATTATCATATATACCTTGATAGAATGGAAACTGTGAGAATGGATGGGAAAGACCATGTGTGTTTATTGTTTCGTGGGGTGTACTCACCTGTCGCGCGCCGAAGCAGTAGGGTGGAAAACCGCTACAGTCCTCGCCAGTAAGTTGGGAGACTGATCTCTTCCTCGACGTCCCCTCCAACCCTTGGCAACATCGCCGGCACCTTGGAGAAGAGCAGAGAGCGTTCCACCAGGTAGCATCCATGATCTGGCAGATTAGGGCGAAAAGGCTAGCTAGGTCGACTTCGCGGGTTCTGTGAGCAGAGCAAATGTTGGGAGTAAATGTCTCTGCCCAATGCGTGGAGAAGAGGAACCATTTTGCATGTCGGGGAAGGCACGCGGGAACAGAAAAAATTTACTAATTGTGTCCCGCTCATTTGATTTGGCAATTTTGAAATGCCACTAATTAATTATAAAAATGCCTTAATTGGTAAGTCTATTCTATAAACTCCATAATACGTGGTTTAGAGGCATTTAAATTACAAATGCCACTTCATTACATAGATAGTGGCTCTTTTTTAGAAAAGCCACTAGAATAAAGGCCACTAATGGGTATTTTTTTTGTAGTGTCATGAAAATTGGGTCAATTATATGTTGCTCCTTGAATAAAATCTGTTTGGGATCCTGTCTTTAGATTCAACTAGAAAAAATAGACTGACCCGAAAAATCTTTCCTTTATCTAAATGATAGGGAGAAACACCAATATGGGTTGTTTTCTCTCTGACTTTGTTGTCACAAGTTTTATTCTTGCTAAAATGAAAGGGTGAGAATGACACATTGTGGAAAATGCCACAATGAATGATAGTTAACAAAGGAAAAGAAATATGGAAAATTTCATGAGATGGAAGTCTGGAAATACCTACTATGTGAGGTGGGTTCAACCCACCATAGAAAGAATATTGTCAGTTTACTATTATGGCTGAGGAAGAGAAAAGAGGAGTTACATTGGCTAATACATGTGCTCAGTATGTGCCAAATTTTCGAAATTCAAGATACTTTATATTTATCCCACTCTCTTTGGAACAAAGAAAAATGATCATAGAATGAAAATGCATCCAAAATAACAGGTATAGTGCCGCTATCATTCCACATGCTATCTAAATCACCAATCCCTAAAAGTGGCCTTGCATATACCTGGTCTAGTGTTGCTTTTTGGTGTAGTTTAGCTAGGCTATCTTTCATTCAACTTTTGGTCTCTACTAATTAGGCTGATCATTATCAAGCAAAGCCATAATCATTAGCATTCTATCATACTAGAGCCAAATGTTTTCCTTGTTCATCTGTTGTTGCCTTAACTCCATTTCTATAATTAGTTTCTTACAATAATTGTCCTCCAGTCTACTTCATGGCATTCAATATGGGCCACTTAATGAGAAGTTGTGGGCATAGAATAAAAGAATGCTTAAGAAAAAAAATTGTACAAAAGTAATTTCTAGATAACCTTTAAGTTTTAATGGAATATTCTTTGTCTAGTTTGTGGTTAATGTACTAGGTCTTTGATTTCATTTTAATCAGTTCCCAAAAGAAATATCTCCAAAAAATATAGACTATATAAAATCTACTTATCCAAATAAATATTTTAAAAGTAATTCCTCTAAATAAATATTCCCAAAAGTAGATTGCTTTTTTATTTAATTTACCATGTTTCCCAAGTAATCATTGCCATGGTGTCCAAAAATTGCTAAAACATCATGTAATATTCTAGACAATTAAATAAACATGATATTGAATTGTGAATGTAATCTATTTATTCACTAGAGGTAAATTGCAAGTTTGATGATTAATTTTGGATGATAAGTAACTAAACTAATTGATTTATGGAGTGGATTTGTCAAATTTGTAATTTTTCACATTTGATCAAAATAGTAGGCAAAGAAGTTAGTAGAAATTTTTTTCCCTTGAGGGTCTCCCCAGCTGTGTTTGAAATAGTCATCACAAGAGATAATTGAGCATGTTGACTTTTTTAAGAAAATAATTTTAACTATACATATAGATCAAGAATAGACTCTAGGTATGCTTCATTTTGAGTTATATGAAATTGATGGTCATGTCCTCCATAATTTGGCCTAAAGAATAACTTTTGTACCTCTCTAATGGGTTTTTTTAGATCAAAACAACTTTAGTCTTAGGTCTTAGTATAAATAAAAAATGCACGTGAAGTATAGTCATTTTTAAAAAAACATGTGATCCTTATCGTGGTTGGTTGTAGTTATTAAAGAAGTTGATCTTATTTTCAGTACTCCAATTTTAAACCCAATTGGTTCAAAATAGTGGTTCTTGAGGACTAGTTACATAGGGAAGCTAGTGCAAGATATGAAAAATTACAAAGGTAAAAGCTTGAATTCAATTTTTGAATTACAACCCTTGTGTAATTGGTATGCCAAGTTTGAAAGTAATTTTAGATTTCATAGTTCAGTTTATGCTCAAGTGATGGCTAGCAGAGACGGGTGAGTTTAAGTCTACATTTTATATAAATGGAATATTTTGAGTAACATTCCAAATCGATGTTAGTTTGTAATAATCTGATTAGGAGTGTAACATAATTAGTTTTGGGTAACAAAGGAAAAAATCCAATCAAAATCTTTGGTTTATTTGTCAAATGTTTACTTATATTTGAATCCCTTTCATTTTTATAAATTGAAAAAAATAGTTTTTTATTAAACTCCCATTAGTTTATTTCCTCATTATTTAATGGCCTCATTATTTAATGGGTAATTGTTTCTCAAATTTAAATTATATCTTGAATCTATAAATAATTTGAACTCATACTATTGACTGTAAACTTAATTTGTGAAAATGTGGCTTGGAATGATTATTAAAAACCCTTTTGGATCTTGAGATATTTTAATTTTAGTTAAATAAAGAATATACTAAAATGAATAACTGGAGCTTTGAACTGTACACTTATTATGTTTTTTAATTTAAGATGATATGTTATAATTATGGTTAGCAGTTCATAATAAAAGTAGATATAATGCACCCTATTGAATATTTTAGATTTCATATATCATAAAATTGTGATCCATAAATTTTTTACTCTTTGAGGGAAGGGAACCATTACTCACTACCTCATGCAACCATGGAAACTAATGGAGGAAGTGAGTCAATGATCAAAATCTCAATCATTTCCCACACAATGTTGAAAATGGTTTGTCCCTGTAAATTCATAAATGAATGCCCTACCCTCCATAACATTTTATAAGAGTCATGTACACACATAGACCTTACCCATTATTCTCACCTCATCTTATTCCTCCTTGTTCTAGCAAAAAGGCCAATAAACTCTTGAATGATTCCCACTTCCTTAAAAAAGTATGGAAAATCCCCCAAACCCTTAGCAACCAAGATCTACTATAATTTCCCCTTCCTTTTTATCCTTTCTACTATATTTTCTTGTCTTCTTTAGATATCTACACTAAAATCCACCTTGTTTCCTTCTCTTATTCTAAAATTCTTGCTTGGCCCAACTCTATTTGATTGAAGTTCAATTGTAAGTAAAAAACAATCTTGTATATTTCTTCCTCAAATATTCAATGTTATAAACAATAAACTAGAAAAACCATGACTAGAAATAGGGATATAATTAAATTAAGAAGAAAATATTCTTAGCGTATAATGATAGATGACAATCATACATAATTTATTGCAATTTTCCAACATGATATACTTTATTATGGGATTAATTAAATCTCTAATTTTCTAAGAAATGTAGTATTTTAATCAATCAAATTGGACTCAATCGTTATGTGTGCCAATAATTTCTAGAAAATGGTAGTAGAAATAATCTAAACTTCTGACCCCTAAAAAATATGAAATGTTGAATTCATAATTATTTATGTCCTCAAAAACTACCTTTTTAATTAGTTGAGACATAGTAAAATGCATCTAGTATTGAAAATTAGAAAATATAACACATGATTTGACTCTAGCCCTATGATACACTTTGTTCAAACTTGCATAACTTATTTGGAATAAATTATCAAGTTTCACTGCTTTACATTTTGATCCTTATTATTTTACATTATTAACAAAGATTTACATACATTGATTAAATCCTAAAAATTATAGTTGTTTCTACGTAATATAAATAAAATTAGAACACATTGTATTAATCATAATAGATTTTCCTTAAAATGTATAATATTATTATATCAAAATGAGTCATTATTCATCTTTTAAACCTAAGTCTAAAAATAAAAGCAAAAAATTTTGAATTGAAAAATCTCTTTAAACCTACATATTACAAAAAATCATACTACAAGATGTATATCATGAGTGACAATAGATCTAAATCATGAAAATGCAAATATAACTCACTCCAACTCAAGAATCCTAGTTAGTAACTCTTGTCCAAAAAATAAAAAAAATATGAATAAGAAATACATGGCTTGATTCACTAGTAAATGGTGTTTCACTAAGTAGGAGGTCCTAGATTTAAATCCACTCTAGGAAAAAGTTCAAGAGGAAACCCCTATCTTAAAGGCGCACCCTTGTGATGGAATTCCACCCTATTGGGCTTGGTTTGAGGTGAGAAGACACCACACATGTAGTCCCAAGCATTACTCTACTAGATGGGTCCAACATGTCCTTTTCCAACAGGGGGTTTCTTGACATCAAAAAACATATATTTATTAATGAAGCCTTTGATACTCATTGATTTATTTTTTTACCTTTAAAGGTGGAAAATTCTACAACTATTTAATGTAAATTATCCTCCCTCTTGAAAAATTCATTGTGAAAAATAATGGTGTGTATGAAATAGGTTAATTAATCTAGATATCCTCACTAAGACCCCCATGATAATATCCATAATTCATGGTATATCTTTCATACCATAAGAAATAAATATCCTAACTATTTTGTGCTTTTAGTTAAATTATTCTTTTAAAGTTGTATGTAGACAAAGGGGATAGTGCCCCCCATTTAACTATAGTTTCACTTGTGTATGGTCAATCTAGTTGGTAGTATGCCCTGAGATACAATATTATAAATATTGTAATTGATACTTTGTAATTGACTTGAATTTTAAGAAGTGCAATTCCAATTATTATGTTTGATTCAATAGGAGACAATGATTAAATATAATAATGTCCTAAGAATGAATA
Organism: Alisma plantago-aquatica; assembly: GCA_963693085.1. NCBI lineage: Eukaryota > Viridiplantae > Streptophyta > Magnoliopsida > Alismatales > Alismataceae > Alisma > Alisma plantago-aquatica. Next base: position 711,627,948 of record OY856412.1, on the reverse strand, counting down.
ACTGAGTGACATGTTATTTTGGATTGAGGACATAAACATGATTTCATTTGTGTGCTAAGTGTATTCTTGTGTAGGTCCCTAGTCAAATATTATTGTGGAAATTGGGAAAAATAATAATACATTAAGACTAGTATGTGTGTTGACAAACGAATATATCTCACTAGTCATGAAAATTGATATCAATTCAAATGCATAGGTACTTCTTGTGAACAAGTGTAATAGACAGATTCACCTCGACTATGATACATTGAAACCATAAATTGTTGTCGTAGTCATATCTCATGTAACAATGATGTTTTTGGTTCTTAGATCTAAAGTTACTAGAAAGATTCCATGTTGTTCGATATACTTTAACACTACCTAACATGAACTTGAATAAAGGTTTCCATACAGGTAGTGTTTGGGTGCATTGTGACACACATGAATTATTGTCAGTGATGTTGATGGAATTTATCCCTCTTATCAGAGTGATATCTCATCCACTTGTTGAGAGAGACTATGAAATTATTGTCCATGCTCATGTGAGTCAATATATGATATTGAGCTTGTACGTATCTCAAATTTTCCTACATTATATCAAGGAACAAAAACTTTATATTAAGAGGATGAATATTATAATCTCAATTTTGGTAAAATTGAATCAAATAACTAAGCTATTAATTGATAAGTAAATTATCTAATGGTATTATTGGTGGAATAATAAAGTCATATTTGTGGCATGGGTGCGACCGAGGCCCATTTAAAGGACATGAGACTATTTTCTTTGCAAATAGGTCCTTGGAGCACAAGATAAAGTAATAAGAGATTTTTGTGCATAAATATATAGAAATGAATTTATATACAAAAAAATGAAATATGAAATAATATGCAAGTTTGAAAAGAAAATATGATACATGGTGTTTTAGATAATTAAAAGAATAATTATCTAGCAATTATTCGCAACACAACATTTAGGGCATCAGACAAGGATATATCACTCTGCCTTTTGGCATACTTGAAATAATGATGAAAGGAAGAGAATTCCAGAATTTGGAAGAAAAAGAGCTTTCCATGTGGTATGTAATTAGTTTAAGAATACGTTAAAAGAGCAAGATTCAATTGTTAAAGATGTTTAAATTAATCCCAAAAATTATATTTAGATGGGAGAGATGTTAATGAGTATCCCTCAAAGTTTTAGAGGAAAAGAACATTTCTTTCGGTCTATAGAAAATAGAAAAGAGTGAGGGACATATTTGAAATAAATAGATTTGTTTCTAAAATAGAAAGGTCGACAAATAATTTTGACTTTAGGGGAGGAACCCGCACACCATTTATTTTTTTCATGCAAAGAGTAACCACCGAATCAGGATGGGATGTTGTAGATTGTGTCTCCCATCTCGCATATGAAAAGGAAAATGGGATAATGGTAATAGTGATTGTTCATGATCTTGTTCTCACTCTCCTCTCACATTTTTCATCTAATCTTTCACCCATTGGAACCAAGAGGGGGAGGTGAAATTAGTCAACCTTTACTTATTGGATATATTGTTGATTCTAGAAAATGCCCAAGTCCATGTGAAGTCAGGATTCTCAGGCAATGATGGAACCTAGTAAAACCTACCATCTTTAACTATATAAGGAAATAAGGTGTCAAATATCGATCCCTAGAATTTTGCTCCTCTTCTGATTTTCCCCTTTTGTATCTTTGATCCCTGTCATCATGCAGTTGTCTCTCCTAATGATTACCAGTGTTCGTTATCATTTTCTTGGGCATGGAAGAGCAATTTCTCCTACTCAGGGATTCATCGGGGATCCACAAGAAGGTCTCAACCTCTAGGAAGAGGCAAGGAATGCCAAGACCAACAATCGAGTTTTGAGGCTCTACACAACCATTCTGCTTATCGAAAGACTATTTGTTGGTCACCGGGTAGCATTGTGAGTGGTGGCTTGTGCTCATCGGGATCTGCCAAAGCTTCTTCAACCACTCAAACATTATAAATTGAGGTAGTATTCACCTTCCATAGGTCTGGTCATGGTACTATAAGACTCAATCTCAATGTTTTCTATCCTAATCTCCTTCCAAGTTCAAACTTGGCACACTGAGTTCGACTAAGGGTGGGGAAGACAGTTAGGCAGTTAGTAGAAACTTTCCAACAACATAAGCCAAGGTCAACCCTTTAGTTGACCTATGTGCTATCATGTTTGGCCATGGCACAAAGGAATGAAGGACAAGGAGCAATTGTGTTGGTGAATTGACTTGGACACGCACATCGCGTGATGGTACCAGAGTCACAACAAAATGGTAGATTAGTCATTTTTACCTACTATAGGAGGATCGTCCATGTCGAGTTGGTGTTGTATGTATGAGTCCCATTGGCCAATGCCAAGACCCGCGTTAGCATGGATAATATTATCCATGTTGACGTGGCCTCTCCTGATTGGCCTCAACATAATTATTTTTCTTAAATTGTAGTATTGAACTGATAAATTAGTCAAAAAAATGAGTGGAATGTGATTAAATGTAACTGTGACTTAATTATGCTTCATGTTCCAATAGTAAGGTAATATATGTGTTTAGGTGAATATTAATAAATGAAAACCCTAGATTGGATATTAAAATGTTGGAAACATTAAAAAGCTATTCCTTGGTGTTATTATCTGATATTGTGGAACATATGATGATTTAACAAGTTCATGATCATAATGATGCAGAATTTGGGTTACTAATGTGAATAGACATGCAAATGAAGAATTATATTTTTGAAGTTAATGATAACTTTAATGAAATCGGACTAATCCGAATAATCATAATGAAAGGATTTGTTGGATATAGTAATTAGGGTTTCACCTAATGCTCAAAATGTGATGGAAATAGGGTTTGTTCCCTAATTCCTTACCCAACCCCTATACCCTAGATTAGGACCTGAGTAGGGTTTAATTTATTTAATGTGATGGTGACACTTTAAGATTTACATGCATAAAAATTAAATGTTGGTTTCTAGGATTTGTTGATTGGATTGATTTAATATACTTGAAGTATATAATGCATAATATGTATGCTTCTACCAGAGGTACATGGTTATGCTTATGACTACCCGCATTAGTTTTTTGGTGTTTTTTGAGTGTTTCTTAAAAATTGAACAACTAAATTGTTGGATGTTTATTTAAATTTAGTTCAATTATTATACAACTATGACTATCATATAAAGGAAAGATTATGTGAAGAAAATGACAGTCCTTATTGGTAAGTATTTGATGGAATATATCTTGTTAGTTTACTCGCACACTTTTTCATGCACCCCACGTACACAATATATTTCGATATGTTGTTATGTGCTTTTGTTTCATGGCATTTTAGGTAAATGTTGGATAAGATGATATTAATATTTGCATGATGGACATATGAAATTACTTGAAGATAATAAAGTTAACTTGTAAGGATTATTAGATAGATATTTATTCTTCTATATTTCTCACATTGACGGTATAAGTTCATGTAACTCCTTCAAGGAGCATTTTGTAAACAATATTTGAATTAATGGAAATTATTTGCTATTATTTATTGTTTGTTAAAATCTGGATCCTTGGAAAATTATAGGTAACAACTCTCAACTTTAAGACGTTCTTTAATTGGGGGTTGTCGAAAAGTGAGGTCTTTACATTTAGTGACATATCCCTAGATTTTTCAAATAATATTTAATAGTTTATAATTTCAAGTAATATGTAGAAATATAAGGGAACTATTAGGGAATTTTCTACAGACGATGGTGTCTAGAAGGGATCATGACCCGAGGGTTGGCAAAACTTTCTTCCACATCGCTAGTCGGCTTACAAGGACTCCTAGGCCTGTGCATCTTTCCTGGACAAAGTCAGAAGATTTTACACGAAGTAAAATATCTTTAAGGTTTCTTCTCTTCTCTTTCATCCATTTCTCATTCTCTTTCTTAATAAAACTGAAAAAGGAACTTCCCTCCTCTATTTAAGTTACAATTTTTGAGAAGAAGTAGGATTAAGGCATTCTCCACCAATTAGTGTACATGTAGTTGGAAATAATAATGTACATGTAATGTGGAAATAAAGAGAAAATGTTTTATGGGTTTTTACTTAAGAGGGTAACCCTCTATGGAACTAGAGTTTTTTGGGGAGACCCCTAGTGGGTCAAGGGACATAGAAACCATAAGATGTCCGATGTAGTCTCTAACTCTAAACTAAACCCTAATCTTGGGAAATGGGAGTAGTGTGGGGGAAAAGATTAACCCTACCCATATGAACCCTAATTAGGGTGAAAAAGAAATAAGAAAGATAAAAATGAGTTATGTGACTCAGTCTCTAATGCATATGTGCAAGTAGAACAAGGCATTAGTGAGAAAAATTTTAAGAAACATAAGCAACCTATGAACAACTCATTTTATGGATATAGCTTGATTGAAAACTAAATGAAATACTTCTGGTGAGTTAAAGAACATGGGGTGAATAAGGTCATCATAGGGATAATTGTGATCAAGCCTAGAACATAAGGTCACCTCATCCCAAGCTTGAAAAGTAAGGCCTATGAACAAAACCAAGCCCATAATGGAAGATTTTGAGAGTTTATTGTAGGACTAAAACCCCTAAAGAGATGGATCACCATGTGAGAGAAAGGATAAGGTTTGAGAAGTTGTAACTGAAAATTTATGTTCAAAAATATGAAATTGTTAGGGTTGATGTCCCGACCATGGGTGGGTTAACCCAAGAGTGGGAAAAAGAACCTATGGGGGAGGCAAAACCCTAAGGACTTAGGGTCAGGTTGTGGCTACATAGCCTAACCTCCATCTGTGAGCTGAGAAGGCACCCTAGGTTAGGACCTTCCCTAGAAAGGGGAGAATATAATTCATTTTAAAAATTGATGTAACCTTAAATGTCACTTAAAGTGTAAAGAATTAAGCATACAAAATGTCTGAGAACATATATTGAAAACAAGTCTTTGAACCCAAGTATGCCATCTCAAAGGAACACGAGGAAAAGTCATTGTGGAAGTGGCTGATAGTATGGGACCAGGCCTAGAAGGGAAGGTTTCCATGAACCCAATGAGGGGACATAAAGTGAATAATGATCACTATAAGAGATGGAGGAAATCCCATTTAAATAATTACATATGAAAATTGTGTGCCCTCGATAAATCCTCGGGAAGAGTAGAGCCCTAATTCAATCCTAAGGTGAAGTAGGGAGAATTAAAGGTACATAAGACATATGAAATTAGGAGATGATTGTACCCTGAATGCATACGACCATCGGGTCAGGAGGCAATAACTATGTTTCCCTGAGGCCCATGTTTCGGGAGATTGGAAACCTTTATGAGTTCGTGTCGCCCATGGGGTGATTGTGAGAGGAAATCCCTACATGAATATGGAAGATATCACTCCAAAAATTACATGTACCCCTAGAGACCTAAAGGAAGTGGATAATGCTCATATGACATGGAGTGTAAACATAAAAGATACAAGAAGTCATGTAATAATAAAAGGAGTTGTGTACAAAATAAAAAGTAAAAAAGGCATTTAACTTCATGAAATATAAGAACAATATGGAATTAGAAGTGAGCATGGTTTAGAGTCATCTTGAGAATGATTCAATCTAAAATATGAAATTTTAATGTAGTATGTGTGTACGCCATCTCTTCTCTTGGAATGGGATGGAATTTGTATTTGGGATGCACTCAAGTGCTCGTCTCATTATGAGAGAGAGAGATTGGGCAGACATATGTTACACTTAAAATTGACATATGAGAATGAATACCTTAAGTTGAGTTTTAATGGCATGATCTAGGGTTTCAGGTGTTACCTCACCCTTATGTTATAATAAATGAATAATAGATTGGAAATCCTTTGTGAAAGATGGAATCACCAAGTGAAATTGAAATCACAAATGGAATTGTAATGATATCATGTAAATACTAAGGATATGGATATACCTTGAGTTGAATTCAAGTACCAATCCTAGTAATCATATGAGGAATTTTCATATCAACAAAGGTTGTTAAATATATATCAGTGGGGTTGCTAACCCTAAGGTTTGGAATTAAGTTGATTGATCATTCCCCTTAACCTTACTATGTCTGAATTTCAGGGGGAAAATGATTTTAAGGAGGGGTGAATGAAATATTCTCAATTTTGTAAAATGAAATTGTATAACCAAGACAGTAATTGAAAAATAAATTATATGATGGTATTATTGATGGAATAACAAACTCATCTTTGTATCATGGGTGCAACCCATGGCACATGTAAGGGACATGAGGCTATTTGCTTTGCAAATAGGTCCTTAAAGCACAAGATAAAGAAATAAGAGAATTTTTTGCATAAATATATAGTAATGACTTTATGTATAAATAAATAAATAAAATATGAAATTATATGTAATTTTCTAAAAGAAAATATGATACATGGTGTTTTATATAATTAAAAGAGTAATTATTTAGCAATTATTGACAACACAATGTTTGGGGTATCTAAAACGAATATCTCTTCTGCCTTTTGGCATACTTAAAATTAATAATGAAAGGAAGAGAATTCTAGAATTAGGAAGAAAGAGGACTTTCCATGTGGTATGTGTAATAATTTAAAGCTCATTGTAATTCAAAGAAACGATGCTTCTGCCAAAGTAATTACACATCTCCTTACATTATCACCCTTAGTAATATATTAATGTAGAACCATACATATAGTGGCATTCTCTCTAGGAAAGGAATCATTGTTGTGTAGAGATGTACTCCTCCAGTTTGATAGAACCATAGGAAAACATCTTTAGAGCATTCACTAGGTTGAGGAGGCAAAGAATTTGAGTTTAAGATAATAGAGGTAGAATTTGCAGAGATATTCATAATCACTGCTATATTTCACTATATAGAAGTAAGACAAAAGTGAGGCTATTTTTATGATCTCCCAGCATGCTTTAAATCAATATTCTTTAGAAGATAGTTGTAGAGAAGGGAGACCAAGCCCTTTTTTAGCTTATGACTTTGTGAATTTATCCAAGGAACCCAGGTTCTGCAAGATTTAGCATATTTATCTCTCGTAAGGAAGGAGTCATGGTGTCGATTCTTTCTATAATATTGGAAGGAACATCGATATAAAATGATGAATAAAGAGAGATGAAATAAAGGTGTGAGCAATAAGGGTCTTCCTCTCAGCAAAGGACTAAATTTTTCCTTTCTAAGAAGCCAATGTGTTCTTGATCCTATAAAGTAAAAACTCCAAGTATTGAATCTTCATTCTACCTTTCACAATGGGGACATCTAACTGATTGAATCTCACATAGAATAAACATAAAGAATAGATCGGAGTCTTGCATAACTATCATTTGCATCACTATCAATCAAAGAACTCATTTTAATATGTTAATTATTTGATCTAAAATCATATCATATGATTTGAAGATATTATACACCACTACTATTGGTGGTGTTGAGCATAGAGTAGAAAGAAAAATACTATCAAGATAAAAGAAGGGTTACTGAAACATCATCCATTCCTCTAGTGGAAAAAGGTTCATAACATCAAGGGAATAGCACACCATTAATATGTGTAGAAATAGGGCTCTAATACAAAGCTTGTAACACTTGCCACTTGGTTAACACAAATTTCAAACTTTTTTTGGTGACTGAGAGAACCCACCCTAGGTGAACTTGACATGTTAAACTATCGAGGGATGAAAGGATGTGGTCTGGTCACCCCCCTCTCGTACCAAAATACCATGAATTGTCATTCACATATTGCCCTCAATGTGGTTCAAACCCGAGTCCTTTATTAGAACTTACCGAGATCTTACCACCTGGGCTACTCTGGCTAAAAAAAGAACCTCAAACCTTGATGATGGGAACACAAACATGAGTAGATGTGACTATACTAAATTGAAAATACATAAATGAAGAGAAACTACACTATCATATCAACCAACAACCAATCTAATACAATGTCAAACTAAATAATAATTTGAATCACTCAGAATGCATAGACTAAGAGTACATCAAGCAATCCTAACACACTAAGGACAATATGGGGAACATATAAGAAACCAAAACCAACAAAGAACATTTTAAGAAATTTAACAACATAAATATAACCATTTCTAAAAATAAACATGTACCATCTAAAATTAATATCTTAAACTTATCATAAAGGGTAGGTCTACATCTCAATTACCTATCAAAATTAGATGTTTGTTACTAAATTTGTACATCATTTTCCTCATTACAATAGGTTACAACAACTAACATTAGATAAATACAACTAGAAGGTATAAGAAACTAATTTCTACAATGTAAATCATAAAAAACAAAGGAGCAAACCGAACACCCTTGCATGTTTTGAGTGTAAAGTCAAATTGTTGTTGTCTATAAACATCACCTAACAACAACCTCTATGACAGGCTAAAATTTTGGGGATCTTGGGTACTTGATTAGATAAATGAATGCATAAGTTTGAGTTTTGGAATGATTAACTTCCATTCATCTACATACATATTTAACTAATGTCACCTTGCCTTGGCATGTGTATTTATGTATCTAGTTATGAACTTAGAGGAACTAATATGTTTGTGGGCCTCAATAATGGTTGAGAAGTGTAAAATGATTATTTTGAATGTTTTTGAAGATATTTCGATATTGATATTAGGTTTAATGTTCCTTAATAAGTTACATTTATATTACTTTGCTTAATTATTCACCCATAGCATCTTGGAATCAAAACATAATGGAAGGTATATTTACTTAATATGAAAATCCTAGGTTAACTTGGAAGGTCTTACAAAGAAAAATTAGACATTGAATATGGAAAATACTTTAATAAATTTCTTATTCAAAGTAAGTTGGTATGACATTACCTTGGGGTCTTTGACATATATGTCATGTCAATGTCATAGTATACCAAGTTACAGGGATGCACTGCTTATGGAAGATCTGAGTCACTAACATATCGATTGGATAGTGGTGGTGTTATCACCTACCTTCTTCTGACCTGGAGATGTGCAAACAAAAAATAACTCTTCACATGACACCATGAACAGTGAGACATGGGGCGAGTGCATTTCATGATTAAACAAATGGTCCCATTGTGATGCAAGGTGTCAATTGAGTTTATACTCATAGTTTGAGGCCAAGAGATCATTAGGATGCATCTCCTCTCTCAGTTCTAACATGTGGTGTGAGGACAACAAGAGGGATACAAGACCACATAAGAGAAAATGTAGATGTGAGAACAAACACCAATGTCATAGCTGCCTACTTGCCTACTGAACTCCAAGTGGATTCAGTCTTGGTGGTGAGAAAACTTTGATTAGCTAGTAAAAAAGATGAATCTTAAGGTGGTAAAGATTTTGATGGTGTTTCCCATTAGGTTTTAGCTTCAAGAAAGGGCTAAGTAATCTTGTGAGATGTTTTGGGATGCTTTAAGTTGAAGTTTTAAGGCTTGGATGCATATTTCTTCTTTTGCATGATGTGAAGAGCTAACTTAAAATTTATAATTGTAGAGAAGGATCATCTTGCTAAGAGGACTCTAATTCTTTCAATAGAGGAAGGGGATACAAAGGGGTGTCCTGATGTCACCAAACCCATGGCACAGGGGGGCTCACAATAGATTCAGATCAAATAAATTTGAGAAACAACTTTATAACACTTCACGCAAACAAGAAAGGGAAGAGAGGGTGATGCAACTAGTGAAGTAGCTAGGTAACCAACCAACTCTCGGAGATCAACAAGGCATTGTGCACCCCATGAATGGTGTTTTGACATTCCTCCAAGTAACTTATAAACAAGAAACGAAGTCTTGAGCAGATTCATATAGATGACAATTATTTAAATATCCCAAAAAAAATACAAACTTGCATAAATTATAGTAGATAGTCTGGATATCATATCATTACAAACAAATTACCCATATTCTCAAATAATTGTGTACAACATAATGGAAACATAATATTATAGTGCTTATTAATGAATTAAGGAAATATAGATAATGATCTTATAAAAATAAATAAATGATGTTGAAACTTTTTTGAAAATATTTCTCTAGAATCTTTATCTTGTATATAATATATATGAAGTCCTATTTAATAATGTTTGAACATAAAATCCAATGTTTTATCATATAACTTGATTAATGATAATAACCCATAAGTGTAAATATAATACATTTCTAGTGATAAATAAATTTTGGAATTTACTCAATACTTGGATAAGTATTTAGAAACAAATTTCTATGTCTGAGATCAATATGATGCACATTATATAATATGATGAGGATGACTCATAATGTGATACAAACATTTTTTATGTAACTAATATTAAGTTTAATATGTGTACGTGATATAATTGAGAAATATTGAATATATAATGTACTCCTAATATAGAATATAATATCAATGTATCCATGATGAAAAAAAATCGATGTTAACTTAATGACCAAATATAAAACCTAAAATAGAAATGTAATAATTTGATTTGGCAGTGGACCTCCAGATATGTGGATTAAGTTATTTTGATTCACCGTATGTTTTAAAATTGTCTTGACATACTATATGATTTGTGATGTACTATAGGTGTCCAAAAGTATTTATATATGATATTTGTTAAGCCAAGTAATCTTTTATGGTGCTTTGTGTGGTTTTCTCTATACCTAGTTTTGAAGACATGAAGCATCATATATATTGTCCCATTATACATACATATATATGTATATATTGACATGTATGTACACATATTAATTTGGCACTATGTCACTTGGCAAGCGTAGTGCCATGAGTGACCTATGCCACGGTAGGTGAAACACCATGGTCTGTATTATGGTACGAAAGTCATGTAATTAATAATTTATCCATAGGGTTTAGAAAGTGATATTATGTAATGAAAATATTTGTTCTCTTATGTAAATATAAAATATATTCTTTCTCTCTCTCTCTCTCTCTCTCTCTCTATATATATATATATATATATATATATATATTTCTAAATCATATTTCATAATGATTTAATCTAATTTTACACAATGTGTACACGTCACCATTGTGATGATGTCAACCATATATAATGATTTCAGGGTTTGTTATAGTATCAACATGATGAGAAGCGTTGTTTGGTGAAAATATGTACTTGTGAGCCTATTCTTTAAAAGGTCAAATTGTAGATCTATTATGTGCATATGTAAAGGTGTATCATTCAACACATAATCTAAAGTTTCTCATAATGAATTTTCTAGTTATATCTTAAATAGTATAGTTGTGATTAGCATATTAGTTTTTAATTGATGTGTGCTCTTGTGTTTCTTGATAAGAATACATTTATGATATTGGTTCCTCATGATATTCTCTATTTTTCTTTGTCCTAAATTAGTGTGTGAAGCTTGAAATTATGGTTCTCATCTAGGTGGAGGTTTCAATTTGTTCACGACACATGTAGCAGTGGTTTCCAAAAAGTTGGGGAACATTACAACCTCATACTAGTGAAAACAAGGTATCTAGAAAATGTTTGCAAACTTATAAGAGTTTGCTTCCTAAGTTAGTGGGAACTTCCGACTCCTCCATAGAACATGAAATTAATACAATTTATATGTGGGTTAAGTCGTTAGTAAACATCGAAAGTGTAAGGAGTCGGACCCAAAATGGGATATATCCTTACTAAATGAAATTAAAGTCACCATCCTTACAACAAACACACATACACACCAATTTTAAGCAATGGACGAATAACTATCATTTAATTTTTCATAAATGGAATTCATTAAGACCAACATATAGTAGTAGAATAAAATATAATGACTATTTGCAATTATCAACATTACATGACTACTTCCCACTTGGAAGTTAATTGAAGGTAACAACCTTAACATATATAGGGTAGTATGAGATACTTCAAGTCTAGTGCCTAGAAGTCAACTCTACTATGCAAAGTCTTGTTAACCATGCCAAGTTCTCTATTCCCTACACCTAAGGGGTTGGAAGAATATCCCACAAGAGAAGAGGAGGAAGTTGTCAACACAAAAATTCAGGTATGTGGACGTAAATAGAGGTTGAGAAATACTAGGGAAAAGAAAAACAATATACTAACAAAGGCTTCCAACAAAAAGGGAAGGAAAACATCCAAATGGATATAAAAAAGAAACAATTTAAGGTATGTTAATGATACACTTGTCATTAAACAAAATATAAACATGTTCCACATAAGCACAATTTATAACCCATCATCAAGTCAAAATAATAGTGTAGTGTGCAAGTGAGATGAACACAACACTAGTGTAAACAAAGTAAGTGACCGTTAGGATAGAAAGCCAAAACCTGAAAGAGAATGGCACACTAGCAAGTTCTCAAAAATTTAATCTTCGGTATAAAGGAGGACCTTTGGTGGAAATATGTGCCCCTTTCATATATAAATGAGTGGAAAAGGACATTCTAAATGCTGGATAAAACACAAAAACCAAAACATCATATAAATCCTAGTACCATTGAATCAATAAACCTTCAATAATATAGAGGAAAGTGAAAGTTTAGTCATAAAAGAGTTCCCATCACCCAATGGATAATATAATACATCCACAATAAAAGTGGAAAAAACCAGTTCATCTCCACGATTAAGATCCATCATAAGACAATAGGCGGACATCACATGGAAAATAGGGTTCCATTTCACAAAAAGAGACAAACTAATTCCAATCCACAATTTTGGGTTAGACCATGAAATAGGATGAACAATATATATCTTTTAGAGTCCAATGTGCATATCAAATAGTTCAAGAAGAACCAAAGATCAAATTTAGAATATAACCACTCACATGAGTCAATATCATAAAAGAGAGAGAAGGATTTAAGAAAAGGATCAAGAGAGAGAAAAAAAGTTTTTTTCAATATGCTAAAGAAGGGATGAAACATGCCTCATATCAAGTGTAGATATATCCAAAACCAACCATAGATCTTCATCAAATCTTCAAACAACCTATTAAACATATATATGGAATAAGGGTTAATATATTATTAATTGTATGAACCCTAAAATTGTTTTTTATTAGTGATGAATTAGGTTATCAAAACAACACCATCTTTTAGATTACATTTTCTTGAATCCATACATATTTTACTCTATTTTTATGACTTATAATTTTTTATGACTTCTATAAATTTTGTTCAATTATAAAAAATTCCTTAAAAGCACTTATTTATTAGATTGGGATTAGGTGATGAAATTGATACCACTTGATGGAGAATAAGTTTTTTATTTTAAGACATATTATATTTCATTTTTCTAAGCTATACATAATTAGTTATATATTATCTAATATAAATCAATTATTTTATTTTCTTAACAAACTTGCCTTGCCAAATTACTAACATACCCTCACATAACATTCACAATCATACAAAGTGACATGATGTATTTGTAAATTAGTACTAATTGAAAGATGCATGATATCAAGAGAAATAAATGAGAAAAAAGACAACAATTCCCCTAAATTCATGGGTAAGGGAAATTAGAAGGAGGGACATCCTAGGTAATTCATACCCTCGATTGTTCTTCCCTAAGTACAATGGTACAACACAAGGACGTAAGGAAGATTTTGATGTCGGAACTTGACAAGAAGGATATTAAAACTAACGTTGTAACACCTGGGCCCACTGCCCAAGGATCTAGTAGAGTTTCAAGAATGACGATTGTCCCTACAGACCACAACTATCCTTAACTGCGTGCTTTTTCCTCACTCACGCACATGCCAGGATCAACTTCCCGACAGGTCACCCATCCCAGTACTACTCCAAGCTGAGCACGCTTAACTATGAAGTTCTTAGTGATGGGCTCCCGGAAAAGGAGGTGCACCTTGGTGATATGGGTAGTCCAATCATTCCTTATAAGATCTTTTTTATCTGAGGCCTCAAATCCTGGGATGTTACGATCTCCCCTAGTTAGGCTCTTGACGTCCTCGTCAAGGCTCAACTATAAGGCATCATAATCTCTTCCCCATTTCAGTGCAGACCCACAATGGCCCATGGACACCCAACTCTCGATCACGGAATACCAGCGCAAGGGTGGCTACGTCAACCATGGACAACCATTTCCTACATGCCCGGACCGCACGGCTCAAGAATGGCATGCCATTCCCATGTGGGCCCCACCTACTGGGATGTTACAAACGCAAACACCATTGATAGATCTATCTAGTCCTTCTATCCCAAAATAGCTATTAGACAAGCTCTGGGATGCACTGAGGTTCTGTCATGGTTGGCTGTTGTGGTAGATGAGGAGAGAGAAGATGCAAGCTGACAAAGAGAAGAAGGTAACCAAAACTAAATTCATCCAACAACTCCTTGGTCAAAACCATAAAGATTGGTGAATCTTATATGAAAAAAAATCTATTCTTAAAATCAAGTTTCCTTTTTCATAGATATTTCATGATATAATCATTCCAATAAAAAGCAAACAAACTCTTTGTTATTCCATACATCCTCTTTTATGCCATTAGGTAGTTTCCCATCATTATTACTAACATGGATATGTTCAAACTCACTCCCATCACTTAGTAATTAAATTATTTACATTATAGATGGATATAAACATATTTACTTAATCTACATATATTTAGTAAATGAAAGTTTCAATATATTGTTATTAATATATTTTTTATTATAATTTATTATTAAATTTTAAGTGTATCCCTTGTTTACATTATATGATCTTGGATTTATTACAAAAAACTCCAGCTATTTATTAATATTCAATATTTATCATTTTAGCACTAACTATTATTTCCATCCTATTAATACAAAGGACCTATCTTCCACAATATATGATTCCTAATATTTATTGTAATCATGTTTCAAATTACCTTAATCATTATCAATATTTCATTCCGACTACTTTTTAGTCATATTTCTGACTAGATGTGTATAACTTATACCATGTTTGGGGCTTTATTCCTGAAATAAACCCACAGTTATCCAACCATTAAGATTAGGGCTTCCCATCATTATTATGTTCAAACTCATTCCCATCACTTAGTAATTGAATTAGTTACCTTATAGATGACTAGGGACATAATTACATGTATCTATATATATTCATTATGTGAACCTTTCCATATATTATTATTACAAAATTTCTAAATTATAATTTATTAGTTAATTTTAACTGCACCACTTATTTACATAATATGATCTAGGATTTATTACATAAAACTCCAACTATTCATTAATATTTAGTATTAATCATTTTAGAACTAGCTACTTATTATTTCCATCTTATTAATGACAAAGGACCTATTTAGAAAAATATATGATTCCTAATATTTGTTTTAAGCATGTTTCAAATTACCTTAATCATTATCCATATTTCATTCCAACAACTTTTTAATAAGATTTATGTCTACCTGGGTATAACTTATACCATGTTTGGGGGCCTATTCCTGAACTGAACCAAAAGTTATCCAATCCTTAAGATTGGTGTTTCTTGATCTAGGAGGTTACGTTTTAGTATGTTACAACACTCCATTCCTTAAAATTGATTTCTACCTCGATATCTAACCATTCATACACTACCAACCAATATTCCCCCCAAGCAACTTAAAAGGTATTTAGGGTTATACATACATTATTTAGTTGTGATTTCCATGTGTGTTTTCAATGTAAATAGGTCATCTCCAACTAGAAGATATTATCCACCTAGGGTTGAGTTTTAGGTCCCCCCTCCTCTAAATTAACAACCATAAGGTTCACAAATTCATATAATAACTCACTAGGTATAAAAATCCGCACCCTAAAGGCCCACTAAACCTATATTACACAAAATCTTCCTAGTCATCACTACATAATCAAATAGGGTCTAGGACTTATGTTCTTAGTAGTTCTCAGGTTTCTCTGTCAAACTTCATTCATTTGATTATTGTGATTTTGTTCAAGAAAACATTGATAAAATCTAGAAAACTATTTCCTACTTAAAGTATTACAAAGGAAATTATTTTGTTGCCAAAACATTGCAATCAAAACTGAGGCTCAAAATTATAACTGAGTCACACATTTTTCATATAAATATCTCCTTATCAACTACTTTCCAATTATCATAACTTAATTCCACCCTAAAACCAAATCCCATAACATCTAAAGATATATGTCAAAACTAATGTACATTTTAGGATATGGGCTTATGGGTCCCATCATATTAGGAATAATAACTTAAGATCCTCATATGTATCTCATGTGATTTAGTGTATTACATTCATCCTCACATGTACAACAAAATAATTCTATGGTAATCATCTAACTTATAGGGTTTCCATGTAGATTAGGGGGTTATGAAAAGGAGATAAAATTGAAATTCCTAGAATCTAACTTCCGAGGCTCTGATACCAATTTGTAAGGAGTAGAACCAAGAGGGAATCCACTCCTTACAAAGTCAAATAATAGTCATCATCTGTATAAAAAAACATACACCAATTTTTTGAATGGATGAATAACTATTATCTTATCATACATATATGGATATCATAAAAATTGAAGTGTAGTAGTAGAATAAAATATAATGATTATCTACGATTGTCAAGATCACATATTAGTCCCTACTTGGTGGCTCACATGAAAGTAACAACTTCATTATCCAAGAATTGTGAATTATGAGATACTTCAAGTCAATCTCCCAAAATTCAACTCCCCTAAGCAAAGACTTGGTTGCCATGTCAAGTCCTTCATGTCCTTCACTTAATGGGTTGGAAGCATACGTAATAGGAGAAGAGAAGGTGGAAATTTTCATCATAAAAATGTTGAGGATATGTATGTAAATAGAGATTGAGGAATATTTATGGAAAAGGACACTAATAGCTTACCAACGCTTCCAACAAATATAGAAGGAAAACATCCAAATGGATATCATATGGAAACAATTCAAGTATTTAGAAGATACACTTGTCATTTAACAAAATATCAACATGTGTCATAAGAACAATCGAATACATTAGAATACACAACCCATCATCAAAGTCCAAAAAATAGTTTAGCATATAAGTGAGATAAATACAACACTAGTGTAAATTTAATGTCAGTGGCAGTTAGGGAGAAAAATTGAAAACCTGATAGAGAATGACACACAAGCAAACTCACAGAAGTGTAATATTAAGTGCAATGGCAGACCCTAGGTGGAAATACATGTGTCCTATAAAAATTAATGAGTATAAAACCACACTCTAAAAGGGGAATAAAATCCAAAAACCAAAGCATTGTATAAATCTAGTAGTACAGAATCAACAAGCATGCAATAATGTATAGGCAAGTGAAACGTTTATCCATACAAAGAGTTTCCTCACCAAATGGATAACATATATCATCCACCAAAAAAGTGGAAAAAATAGTTCATATCCCCAATAAAAAACCATCATAAGACCATTATATGACATCACTCATAAAATAGGATTCCATATAACAAAAAGGAATAATCGAGTTCAAATACACAATTTTGGGTTACATCAAAATAGGATGAACAAGATATAACTTTTAGAGTCCAACATACATATCCAATATTTCAAGTAGAAAAATGTCAAACTTCATAATATAGCCACTCACATGAGTCAACATCATAGATAGAGAAAAGGTTTAAATGTAATGTATCACAAAAGGACTATGAGAGAGAGAAAACATATGTGATTTCTAAATATGATTTAGAAGGGATGAAAAATACCTCATATCGAGTCTAGAACATGTCCAAAGTCAACAATTTTTTTTGAAAGACACCACATTCATTACATTAAAGCCATACAGAATCTACATGTAAAGGGAGATACACCAACTGAACACAAAAAGGTAAAGAGAAGATACAATAACTAGAAACTCATATCAGAACGTGATAAGTACAATGATGTATTGATCTCTATTCTATATCGCTGACCAAAATATCTTTTTATGAGAAATTCCTTCAACCTGAGATTATATCTGATATAAAGTATATGCTCCAAACCACTGACCAAAGAAGGGATTACCGTCTCACTTTCTACCATATAACACAACCAAGCAAAACAACACAAAGCTAAACCACAACAGCACACATGCCTACACACAACGATGCAACAAGACATGAAGCAAGGCAATAAGAAGGAAAAACACACATGGAAAAACCATCGAACAGGTAGTGGCACCACCTAGGTAGCTTCCGGGAAGGGAGCCAAAACTCCAACAGAACCACCACCGGGAACAAGAGGGCCCTAGAAAGTGCGAGGTGGGGGTAGAGGGCGCAGGGAACCCCACCACCGCTACTAACTAGCTCTGCAGTCCCTACATGCTCAAGCACCGCCTGCGTGGAAGGACAAACAAAGGGGCAAAGGCACCTCCAGTAGCACAGTTCCCCCACTTGATCTCGAGTCCCTATTCTTCATCAGAACATCAAAAACCATATTAAGCATATATATGGAATTAGAATGAATATATCATTAATAGCATGAAACCTAAAAATTATCTTTATATTATCAATAATTTAGGCTATCAAAATGATTCCATTTTGAAGAATATATTTTTCTAAGTCCATACCATACATTAGTTTCTTTCCCTGACAGATAAATTATATCTAATTAGAAAAATCTTTGAAAATAAGTTATTTGTTACATAGAATTAAGGTGACAAAACCCGTACCATTGGATGGGGAATGGTTTTCTAATTTTGGTATATATTTTATTTCATTTTTTTGAGCTAGAGATAGTTAGTTACAAATTATCAAAGATAAAATGAAGTATTAATTTATGAAACAAAATTTCCTGGGTCAATTACCGATACACCTTCGCATAACATTCACAACCATACAACATAATATGATATATTTATATATTGGCACCCATCAAAAGTTGTGTAATATCAAGAGAAATAAAAGGGAAAAAATAGGACAATACCCCTAAATCCATGGGTAAGGAAAATCACAGTGAGGGACGCCCCAAGTAGTTCATACTCTCAATTTTTCTTCTTCAATTTTGACAATATAATCCAAACAGCCGAGGAAAATGTCAATCTCAAACACTGACAAGAAGGATCTTGAAGATAAAAAACAACATTGAGAGGTTCACTTTGCCCTTCCAGCCTCAATGAGCTATTAGACAAGCTCTGGGATGCACTAAGGATCTGTGGTGGTGGTCGTCCTATAGATGAGGAAGAAGCTACATGATGACAATGAGAAAAAAAGTATGTAAAACTGAGTTTTTCCAGCAACTCCTCGATCAAAACCATAAAGAATGACGGAGAAACAAGCATTGAGGTCATGTATAACTCTAGTATTACTATACATACCCAAAAAAAATGGAAATAGAGATTTGTGCATACGATGATGAAAAATTGAATTGATAGAAGGGAGAGCTTGATGAAGATTCATAGAGTCATTCTACAATGTCTCTAGTAGCCACAATGGTCCGGGTCACCACATTGGAGTATGAATGGAAGGTGGAGGTAGATAGAGTTTGAAGGAGTGGGGAGGGAAGGTCATGGTTCTTTGAATGTGGGTTTTATTTTATAGGGATTTGAAGATGATTAGGAGTCCATAATATATAAGGTATGGGGTTTAGGGTAGAAAGGAGAGGAATTTTGAAGAGAAATAAGGGAATGAAAGGAACGTCGAGTCTTAAGAGATAGAGGTTATCAAACCCTAGATATGTTAGGTTCATTCCATCTAGAAAAGGCAAAAGGAAAATGAGGGGAAATGAAACATGGAACAAGAATGGAAGGAAACCAAGATAGAGGGAGAAAATTGGTTCTGTTGTTTGTAGGAAAACTCCAATCTACTGAAGGTGGGTGATGATTAGTAAAGCCACACGACCAGAAATGGATGAATCATGATGAATCCAAAATCATAAAAAAAATTGGTAAGTCATCAACTACAGCATTTCAATGCAATAAAATTTAAAAATTTTGACAGAATAAACACATTTACAACATATATTAATGAGATTGGGACTGACGCCTAATACCTTGAATTCATCAGTTTGTCTTGAAGCAACAAACACGTCCCATTCTTCTTTGTCCAGGAAGTTCCACTGTTCAGTGGTTGTCTTCTTCCTCTTGTCAGCTTCTTTTATGTATTCTTGGGTGAGATTTGTCCTATAGTTCCTTAGGACTCTCCCACAGTGTTGCATCACGCATTTACGATGCAGCTTTTCATCCAATTCAAATATACTCTGCAAATTAGAATTGCTATTAACTAGTATCCAAAAAATTAGTAATCTACAAAATAGAATTGCAAATTAATAATAACTCACGCATAAATCCTTCCATATTACGTCTTTCTTCTCCTTAGAAACTTTATGCCAAGAATCTCTCTTACAACTGCAATGGCTACGAGTAACATACCCAAGATATGAAACAAATGAATTGCGATTCACACCAGATGCATTTCATGCATTATCAAAATCCACAACAAGTTTGGGTCTATTGTCCTTTTGCGCTATTAACTTCTTCATCATAGTGATGCCCCTTCTCTTGTCAACTTTTTGGTGTTGCTGATAAAGTGCCTCAAGTGCTTCAGATGGTACATGTGCATCATCAACCCAAAATTTGACAAAATAAACACATTTACAAGATATAACTATAAATGGACATATATATATAAATATATGATATATTTTTAAAACTTACATTGTGAGGCGGCGCATTGATGTCCTCACCCTCACGATAATCATCAGCACGGTCATCAGGAGAATGCTCAGTTATCTGAAAATTCACATTCACATTGTAAAGTTCACATTGTAAAGTAATTCAAATTGTAAAGCTCACATTGTAAAGTTCACATTCACATTGTAAAGTAATTCACATTGTAAAGTTCACATTATAAAGTAATTCAAATTGTAAAATTCACATTGTAAAGTTCACATTCACATTGTAAAGTTCACATTCAGAAAAATAAAACATATAAAAAAATATAAACATGCCTCTAATATTGCGATTTTTTATCAATTAACAATCCTTCATTGTGATCTCCGCGTACATACAAGTCATCATTAGCTTCAATATTTGTTGGTGTTGGCAACCCAACTGAGAATGGACTGGAGTCATCATACTTATCATAGTACTGTTCTTCATCTATAGGATCTTCAATGAACTGTCTTTTACCATGAAGAACAACTGACCATTTATCATTTGTAGGATCATCGATATAAAATACTTGTTTCACATGTGATGCCAATATGAATGGTTCATCCTTCTCGCCAATCTTTTCAAAGTTCACTAAAGTGAAACCTAATTCATCCACTATAACTCCTTTGGTGTTATCAACCCAGTTACATTTGAAGAGCGGAATTCTGAAATCTATGTAGTCAAACTCCCATATGTCTTCAATGACACCGTAACATGACATTTTAGCTTCATGTGGACTCTTATCCTTTGCACTTGCAAAAAACATAGTCGATGCTTGAAGGGTGACCCCACTGTTTTGGACGACACTCTTATCATCTTGGCGCTTTGTGTAATATGTGAATCCATTAATGTCATACCCTTCATAAGACATAACAGTCAATTTTGGTTTAAAGGCGAGGCATTTGATAGTTTCAGTAATATCATCTGGTGTTTGAGATAGTTGATGTAAGACTTTATTTTCAAACCACTTAATAAATGTCTTGTTATGCTCTCTAGCAAGCCACATTGTATTGGCTCGAGGATATTGTCTCTTGATGAAATTAGTACGTTCCTCGATATAAACGTTCACTTTGTCCATGTTGTGTAAAATATACAAGTGACCTTGTTCCAACTGCTCACGGCTGATTACTTTCACACGTGATCCCAAAATTCCTTTGTCAAATTGCTCATCAATATTCTTGTCATTATCAGGAGTGTCATTACCACTGAGAAAGTCATTGCAAAAATCCATAATCTCTCTCGCCACATAACCCTCGATAATACTCCCTTCAGGCCGATAACGGTTTTGAACATCACTTTTAAAAATGCTCATGTATCGTTCAAAGAGATACATCCAATGCAAGAAAACTGGTACCAACATTTTCACTTCCCTAGTCAAGTGGACAACAAGATGTACCATGATATCAAAGAACGACGGAGGAAAATACATCTCAAGCTGACATAGGGTAACAACCACTTCTCTTTGCAATTTATCGAGAGTATTAGGGTCAATAACTTTGCTGCACAGAGTGTTGAAAAAGAAACAAAGTCTGGTGATTTCAAACCTTACATGCTTTGGCAATATAGATCTAATTGCCACAGGCAATATTTGTTACATTAGAGTGTGACAATCATGAGATTTAAGACCTATCAACTTCAGATCTTTCATTGATACCAATCTACGGATGTTGGATGAGTAACCCTGTGGCACCTTAACATTTACCAAACATTCACAGAAAGCTTTCTTCTCCTTTCTAGACAATGTGTAACAAGCAAGAGGTAAGTATCTTCTCTGATTTCCCATTTCACAAAATTCTATTAATTCTGACCTTATTCCCATTTCACGTAGGTCCAGTATGGATTTTATCCCATCTTTAGTCTTACCTGGTATATTCAACAAAGTACCAATGACACTATCACAGACATTTTTCTCAACGTGCATGACATCGATACAATGCCTGACTGTCAAAGAACTCCAATAAGGAAGATACCAAAATATTGATTTCTTCTTGAATAAAGATTTGTCACTCCATGTGGCCATAGTACATTGTGATCTCTTACCAAATTCATTGACAAAGTTTTTTACTCTTTCATAAACAACCTCCCCTGGTATAGGTTGAGGTGCACTCTGTTCCTCATTCAATGCATTGAATGCTTTGCCCTTCCTACGATACGGATGAAATTTTGTAAGAAACCTTCGATGACTGAGATATACAGTCTTACCGCCATGTTTTAGTCTTGTTGAATCAGTGTTCTCTTCACATATAGGACACACTTTATCTCCTTTGACACTATATCCAGACAAATTCCCATATGTTGGAAAGTCATTAATAGTGCAAAACAACATAGCATGCAAATGAAATGTCTCTCTTCATGAAGCATCATAGGTCATCACACCTTCACCCTAGAGTTTCTTTAAGTCATCAATCAGAGGTTCAAGATAAACATCGATGTCATTTCCAGGTTGTTTAGGGCCCGATATCAACAACGACAGCATTACGTACTTATTTTTCATACACAGTCGGGGAGGAAGATTGTATATAACAAGCATGACTGGCCAAGTGCTATGTTGGCTGCTCAATGTCCCTTACGGATTCATCCCATCTGTACAAAGCCCAAGTCTTAGATTCCTGACTTCTTCACCAAATTCAGGGTACAATAGATCAATCTTCTTCCACTGTGGGGAATCAGACGCATGTTGTAGGATCCCATCATTATTTTTCTTAACATCTTCATGCCACCTCAAATTCTTCTCATCTATCGGATTGGCAAACAAGCGTTGAAATCGTGATATTATAGGTAGATACCACATCACCTTGGCAGGAGAACTAGTTTTGGACTTCCCTGAAGTCGTCAATTTATACCGTGACACACCACATTTTGGACAATCTTTCAAATCCACATAGTCCTTTTGAAATAATACACAATCATTCGGGCATGCGTGTATCTTCTTGGCATCCATTCCCATTGGGCACAACAATTTCTTTACCTGGTATGTTGAGATTGGCAGCTCGTTTCCTTCAGGAAGCATTTCTTTCAACAAAGTCAACAATGAAGTGAAGCTTTTATCGCTCCATCTATTGTTAGCTTTCAACTTATACAATCTCAACACAGCGCTAAGCTTCGTAAACTTAGTACAACCTGTGTATAAGAATATCTCAGCATCACGCACAATGTTTCTAAAAATTGGAGGTGGATCGGTGTGCTCTACCCCACAACTATCCAGCATCGCATCAACGATGTCTACTGGAACTGGTTCATTCACATCTACATCATCGTAGGCAATTTCTTCTTCCACACAAGCACTACTATCGACATCCACTGGTTTCAGGTTTGAAATCTCTCCATGCCAGTGCCATTCTGTATAGCCTTTTATAATCCCGTTGCACATGCCATGACTTTTGATTTCGTCACCAATGTTGACTTTCAAATTGTTACCGCAATGCCTACATGGACAGTAGAACCTATCTCCAGGTTTTTTCCTATGTTCCTCGGCAAATCTAATAAATTGGTCAAGACCAGAAATAAACTCGGGGGTGCAGCGATTGTGAATGGACATCCATGATCTATCCATTCTATGATCAAAGACAAATCAAATATACATTACAATAAGATTAGGGTCTAGGGTTAACATATTAGAGTTTTTGCATGGTTAAAACTTTAGGCCAACAAATACATGTGTTGTCATTCTTATATATAATAAATGTGTACCACCTATCCCATTCTTGAACACCTAATCTCACTAGTATGTGTATAATGTGTATTGGGTTTTCAAGAAAATTTCGGCAGCATTTTCCCGTTGTTCTCTAAGTACATATGTACTTAGAGAACAAACGGGGAAATGCTGTCGAAATTTTCTTGAAAACCAAATACACATTATACACTTACATCCTAAGTGAGATTAGGTGTTCAACAACAGTCCCAAACCGGGGACTATCCAATATTTACTCCTAATGAGTATATCTTGGACGGGTTTCTAGGCCAACAAATACATGTGTTGTCATTCTTATATATAATAAATGTGTACCACCTATCCCATTCTTGAACACCTAATCTTACTAGTAAGTGTATAATGTGTATTGGGTTTTCAAGAAAATTCCGGTAGCATTTCCCTGCTGTTCTCTAAGTACATATGTACTTAGAGAACAAACGGGGAAATGCTACCAAAATTTTCTCGAAAACCCAATACACATTGTACACTTACATCCTAAGTGAGATTAGGTGTTCAAGAACAGTCCCAAACTGGGGACTATCCAAGATTTACTCCTAATGAATAAATCTTGGATGGGTTTCTAGGACAACAAATACATGTGATGTCATTCTTATACCTACAATCCTAGTTTCATCATTCATATCCTAAGTTTTGTGTAACATCATTTAATCATGCTTGTCAGTAAATAATAAACAGTAAATAAACCATGATTCCATATATCAAAGATTTGAACAGTAAGTCAACAACACCTACAACAACATAAATACACGATTCAATTATGTTATAATGTATTAATTAGGGTCACATAATCAATTTAGAAATAGAAGACCCACATGTGACCCTAAACCCTAAACACAAATATATGCAAGCACAAAATAGCACAAAATAGTAAATACACAAATATACACACATAATTGAGCAATATAGCACAAAATCAGCCACCACGGCCGTGCTACACAGCACGGCCGTGCCGACCTGCGATTTCACAACATGGAGGAGAAGAGGAGGAAAAGGATATACCTGTAGGAGCAGCGAGCAGGAAAGAGGGCGGCGGCGGCAGTGAGCGAGATGGTGGGTTTCCGGAGCAGCAAGCAACAAACGGGCGGTGGCGGTGAGCGGGCGACCAGGAGCAGAGACCTAGCAGGAGAGGAGAGGAGCAGACGAGTGACCAAAGCAGCCACCGGCAGGAGCGGCGGCGAGGAGAGGAGAGGATACGAGCAGCGAGCGACGACGGCACCAGCAGAGAAGCAATCGAGCGGCGGCGGCACCAGCAGAGAAGAAATCACCGGACCTAGTTACGCAAACTGAAGAATCAGGAATGAAACAGAGAAAGGGGAAGAGTCCCTTGTGTGGGTGCAGTTAAGTTAACCTTAAGCGTCGGTTCTTTAACAAACCGACGCTACAACATAACAACATCGGTCACTAAGAAAAAACCGACGCCATAGGGGTGTAAAATTTTTGGCGCGGACAACGCGGGTAAACAAATCGGCGTCGGTTTTGGGAATATAAGTGACGATAAAATGTCCCGCGCAAAAAGGTTTTCGTCGTCGGTTATGTATTTAATATCCGACACTATTAGTTAAATTGTGGACCTAATTTTTTTTCGTTCGATAAATTGGATTTGGCGGGTGTTTATAGGCGTCGGTTGTTTATTCTTTGAACTGACGCTAAATAGAAAGCGATAACCGTGTCTGGCCACTCCTATCCGATATATGTCAGTTTGTGTTTTAAACCGACGTTGTAGGTTTTAGGCGTCGGTACTTAGTTAATAACCGACGCCTAGAAAGTGACTTCATAAGCCATTTCTGTAGTAGTGAAGATGAATGAAACCCAACTCATGGTAGATAGGGTGATATGAATTTGTTAAACCTTTTATAATCTAGAAAGTACAACCCAAATAATCAAACTAGAATTTGGAACACTCAACAAATAGTATGCATCAATATCTTTGCAATGAGCTTAAGCATGCTAGAAACTAAGCTCCTGATCAAAAGTTTCTACAAAAGAAGGGGTAAATTTGAAAGTCTAAGGTACTACTAGTAGGGATTCTTTTTTGTGGAATAAAAGTCAAATCAAGGCAATCACAATGAGAACAAGTTGAATAATGGTAGGGAAGTTGAAAATCTACGGTTTTTTACAACACATTCTCTCTCTCGCACTGTCTCTAAAATCTTCCCATTTTACTTCTTTCTAGGAATCCCAAGTTACAATCATAAGTGCATTGTATGCCAATAAAATGATGACATTGATGCTATCCATATCCCTATTTTAAGGAGAAAAAAACTATTTCGTATTTCATAAACACCAAAGTCTCATGTCTGAACACAAATGACATGCCTTATCCTAAGTGACTTATTATTTCATAGAACTTGGGAAGATAAAAATTGGCAAAAAAATATATTGGTCCTTTTACTCGATCTTGTTAAATAATTTTCCCATGGTTCCTTATTTCGAAAAGTGTTATACACACTTAAGAGAGCGAAATAAAGGACTCCATTAAAGATCATAAGTGAACTACAAAATTGATTGTTGTAGTGAGAGACTCATGTGATTTTTGCATTTCCAACTACACCTCTTATGATGTCTTTTTTCTTTAATATTAGGCATAAATATTATTCCTATTAATTATCTAATATAGTGAATGCACATAATGAATTTCTCTTTTATAATAGGTGGTTAATGGAGCCATCATGGTGTAGAATCGGTGATGTCCTAGATCAATTGTAAAAAGGATTCTTCTTTACATAATTTACTATGATCAACATGAATCAACGTGCCCACATAAACTCACATATCATTTGCAAATTCTTTTTATTGGTTACAATAGTTGGATAGAATACATGCCATACTACGTTCATGGATTGCACTTTGCAAATTTGTTGATATGATACAAAATCTTCAACTCAACTTCACAAACTTTTAGATCATAAATAGAGGAGGCCCTTACCCCATGCAAGTTATTTGATGCTTTACAAGAGGATCAACAATTTGGAATAGACTGCATGAGTTAATTTGAATTGTGAAAACCAAAAATAAAGGAAAACCAATGTGAATTATATGTCAAGGAAAAATATTTTCATTTCTCTTTGTGATTCTATAACTAGGTCTGTCTTATGTCATATTTTTATACAACTATCCTATACTAGGTGGGGCGTACATTTGTAAACTTAGAGATCATGGGGAGGGGTAACATTTAAGATCTCACTTCTGCATTCTCTTTATTTTGTAATTGATAAAGATGTCTTTTGATTCACTTGTTACTTTAATTTCACATTCCTTCTTTCTTTTTATATTATGAGTTTATCAAAATTGACCTCACTGAAAGTGTATCAATAAGAGGTTGGTGATGGTAATATCAAATGAGGGATACCCACATCATATTTGTGTGATATATTTCCACCCTTACCTTATCAATTCTTTCCATTTTCACAGGTTCCAATTTGCATATGTGTTCCTATGTTGATGGAAATGAGAGGTTTATATCTTTGTGGTTTGTTGTATAAGCCTATAAAGTGTAATTGCTCTAGGTAATCGATTTTCATGGGACTTTGTATGCTTAACATGTATTTTATGCAATGAGGATATTACATGCTTGGTCCATTTTGTGAATTATTTTGAATCTTTTCCAATTTGAGGAATGACAACGTGAACATTTCAAATCGTATTCAATGATCTAATGGATTTATCTCTAGTTTGAAAATGTGGCATGATTTGTGCTTTTTTTTGGGTTTATTAGGCATTCTTATGGTATGGCTAACACATCCTTTAGTGAATTTTGAAACTTGATCTTCATTCTCTTATGCTTACTTCTATTGAAGTAGATGACAGTGCCCCTTTATAATTATCTCATGAATCGTGATTTCCCTCTATAGAGTGTTCATATTGGTTTTTTTATTTCTATCTTAGTCTAAGTATCAACTTTAGATTGATAAAAAAATTAAGTGTCTTTATTTCCTATGTATCATTACAAAGTACTACAATTTACTAGACCGTTTAGGATGTTTCAACAACTACAATCTCCATATAATATCTTATGAATGTTTCTTGAGGACTTTTTCCTTGGGAGAAATAGTAGGAGATATAAAATGAGGAGAAGACTCATTAAAACATGAGAGGATTCAAAAATGTAGGTTGAAATGTCATGTTTTAGGATGATTTCAGATATAAGAAATATGTATAAGTTTGTTGGATTTTTTTCCTGGGGGTGATTTGTTATATCCAAAGTGGGATGTGTAAGACAATGCTTATATGTGATAACCAACATTCTATTTTGAATGCTTAACTTGAATGAGTACAATATTCACTACAACCAAAATTTGAATAGATTTATATCACGTCCATACAAATGCCTTATCCATCTTAATTTACCATGTTTTACTACAAATTGCATTCTTGATACTTTCTTAAGAGAAGGAAAATATTCATTGTAGGGCCTAATGTGTAACAAATATATGTAGCTTGTTATTCATTATCTCTTCATTTACATCTGACTAGCTTCAACACACTTAATTAGATTAGGTTTTGAATGTTCAAGTGAAAGTCTTAGGGTTAATCGAGATGTACTAAAGTAAAATTACAACTTTTCATGACAGCCAAATTAGAAGTGTCGAATTCCAACTTGTAAAACCTTAAACTGAAAAATTAACTCCTAAAATATATCCAATTTTGTATGAATGATTTTTTACCAAAATGGGGCTCAACTCGAAAAATGTTTGCCTCGAATGTCATGGATATGTGGCATATATATCAACTGTAAGACCATATTAGGCAAGAATATCTTTCATAGTTACCTTCAACCTAAATAATAATCTTGATCAAATTCAAATGCTTACTTTAACTTACTATAAATAAATAAACCTTACAAATTGATCAATTTGGAATTATATTTGTCAACTTCAAGGCCTGATTCCTAATGTTTGAGGTAACAATGTGAAATTTCTTAAATGTGATAAGTGTGGAAGCTAAACATGACCCATTAATGTTGGATTCAATCCAATTTTATCTACTTACATCAACATACCTTAAATGACCCCAAATACAATATAACACTTCAATGTAGGAACAAAAAGTCTGATATTTAAGACCCAAAAAAATTAGGTATATGAGATTGATAATTAGTAAAGAGAAATAACATATAATATATACATGCAATTGAAGACATATCAGTGTTGTTGAAGGTTTAAGACTTTAGGTAGCCATGTTTATAATAATGCAACAACAAGGACTAACATGAACAAAAATTTGAAAATGGAGGTTGTAATGTGTTTCATATGCCATGTTTAAAAATGATTTGAGATACTGTTGGATATTTTCTTCGGAGGTGGGGTTAATTTGTTAGTGAAAGTATGGTGTGTGGAGGATAAAGCTTATAAGTGATGACCAACATGATGTCTTTGAATGCTTGATTTCAATGAGTACAATAATCACTACAACCAAAGTTTGAATGGATCCATAGCACATCCATATAAATTTCTTGTCCATATTTATTTCTTATGTGATTCCTAAAATTGTATTCTTGTATGTCTTGATACTTTCTTTAGAGAAGATAGAGTTTTGTGAGGTCTTATGTGTCTCAAATTATATCACTCGTCGTGTCATTATCTCTATACTTACATCTAACTAGATTCAACACACTTAATAGATTAGGTTTGAATGTTCAAATGAAAGTTTTTGAGTTAGTACAGATGTATTAAAGTAAAGGAGCAACTTTGGGTGAACACCAAAGTAGAGGTGTCTAAAACAATTTTCACAAACTTAATCTCATAAATTGACTCCTCAAACATATCCAATTTTATATTGTTCCTAAATGGAGCTCAAATCAGAAAACATTTACCTTTATCATGGAGAATTGGCCTAAAGTAGTCAACTTTAAGCCCATTTTGGACAAGCCATTCTTTCATAGTAACCTTCAACCTAAATACTAATCTTGATCAAATTCAAAGGCTTAGTTTAACTTACTATAAAAAAATGAACCTGATAATTTTTTCAGTTGGACCCTATATTTGTCAAGTTCAAGGCCCAATTCCATAGGTTTGAGGTAATGATTCTTTAGCTAGGACTCCAATTGAACTCAGACAATTTGGATGAATAGGGCCAAGTTTGGGGGTTAATTTCTCAAATCTGACACGTGTGGAATTTAAACTTGATCCATCAACATTGGTTTTAATTTAATTTTATCTAGTTTACTATAACCTGCCTTAAATAATCCCAAATACACTAGAACACTGTAGCCACAAAAATCTTGATACCTAAGACCTAATAAATTTAGGTACTTGAGATCGATAGTTAGTAGAGAAAAATAATTTACAAGATGTACATATAATTGGAGACACATTAATGTTTTTGAAGGTGTAAGACTTAGGGACGTGTTTATAATAGTGCAAACGAGAACTAAGGACATAAAGGCTATACCAAATTGTTGATGGATGACATAAATAATGGCAGCGTTTGCGTCCTAACCATGGTTTACATTCCCTTGGAGTTTTAACGTCGCGTAAAAAATTGGACGATCTAGATATAGATTATAGAAATATATCAAATGGTTAAATTACAACAACTTTCATCAAATTAGCCACTAAAAATATTGTTTTAAAAATTTTAGAGGATCTTCCAAGTCATATTTTAAGATGACAAAATCTTAAGCATTATTTGATGAACATTTGACTCTTGTGCAACAATCCTTATTATCCTAATATTCATCAAGATCAAAATAACAAAAAAGAAATAGAGTCCCAAAAGTTAAAGTGAAATAATATGCATATATATATATGTATATGTCTCATCAAATTGGAATATCTAATTGTAAACCTTTGCAATCAGAACACTACAAGAATACGATCATATTTGTGTAACGAATCATAACGCGTATAGAATTACATCAGATTACCTTTTCTGGCTAAATCAAACTACCTGAGATAAGTAGCCCAAAATGCACACAGCACATACAAATATAATCAGAAATATTACAAATATCAGAGTACCACAGAAAAGCACTACACGCCGAACGAATAAAAGTTACTGAAAAACACATCTTTGTCCGAAACGCAAAGCAGTCAACCAGGTCCATGCAGCTTAGCCAGCTACGACATGGCGCTCTTCGCATCATCAATGAGCTCCGCCTCCAAGACCACCACCAGCACCCCCACCAAACCCGCCGCCACCACCAGCTCCACCGCCAAGCCCACCACCACCCCCTGCACCACCGCCAAAGCCCCCTCCAGCTCCACCACCTGCACCACCGCCGAGGCCTCCACCTCCGCCGGCTCCCCCACCAAAGCCACCTCCAGCACCGCCACCGCCCCCTAGCCCTCCACCACCGCCAGCTCCCCCACCAAAGCCACCTCCAGCACCGCCGCCGCCCCCTAGTCCTCCACCAGCCCCACCACCAAGTCCACCACCACCACCGAGGCCACCCCCAGCACCTCCACCAAGGCCACCACCAGTTCCTCCACCAAGACCACCACCACCGCCTAATCCACCTCCCTTACCGAAACCCCCACCAGCACCACCTCCTAGACCGCTACCACCACCCACGCCGCCACCAATGCCGGAGCCACCGCCTATCCCATGTCCAAGACCACCACCAGCACCCCCACCTAAGCCACCACCCGCACCACCGCCCACACCACCACCAAGACCGCCTCCTTTACCAAAACCACCGCCGACTCCCCCACCAACACCATGGCCGATTCCACCTCCAAGCCCACCACCATGGCCAATACCTCCCCCAAGCCCGCCACCAACGCCGTGACCAATGCCACCTCCTAATCCACCTCCAACACCGTGACCGATTCCTCCTCCAAGTCCCCCACCCTTTCCGAACCCGCCACCACCACCGAGTCCACCTCCCCCTCCAAGTCCTCCACCCGCCCCACCACCAACTCCACCACCTAACCCGTGTCCCAACCCTCCGCCTACACCGTGACCCAAGCCACCGCCAACTCCACCACCTATTCCGTGACCCAAGCCACCGCCAACCCCACCACCAATCCCGTGACCCAAACCAGCACCTCCTCCAACGCCACCACCACCGCCAAGTCCACCACCACCTCCAAGTCCGCCTCCACCACCGAATCCACCTCCTCCACCGAACCCGCCACCACCACCAAAGCCACCGCCACCTCCAAAACCTCCGCCACCGCCAGCACCACCACCACCGCCAAACCCGCCACCCCCACCCAACCCCACGCCCCTACCAAACCCATGCCTCAACCCACCAAGCAGGTGAGGCTTGGGGAAGAAATGCTTGTCATCCTTCAATCCACCAGCAGCATCCTTCACGGCCTTCTCCGCAAACACCAGAGCAAGAAACCCTAAAAGGAGGAAGACGCGAACCCACTGGCTCCCACCAGTATTGCAACCCTTCATCGGTAGAAAACTCAAACCACCGCCACCACTTAGCTACCGAGCTTGCAGAGGAAACTGCACTGGTCTGACAACAAGACCTGGAAGAGGATCAATATATAGCCTGCAAAGATAAGGTGGTGTTTGGCAATACCATGACATAGCATGTGCTTGGCAGTAAGGCCCTTGCATGGGGTACGTACAAGTCGCCATTACTCCTTGAAGTTCCTCTACCACCAACACCCAGCGGACGCAGTAAATGAGCTCCCGTCCATCTACTGACATCCATATTTATGGCTCCATTTGCCGCACAGCTCCACTCATGGAAAAAGAAGGGCAATGAAGGCGAATCACAAGAACAGGGAGAAGAAGAAGAAAGTAGCAATCTCGGCTCAGCGTCTACCCAAGTAGGACGGCTAAGCAATTAAACCAACCAGTTAGCTTGCCACATTTGATTAGAGGATTTGATTCGCAGCACAGTGTTAAATGAAAATGAGGGGCCTCTGTGCTGACCTTTGTGTAGCAATCAATTATATCCATGACAACGTTAATGCAAGACTAAATTTAGCTGTACATATACTATGGGTCATGGCGAGCTACCAAATTTCATGTACCGGTATTTCCAATGCATGCTTGAGGAGTGAGGACAGGGACGAGGGACCTGCCTAACCTAACCTGGCGAAATGGAGCTAACGTGATCTCATTTAAGAAGGTTCAATTATTTTCGGCTTTACTTCTCGTCGTGATATGGTGGGTTGGCACATATGCCAAATATATCTCTGTTCCAAATATGAGGATTTTGAAAGGCAAGTCGTTCTAGTTTCTTTTCGCAAATTGTGATGCACCTATCACGAAAACAAAACGAATTAATTCATTTCATATAAAAAATTGTTCTCAATCTTAACTAAAAAATACAGTCCATCTGTGACAAAAAATCCTTTTACAAGAAGGGTTAATCAAGTAAATATGTTCACCAACATGTAAGTTAACATTTAGAAAGACTATGGTTATGTTATTTTTACATGAAATATCTCAAACAATATCACAATAGAAGTGTTAGACTTTTTATTTATGTAATGTATGTAGATTAATGTGCATGAAAAGGAGGGATAATGTGGACTACATCACTGCAAATTTGTAGAAGACATAAAACATACCTCTGATTCACTGCTAGGTGGTGAAAGCAAAGGGTGCTACCATAAGTAACAAACAATGATGAGTGCTAGTTGACATTTTGGTTGAGAACATAAATGTACGAAAACGATTAACATCCTCAATTAAGCTAAGCGGGCCATGAGCATATAATTATTAGTGTTAATCCTCAATAAGATAATCATGACTAGAAAAGTGCACATGATATATAAAGTAACATGTAGACCGAAGCTTGAGCTTTTTTATTTAAAGTTTGTAATGCGGGAGA